>JAUNZM010000523.1:0-600000 GCA_033459285.1 Clamator glandarius | reverse complement strand
TGTGTCAATGCTTTTAAGAAAATTTCACAGGCAACTTGTTAAATTGCTAAACTTCGCTTCAAAAATTAAGAACTTGTATCTTGGGCATTTCTTGTGAATGTTTTAAACACTTCTGTAGCTGATACTGTGATTGATGAACACAAAATTTAAATGACATTTTTAAAAAGATTCTGTATTCTACTGGGTTTACCAATAGGCTAATTTTAAAAGCACTCTATCTTTCTGTCCTTAACAGAAATTGTAGCGCTGTTATTTGTTGTAGAAAGGAACTAATTCCTTTCTACATAAGTGTGTTTATGGGATTCTGCATAGCATAGCATGTATTTCAAGACGACTGTAGTAAATAAATCAGCTTAGGAGGCTGAGAGAGCAGATATATAGTATGCATTTTTTTCACTAAACTGCTGGGTTGCAGGAGGTGGCCCAAATCTGCATTTTTACTAGGACATCAAATACATTAGAAAGCACCTTGGAGAAACGTGATACCACAAGGCAACCCTCTAGTTAGTTATGTGAGGAAATGCTAAATCAAAGGTCTGTGTTCCTAAAACAACGAAAGAAAGGGAAGTCTAGGCTTACTAAAGCTTTGGTTTAGCAAGTTTGTATAAGTGCAAGAATCTGGTTTTTGCCTGCTAGGTATAGAACAAACTCCTGCGGTAGCTTTTCAAGATTCCACTATCTTCTGTCTTCCGAATGCAACTCTTAGCAGCTATTCACAGCTCCTTTCAAATTTCTTGTGCTCCTGAGTGCCCACCAAAAATGCATTCCAATGGCTCAAAAAGGTTTTTTTGAATAGGAGAAAATGTGCATGTTCACTGCTGAAAGAATTTCTCCTATCGCTTGCAGAAGAAAGCAAGGATGAAGAGAAGATTCTCAAAATACCTTCCCAGAGTGTTACCAATAAAAAACATCTGTAGTTTTTTCACAGTGCTTATACTATGCCTTACAGTATAGAAGCAGGCCAGAAAATTTCCACTTGTATTTGGGCTTACAAGTGAGGTTTCAGAGTTGGGTTTTGTTCTTTCAATGGGAATGTTTTGTAGAACCTAACTAGCAGTACCTTCTCCAGACTGTTTTAACAGTCTTGAGAAAGAGGAAATATCTGAAGTTGTGACTTTCTGTAACTACAGGGATCTGTTTCTGCTACTGTGGAAGATGTAACAGATAAATCAAGCTGTTTGTAGACCTCAAGTCACTAACCAGGGTTCCTCACACTGTTTTGTGAGTGGGGCAGGGAAAGGAAATTAGAAACAGAGATTTTGACAAAGGATGTCATGCATATATGTCTGCATACAGAATATATTTGTTCTCTCCTATATATCTGTACGATTTTTTTATGGTCATCCAGACAAGGATACAAGTTATGTCACTAATTCCCTGAATTACCTTCCTCTAAAGGAATTTTTTAGGTAGTGGGGTTTTTTTTCTCCCAAGTACTGCTAGGTAAAAGAGAATATATTTCCACTCAGGGTGTGGTATATTAGCTCCAATGACTGGTGGCAAATGAAATAATGCAGTACCCACTTAAACTTTTTTTCTTAGGTAAATAGGTGACTTTTCTTATGACTGTTCTTCAGATAACTGAAGTGACTATTCCTCATGTCTTGGAAGGTTTCCTTTCCCTATCTCATCCAGAAGGTTAATGTGAATATCATCTAGCCTTACTTTAGACTTTTTTGTGTAATATATGTCTCCTTTTGTGTTCAGAAGTGTTCTTGCCATTCATGTGAGAATGTAATCAAAGAATTAGAAATCTAATTGTGTTATAACCTGCTATTTTAGCTACCTCAATTTCTGTATTTCAACCATGGCAAAACAAAGAAAAAAATTTCCCAGAGCATCTCTTTAATCATTTACCTCTCACTGGAAGCTTACACTTTTAATAAAAAAAAAAGATTTAGTGTCTGTAGTGTTTTATGTTTACCTTGTTACTCCTTGAACTGTTCATAGTTTTCAAACTTCACATTTGTCTATCATTGATGCCTACTTTGTGCTTTAAGAATGTCTTCTATATAGAACCATTTTTACAGCATAACATCTTCTTGACTTTTTACTGTGCAGCAGATTTTTAAACATGATTATTTTGATCTCAGTGTGGCCATTTCCATATTTGCATAGTCCATATTTCTATGTGTGATCACAGGCAGTGTTTTCTAAGCAAAGTTGTAATGGGCAACAACTTGTGCTCACAACTGCTAATAAACTATGGTTTCCATGAAAAAAAATTTCTCTCCTGCTGCAGGGCTGTAGGACGGCCACTCCTGGTTTTCATCAGAATAATGGCAAAATACAGCTATGAAGACCTATTGTGGAAGCCCTTTCATCCCCAGCTTCCAATAAGGTCCTAAACTGCGGATTTAAGGGATTCTCTGCAAATTAGCAACTACAGATTTCACATATATCTGAACCAGGAAGGCATAGCCCCTCCCACTGTAGGGAAGGATCAGGTTTGTGACCACCTGAGGAATCTGAATATATACAAGTCTATGGGACCTGATGAGGTGCATCCCAGGGAATTGTCCAATGTGGTTGCCAAGCCACTCTCCATGATATTTGAAAAGTCATGGCAATCAGGGAAGTCCCTGGTGACCACAAGAAAGGTAACTACCTCTCAGTCTCACCTCTGTGAGGATTTGGGAAGACCCTGGAACAGATTGTCCTAGAAGTTTTGCTAAAGCATATGGAGAACAGGAAGGTGATTAGAGGTAGCCAGCATGGCTTCACTGGGGCAAGTCCTCTCTGATCAACCTAGTGGCTTACTGTGATGGGGTAACCACATTAGTGGACACACGAAAACCAATGGATGTGATCTGTCTGGAATTCTATACAGCCTTTGACACAATCCCCCACAACACCCTTCTTTCTAAATTGGAGAGATTTGGATTTGAAGGGTGAACGGTTCGATGCATAAGAAATTGGTTGGATGGTTGCATTCAGGGAGTGATGGTCAATGGCTTGATGTCCAAATGGAGATCCATGACAAGTAGTGTCCCTCAAGGATCCATACTGGGACATATTGTTTAATATCTTAATCAATTATATAGACTGCGAGATCGAGTGCACTCTTTGCATTTGCAAATGACACCAAGCTGAGTGGTCCAGCTGGCACACTGAAAGGACGGGATGTCATCCAGACAGAACAGCACAAGCTGAAGAATTGTGCCTGTGTGAACCTTATGAGGTTTAACAAAGCCAAGTGCAAGATCCTGCACCTGGGTCAGGGCAATTTATGGCTTCAATACAGGATGGGGGATGATGTGATTGAAAGTAGCCTGGCAGAGAAGGACTTGTGGGTGCTGGTAGATGAGAAGGTCAACATGAGCTGCCAATACATTTTTGCAGCCCAAAAGGCCAACTGTATCCTATGCTGCAACAAAAGAAGCATGGCCAGCAGATTGAGGGAGGTGATTCTCCCCCTCTGCTCCAGTCTCATGAGACCCCACCTGGAATGTTGTGGCCACTTCTGGAATCCTCCATATAAGAAATATATGGAACTGTTGGAATGAGTCTAGAGGAGGGCTATAAGCATGATTCAATGGCTGGAGCACCTCCCACACAAGGACAAGCTGAGAGAGCTGGGGCTATTCAGCCTGGAGAAAAGAAGACTTTGAGGAGACCTTATAACAGCCTTCCATTTCCTGGATGGGACACACAAAAGAAAGCCGTAGAGAGACTTTTTACAAAGGTATGTATTGATAGGACAAGGGGAAATGGCTATAAATTGGAAAAGTCAAGATTTAGATAAGACATTAGGAAGAAATTCTTTACGATGAGGGTGATGAGGCACTGGAAGATGTTTCCCAGAGAAGTTATGGCTGCCCCCTCCCTAGAGGTGTTCAAGGCCAGGCTGGATGGGAGCTTGAGCAGCCTGATCAAGTAGGAGGTGTCCCTGCCCATGGTAGGAGGGTTGGAGCTAGGTGGTCTTTAAGGTCTCTTCCAACTCAAACCATTCTTTGATTCTATGATTCTATGATAAATGTTTCACAATACTACGTCCTTGGTTTACAAGCAACATGAAGATCTCAAAAAGGCAAGTCCAGCATAAACAGGGGAAGGAACAGATCCTACTGTTGAAAAGATGACTAGTTATATCAGGCAAACCAGACAAATTAGCGATAAATAAATATTCATCATTATTTTAAAGTTATAAAACTGAGGTCCAAAGACAAAAGAGGTCTGGAACAGAAGGTACTTTTGGAGAAAGCAGTACTGGATTTTCTGAGGACCAAAAAAGTACCAAAATTTTAACCTGTTTTTGAGTTTCTTGACTTCTCTCCCTGCTTCCTTTCTAGTTGCTAATCTCATTACTACTGCAGATACCATCTAAACAGGTACTCTGCTGCTGCAGAGTACTGAAAATCTGTCTAGGCAACCAGTGTTCTGTTTAAAGTAGCTGAGAGAAACTAAATTAAACATAGGGTTGAACCAAAATGTTGGGTCTAAGCACTTTACCCTATGGGGCAGACTGAGTATAGGGTCATACTTTGCGGCCCTTTTCTGAGCTCTTCTGTTATCTCACATTGCATACAACAAATACTTGCTGTTCAAGTGTTTCTGACAGAAAAACAAGTATTCAAGAAGAGATAAAATAAAAATAACCAACTCCAACTAATTAATGTCACACCTAATCTTTTCAGCAGGTGAACTGAAATGTTCAGCAACTTGTCTATGCATTATTACATGGATAACTAGGCCCAGACTCTTGTTGGTGACTAGGCATTGGCACCTCATCTGTTCAGGGGGGAAAGTAAGATGTGAATGCCTATGGATGACCCCACAAATTATGCCAAAGAAGGCCTAAAAACATGTTTGAATCCCCTGTTGTTCCTAGATAGACCTTTTGTGCAGCAGACACCCTTGAAAGAAGGGCAGATATACTAACATCAAGGCACTCAAATACAACCGTACACTCAGCTTCAGCTTCTATTTGTTGAATGGTAGCGGATGGAAGAGGAAAACAGCAGCACTATTATCCAGGCAGCCTTGCACTCAGTACTGAAGGATGTGGCAGCCTTGTCTGAAATGACCCAACTATTAACTGTATCCCTGATTTAAACTAAAAATATCCAGTTTCCAAGGACAAGATGATAGTAACCGATTCCTTCCAGGAGGCATAGCTGTAGCAGGATTTTCCATGTATGATGCACATTACAAGAGTCTTCATTAGATTGTGAGAAATTAGAAAAAAAACTCAGAGGAACCCAAAATATCATCTCATATTAATTCTAATCTTTGTGAGCCCTAAACCTGAACAGGACAAAAACAACTTAAAGCCAAACTCTGGGTCAAAGCTGACCTCTTCTCTTCCTGCTTCAAAGAAGATTCACAGAGACAGATAACATCAACAAATGCCCAGAAGGAGCAAGAAAAAAAAACACAACCACCACCACAACAAGCATGAATAAGTGACTTCAAGGACATACAGTAATAGTGCAATGTGATCTTAAAGGGATTTTGGAAGTACAGGCATAGTGGAAGTACTGGAATAAACTGTTTCAGACACTTCTCATTCTGACCTGTGTGTTTTACTGCTTGTACAAAATTACCTTCAGCATTATCTATCAGCTTTCCCACTGCAACTCTGACCTCATCATGAATTTTTTATTGCATTGTCTCTCTACTGAGGTAGCAGAAAACAGAAGTATGGATTTTGATGACCCTTAAGGGGAAAAAAGGAGTATGTTGCTGGGTGATTATACCTACAGTAGATTTTTACATTTTCCACATTTCTATGAAAAATCTCTGTACCAGAAGAACGTTTACATAGAGAGAAAGACAGACACAAAGAGAAGGAAACAACCTTACAGTGCTTTGATTGTGCTTACTTGGGTTTTTAGGGCAATTTCTTTTCTGCCAAAAGGGAGGATCAGCATCTTTAGTACTAAATCTGTGCCTGGCTTTTTGTTGTTTTCTGTTGACTTTTTTCAGTCCCTTTTCAGGATGGATCACAATCCTCTTGGCAAAACCAGAGATAATATGTGTTCCTCAAGGAAGGACAGGGAGAAATTCTGATCCTTCTTAGTGTCTTGTGAGTATATGCTCTAGTTAGGAGGGGAAATGCATGCTGTGCACAGCAGGAGCTGGTGCCAGGCTGCAGGCTCACAGGATAGTTCATGACAAGGTCTGTTTTTTTCTATATGTTTAAACTTAACTCCCTCGCTGCAAAACCTTAGCACATGGCTTCATAATTTTCAAGGTTTTATACTAACTGAATAACTTGCTGATGTAATAATTTGTTGTATGAGTGGTGCTATTTTTCTTTGTTTCTAATAGGCAGTTATATTCTTTTTTTAAATGAGTAACACCTTTTTCCAAAAACATCCTTCAGCCAATATTATCTGCCTCATGGGCAGATTGCTGCTTTCAAGAGACTGAGTGATCATTTTGAACTGCTGTTGCTGGTGTAAAGACTTAACATAAATTGTTTGCTTGACCTTTTTAAGACTGAAAGCCTTGTATTTTTGTAAGCTTATAGCAAAGCAAAGTATTTATTTTGTAAGTAGAGAGAAGGCTTTCCCTTAGATTCACTCATTGCTTCAGAATGAGTAAAAGGAATATATGCTGAGGTTTTCTAAGTTGTGTGACTTTAAATACCTCATTATGAATTGTTTCATTCTTTCTAAAAAAGCAGTCCTTATGTGAATCGTTATCATTTATTGTCCAGTTTTGAAAGAGGTGCTGTATTAACTACATAGTTAGCATTTACCCATTACTTAGTCTGGTAGAATAAAGCAGTATCAATGACTTAAAGTAGAATAGGTTTCAGCAGTAAAAAAGGTTTATAATTATTCCTGAGCAGTCCTACAGTGTGAAAGATCTTTACCGCAGTATAAATGAGCATTCACGTAAGGATTTATATCAGGAAATCACACCTCTTACCAAAATGTAAAAACACTTAAAAGCTTAGGCCAGTTAAAATTCTCTTGCTGGAATATTTCATATATTTCTGCTCTGTAGGAAAGTTTCCTTAAGTACTGGCAGGCTTCTTTTGTGAAGTCATGTATAATGGAATTAGGATTTACTAGGCATTATCCCATGGAGCAGAATCCCAAGTGTGGAGATGCTACACCCCTGCCATTGAGGCTGATGTAAGGTGCATTGTTCTTTTCCCTAAGTTGTGTCTTTCACACACCTCACATTTAGGGGGAAGAGAAAGATGATGTACATATTCCATGTCTCAACTGCACTATTTACACAGAATTAAAGAGCAAGTAAAATTGAGTTTTGTTTTATGTTATTATAGTAGCCCCAGTCTGGGTGCCATATTTGGATACACAAATAACTCTTTAGCTTGCCATGATTACTTCTGTTGCTCTTAGACTGAGCCAGATGTTATGTGAAACCTTATTAGTAGTCCTATCATTCACACATATTTTATTTTGTTCTAGTCATAAAAAACTAAAAAGTTTGAATACAGAGACACTGAGGGCCAAAGTCTCCACCCCAAAAAATGAGAGATCAACTCTTAGACATCTGCCTCTACTTTTATGACAGTACATCCTAGTCAGTACCTCCAGGCGCCAAAAGAAGCAGTTCATTCTATATTTCTGGCAGTTTTGATCATCAGGATTAAACCATTATTATAACAAAACTTGATAATGAAGTGGTGGGAGCCTTGATCTTTGAATGAATGAGACTTGACCTCTGAGCAGAAACTGTCCCTTAGAGAGGCATACATAGAATAGACTAGAATAGAATAGAATAAAATAGTTCTAGTTGCAAAGGATCTACAATGATAATCTAGTCCAAATGGCTGACTACTTCAGGGCTGAATAAAAGTTAAAGTATGTTATTAAAGACATAGTCCAAATGTCTGTTTTTAAGGCACTGACAGGTATAGAGCATCTACTACCTCTCTAGGAAGTCTGTTTCAATGTTTGACCACTCTCTCAGTAAAGAAGTGTTTCCTAATACCAAGTCTGAACTTCCTACATTGAGTAGGCTTCAAAGAGGGCTTGTGTCTTGCAGCTGGGTTTTCCTCACTGCACAAACCTGTGGCCTCTGTGCAGTCACACAGTGGTGGATTATGGCCTGCTCTTGCTGCTTTCTGCCTGCCTGCAGAGCTTTATCCCACTCAGCTTCTTCCCACGTTCCTGCTGCATGCTGGAGGCATGCAGGATCACTTATGGCCCTGGCATTGGGACTTGGCTTTTTCTCTGGGGCCCAGCAGCAGCTCTTTGCTGCCAAACCCAGTAGTCATCCTCTATCTTCTGTGAAGCCAGCTAGGCTGCAGGAGTGGGTCTTGAGTAGAAGTAGAGGAAGAAGTCCTGGGGAACACAATGAATATATGCTGCCTTTTCTGTGAGGTTCGTGTACAGCTGTGAGGAGCTGCGACAGGGTAAGTCCTGCAGAGACCATGCTATTGGGTGATGGGGGGAGGCGGTGAGTGGTGCTGGGGAACCAGCAGCACCTATTTGCAAAAAATAGGTCCTTTCCAAGCAAGGAAGAAGGAATGTCAGTGCCAAGACAGGATCTGGAAGAACAGGAAGAAGGCCTGTGCTTGAGGGCAGCAGCATGGTCATCTTTCCCTGTCTACATTCCAGACAGGCAACATGCTACTTGGGCTAATGCCTGGGACAGTCCTTCCCTAGGCGCAGAATTTTGTGCCTTCCCCTCTTTAATAATCTTGTGCCTGTGCCTTGGCAGGGCACAACTCTAGAGTGATGCAGAGAGCAGCACCAAGTCATGACTTTCCACAGGAGGAGGTATTTGGATGCCACTGTAGTGAGGCTGCACCATGCAGTGCAGGCTAGTAGGAAAGCAGAGGCCCAGGACATGGGGCTGGAGGGTGCAGTGAGGAGAAGGAGAGGCCTGGGCTGGCAAGCAATGTGGCACAGGCTGGCCCTAGAGATTCCATAGGTGGAAACATCTGCCCCAAGACCAGCTGCAGAGATGCAGACCTTTTGTACTGTCACATAGCAACATGGATATGCTGTTGCACATATGTCACTGTGCAGTTTTGGAGGGAGATCCCCAGCCAGTATCTAGATCAGGAGCTCTTCATTCATCCTATGAATGTTCAGGTCAGTGTTGTAAGAGACTGTGCCTGGTGTTACTCCACCCCAGATGAGAATCTGGCATTTGCCTGTGTTAAATTTCATGCGATTCATGATTGCCCAAAGCTCCAATTTATCTAAACCCTTCTAAAAATCATCTTGTCCACTAAGGGAGTCAACAGCACTACCCGGTTTAGTATTGTCACCAAATTTACTAAGGGTGCGTTCAATTCCTGCATCCAGATCATCAATAAACACATTGAACAGACCTGACTTTAGGACAGAGCTCTGAGGAATACTGCTAGTGTGCGGTCACCAGCCAGATGTAGCCCCTTTCACTACAATCTCTGGAGCCCTGTCATTCAGCCAGTTCTTCACCCAGTGCACCATAAACCTGCTCATCCCACAGCTTGTCAACTTGTCCAGAAAAATGCTATAAGGGACAGTTTCAAAAGCCTTACTAGAATCCAGGAAAACTACATCCACCACCTTCCCTTCACTGACTAAGTCACCTTATCATAGCAGGGTATCAGACTAGTTAAACAGGATTTTACATTTATGAACCCATGCTGATCATGCCTGATGGCATTGTTCTTTAACTGTCTTTCAAGAACTGTGGCAGCTGTACAGTGACATATCGTATTTTTTAGAAAAAATAATTGGTAGTTAAATACTAACATTTTTTAGCTTGAACTGCCTTTTCTGCCTTTGTGTTTCTTGAATTTTTCAGCTGTCACATATATGCTATCATAATGCATTCAGCCTTTCTCCCTGACAGGCAATGAACTAAAAATGGCAAAGACTCAAATGCTGAATTCCACTCCAGCTAGCAACATTTCCCATAGCACTTACAAATACAGCATAGCTGTAGATAACAAACTGGTTGTCTAGTTCATCTTTCTTTCCAATTACTTTTTCAGCATAATAAATCCAGGGAGACGCCATTAATTTCAGCACTGCAGGCTAGACATTCATGAAAAAAGGAAACAGAATTTGGGTCTTAAAAATCCAAAATTTATGCTAATTGCAATCCTAAGATTTTGACCTTTCCAAACATTGAACTCTTACACTTACAGGAATAACAAGTGTTTCATAAGTTTGTGGTTCTCCCTATGCTATTTTTTCATATTTAATTAATAACCAGAAGTTTGATATTTATCTTCAATAAGAAAATAATAAACAAGAGCCTCAAAACAAATCCCAGGTCCACCAAAATGACTAAATGAGAAATCCACTATTTCATTTTTCTGAGAGATGGTAAGGACAATGTAATCTAGCCACATGAGGATTTCAACTACCCAAATATACATATGTAAAACAGTAAAGAAAGCAAATGTTTCATGCTGCTAATGGAACATTTCTAAACTATACTAAAAAAAAAAATTTTTTTTTTCTAAGTGAAACAATTGGTTTTGACCTAAAGCAGAGGCAAAAGATCTCTACAAAGGCTTTGTGTTAATTTTTCACAATGAAGAGCAAAAAAACCTGTTTCAGCTGATATTCTGTTGCACTCAGCTAAATTTCAACAGATGCTTGATAAAACTATAGTCCTTCTACATCTTTCACAAAACTGGACACCAAGTAACTTCTATATAAGTCAATCGAGGGAACTGACACCATGGGAGAATTTAGTTATCAAGTGCTAATCCCTCTGCTTGAGGACAAGGTCCTCTCTAGGAAGATTAATCTCCAATGAAATAAATGAAATAATGGATAAATCCATGTTAGGCACTAAATATTGAATGTGAAAAATTACACAGATATAAAGAAGACCTATAACTCGTAGCGTAGCTTACCTGCTGTTGACACCCTCATGATCATTCATACACAAGCACTGCCCACATCAATATCATAACTGTGTTCTCAATCTCCATCTACGACATTTATGTGTATAGCTAACACATCAAGTCATACCTTTTCAGCTGACTGAATTAAAATAATTTTTTGATTCAGAGCTGATATCCATCTTTATACAATCAGCTACTCATATAGAAATGGAAAACCTGCTTTCAGTGTGAGCAGCTTCCGTTCATCTTTCTCACCCCCAGCATGAGAACTGTAAGCACTACGTTAAAGCTTACATATCAGCAAAGACATCATTTACTTCTGCTTCCTAAGATGTGCTAGCACACAAGCGCACCAGGCTAGAAAGTTATACATTCAATTTACTCTGGTGTTAAGTCCATGCATTTTCAAAGCAAAGATCTGGGCTGCTAGTCTCCATTTACAGATTTCTTTCTGATTTACATAGAGACGGCTGAGATAAAAATGCAGACATTTGTCACTGCACACAAAGTACAGATTTATGCCTCCTGTATTCTATAGCCCATAGGGTTTTTTGGTATGAGCATAACTTCAAAAGAGCAGTTTATGAGTTTACACACACCCTCTGCTATGAATGTAGCCTGTAGTTAGGTGGTAAGGTCATTCTCACCAGATCTAGGAGACATGAGTTTAAATTGCCTCGGGCTAGAATACATGTTCCCAGCCCCTACTATCTAAAAATCTGGTATAATAACTCTTATCAATAAAACATTTGGACAGGACGTGTGCAAAAGTCCTATAGACCAAGTGTGTTGAATCTGACAGCTCATGAGACACAAGGAGAGCCAAAGTACGAAAGCACTCCAGACACCCAAGCTGTATATATCACTTACTGGAGCAAATTAAGCAGAAGAGTGTTAGAAGTCCCAGTTCCCTCTGGTATTTAAAAGAACAAGCTATTTGACCTTTTACCTACCTCATAGTTGCACAGTGCCTCATCCTGTCACAAAAAGGAACTGATCACTGCCTTAAGACTGGCAAGAAAGAAAAGTTGAAAACAGACATTGCTCTTCTATGGCTTTTAATAACCTTGCTACAGCCTTAACATGCCTAAGATCCAGTGATTACTTTGCATTATTAGCATAGTTTTTGCTGTTTCTGCAGTCATTTAACAGAAAGTCGTCTAGCTTATTTACTGCATCAAGGAAATCTTAAACACTTCACGAGGCAAAGCAGCAACTCTGGCTCTAGCAGGACCTACCTCTATAGCCCCACAGATGAGCTGCTGGTGAGATGTTCACCTGGAAGACACATTCAAACAGAACCTTCATCTGTGAAGGGAAAAATGGTGTTGCAGGGTTTCAGTATTTTGTTGAATATTTCATTAACTATGCAGCTGAAGCAGTAATATTGACAGGATTCCATGAGATACAGAAATCCTTGATATGCACACACTTTAATCCATTATCCTTTACCCGTGTCTGTTATAGGAAACTCTTATTCTATATACCTTCCATGCACCACACAGATCAGTCAGGGTGACCCAGATGTATGCTCACTGTGCTTTTATTTTGGGCAGTAACTTCCACACCAAGATGAAGCAGCCTTAAAAGCAGTGCAACAACTAATCACATGGTAGTTGTTTCACAGATACTTGTGATTATGTAGCAAACATGAAGTTCACTGCCCTCTGGTGAAGAAAAGAGTTATTTTCAGTTCCATAATGTAGTAGTTTACATATAAGCCTGTCTGTACCTCACAGTACGTACTTTGTTATCCAAGACAATTTGCATTTTGTATCTATTTAATTTGCACTTATTTAAAAAAGGATCAATCAACCCCGATTTTTTCGATGTTCATGCCTTCAGGGAAATCATGGCTTAGAGTAAAATGCTTTATAAGGCATTACCTGTATAGAGCAGCACAGGTGGAGAACCCGACAGCCTGGTGAACATAGGCTTTTAAACTGAGTGTGCAAGAATGGTGTGAAGATTATTACAATAAAAGACTAGTTCTATAGATAATAAGTGTCAGGATAGACTAGGCTGAAGAGGTAAGAAGGGCATTTATGAGATGTCCAAGAGACAGCACCTCTCCTGCTTTCTCCCTTTCTTTGCGTTCATGCTGGGCTCCCTCTCAACTCAAACTGCCACTTATGAGAAGTCTGAAGGGCCCCTAGAAGGGGCTAGGAATAAAGCCCACTACAAACTATACCCACCTTGTCCCAGAGCCTGTGCTCACTCATCCCAAACACAACTGCCTAGAAAACAAGAGGCTGGTTTCAAAGAAGTCCTGAGGCTTTGCAGGTTCTTTCTTTTGCAATTCTTTATTTCCCTAGGGGTAGAGGGGGAAAAACCCTCGGCACCTCTAAGTGACCTGTAGACTATGGAAATAAAGTTTCATGACCAGACTCGAACATAAGCTTTTCAAATATCTAACAACATATTTAAATTTCCCTCTGCCCTGTCCTCAGGGTATGTGTTGCCTTTTGTTTTGTCCAAACAACACTTTCAAAGGGAAAAAACTATGAAGTGAAAAGTACTAAATTCAAGGAAGATTTCCCACACACAGACACTCAAATGCAAATATTCAAATGCAAAGATGAGCTGAACCTGGATTTTAAAATTTTAGAAGTTTTAGTGCCAATAAAGGTAAAGCTCAGTGAGTGTATGTGTGTGCACACACATCAAACAGCACGATTGACAGATCTTTCATAATAGGAAAGAAGAATCCTGGTGGCTGCAAAATAAACAAAATAATTAACAAGAGCTAGCTCTTAAACTCCATCCTTGGAAAACAATGACAGTAACAGAGATTACACTCCAGTCCAGAGGTCCTGCATAGAAGGAAATCGATTAGATTTCATTTCATCATCTGTCAGCTTTTATTTAAGACTTTGTCCTAAAGTTCTATCCAAACATAATCTGTGGCGTTCCTTTACAGCTTCTGTTACTTTTCTTTATTATTTAAAATAATATTTTATCATGTAGTTTCAGAAAAAAAATTCAGAGCTTTTTTTGTTTTCACAGTTTGTCCTGTTCTAGTACAACAGGTAAAAATGCCAGCTGGGCTAACTCCAGCCACACATTGGAGCTCTGGTCAGTAATTGTGCCAGTACTCGCCGCTGTGGCATCATTCTTGGTTTTGCCAAAAAACATTGCCTAATAAAACTCCAGATCCAGATGCAGTCCCAGTACAAAAGAGGGCACAACCTTGTCCGCCATCTTCACACACAGCAGTTACAAGGTAGAACTGTATGTTCTTTAACTGCTTTGTTGCACTACAGTTTGCCTCCCTACACCTCTCTGTATCTGTACATGGGAATCAGAAGAAAAAACTGGCAGTTATGCCTAACTAAGAGCACTGAAAGAGACCATTCCTCAAAAACTATCCTTGAATGTGACCTGGCCTATTTCTGTTCTGTTCATTTAATTGCAACACACTGCTTGCACCAAAGCCCTCCACTTCCACCACAAGCAGGAGCAGGCTGACATGATATTGCTAATAATCAGCGAGATAATACCTTTTGTCTGTATTGAGTAGTTCTAACAGAATAAAATGAGAGAAAAAAATAAAATCTCAAATACTAATACTTTAGTTGCAGTTAGCTTCTTTGGGAAGAATAAGCTTCAACTAACACAGCAAAAGACCTTTGCATCTCTGTCAAAGAGATATCTGTCATAACTGCATACATGGTCACATTAAAATCATGATCACTACTTTTTCACAACAATAAATTAAGTAGATTAAAATAGAGCTACGCATTCATTTTTCCTCTTGTAGACCATGCAGGAAAAACAACTTACCAAGGTGCTTGACAAAGACAATCTACCCATAAACCATTTAATTATGCACAAAGAATTCTAAACCAGACTGAATCCAAGTACTGTGCAATGTATGCCCTGGATGCCAGACGTGCTCTGTCATCAGAAATTAAGAAAAGAAATGGCCGAAGTATAGCAAAGAATTCATATGAGATGTAAGATCACAGTCTGAGTGACTGCATCCCACCTTCTTCCCAGCCTTGATTTCTGCAGACCTTCAGCAGATCAGTTAATTAAATTGTAATACTTGAAAAACAAAATTAAACTCATAATGGAAATAATTGCAGTGAGGGCAATGCCTTTTGCCAGCTTTTTTAATACATTCTGATAGCCAAATGGGTATAAAACTTTTGGTTTTACATTGCCTCCAGCTCTCACCTTTTAGACCTCAGCAGATTTATTAGCCACCTAGTGCAAATGTAAGGGTAGAGAGTCAGAAATTGTGTGCAACCATATGAAAGGAAAATGTAGCATTGTGAACTGTGAAAAGAATGGTAGAAGTTCGGATTTTTGCTGCAGAAATGTTGTGAATCTTCTTTCCTTTTCTGTTCTAAAAAGAAAACCTGATAACTTATTTTCTGCCATTTTCTTTGCCATTGCTTACGAAATAACATGCAGACATGGGTCAATGACAAGTTCAATAGTAAGAATTAAAGCTAAGGATATTAAAATTGCTATAATTACATTCCAGACAAAACTGGGCAGAAAATTGATTCCTTATCCTAAAGATGTTGAGATGTAAACTCATCTTTGCATAAGGCCAAAGTCAAGGTGTTGCTTTCTGTTTTTTGAAAAATCTATAAGACACAAAAGGCAGAGGAAGGCAGAAACAGTTTAACACAGATAGACTTCAAAATAGCTAACAGACTTATGGCTAGAATGCTAATATTCCATTTTTGTCAAAAATTCAAGACCATTCCCTAGGACATTCCTTAGAAAAAGTAGGAATTCAAATCTATGTCTCACAAATCCCAGATGAGAGTTACTCTCAAGTTATCTCGCATTTTGGAAGATGACTAGCTGTTCCTGAACAACACGCTGACAAAACAATAAATTTCCAAAACATCTCATTTGGACATGAGGCCTTTTCCAATTTGTCAACATTTCCAGCCAGCCACAGTTACAGGACTGCATCCTCACTGTCAGATTTGGCAGAATGGTTGCCTGAGGCCACTTTTATGCAAGCCCAGAAATTCAATCTGGCATAAAGACAGAGCACTTTAATATTTGCTGTTTGATTCTTTGTTTGTTTGGGGTTTTAATCCAAAGGCAAGTCTTTTTCTTGCTAAATGGACACTTGGGAATGGACCTTATTTCTGACAGAGTAAAACTTTGACACAATATAATCTATACTGACAGTAGGACTCTACTCTTAAAACAATATAACAAATCTTTTATCTGAACATTTTACGACAGATCATTCTTCAATGTGGCTGTGATATTTCTTCCTTTACTCCTTGCTAGAGGTTCAATTCCCCTTTCAGGGGCAATAAGAATTTAAAATATTCTGATTTCCTCTCCTCCTTCCTCCACTCTACACAGCAGAGTACATCTTCCTCTCAGACTTGCTATTCAAGCGTTTGGGAGGCTATGCTGTAAAGTAGATGAAAGAAAGTGATTAGACTAAAAAATAAGCACTGTTGAAAAATCTTTTATGCACCTACCTCCCTTTTTTTGTTACAGATTCACAGGCAGGTCTCCATAAGACACAAAATTAAGCTGCAGTAGAAGACAGCAGGTCACAGTTTCATTAATCTCTAGAGTGGAGTGTTTCATCCTCAGGCTCACCACTCCTTTGCAGGCAACATAAAGCTCACGTTCAATACTCATTTTCCCACAACAGCATCATACCAGCAAATCTAGCTTCTGAGAACTACATTGAATCATAGAATCATAGAATAACCAGGTTGGAAGAGACCCACCAGATCATCAGTTCAACCATTCGTATCAAACACTAAACCATGCCTATTAGCACCTCATCCACCCGTGCCTTAAACACCTACAGGGAAGGTGAATCAACCACCTCACTGGGCAGCCTGTTTCAGTGCCCAGCCTGTTTCAGTGCCCAATGACCCTTTCCATGAAAAATTTTTTCCTGATGTCCAGCCTAAATCTCCCCTGGCAGAACTTGAGGCCATTCCCCTTTGTCCTGTCCCCTGTCACTTGTGAGAAGAGGCCAGCACCCTCCTCTCTACAACCTCCTTTCAGGTAGTTGTAGAAAGCAATGAGGTCTCCTCTCAGCCTCCTCTTCTCCAGGCTAAACAACCCCAGCTCTCTCAGCCACCCCCCATAAGGCCTGTTCTCCAGCCATTTCACCAGCTTCGTTGCTCTTCTCTGGACTCGCTCCAGAGCCTCAACATCTTTCTTGTGGTGAGGGGCCCAGAACTGAACACAGGATCCGAGGAGCAGCCTGACCAGTGCCAAGTACAGAGGGAGAATAACCTCCCTGGACCTCCTGGTCATGCCGCTTCTGATACAAGCCAAGATGCCATTGGCCTTCTTGGCCACCTGGGCACACTGCTGGCTCATGTTCAATCGGCTGTCAACCAACACCCCCAGGTCATTCTCCTCCAGGCAGCTTTCTAGAGAGACTTCTACTAGTCTGTAGCACTGCATAGAGTAGTCGTGCCCCAAGTGCGGGACCCAGCATTCGGCCGTGTTAAACCTCATGCCATTGGACTCTGCCCAGTAATCCAGCCTGTTCAGATCCCTTTGCAGAGCCTCCCAACCCTCCAGCAGATCAACACTTGCACCAAGCTTAGTGTCATCCACAAACTTGCTAAGAGTGCATTCAATGCCTTCATCCAGGTCATTGATAAAGACATTGAAGAGGGCTGGACCCAGCACTGAGACCTGGGGAACCCCACTTGTAACTGGCCTCCAGCTGGAGTTAACACCATTTCCCACCACTCCCTGGGCCTGGCCATCCAACCAGTTTTCCACCCAGGAGAGTGTGCGCCTGTCCAGGCCAGAGGCTGACAGTTTTTGTAGCAGAATGCTGCAAGAAACTGTGTCAAAGGCTTTACTGAGGTACAGAAAGACCACATCCACAGCCTTTCCCTCGTCTAGTAGCCGAGTCACTTTAGCATAGAAGATGATCAGGTTAGTTTGGCAAGACCTGCCTTTTGTAAACCCGTGTTGACTGGGCCTGATCACCCAGTACTCTTGGACGTGCTTCACGATAGCACTCAAGATCACCTGTTCCATGACTTTCCCTGGCACTGAGGTCAGACAGACAGTTCTGTAGTTCCCTGGATCCTACCTGTGACCCTTCTTGTAGATGGGCACAACATCAGCCAGCCTCCAGTCCAGTGGAACTTCCCCAGTCTTCCAGGACTTCTGGAAGATGATGGAAAGCGGTTTGGCCAGCACATCCGCCAGCTCCTTCAATACCCTTGGGTGAGTCCCATCCGGCTCCATAGACTTGTGGTTGTCTAGTCGGGCTAGCAAGGCTCTGACCACCTCCTCTTGGATCATGGGAGCCTCATTTTGCTCCTCTAGCTCCGGGATTTGTACACAGAAGAAACAACTTTCTTTACAATTAAAGACTGAGGCAAAGGAGGCATTAAGTAAAGGCATTAAGTTATGTGAGTATAAGGTTTCGTTCAGTGCTGAGTATATGTCTAAAGACTAAAATCTTTAAACAGCTAGGCATTTCTGAGTTGTGATAGTAATTCCCCAAACCAACCGAAGACCCAGTAACATGTTACATTAAGTGTTTTATAGTGTCCTGTAGAACACAATAGCAGTAAACCACATGGAAATGGAGATGAAAACAATCATGAACTGTCACAACAGCCTTTCCCTCATCCCCTGTCACTGTTGCTCCCTCTGTGCCCAACAGGGACTGTATGGTCTCCCTAATCCTCCTTTTATTATTTATATATTTACAGAAAGATATTTTGTTATCTTACACAGACTTTGCCAATCTGATTTCTAGTAGAGCCTTTGCCCTTCTGATTTATTCTCTACACAATCTCACTTCCCTCCTGTAGTCTACCCAAGAGGCCTGTCCCCTCTTCCAGAGCCCATAAACATTCCTCTTCTTCTTGATATCACTCAAGATCTCACTGTTCCACCAAGCTGGTATTTTCCCCTGCTCGCTTTTTTTCCGGAACATGGGGATGGCTTTCTCCTGAGCCGCTAGGATCTCCTTTCTGAAGAGCTCCCAGCCCTCATGGGTTCCCTTGCCCTTAAGTACTGTCTCCCATGAGACTTTGCCAACCAGCCTTCTGAAGAGTTCAAAGTCTGCCCTCTGGAAATTTAATGCTACTGTCCTGCTAACCACCCTATTTACCTTGCCTAGAACAGAAAACCCTACCATCTCATGATCGCTAAGTCCTAGGCATCCTCCTACTGCCACACCCCCCACAAGGCCTTCTCTGTTCACAAAGAGCAGGTCCAGGAGGGAACCTTCCCTTGTTGGTTCATTCACCAGCTCTGCAAGGAAGTGTCTTCCACGCACTCCAGGAGACTCCTAGACTGCTTCCTTTCTGCTCTGTTGTACTTCCAGCAGGTATCAGGAAGATTGAAGTCTCCCACAAGAACGAGAGGCACTGATCTAGTGATTAACCCCAGCTGTTTATAGAAGAGCTCATCAGCTGCTTCTCCTTGGCTGGGTGGCCTGTAACAGACTCCCATCACAAAATCTACCTTCTAATGGGCTCCTCTGATTTTAACCCACAGGCACTCAATCTCCTCATTGCCACAATCCATTTCAACAGTGTCCTAGTCCTCCCTTACAAAGAGGGCTACCCTGCCTCCTCTCCTTCCCTCCCTATCCCTCCGGAAGAGTTTGTACCCCACCACATCTGTACTCCAGTTATATGTGTCATCCCACCACGTTTCCATGATGGCAACGACATCATAGGCTCCTTGCCCTACAACAGCTTCCAGCTCTTCCTTCTTATTACCCATGCTACATGTATTGGTGTATATGCACTTCAGCTGAGCTGCTGAGCCTTCAGCCCTCTTAGAGGGAACAGAGTTCATTCCCAATTGCCTGGTAACTGGAGTAGCTAGCGCAGAGCACCCGTATCTCCCTTACCACCCCCAGGTGTGTTCACCCCCACTTTCTGTGTGGTGATGTACTGGTGGTCCTCACCAGCACACCCTCTCCCAATCACCAGTGCCCCACATCCAGGCTCGCTCCTGTCTAGCCTAGTCTCAATCCCCTCCCCCTTCATATCTAGTTTAAAGCTCAGTTTATGAGCTTAGCTAGGTTTTTAGCAAGGGCTTTAGCCCCCCTAGGAGACCCACATGTCCCATCCTTAGCAACAGAGTTTGGGGGTGCGTGAGCCACCCCATGATCAAAGAAGCCGAAGCCCCTCTCCTCACACCAGGCTCAGAGCCAGGCATTAATCGAATTCTTCTTCCTGACTTCCTGCTCCTCTCTGTTTAGCCTTGGAATGGAGCAGAATACTATCTGAGCCCCAGAACCCTCCATCATTTTCCCAATGACGGGAAGCACTGTGGTATCTTGTGGTAAGCACAAGTCTGCATTAATGCCACCCATGATAGCATTTACCTGTGTGGTTTGAGCACCACTCACCTAAAACAGATAAATAAGCAATATCTAGTACATGTAACAGTACCATATACAGCCTTCATGTTTTGTCACCTTGGTTTTTCAAGGCTCCCCTTTACTGTGTATGCATTATTTTCTATGTTCTTTCTGTGATTTGTGATGTTTTTTACGTATAATTTCTTCATCAGAAAACACTTTTTGTCTAATATTGCAACCCAAGGCCAAGAGTTTCTAGGCAGAGTCTTTCTGGCAAACTAAACACAAGTAGTCATTTCAACCCAGTCCCAAAGTGTTTTTTCAACGTGGAGGAGAAGGGAGTTATGCAAAGTCTGTAAACCTGCAGATAAACCCTCCAGGAGAGCCATCTAATGCCATATTTCCCAAAACATTGTTTGAATATGCTTGGTATTCCACCTTGGTAATGTAAATATTAAGTCCCCTGTTATCAGGAAAGTGACAGAGAGGATGTAAGGGAACAGATGTTGCACAGCTCATTGAAAGGGCTGTTTCATAAAAAATAAGATACTGTTCTGGCCCTGAACTCTGCAGAGAGTTCTAGATGGTTCCCCAAAGCTCCTAATGCTGCAAAACTGTCACCTAGTAATGAAGAGTTAGACTGACACATCACAGAGTAACTCTATACACTGAGAACTGCAAATTGTCTTGACTCAACCCTACTTCTCTCTGTACAGCCTATGGGACAGCGAGCACTGGCATACATCTGCCTCCTCATGCATAAACCTATGAAAGGTGAAAACAGGAACATCCAAAAGCCTACCAGGGTGAGGGAAGTTTGAGAAAAAGAGAATAGAAAGATCCAATGCTGGATTTAAGAAAAAAAAACACCAGACTGAACATCAGGCTTAGCAAGTAATAGAAGTAGTTGGTAGATCAGTGCTTTCCAAAGTAGCTACTCATTTCCTCTTTTCTCCTTCTGTAACTGTTAGGTCACTCTAAAAGGTTCTAAAAGGTTCACAAAACTCATTTGATTCAAGTGAATGTGAAATATCACCAGTGATGCTTTTCAGCAACTGATTTTATTTGACATTTATGTGTCTTAGGCTATGGCTGCAGCCATTTGAAAATAGATGTTGGTTTATAGGGACAAAGAATCAGAAAAGAGAAAAAATACTAATGAAAGAAAGAGAGGAGAGAGAAAGAGGTAGCGATCACCACCCTTCATTCCAGTGGCAGCCCTATAAGATATCCTTCCCTCATCAACATCCCCATTGCTTTGGGGACATGCTTAGTTGCCCAAGGAAACACCTTTTTATTCAGCTTCCTCATGAGCACTGGAGTCTAATGAAGGCATGGTCTCTCTCTGGGAATGTTGGGCAGAGGCCTCAAAGAATTCCTGAGGGCCTTTTCTATTGGTTGCTAACAAAATGTTGTGCACAGTGTTCATGGATTGGTCAAGTTGAGTTTTCAGGAATTTATTACCTGGAACCATGCCAGCTTCATCATACTTTATTGTCTAGGTGCAGTTCCCATTGTCACAACAACCAAATCACAGAACATCCTGTCTCAGTGTGCTCTAACCAAGCTGAAAATGTTTGAGACATTCTAATTGAAACAGCACCTCACATTAACTTAATACCATGAAACTAGGAGTTGCTTTAAGTACCTGGTGATCTATAAGCTTTATGGAACAGAGACTTTCTTATTTGTCAGTAGCCAGTTGCACCTATCCTGACAGTCCTAGATAATGATGAGGCCCTGGATGACACATGCTGAGAAACACAAAATGTAGTCTGTGCTAATTGGTGACATCCTGATGAACCTTCACCCACTGCAAGAAATTCTTGCTAATCTACTTGCAACACAGGGAAGTGTAAAAAAAGCAAAATTATCCTCAACATAGTTCTCGTTCTCAACAAAGTCATGATACTTAATGTGTGCAGCAAGACGAAGACTAGACTCCAGTGCCCACAAAGGGCTAATGAAGTGATACAGGCTATCCTTGTGGTGTAAATGCAGCTCTGCAGAACTCCAGGCAGTGCCTACAGAGTTAACATAGCAGTGTGGTTTCACCTTAATAGGTATGTATGTACGTATGTTGTGGTATTTTTAGGGAAAAAGCCCACAACCTAAATGGAAACAGTTCTCTCAGCATGAAATCACAGTAAAGACAAGATACAGAGAAATTATCATGATGTAGTCACTCAAGGTCAGGCGTGCAATGCCCACACCCTTGCCATTGGAAGAGATCGCTATCTAGGTGATAAAATATGTCCCAGAAAGCAGTGTTAGACTAAATATTCATTAATGTAGCTCTGCATCTGATTTATAAATTAACTTGCCAGATGTTTGGCAGTAGTTTATGGATGGAGCCATAATTTTGATAAGTGCACAAAAGATGTGCTTGGAAGTACAGATTTATCACTGTGGGATTGGTGCTTCCCATCAGCCCCAGCTGCAAAAGCACTATCCCCAGCTAATGCAACACTTCCATACATCAGAGGATGTATCATGATGACATGGTTCCCTCACCTATATCAGAGATTGTGTTCTCCCACAAAAGTTTCTGATCGTATTCTTGTAAACAGAATCTGTTCTGTTGAATAGATCTAACCTATTATAAATACAAATGTAGCCAGGGAAAGAACTGTAGAAGAAATTTTATACCTCTAAAGAAACATCAACACAAAAGAAGAAAGCATTTGTCTCTCATCAATTTTTACGTGTGGAAATGAAGGGCGATTTTCCAAATTAGAAAATACCACAGACCCCTGGGAATCTGTATCTCTGCAAAAACAGGAAGATTTAGTAGAGAAAGGGTAGATTTTCATCTAAAGAGGGAGTTTGTAAGTGTTCCCAGAACATTCATTAAGCACCAGCTGAAATGAATTAATCTAGGCCACATTTCATCATAAATGTTAAACACGTACTCATCTCAAGCTGTAAAGTCATCCCAAATTCACAGGTATTTTCTCTGCTGTTATTGTCTAGGATGAAGTTTAAGGCTCACAAGAATTCTCCAGCTATTTCTTTTTCATCCTTAGGAAAAACAAAACTGTATTAACAAAATGTGCACACACCATGTTCTCATTTCAGGCCTCTACATCCCTTGGAGGCTCGAGATGCAGTTATACTGGTTCAATCTTCTTATACCCCTAAAGGTGGCTACAAGCAAATAGTGCTAAAAACCCCACCATATTTACAGACAGTTTTCTTATTCAGTAACTGAGGTGTGCCATATTCAGAGGAGCTGGGCACAAGGGCAAAGATTTCATTTAAATACAATTATATCAACTTTTTTGTGAGGCTTCCCTCTACATTTGATCTGTAAAAGGCCCAAATTTACATTAAATAATTGGAAGCTTGAATCTTTTCTTTGCTGTGAAAGATGACTTGAATCAAAACTGAAGAGATGAAAGTGAGAGGAGAAGCAAGGCAGAAAGCTCAAAGAAAATCAGCTTTTCTGCTAAAAAAAAAAGTTCACCTGGCACAAATATACATATGTATATTGCAGTGTGAATGTACAGCTGGCATTGTGTCTTGTGCTCTTCGTATTCCTTATTATGAAGAAAAACCCTGTGTTCCAGAAAAATCTTCTATCTATTGACTGTTCCTAGCTTCCCAAAATTCCTCCTCAGAATGTGTGATTTTAAAGCAGCCACAATGTTAATACAACTGCTCACAAAATGCCCATGTTAAGTGACTCAGAATTTCTACCCTCTTGACTTCAAGGAATTACACTAACAGCATGCATGCCGTAACCACTGTGGCAGAGTGACTGTCCTACCATGCCAGTATTACCTTGTTCCTCACCTGCAGCATAACTAGAAAATTGGGTTTTCATAATGCATCTCTCCAGTCTCTACAAATAAATGCCATCAATCAGAGTATGTCATAATTAGTTATGTCATTCATAATTCTTTTTTTCTCCTCACCATATAGCCATGCTTTAAAAAAAGGGAGTTTTACCATTTGCAGATACTTAGTAACAGAATATAGAACTACACTACTCATTTTCCTTTAAATCTGTAATCACTCTTCCTTAACCAAAAGGCTAATTCCAAAGTAAACCATATGTTGAGATATGCTACATCCAAAAATCATGACTGTATCTGTACAGATTCCACTGTTTCTTTTGCTTTCTCCTATGCTATTCCCACTGCTAGTACAGAGCCGTCTAGCACACTGGTGTCAACCATTGCTGAGAGAGATATGACTCCTTTCTTCTGCAGTCCCTTGTACAAGCCAGATGCTTGAAATAACCTTTATATTCCAGAATTGACTTATGGGGTTTCTATTATGGTTTGTTCTTTATCATGTAATTTTTATTCTCAAAAGTGTTTCATAGACTGCCCCTAATACCCACAGGCTAGAAACTTTCAAAACTGCCTTTTGATACAGCAATCCATTCTGCATGCTTGGATAAAGATATCAAAATTTGGCCTCTGTTGACAAATGCAGCCTTCCCCAAGCATCATTAGACATATGCCAGTTCTGGCATACAAATGTGTTTTAGAGATGCTGACCTATGCAGCTCCATCTCAATTCACATTGCCCCTCAGTTAGCATGGAGCAGAAATGAAACAATTGTAATAAAAGAAGTTCAACACAGTCCTTGCACAAAACCAACCTGGAGCATAAGACATCTGCAAACCACAACACATACAGCATATTTTGAATTGCTGGACTAGGGCTAAGCTGGAACCCAGAGATGGCACAGGAGACAGAAGTCCTCAAATGGAGCAGTAGACTGGATACAAGAAGAAAGCCTGGACTGGTGACAGCTATGTCAATAATGATATAGTGCTTTCTTTCTATTTTAATCCATGCTAATTTTTATCTGCCATTATCATAGACTGAAATAACCATTGGATCTCTCATTTTTGCCTGCCATCCTTAATGCCTGCGAGGATAACTGTCCAAGAAGCTTCAGGCCTGTTCCTTACACATAACTCATCACCAATACTCAGTATTGCAAAGTGACTTTTACATATACATGTATATATATATAAGCTGCTTTCTACATTGTATTTGAAGGAGGGGATTCAGGGAAGGGGGTAAAAAAAAGGATGAAGCCAGTTGCTATCATTTCGGATGATCTAGTAGCTCATAACACCTGAAAAGATAGCCTGCCCACCCCCTTCATTCAGTGCCTGGCTCCATAGCACAGATCCCCTCAAACTCCCACATTAGCTCCAGTGCTCACTGGACCTTTTGCTGACACATTTCAATTCATAAGCCAGAAAATTAGCCCAGAAAAAAAAGGTATATAGGTTTATTCCAGGTTAACAAATGGATTCAGCTCCCTAAGAGGTTAAATATCTGTAGAGCCAGTGCAAATATCAGCATATGCTTGACTTGGGAGTTAGCCTTCTAACAATGGCTCAACTTTAGCATGTAGCTTCATTGTAAAGAAATGCTAGCATCCTCAGTTAGCTTGAAGGTCAAAGGTAAAACTTATACAGGGGTTTCTATTCATGTCTCCCTGGGTTATGCATCTCCACGCCTGGATTAGGTTGAAGGATCACCACTTTATCTGGGACCCCTTCAAAGCTGCTATGAAATTCCTAGTTTGTACTGTGCCATATACACCCAGAGGATTCCTGCGGTCATATCCTGCTGCAGCCCTCTGAACAACAGGGTAAGCCATATTTTTAATGAAAATAACAGGGGAAACACCTGACAGTAATTCAGCCTTTGAATTGCTTCTGTCTTTTCTGCTAGGGTGGATCACCTAACTGATTGAAAATTTCATTACGGTTTCTGATGACAGCACCAAACAAGACTACTGAGCCAGGTCAAAATATGCCATTAAACTCTAGCAATTATGTATTGTATATGGAGAAGACAGATTTTCAGATAGATGCCTAAGGTAATTTAGCAAGAGAGCTATAGCTTGAATGCATGACTGCACTAATACCATTTCCCCAGATGGCCCCTTAGTAAGACAGCACAAGACTTGGTAAGTTTTATGCAGCCAAAACCAGCAGCTTAAACCTGAAATGTTGACATACTTTCCTGAATTGTGGACAAGGCAGAAACACACTCCTGATAGCATGTGGATGAGAAAAGTATTCAGCCAAAAATGTGGTAGAACTCAGCACTACTAAGGCTAAAAAAGTACTCTGTGGCTCTCTGAAGCACTTAGGGTAGTTAAAAGTATCATTTTTTCAAACCTCAAAATAAATAATTGTGTAAGACTTCCTTTTCCTAGTACTTCCTTCTTCAATGAAACACTAAAACTTCTTTTATTTGAAGCAGAACAAAAAGAAGTGTCTGTCTTACACTCTCTTGCTTGTGTTGATTCATTTGCCAAAGAACCCTTCCCTCAGAAGAAGGTAACTGGGATTTTCTCATCACTTCCCCTGTGTACTAGCAGAATATTATGGTGGGATTCTTACTGTATACAAAAGACATGAACTACATTAATTTTCACTACAAAATTCTTTCATTATCATTTTGATTTTTTTAATCTCGTTTAATGACTAAATATTAAACTGAGTAGAATGAAAACCTACAGGATGTTATCTTATGAAACTGGTTTTATTACATAAATTTATGTCAATCTGTGACAGACTATTACATATTTGTGCAATACCTGCATAAGACTCCCTCTCCAAGGGACAGCTATAGCTGTTTCCTTTTATTTTGTAATATCATTCCCATCTTGTTTGTACTAACATTCCTTGCTGTCAGAGAGATGCAAGATGACTACTCTACTCCTCTGTATTAGTCAGTACTAACAGGGTGAGAGCATAGAAGCTAGTATCATTATCACATGGATGTATTGACTGTGGTTTATTTCCTACAGAGGAGAACACCAGTTTAAATCTATGAAGTGAAATCTATTTACAAATCCCACAGTCAATTTAATATGGTATAAATCACTTCCACTACAGAAAGAGATTGCTTGTCACACAGCCATGGCTGCTTATCCCTACCGCCTGTATATGCCGGTATTAGTGCTCTTGTGGCAAAAGACATAAGAGAACTGAACAGATCCAGCTGAAAACTAACCTTTTTTTTTTCTCCATCTGAGTTTTCATTCATGTAAATTCGCTGCTCCATCTCACTCATGGCTGCACAAATAATTTTTGCAGTGTGAGGGAGCTAGTATGAACAAATAGACCATGGTGTTAGACCCTTTAGCAGCAGCAGCCCTTTATCCCATAGCATTAATCAAACCAATGTCAGTCACTATGCATTATCTTATTTTCCTACTTCTGACTTCTTCAAGTCAGTTAGTAGCTGATTCCAACTAAACAAATGTAACCATTCTTAACCTGATTGAAAAAGCCTGCCTGGGGCATTTATACTTCTCATCTGAATCAGTGAAAGCTCTTGTACTGCTGTGTGATCTCCACTTCATACATGCACAGAGATGAAGAGGCAGAATCAGCAACCCCTATACAGTCCTACACGAAATCCCTGACAGTAATGAAAGCTGATCTGACCAGCCCTTGTCAATAAAGTTTTGTAGCACCATAAAAATCATTCAGTCCAACTGTGTAGTCCACTTGCACATTTTGAAAAAGTGCCAGAAGATGTAGGCTAAAGACCTACAGTCCCTTGGATAAGCACAAGAGGCATTGTGAGGACTAATAAAGTAACAACATGTTTTCCTATCAACTTTATCCATATAGGATGCTTGACCTGCTTTTGGAACTAACAGTACTGGAGGCTCCCAACTAATGGTTAACCATGTCCTGTGTACACAGGGCTTGACTGAAATGCTCAGGACCAGGTTTTTGGTTGGCTCCACTCTTATCTTCCTTAAGTTGGCAAATAGAGTGTGTCTACCTTTGCTGCAGCTCCTTGCAAATCCCTGGGCAGGAACAATCACTTTCTGGCAGATTCTGTTAACAATAAACAGCAGTGCTTTTCCGCAGTGCCACACCAATCTCATCCCTTTAGGGCAGTAAGGCAACAGCAGCATCTGAGCAGTGTAAGTTGTCCTTCCGATGTGTGCCTTGCTGGTGAAGCTGTAGGGAGTAGGAATGAAGAAACAAGGTATCACAGTGAGAAATGTTTAGGAACTACTTTACAGTTCCCGAGGTTGTTATCTCTTGCAGTTATAGAGATGACTTCTGATCTTAAACAAACAGCCCAGAGTGTGAAAATTGATCAATATTTGTTTACCAGCATCCCAATTTTGACTTAAAAGTGATACTACCATTTAGGCCAAATAGAAAATAAGTACTTTGTTCCTAGAACAAATGTAACTGCAGCTGTTCTTTTTAAACCTAAAATAGTAACCGAATTATACAGCTAGAGAACTCAAATGAAAGCAGGACAGTTTAGATTGTATTTTCCACAAGTAAGCTCTTTCAGGATAAGAGGGAATGGCCTCAAGTTCCACAGGGGAAGTTCAGGCTGGACATTAGGAAAAAATTTTTCACGGAAAGGGTCATTGGGCACTGGAACCGGCTGCCCAGGGAGGTGGTTCCATCACCTTCCCTAGAGGTGTTTAAAGGAGGGGTGAGTGAGGTGCTGAGGGGCATGGTTTACTGATTGATAAGAATGTTTGGACTTGATGATCCAGTAGGTCTTTTCCAAGCTAGTGATTCTATCATTTTAAAGAAAAAAAGTTTTGTCAATACATGTAAAAATGATACCGCTTTCATTTTGTGTGAAACATCTTGCAGTCCTAATTCAGAACAGCATCAGTTGTCACAACAGTACTCAAACACACAGTTTTAAGCAAGTCCCTAAACTTTAACACATATCTATTTCAGAAGTTCTTGTGAATCACATCAGATTGAAGCAAACAGAATAATGGTGAGAGTAAACTGTCCCTTCAAAATCATTGCTATTTTAGACAGGAAAAGCAAAATCCCTTCCTGAACTAATGTGTTGTGATTTTTATCGTAACATTCCTTCTATTATCTATCGTACCTATAAGGGTTAGCATATGAATTATTCCAGTGCTGATTCAGCTGAATCACATCCAAACACGCTTCACAGATTCTCAGTTCCACAAGACATAATACTTTGGTACAAATCTGAAACAAGAACAGCTTAATTTAAATCAATTTAAATTAGTAACAAAATAAAACACACGATGAAATAAGCTACCATGGAGCTAAAGGAGTTAGCCTACATCTACAGGAGAAGAGCTGAGCTTAGATCAGGGTCAATAGTGGTACCAGCACTGGGAATGCCTTATCCACTAAGATTGATGTAGCCCAGCACACCACTCCTTGCAAGTATTCCCTGCACAAACAGCCATTTCACATCTCCAGCCATGCACTTCTATCCTCTTGCTGGAGATCACTGTCCCCATAGGAGACATGAAAGAGGTTGTCCTCAGAATACCCTCCATCTGCTTCAGTGCCAAAGGGATTGGATTAATTTGGACCGTTCTCTTTGAAGATTAAGTCAGCCTTTGTACTAAATCAGATGAGCAGTGTTCACAGCCTCCAAATGGTTAGTTTAGATGGGTGAAAGCTGGCAAGTGTCAGCCACAAGGGGTTACAAATATCTTTGGCCAGTACGGCCATTTCTTCAGTGAAGGTCTGACACATGTCTGATTTGATCACGTATATCATAGAACCACAGAATCACTAGGGTTGGAAGGGACCTTAAAGATCATCTAGTTTCAACCCCCTGCCATGGGCAGGGACATTCCACTAGATCAGGCTGCCCAAGGCCCCATCCAACCTGGCCTTGAACACCTCCAGGGACGAGGCATCCACAAATTCCCTTGGCAACCTGTTCCAGTGTCTCATCGCTCTCATGGTGAATAAATTCTTCCTTATATCAAGCCTAAATCTGCTCCTCTCCAGTTTATACCCATTCCTCTTTGTCCTGTCACCACAAGCCATTATGAATAGTCCCTCTCCAGCTTTCTTGTAGGCTCCTTTCAGGTACTGGAAGGTCACTATAAGATCTACTTGGAGCCTCCTCTCCTCCAGGCTGAACAACCCCAACTGTCTCAGCCTGTGCTCATATGGAAGGTGCTCCAGCCCTTGGATCATCTTTGTAGCCCTCCTCTGGACCTGTTCCAACAGTTCCATATCCTTCTTATGTTGAGGATTCCAGAACTGGACACAGTACTCTGGATGAGGTCTCTGTACTCCAGGTGAGGTCTCAGATGGAGATTAGTGATGGCATCTCTCAGTCATCTGTTCTGGGACCAGTGTTGTTTAATATCTTCATCAATGATGTAGACAATGGGACCGGGTGCACCCTCACAATTTGTGGGTGATATCAAGCTGAGTGATGAGATTCATACCTTTGAGGAACCTGTGGGCTTCTGAAAGCCTCATGAGCTTCAACAACGTGAAGTGCAATGTCCTGCAGCTGGGTCAAGGCAACCCTCAGCAACAGTACAGGCTATGGGATGAAGGGATTGAGAGCAGTCCTGCAGAGGACCTGGGAGTCCTGGTGTATGAGAAGCTGGACATAAGCCACCAATGTGTGCTTGCAGCACAGATAGCCAACCATATCTTGGGCTACATCAAAAGTGTGGTTAGCAGGCAGTGGGAGGTGATTCTGCACTGTGGCGATTGAGGCACAGACCTCATTTTAAGGTGACAAACAAAATCCCTTTATTAAGCACAAGCAATCCCTTTTATACCCCTCCCTCAATGAGGCACTGCTTTTCCACTTGCCCAAATAGCTCAGTTATGCTTTCTTGTTTTCCAGCCTTCCAAAGTCTGTTTTTAGCCCAATTATCAACACCTCTTAACAACAACCAGGGTCCTGCGATCTCCTCCCTTCTGTATCCCATGGTCTCCTGCCTACCAAGACAATAATATCTTTATCATTTTCAGTTAACAAATGACCACCTGGCCCCACACTGCACCTCTACTCTGCTCTGATGAGACCATACCTGGAATAAGACCTCTGAAGTAGGTCCAGAGGAGGGCCATCAAAATGATCAAAGGCCTGGAGCACATCCCTTGTGAAGAGAGTCTGAGAGTATTGGGGTTGTTCACCTTGGAAAAGACTCCCTAGCAGACTTTATTGAAGCCTTTCAACAGTTAAAGGGGGCTTATATGAAAGGGGTGGGGAAAAGCTTTTCAGCAGCACTTGTAGGAATAGGATAGGTGTTAATGGTTTTAAACTAAAAGAAGAGAGGTTTAGACTAGATATTAGGAAGAAATTTTATATGCCGAGGGTGGTGAAAAACTGGAACAAGTTGCCCAGTTTGCTGGTAGATGTCCCATCCCCAGAAACATTCAAGGTAAGATTGGGTAGGTCTCTAAGCAACCTGGTCTGTTTGAAAATGTCCCTGCTCACTGCAGTGGGAGTGGACTAGATGAACTTCATGGTCCCTTCCAGCCAAAACTATTCTATGGTTCTATGATTTTATGATCTAGCCAAGGTGCAATTTACCCTAGATTGATGTGCATGGGCCTAGAGAAAGCATTGCTCTTCCATCTGCCACTTCAAAATGAAACAAAGCTGTATTGCTAGAGTTTCCTGTTACAACTCAGATAAAGGGCATGTGCACTCCTGGGTACAGCTAGAGCTATTTGAGAAAAGAGTGCCTAGAGCTGCTTTATTACCATTGTCCAGCTGCAAGTCTTTTTGCTGATGCTGCTGAGCAATTATATGGTTGTGTGAGTGGTCCTAGCCTATTTCAATGCACATGGTAAGTTAAACCTAGATATCTGCTGACATTGCATGGATTCAGACTAGGAACACTCACTAATGGGTCTTATTTTTCTAATAGTATAAAAGATTCCAAAGATATTTTGACACTTTGTTAAGAAGTCTTATGAGACAACAAACCTCTATCAAAAAGCTTACACTGCTTTATGTAGCCGTCTTGGCAGAAATCTAGGGATTTTCTGTACTGCAAAGTGGTACAATTCCATGAAGTAGAGCCCCTTGTGGAAAACCCTGGTAGGAACAAGGCGTGTAGGTAGAGCTGAGGCTTTTTAACCCTTGTTATAGATCTGCTGCAGTTTATTACATACCTATTGCACTACTGCAGCACAGTTTTTCCTTTCCCTTGCAGTAAGCGGTAGTACAGGGTCTTTTATGTTAAGAAATGAACTGGAGTGCAGAACTTCCCGGCTTCTGCTTTTTTTGCGGCCATGGTCCCTTAAGCCTGCCCCCAGGAATAGATGCCTCCACTTTGCTCCACCCTTCAGCAGTGTATGTAAATCAGGGGCAGGGCAGGGAGTTAGAGAGAGGGTCCCTGCTTGCCAGGACCTCAGTCAGGGCTCAGCAAGGGGTACAAATGAGAACTATGCCTTTTCCACGTTATTATAAACTGGACAGAGATAGAAAAGTTACATCCACCCTTTCTCCTTCTCTTTTTGCCGTGTACTGTGTCAGGACTGCTGCATGCAACAGCCTGCAGTGAGAGGCTTTGGACCTCCTCCTTCTGTTCAAGCTTTCCTGAAGGACCTCACGGGTATTTCAAGCTGCAGGAAGATGTACTGGGGAAATCACGTTAGGTAAGGCTGCCTGAGCTGCCAGGGACCTTATCCTGCCAAGGACGGTTTTCCTTCTAGCAGTGCTTTTTTTGTTGTTCATAATCAGCCCTGGAAGCCGAAAGAATAAACGTACCTGGAACTGCGGGTGTAGGCTAAAGTTTTCCTCTTGCTTTTGGTGCTTTTGTAACTGCTGGGAACAACCTAGTCGTGGTAAAGAAATTTTCAGAAAGAGACTTTTTTGATTGATTGTCAACCAGCAAATGTATGGAATCCATAACTTTTGTGGAACTTAATTTGTATGTCCATGTTCTTCACATGTCTCCGTCCCTCATCCCCCCAGTTTACTCCCTCAAGACACAATTTTCAGGCTTTAATTTGAGATTTTTTTATGTGTTAATTCGATTACTACTGGCATAAAATGTTCATAGTTAATATTAAAGATTGGACAAGGCTCCTCCCCCCCCCCCCCCCCCCAATCTTTGGTTTAGTGTCTTATTAGCACAAAGTTATTTTAGCTCTTTGGTTTTTTCTAGGATCCTTTTCACTGTGACTCTGGTGTGCCAGGCTGTTCATTTAGGAAAAGGTAAGGAAAATTTCTTGTTTCACCACGCTTCCCCATCCCCTGGTGTTTCTTTTCTACGTTTACACTATGTATTCTTTCATTGCAAGTTACCCTTTTCTGTCGTATTTGCACTTCTTGTCAAGGCCGTGAAAAAGAAGAACGTGAAGAAAGTTTGAAAAATGTCAACGTCACGGCACAAAAGCAACATCCTAAGAACGAGGGGAGTATTTTACATGCTTTCAATGACATGAATCAGAGTTACGAAAGCAGAAAGAAACAGAATTCCGGGGCATTTGTACCTTTCACTGGGATTACAGAGAGTAGGTAACATTATTTATTTAAAAGCAATTTTATAACATTGTTTTAAACCATTATATCACAGCAATACTTTGATTTTTGTCCCGGAAGATTCCAGCCAGTTGGTTTTCTGTGACCACTCGTTTAAGTTATTCTCATGGCCACTTAAGAAATGGTGATAAAAACTTAAGATACAGATGGGGATCTCTTACTTGCAAAAAGTGGTAACGGAAACCAGGGAATTAAGAGGGATTGGTCTCTTGGATTTGCAAAAGCGTTTGTAAAATTCTGTTCATATTTTTTTTTAATTCACCGATTTAATAACTAAAAAAATAAATAAATAATTTTAAAAGTTAGAGATTTCAGAAAGCAACAGTACTAACAACAACAAAAGCCACAGCAGAGAAACGTGTATTTCCTCCAACGTACAAACTGTTAGACTGGTAATCCCAGGAGTTTAAGGAAGGTTAGACGTAGCTTTACCTTCCTCTTTCAAAAATTAGCAACTCTTCCCAGTAACAAAGCCCCGTTTCTTGGTGTGACTGAAAACTGCCTCGGTCAAAATGAAACATTTCATTTGCTTGAATATCTGCTGCTACTGGACTTGCCAAGTGTGGCTTCTTGACTGTTCTGTAATCCCTAGTAGTTGCTTCTAATCCTTAACTAAACAAACTAGGTTTAACTGAACAAACACTCCTAACAGGCAGATAATTTTATTGTTTCTAAGGACAATAAAACTATATAGCCTTAAGATCCTTTGGCAACTTGACAGACCTGAGAGAACAAGTGAGAAAAAGAGGAGGGTTGGGGGCCCCCCTGGATGATTGATAACCTCTGTAAGATTGTCTTGCAGGTAAAAAACTGAACAGACACTGCTGCCAAAATGGAGGGACTTGCATCCTAGGGGCTTTCTGTGCCTGCCCAAAGCATTTCACTGGCAGATACTGTGAATATGATGAGCGGCGAAGGTAAAAACCAGCCTAAACCCAGAGAATGTGAGCAAACTGTTCTGGATTGTTATTTTTTTGTGTTGTGATCAAAGATGAACCAAACATTTACCCTGTCCTTGACAGCAACTGCGGCAGCATTGCCCACGGTGCCTGGGTGCTGAAGGGCTGTTGGCTGTGTCGGTGTGGCTATGGTACTCTGAACTGTCTCTCAGAAATAAAGCACAATAATTGTGGTAAGGAATAGTTATCAACAATTTTTGTCTTGTTGGTAATAGAATTGCCTTCTGCAAAGGTGGGGTACTCCAAGGATGCTCTGTGTGCTCTGTTCTGACCTCTGTGGTGGCCTGCTTTGTTTCAGAGAATGCATTAGGGAAACAGTAAATAATACTGTGTACAGTATATCACATAAAATACTCTGGGATCTGTCTAATCCCATGCAGTAAGAAACTTTCCCCTATTTTAAATGATAATTACAGGGATTAAATATTTCTCTGTTCTGCAAAACCTGTACATGTCTATGACTTCCCACTTAACCAGGACGATTTGTACAACTGAACCTCACCCAAGCATACAAAACTCTTTCTTATGTTAGGGAAAAGGAAAAAAAAAAAGTAGAATAAGCTAGAGTGGTAAAAGTAGAAACCAATATTACACTAGAGAAACAAGAATTGAAAACTTCCATACTCTCGCATAAGCTTCCTAAGACATAAATAGCAGAGAACTAGTCTAAACCTTATTTTAAGATCTATATTTTAATTTTCAAAATATTCTAATACAGAATTCTAAGACTAAGTATACTGTGCAAAAATTGCATAGTCAGCATCAGTAGCACCCAAGTCTCCTCAGCTCTGTTTTTTTACGACAAGTTTTTATACATCAGCCTGTGAAAATCCTAATATAAAGGTCTGGGTATTTTTTAAAACAATGTGTCAACTAGTATAAAAGCTTGAAAGATTGCTTTACAGGTACTTTATTTCCCAAGGAGAACTAGCTACTGAGATCCAGACTGTATTCAGTAGTCCGAGATTAATGTTTACTAATAAGTTTAGTATTAGAACTTTGCCCTAGAATTATATACTGTAACGGAGATACAGTATATAACTCTAGGGCAAAGTTCTTGTCTTTGTATACCCATGATGTCTCAATCCCACCTTGTGCTGTAATATACTTTCAGTTGTGCCAACATCAGCAGTTGGAAAACAACAGACCTAAATAGCGTCAAGATTCATTTGCACCCCAAGGAACTGATCTGATTCCTATCTGAGTGGCAGAGCATTGAAGCTGTGACTCCTGAGCTATGCCACCAATTCAGAAGTAAATACAAAATTCAAAACTTGAGACTCCTAGGTCCCCAGGATATGACCTACTGTGTGATAAGCCCACAAGTCCAGAGAAGTGAAATGGGAAAGAAAAGTGACGTTCCTGTTTTTGTAATTACAGACAAAAAAAATCCAAACAACAAAATCCACAAACCCCACCAAAACGGAAGGCTCACCACAAAAAATGCTTTTGCCTTGAAGTTTTCTGTATTGGCTAATTATGTGAGGCACACAACTTACTCAATAAACTCTTCAGGAGAGTTAAATGCTCAAGTTTCCTTTGGTGTTCTCCTTTCAGTCAGCCCTATTGTTCCCCATTATAGGAGCAAAATTCCTGGTCAATCCGTGCTCGAGTAAAAGCAGAATACTGCTTGAAGCTTTTGAGCTCAGTTTAACAAAGGCAATAAAGGTGAAAGTGAAATATTATTTGTACACTCCCTGAGCAGGCAGGCAGTGGCTTTCACATGCGTGAGGGTATGGCTTTCTGCTTGTATTAAAAAATGGAGACCCTTACCTTCAAGGAAGGGTTAAAAGGCTATATGCAGACTTGAATGCATACCTCTTGTGAAGATTTCCTCTTGCTTTTGCTTAGTATTTACTTCTGTTTATTCAGAGATTAATGCCTGCAAGAGCTGATAAGTGCTATCAGTTGGTTCTCAAACGATCATTGATGGGACACCTATTCACATTTCTCCCCGGAGAATAGCCTCTTAGATTGGCTTTAACAACTGATATCTTTACCTTAAGTACCTGTGAGATGTCAAGGACTTTCAAAGTATGTTGAGAATCTTTGTTTAAAAATCTACATATTTCGTTCATTAACTATTTTATTCTCCTAATATTCTTTCAGAAATGAAATCAGAAGAGGAGGAATTTACCAGCCTATATTCTAATGGGCTAAGATTACAATACACAGTGTTTGCTCTCGCTTGCCTGGTCTCTGTCCTCCTGGAGCTCTGCTGCTGGCAGTTGTGAAACTGGATAACAGAGCAAGTATCTTAGGATGGATGTAACCCTCACCATAAGTCTTACAAATTTTTTATCCTTTGAGCTACAGAAGACAAGTCTACCTACATATTGGAGGCAGACTAAGATGTACTAGTTAATGCTGAAATGTTTGGATTGTTATAAATTAAGATTATATTAATGTGAAGTATTTATTATTATTTTATTACTATGATCAATGTCTGATTCTAATGATCCTTTAGTTCTAAAGTACTCTTCTTCCAGTGGAAGCAAAATACCCCGATGTTCTATGCCTTAAGTACTGTAAGATATAGTAATTTTCTTCATACACAGTACAACTGTTTTAACAAATAAAGCTGATTTCTTGCCTGAAGAGCTTTTTTATTTGGCTTTATTGAAACTTGGCAATTCTTATCTGCCATTTGTAATTGCATTGTATCCTGTAACAAAACAGTAAGAAAAGGACAAGACAGAATGAACAATCTGAAATCTGAAGAGATAAGGAAGAATTTAGGAGTATATTTTAAACCCTAATATACAGAAGCACTCTAAAAGTTATATAGTGTTTCAGTTTTTATTATTACTTATTATAGTTTAATTGTATGCATGCGTAATCTTTGTCAGGAAGCATCTTTTTCTTAACACATACCTGATACTTATTTGACTGTCAGGGGGTTTATTTTGCTTCCTAGAAATATGAGCTCTTCTCAAAAGGACAATAAAGAACTTTTTCTTTAAGAAATCTGTCTTGATTTATATACTATTTAAATATGAGCATTCCTAGGCTGTAAAATAAAAAATGTTTGGAATGTATACCTGCATTTGTAATGCTATAAAAGGCCAGAAACATGTTTGTTTAAAAAAAGATATTGCAAAGAGAATCCTAAAATGCACCTTCATACTTTGAAGGTGGAGCTACCACAGAGGAACGATCAGGCTTGTAATTCTGTATGCCTAAGAGACATTATTGAGGTATAAAATTCCTAATGACCTCTAAAAGTTCCAATATATTTAATTTTTAAATTTTCTGTCTTAATCTCTTTGGTGCCGGAAAAGAACAATCCAGTTATTAAACAGAAACATGCAGCGCCAACAAATAAAACTAATATTGTAGCTGCTTTTCAATCTCCTCAGTCATTGTGTAAAAACATTCATATTAAATACTGCAGAGGATTCAAACTGCTCCTTTTCACATCTGAGACTTAAATGGAAAGAGTAAGTTTTCTCTCTTCGCAAGATACACTAGACCAGGAATGATTCTTTTCTCATGTTTTCCCACAAAGTTGTCCAAACTTATGCTTAGGTTTCTACAGACTTTGAAAAGGAGGTACCAGCTTAAGACAATTCAATAGCAAAGAGAACAGCTGGAGGAAAGTAGTCACACCTTTATTTCTCAAATGTTGAAAGTGCAGGAATTCCATTATGAAAACAACCTTGATTTGCCATACATAAAACATATCTGAGAAGTCTGTAGCCAAAACAGCTCTTAATTTTCTTCAAGTGTGCTTTCTGAAGGAAAGCTGTAAGGAATATGGAAAATACATAGTACAATAAAAATATATTTTAAGTAATACATATTTTATATCTATAGAAAACATACAGAGCCAAAAAAGATCACAACAAAATCAAAGAATGATCTAATATAGATTTGACAATGGAATAGCTATTTCTGTTGCAATAATACCCACAGCAGATTTAATAAGGAAATGCTGATCTGGCATAACTCCTCATACAGATGACCCTGTGTGCTTGCAAGAGTTATACGATGGAGCTATATACTATTGGGTCAGTATATCATGAGAATTAAAGCAATTGAAAAGTCTAGCTAAGCAACATTTTCCTGCTGTACCAAACATGAGTACAAGGGATATAATTAGAAACAGCAAGGTACAGTTCCTACAGTTACAAAATATTGCATGGCAAACAGCTTAGTAAGTGATTCCAATTAATATCAGTGTAAATCACGACTCACTCTGAATGCTAGAATTTGAAAATTTTCTCTTGTATTCCTGCAAGAAGCGATAGGAGGGTTTTGTTGATTTTAAGATGACAGTTCTTGTGTTACTAGAAAATCTGAAAACAACTGCTTATTGGATTACATCTAATAAACTATGGCCAAATGTATCCTCAATGGTGGCTAGTGGTGGAAGATGTTTGGTTTTCGTATCAGAGCTCTGGCAGTTGCCAGGAATAGGCAGAATGGCACACAGTCTGTTGTCCTTTCATACTTATGCAGAAAAGTCAGCCACATGAGTTAAGTTTGAGGAGAAACAGGTATCTCCTCAAGTCAAAGAAAACAAGAAGAGGAAAGAAAAAAAGCATTCAGAAATTGTCCCATGCATAGCCTTGTTTGCTCATAAAAATATAGCTAAGAGGGTAGGAAATTAAAAGCACTGAAGAACAAAGCAAAGCACACAGTCACAATCATTGCTTAGATTAATACTGTCTCCACTTTTATCTGGCTCCCACTGTTTACAAGAACAGATAAAAGAAAGCATTCTTTTCCTCCTCTGCTACCATGTAGGCCTGGCCAACCTTCTGACAATTACAGGCACTTTGGTAAGGTTTGTTTATAGCAAACAGTAAAGCTTGCTCTCCAGTCTCATGCTAACTCTTTATGGGCCACTCCATCAAACGTGGCATGTCCCAGCAAAATAGACATCTGTCGCCACAAGTTCATGCATGCACCCTCTCTATATGCAGCCACATTTGGGCAAGGGGAGGACCCTCAAAGAGAAATATTTATCAAACGCTTCACAGGCCCTAGCTGGTAGACCTTTCTCTCCTCACAGCTGACTCCAAAACTAAAACAAATGGCAGAGACCGTGACAAGCCTCCACAGCTTCACCCCTGCAATCACTCGTCTCCACCACTCCTCAGAGCATGCCACTGATAAGGACCCCACACTGAGGGAGCAGGCTTGTAGTGGGGGTTGCATCCTCTGTGACCAAGAGCCCCCAGAGATGGAGTTCAGCAGCCCAGCACACTTCTACAGGGGAATGCTGCCATCTGCCTTTAACAAGCTGCCCTTTGAAGGTAGCAATTCATTTCGCATAAAGACCACATAGCTCACCAAGGTTTCTTCATACAAACCTGCAAAATTAACTTGCAGGCAGTAGATACTGAGAAAGTGCTACTCATTTGGCTCTTCTGTTATCTGACAGTTGTCTCTCAAGGTGACCTTTTTACTAGCATGGAGGGATTAATTTCTGTTGTCCCCGAGAAGTAAAAATGGTGCCCATAGGTGCCAACAGCCTTCCCTTACCAATAACTTCGAAAAAACAAGCCTTTTTTTCCAGCCAGCCAAAACAGTATGAAGTAATTTCCTACACTTGTTTATCTAGAGTTCTGATGTTTATTTTTTTAACTGGCATATTTAAGATTGCTAAGATCTACCCACACACATTTCGTTATTCATCTTTCACTACCTCTTAACAGTGTGTCAGCAGGCTGTGTGTCTGCAACATTACACCCACAACTTGCATGTGCCTGAGCGCTATATAACAACTTTATATTTTGGGTTCCATTTATTGGAAGGATGATAGAGTACAGTAGGTTGGCTCATGTACTGGGCAGCCTTGCAAATTGAAAATTATTGGCATATGTCTTGCGGAGACCTATCCAGTCACCTTGTAATCATTGCGTGTAATTCACTGCCTGACTCACCTTTTAAGGAATGCTCATATATGAGCGTGGGAGACTTAACAACAAATAAGCAGGTGTATATTTGAGCTCTGCAAAATTACCCAAGTGTCATGAGTACTCCTTGTGATTGCAAAGCACATTCTTGGTCAGAGAAGACTTTTCCTCCAAATTTGGCAGATTGACCTTGCCCGTCATTGATGCTGTTGCTAGAGTGACTTTTTGTTAAGGGCACAAAGCTGCCACAAGCCACTGGAATAAAACCTGATATCTTATGCATATTGGGCCTAGCATTTGTCTTCAGGTACATGGTGGCACAGGAATAGATTTCACCAGCAGCTGTCTTCATCTGCTGCAGCCCAATCACATCTTTACAAAACTAGAATTTACAAACCAGCCTCTGAGGCTTCAATTCAGATATTATTTGTGTGATAATGTTTGGATGACGTGCTGGCAATGTACCACCAGAACAGAAGCATTACTAAAGGTTCAAAAGCCAACAACCAGACAGACATCAGCATTATAGTCCCTGTGGTTAGAGAAGACACATTATCCTGGCTGAGCCTACTGGCAGCTTGCCCCATGAACTCAGAAGATGTAATTTTCTGCCAGCCCTGATACTTCTCTGAGCTTCCTATGTTGTTTGGAGCATACCTGGTTCCCTTTCTCTAGGCAGAGACTTAAGACCAGGTATGGATATACAGTCTATGAGGCCCCAAGTAACAAGACTGCACATGGCAGTACTATGAGAGACATTTTCAACCCATCCATACAGAGTTTTCTCTCATCAAACAGCACAATGATGCTGAATACGAGCCTCCTTTACAGGCATGGTACAGAATATCCTGCATCTCTTAAGAGAAGCATGTCTTTTGCCCCTTTACTTCAATATGATGCTTGTGTCTGTCCACTAAACAGAAAGCTTCATGTGACTCATCCTACTCATAAAGCATTTCAAATATTTCTAATTAAGAGGAGATCTTGTACTGATAGAAACTGTCTAGTCAAATTCTACAAAGTTTTGTGGACAAAGTTGTGTTTCCTTTTTTTATAAGGCCAAGATTACATCTTTCCAAAAAGTACAGACAGCAGTACCATGGAAAAACTTAATTTAAGATGATGAATTAGTACAATGCTGGAAAGACAATCTTTATACGATCACCTTGAAACAGAATAAGCAGAAAGGTAGGATTCAAAAATAGATGTCAAAAATCCTTCCAACCTTACTTAGTATGTGAACTCTTCTGTAGACTGTTTCTTGGATCAAAAAGTGTTAAAAAAGAAGGAAGATTAACAGCCTTGTCAAGTCCCATGCTTTACATGTCAGCCTTTTTCTTTCAGTCACATTATGTTCTTTCTGCTCAAAGCTCTATGATGCAGCACCAGTAACAAAGTCGTTTCTCATACAAGGATGAAATCCCAGCTGGAATACAAAGTGTCAGTAAACATTGTCTTTAGCTTTGAAGGTAGATTATGAAGGCCACCTAATGCTGAAAATAAAGTGAGCTTTGTTTAGCTGTCTGCTGTGCTGGTGTTGGTTTGCTAAATTTAGTCAATAACACTCATGATGTATATTGGTAACACAGCTGGGAATTTCCTGTTGCTTTTAACATCGGTCTTCAGAGGAAACAAGAAATATAGGCGTGTGCTTCCTCCTCTGCATCTCTCCCTTCCACTGTTCTTCACAGAACCTATACCTGTGCTCTGTCTGTATGGACCCATTGAGTAGCAAGTCAATGGAAAAAAAGACCTGTGCAGTATAAGACCATCAGCAGTGCAATAAGATGCAACAAGAGCCAATTCAGTGCATTCCTCTGCTGTCTTCTCCTTTTATCTGAGCACATCCACTTCATGATATGCCTGTCATGAGTGATGCTGACCAAAAACAACTGCAGAAGTTCAATAGTATGACCTCAGTGTTAAAATATATATAGGCCAAACTCTAGTCCAACAGTTCCAACAGGGAATCATCTGTGCAGGTAAAACTAGGTAGCAAATGTGAATTCCAGGTGTTCCCAATGCTGCAACTTCCTCAAGTACCTTGAGATGACAAGAAGACTACCAAAACATTTGTCTATGTCTTTTTATACTCATAGATATAGACATGTTGCTAGTCAGGTCCACTCACTAATCCATCTAAAATTTTCTTTATTGATTTTAATGGGCTAGTTTCCAGTTAGAAAAACTTTACTGGTATAGGTATGTGGCAGTGACGTGCAGCAAATGTGAAGAGGATCTCAGTTACAGAAAGCAAAACTGATTACATCATCGCTGCTTTAATGCTAATAGCTTAGTTAGAAGGATTGGAGGTCCTCTTTTCAAAAGCAACATAGAATGCAGAGACAATGGAAAGAACTAAATGTTAACAAGCAGAAAATCTGCTCATAAATTCCCATTTAATCATATAAGGAATACAATATCCTATGGGGACAAAAGAAAAATATAATTATGTGCTTGCAGCAGTGACACCGTTAATGAAATGTTATGATATATTTTGCTGTTTTCATTTTGTAAGGGATATCAAAATCTGTAGATGTTCCAGGAAAAAAAAGATATAGGCATCATTTAAGATATAAAAATATATATTGTAATGAAAGATGTAGCAATCCCAGCTCATTATGAAGGCAAGAATAACCAGTAATTTGATTGCCCACAGGATCTCAAGGGAACATACTCAGTCCCATTACTTGGTTGAACTGACAGTCATTTTCACCGTTTTACACAGAGATGCCCCAATGCAACCATCATACCCTTCATCAGAAGACAAAGGTGCCATTTGTTAACAGTGTTAAAAATTTAGATTAATCCAGTATTTGCAGAGAGGCTGCTTATTGAAAGTTTTTGAAGCCAAATCCTGGCACTGTTGTATGCACGTTGGTGTGTGCCCAGTGAATGAAGGCAATTTTGGCACAGGCTTTGATGCCACAATCACTGAAGATGCTACAAGTGTAGGCTCAAAGAAATGGAGCGAAGAAGATGAGAGAGTATTAGCAACCTCTGCACCTATTCATTGTAAACAAAAAAATTAAAGGCCATGAATTACAAGCAACATCATTGTTGCTATATTATTAGTAAAGTGCCTATAAGCCCTGGCCAAGATTTTGTCACACTAGGCACTGTACAATTGCATAGGAAGAATGAAATGCTCCCAGCAACCGACAAAAAATCATGAGCTATTTTCTGACAGTTAAGAAAACAATTGTCACTACAGAGTCTGGCTGCACACTCCATGGCAAAACCCTTAGTGTGTGCACACTCCCACTTCAGTCAGGTTTTATCAGCCCTGTTGGTTTGCTATTTATTTTTCAACTTCCCTGTACTGCTTCTAGATCACACCACCAGTACAGGCACCACTCACCAGGAGATGGCATCATTAGAAGATAATAACACTGATTCTTAACTTTGCAGTCAGGTACAAATGTGAGACTGAATACAGCATTAATGAATGACTTCCTGAGTCTCACATTACTGATAAAAATTATCATAACCAAAGCAAAACACAGCAAGTACTTGAATGCAAGATGTCCGTTCCTCAAATGTAATTTTCAAAAGATGAAGCTGCTATATCTACTACTTTGGCTATAAACCATATCTCTCTTTGTATATTCTAAGGCAGAGTATACTGTCAGCACTTACCAAAGACTGTTCTTACATTTACTCTAGAAGCAATGAAAGCCCATGTTTCCTAGGCAATTAAAAGAAAAAAATCTTTGGCTGGTGAAAAGAGCATACAATTAGACAGAACTAAACTTACAGGCAGTAATACCTTATTTTTTCAAGTGTTTTTCATATCACCATCCACTCATGTTAAATTAAACTTGCAGTGAGTAAATTAGCATGGTCCAGCCTACTGCAGGGATGAGGAGTGATTCTAGTGCCACTGTCAAAGACTTACAGGAAGTGAAATAATTACATTTAATCTTACTGTCCTATGAAAGAATCCAAGGAACCTACTTGCTGGGTTAAGTTTGTCAGAAAGACAAGTTAGACCAGCCCTATGTTCACAGATTCTGAGGTATTGAATACTAATTTTAGATTACTTTTATCAGATAGCCAGATGAAAAGAAGTAACAGGGACTTGTTACTTTTCAAGAGTATATGCTTTGCCTGGCTGCTGGCAATTGAAGTTTGACAGCAGGCCAAGTTACACATATAAAATAGGCTTGAAAATAGTTGTTCTCAAAAATCACATTTTTGTACAAATATTTGGATCTTGGAACGTTTTACAGAGTGGAGGTAGAAAATAGACTATAGTATTTTGATAATATAATTTGGGGACACCACAAATTAGTACATCATGATAGGTTAATTAAAGCATTTCACACAACTCTGCCTTATAGACTGATCTGAAAGAGAAAAACATGTCAGTGTGTGAAATAACATACCCAAGAGATAAATTATCTGCTGCATTTTTCATTTTTCCTTAACATTCTTGTGTATTGTCCTTGATATTCTGCATATGTGATTATCTTAGCAACAGCAAAAATGTTTCTTTAATAATTCAAAACATATTGGACCAGGTACTGTGGTATGTGCTACCTGGTCTCCTTTAGTGTATCATTCTGCTCCTGTACACTGAGGAAAACTGCTGCGAGGCAAACTAAAGAGTTGCTCTAACATTATCAACAGCTACAGGTAAACAACTCTGCCTGTGATAACATTCTAAGGAAATAAGAGTAAAAAGAGACTGATACTTTAGTTATGCTAGTGTATCTCAAATCACAGAAGCATTAAGGTGAGGAAAAACTGCATGGTGATCTGGGCAGTGAACTTTCTTTTAAAGACTTGAGGAGAAGTCTATGCTAGATGACCATTTTCCAACATCATACAAAATCCTTACAGATACAGCTAGGCAACACTACACCTGTGCTGCCATTTACCAAAGGGCAGATAGGTATCTCCTCTGCAGAGTCTTCCATTTTCTGGTGTAACACTGTTTCACTACCTATTCATTCCTGCCAAAATCTATCTGCAAATTTATATACATTCCACAAGTGCTACGCCTTCGTTTCCAAATAGTATAGTCAACTTGCCCTCATTTTCTAAATTTAAGTGTTTTCTGACCAAAATGCTTCTAACTGGCTTATGGACCAGACAAGTGCTCACGGCTCTGTGTTAGACCATCTCCCACAGTGTCCACACTCTGCTGCAAATTCAGTTTAAACTTAAAAGAGTTGTGGTTTATACCCCTTCTGAGAAGAAAAAGTAGCAAGAAGAGTTAAAGGAGCTGAGTTTCAGGAATAATCAGAAAATAAGGTAAGCAAAGATCATAAAATCATAGAATCATAGAATAACCAGGTTGGAAGAGACCCATCAGATCATCGAGTCCAACCATTCCTATCAAACACTAAACCATGCCCCTCAGCACTTCATCCACCCGTGCCTTAAACACCTACAGGGAAGGTGAATCAACCACCTCACTGGGCAGCCTCTACCAGTGTCCAATGACCCTTTCTGTGAAGAATTTTTTCCTAATGTTCAGCCTAAATCTCCCCTGGCAGAACTTGTGGCCATTCCCTCTTGTCCTGTCCCCTGTCACCTGGGAGAAGAGGCCAGCACCCTCCTCTCTACAACCTCCTTTCAGGTAGTTGTAGAGAGCAATGAGGTCTCCTCTCAGCCTCCTCTTCTCCAGGCTAAACAACCCCAGCTCTCTCAGCCGTTCCTCATAAGGCCTGTTCTCCAGCCCCTTCACCAGCTTCATTGCTCTTCTCTGGACTCACTCCAGAGCCTCAACATCCCTCTTGTGGTGAGGGGCCCAGAACTGAACACAGGATCCGAGGAGCGGTCTCACTAGTGCTTAGTACAGAGGGAGAATAACCTCCCTGAACCTGCTGGTCACTTCATTTCTGATATAGGCCAAGATGCCATTGGCCTTCTTGGCCACCTGTGCACACTGCTGGCTCATGTTCATTTGGCCATCAACAAACATCCCCAGGTCCTTCTCCTCCAGGCAGCTTTCTAGAGAGACTTCTACTAGTCTGTAGCACTGCACAGGGTAGTTGTGCTCCAAGTGCAGGACCCGGCATTTGGCCACGTTAAACCTCATGCCATTGGACTCTGCCCAGCAGTCCAGCCTGTTCAGATCCCTTTGCAGAGCCTCCCGACCCTCCAGCAGATAGACACTTGCACCCAGCTTAGTGTCATCCACAAACTTGCTAAGAGTGTGCTCGATGCCTTCATCCAGGTCATTGATAAAGACATTGAAGAGGGCTGGACCCAGCACTGAGCCCTGGGGAACCCCACGTGTCACTGACCTCCAGCTGGATTTAACACCATTTCCCACTATTCTCTGGGCCTGGCCATCCAACCAATTTTCCATCCAGGAGAGTGTGCACCTGTCCAGGCTAGAGGCCGACAGTTTTTGTAGCAGAATGCTGCAAGAAACTATGTCAAAGGCTTTACTGAGGTCCAGGAAGATACATCCACAGGCTAGTAGCCGAGTCACTTTGTCGTAGAAGGCGATCAGGTTAGTTTGGCAAGACCTGACCTTTGTGAACCCGTGTTGACTGGGCCTGATCACCCGGTTCTCTTGCATGTGCTTCATGTTAGCACTCAAGATCACCTGTTCCATGACTTTCCCTGGCACTGAGGTCAGACTGACAGGCCTGCAGTTCCCTGGATCCTCCCTGCAACTCTTCTTGTAGACGGGCAAAACATCAGCCAGCCTCAGTCCAGTGGAACTTCTCCAGTCTTCCAGGACTGTTGGAAGATGATAGAAAGAACTAATATCAGCTCTGATAACCAGTTGATCAAACAAGAAATCTGAGTAAAGTTTCTTTTTAAGGGCGGGTCTAAGGAGCAATTGAGGATAGAAAAATGCAGGAGCAGTAATAGACTCCAAAGCCTGCTAAATCCTTTTTTCATCCTTAATCTCATCAGCAGAAACATAACATAACAGGAAGGGATTCTATGACTGTTTTTTGTGACACGTGATTTCATAGATAGTGGGCAGGATTTCATTTTGAAGGGTCTGTGCTTCTCCTTAGACTTTTCTACAGCATATTTCTTTGGTCCTCTTTTTAAGCTGTACCTGCACTTGTGATTCAGACAAGAATAATAACCCAGAATCTGACTTGGGTTTTTTGACTATGTTTTTTAGCCATTTTTTCAGTTACCTGGTTAAAAAATAGCCCCATAATTCTCCAGCAACACTGGTTGTACAGTAACTACAAGCCTGGAAATCCCTTCCAGAAGATGGGTCTGGAAAAGTGAGGCCAGTTTCCCCGTAGTACATGATTAACTAACTGCTGTAGCATATCTTCCTGTTGTTTAATGAGATTCAGGAAGGCTGAAATATGTATGAAAGACACGTGAATATATCATGGGGACAGATGTGAAGTCACGGGGTATAGCGCATGTGTGATTTGAAGAAGGAGTCATTAACATGAGTGTTAGATTTGCACGTTTCATGAAAACTTGCATATTTTGCATTGGTCCATGCAGTCACCTGGTACAGATAGAAGATCAGCTCAAGGACCTAGCCTCACACAGCTGTTTAGTAGAGAACTTCAGCATCAGCTAAAGGGGAAACCATTGCAGAAAAGGAGGAAGTGGTCATGTAAGAGCAGTAACTTTCTAGGAACATAATGGGGGCTAGCCAGTGTGAAGGTACCTCCAATCAAATTTCCCAGAAAGTCTCAATGTCCTTGAAATTAAATGTTCAGCTCCCTTAAAAGCTTTAAAAAAATCAGTTCAGAAGTAGTTTCAGGACCATGGAAAGACACCTGCAAAGGATGAACATCAACAGGTTCTATTTTTGTGTTGAAGATCACATGTATCTCTCAACTGCCTACACAAGATCGTGAAAAGAAGTCAAATGGGGGAGTTACAAGGGATTCAAGCTGCATTCTCAGCACTGGCAGCCTTCTTGCCAGGATCAGAGGAGCCATTGGTACTGATTTCATGGGGCTTATGTTATATTGAAGGAGGTTACTATTTCAGGCCTATTTGTTTTATAGGTCCATTGCTTTACATAGTTACCTTAACACTGGCATGTAAGAGGCAGTTTTTGCACTCGCTGCATCAACAGTCTCTTTTGTCCACATGGCTTTTCATTTTCAGAGGTACTAAGCACTCATGACTCATCAAAGTGTGTTCTGGCTGCTGACCCAGAGGCCCCAGGAATATCTACATGACTTGTGGCACAGTTTGGAAAAAAAAAAGCAGATGCTCAGACCAAGAAAACAGGAGAAGAACCCAGTTAAGGACTTCTGAGAGATTTCCACATTGTCAGATCTTTATCCTGCAATTTCAAGGCCCTCAAATTAATGTATTTCCACTAGGAACTTCCACGGTTACCCAATGCCTTCATTTATGAGGCATCTCACTGGCAAGAAAGTCAGAGGCTGATTCATCCCTCAGATCTTCTTGAAAGCCAAAATATGTAGTATTCATTGTATTCAAAGCCAGAAGGCAACCAATACATAATACCATGTTTGCTTATCATGTTACAATAGGCACCTGCCCAAAAGAGATCAATATGGTAGATTTTATGTATGTACAACATAATGGGCAGAAACCCCTAAGCAGTTAGTCTATAGAAAGGACTAGAGCGAAGAGGGAAAACAAAGATTCACTTTGAACATGAAAATGAGCGGAAAACAACATCTTTACTGAGTTGTGAAGCCCAGTGTGTACTGAGTTTTCATGATCAGAAATAACAATGACACGAACGTTGACAAGAATAGTCTTCCCTTCAAGGCAAAAAATTTTTAATCACAGGTGGAAAGTGAAAAGTATATTGTCTCCTGCTGTTTATATAGCTTGTTTCAGATATTAGTAAACTTCCTCTGCTTGGAAATTTCCATTTTGCTGGCTCATTTAATATTGTATTTTAGGCATATCTAGCAGAAAAATGTTGACCTTATCCTCCATTGTCAGATGGAATCATAGAATAGTTTTTGTTGGAAGGGACCATGAAGGTCATAAAGACCAGCCCCTCTGCAATAAGCAGGGGCATCTTCAACTAGATCAGGTTGCTCAGAGCCCCATCCAGCTTGATCTTGAATGTTTCCAGGGATGAGACATCTACCAGTAATCTGGGCAACATACCCCAGTGTCTTACTACCTTCATCATAAAAAAAATCTGCTTTATGTCTAGTTTGAATCTTTTTAAGTTTAAGGACATTACTCTTTGTCTTATCACAACAGGCCCTGTTAAAAATTCTGTTCCCATCTTTCTTGTAAGTCCTGTTTAGATATTGAAAGGTGGCAATAAGGTGTCCCTGGAGCTTTTTCTTCTCTAGCCAGGACAACTCCAGTTCTCTCAGCCTTTACTCATGAGAGCTGTTCCATCCCTCTGAACAATTTTGTGACCCTCTTCTGGACCTGCTCCAGCAGGTCAGTGTCTTGCCTGTGCTGAGGACTCCATAGCTGGACACAGTGCTTTAAGTGAGGTCTCACCAGAGTGGAGTAGATGGGCAGAATCACTTCCCTTGACCTGCTAGTCATGCTTCTTTTGATGCAGCCTAGGATATGGTTGGTTTTCTGGGCTCTGAGCTCATATTGATGACCCAGGTCCAGCTGTTCATCCATCAGGATCCCCAAGTACTTCTCTGCAAGGCTGCACTCATTTTCTTCATCCCTCAGCCTGTATTAATATCAGGAGTTGCCCCATCCTAGGTGCAGAACCTTGTATTTGGCCCTATTGAACCTCAGAGGTTCACATGGGCCAATTTCTCAAGTTTGTCAAGGTCCCTCTGCATGCCATCCCATTCCTCAAGCATGTTAACTGTACTACTCAGCTTGGTAAATCTACGAACTAGCTGCAGGTGCAGGCGATCCCATGTTCTACGTAAATGATGAAGATACTAAACAGTGCTGGTCCTAATATGCACCCCTTAGGGACAACACTTGTCAGCAATCTTCATCTGGGCATTGAGCTATTGACCTCAAGCCTCCAGATGTGAGCATCCAGCCAATTTCTCATCCTCCAAACAGTGCACTCATCGGATATATATGCCTATGAGTAAGATGTTGTGGGGGATGGTGTCAAAAGTCTTACAGAAGTCCAGCTAGACATCATCTGTAGCTCTTCCCTCATCTACTGTTATAGTGAATTCATTATAGGAGGCCAGAAGGTTGGTTAGGCAGGGCTTGCCTTTGACGAAGCCATGTAGGCTGTCTCAAACTACATACCCATCCTTCATGTACGTTGGCATAGTTTCTAGAAAGATCTGCTCCATGATCTTCCCAGGCACAGAGAAGAGGTTGACAGATCAGTATTTTCCAGGGTCCTCCTTTCTGCCCTTTTTTAAAGTTGGGTGTGGTATTTCCCTTTTGCCAGTCACTGACTGCCATGACTTTTTAAATATCACAGAAAATGGCTTGGTAACCACATCAGGCAATTCCCTCAGGACTCAGGGATGCATCTGATCAATTCCCATAGACTTAGTATGTTCAGGTTCCACAGGTGGTCACGAATCTGATCTTCTCTTATGGTGGAAGATACTTTGCCTCCTCAGTCTCTGTCTTGCGGTCCATCCACTCAAGAGGTGTGGGAAGAGAGGTTGTCAGTGAAGACTGAAACAAAAATATTGTTGAGTACTTCAGCCTTCTCCTTTGTCCATTTTTACCTGTTTTCCTATCATTTTCATCAGATATGGAATCTATTCAGTTTTGTAGCTAGAGTAGTAAACAGCAGACTGGTCTTTTCTCTCAAAGGTATTCTTGGCCCAGTCCCTTGTGGCTTTCACTCCACCTAAACTGTGTGCCTCAACTATGAAGTCTTAATCTCCACTATGCATACATAGAGCAATGTGGTTAGGTGCAGAATAGTGTCACAAGAGATGAAACATAGTCCAGGAGCAGGGCACTTAATGACTGCCACCTATGCTTCTCCACTGACACAACTGCATACATGGCGAATGGGGGAGGGGCAGGTTGATAGTCAAGGGAGCAGACCTCAGATGAGTGCAGGTATGTGTTTTGAGAACATCCCTACACATAGATATAGTTGTGAGGAATTTTCTGAGCCTATTTAATCATTTATTCAATTTCCCATAAAGAGAGATTTTAAATGTCTGCTCAGCTGAGATTATTTCCTGGATACTTCACCTCCAGACCAACTTTAGCATAAGTTAAACTCACATTGAAGAGCTTCTGCCTTCAAGTTAAAGACTCTGGACAATACTTTTTGTGAAAGATCTTTTGATATTTGCTAGGGATATAACAGCTCCTTCATAAAATTGATTGATACATTCCACATATTAAACATTTTAATATTGTGTCAGAAATCCATATATACACAACAGGAAGGGAAAGAATTTATTTTTCAGCAACTATGGACAGAAGTTTCAATTCTTGGCCCATAATACTATGTGTTAAATAAGTGGTCTAGGTGGTCTAATTGGCCACAATGCTCACCCTTAAAACCATTTATCATCTCTGTCAATTTGCAATAGCTATATAGAGTAATGCAAAGAAAAAGGAACGGAAAAACATTGCTGTTTGCTTTCATCCCTCCTTCACATTTGGCTTTCTAATAGTTTCCAAACTATTCACATAGCAGGTTTGTAACTAAAGAAGCAGACCTTTTACAGTGCTCAGGATGCTGATGTCTGCTGCTATGTAACGGTGCAGACCACTCCCTGCTGTCTTGTAAATGCATGAGGTTAATCTGCCATGACTTGAATTTTACTTAACACATACATAGTACCTTTGTAATCTTGCTAGTAATCTTTGCTCACTGAAGATTGTTTTAGTGAGAGGCTTTTATAATTACAGCTTCAGAGAACTAATGGTCAGTTTAGGCCTCAGTGTTTACAAGAAACATGTTGGTGACAACCTTTCATATCCGACTTTAATTTTCATTACGGGATTGAGTACAGGAGTTAAAATCAGATTTCTTTCCAGGAAGCACATATAAGAGGCAGAATGGGCCTTAGATCTCCCATTCATGTTCTACTAAATCTCACACCAGCCTGAATAAAGTCTGGGTTGTCTTTTTAATGCTAATTAATACATTCTTAACAGGAGCCAAGAAGCAGCAGAAGAGTCTGCTTCTCAATTTGGTTAACTGGCCATAACAAAGCACTGTAGGACAGCACAGAGGTGCCCCTCCACCCCCAGATGTAATGCAGGACACTCCTTCCCTCTGATACATTAGCTGAAGGAAAGTGAGTATATGTAAATACATCTATTCTTGGTACTAAGTTTTAGTTGAGTTAAAGTTAGGGTTCAGCTGCACCATTCCTGAGGTATTTATACAGGGCTTCCAACCACAGATTTACTCATGACCATGAATTTTACCTGTAAAGGCAAATAAGGGTGTATAGGGACCTTAATTATCCTCCTTCTTACCTTATCTTTTTCCCAAGTAAGAAAAAGATGACCTTGGGGAAGACTTGAGCCTCCAGAAAGAAAACAGTGAATATTTGCCCCTGTCTCAGGTACATAAGAGTTGGATATTTAAACTCTGGAAAATTTAAGTTCTACTGCCTTTGCTTTTTACTTCCCTGTCACCAGATTATCTGACATCACCCCATGGAAATGAATACCAATAGCAAAATCTCTGTGGATCTTCATTAGTTTTTTAGCAGCAAGTTTGAAGCTTCCAGCAGCTCTGGTTCATCCCATTCAGCTGTATCGAAATGAGGAACCTAAAATTTGGCTGTGTAGAAAATATAATGTTATAAAACCACACAGAAGGCTGCATTACCCTACTGAGATACTGTTCTCTGTCTATTATTTGTATTGGGGTAAAAAACAGCCCCAATCCCAGATCAAACAGCATGCTCTGCATTGGCTGATTTTAACAGAGGATCAAAACCCTCTTTCCTACACTCATTAAATTGATACCTGAGGGTTTCTAAAGCAATTGGGTCCCAAACTGCAGTGCCATAGTAAGATGCAAAAACATGAAGGCCAAAATTGCAGGCAAATTCAAAACATCATCATAGAAGCCTTTCTGGACAGATCCCTGTAGAAGTTCACTTGATGCAGATTTTAAGGTAGTTTCAAACACATGGAAATGCTGAGACAGAGCAGGTAACTCCAGCAGCCTTTTCCTTTCTTCATAGCAGAATTCCCCCCTGCAGTGCAAGGAGCCAGGCTAATTACACTTCCATGGGAAACCACCTGTGTATCTAGTTGCTCTAGTGGGTAAACTTCAGCCTGATGCAATTTAAACTGCTTGAAAACTTTACATTCCTGTAAAAATAGAATCACAAAAAAAAAAAAGCTGCAGGCAGACAACTAACAAGAGAATTACCAGAAGGTACTCATGGATCTTACATATCTAATTTTTCTCCTCTGTGTCACAAAGGCAATTATCACGATTGCAATAAACTCTAAACAACCTCTATAAATGTTTCAAACATCATGTAATTGTTGTCACTAAGAAGTTTAACAACTAATAAAGCATATCAGCTCTTCTATTTGCTGCTTTACTAACCTCAAGATTGTCCTATAAGAAGTATTATAAAGCAAACAATTGTGTATCAAAGGCATGGAAGATACAATGTATGCACTATCCAGAATACATTCACAGGGAAAATCCAATGTAGGTAAAAGGTACTCTTGTGTGCAAATTGGAATTCCAGTTCTTAGTTCATTGTGGTTTGTTGACGTTTTTTTCTGTTAGTTAAACATGGCCCTGCTGCTTTCTCACTGCCCAGCCCAAGACTCAGTCCAATAAAGGAAAAAATGTTTTTGAAAACCTCATTGAAGTTACTTGACCCGTTCAGTTTTTCTGTCATGACTATTTCTCCCATATACTTCAATTCAGCAGTCAGTGATATATACAGCAGTGAGGGACTCCTAAAAACACTTGTTTGCTCCAGATACATTTTCACAGGTGCCAACATAGCACAGCAGTTTAAAATCAATGCATTTGCAGCCGGGAAACAGGGGGACACTGACCCTCTACACAAACGCACAGCATCAGCTTCAGGACAGCCCATCAGGGAACCTCTTGCCTACTGTCTCACTCTGGAGCACTAGATCCATTAAAGGTTCCAGTCTGATGGTTGGCAGATTTTAAAAACCTGACACTGTAAATATTTACAGAAGCATCAAAATCAGTTAGCAACCAATATCCATGGGAAGACAGACATCTAAACTGATATGGCTCTTACCTACCACCTGAGTCATCTGCTTGATTGTGGAATTAATGAAGCTTGCATAAGGCTGCTAAAACTGCTGTGACCTGTGTTGCATCTGTACCAGTAAGTCAAGGTCCAGTAGTGACAGAATTCCTTTCTCACAACCTTCTGACTGCCATTGCATCAATCAAGAATGATACAGATGTGAATACCAGATGCATGGTGAATACAGAAGAAAGACACCCAAACAACATGATGTTATATCTGCTTTAAAAACTTACCTCTCTGGATTTTATTTTCTTCAGCATCAAAGAGAAAAGAGGCATGAGGTGTTTACTTAATTAGCAAGTTCTTGTAGATTTTGTATGTCTTCTGCTTTCACCTCCTCCTCTTTAGCACCAGGTCTAAGAACACACATGGAGTGAAGAGGCCAAAGTGACAAAATATGGGCAAAATGTACCAGGATTACTTGCGTAAGAGTAAGATCTGATTACTACTTTTATTTTCAGCTTTTCCAAACAAGAGCAACAGCATGCATTCAGAATAAGGAGGTAGAATTTGATTGCCACATATAAGTAACACCTCATGTCCTCCAAAGGTTTGCATTTTATCAGTCATTTTACAGATTCTTCTGCAGTCCTTGCTAATGATATCAAGTAGCTGTTTACAAGAGCTTTGGCAAACTACAGATGACTGCTGTCATACAAGTAGCTTATCATAAGCAGCTCTGAGATTTGCTTACAGAGTAAACAAAGGCTGAAACAACCTAAATAATATTCACTATATTAAAGCTTACTTGACAGCTGCCCTGTTTTTAAGGGGGAACTTTCTTTCCAGTCACTTGTCAACACACTGTTTCTTCAGATATGGCTAGCCTGGCAGAGTACTAGTTCTGTCCAGGATTTTTGGATGCTGGGTATCCTTTTATTGTGAGTAAAGGGCTACTAGGAGTATACAGATGAATTGTTCATTGTAATACAGTCAGTATTTACTCAGTACATAAGATGTATCTAATCTACTGCAGATGATCAGAGTGTATGCAATGCCTATCACATTTTGGCTGTGCTTTCTAACAGACATCTAATCTGCAGAAGTGCGGAAATGTCAATGCATCCAGGGTATATAAAACCAGAAATAAATATTCTGGTCTGATGAAATGTGGACACCAAATTGCTGTCCTTAAATTATAGGTCTGCAAATGTTTAGGGAGGGCATTGCTTACATTATAATATTAGAAACCAAAAGTCTAATTTATTGTAAATTTAGCTAGGTGCTTTTAGGGGTAAGAAGAAGTTACTCCAGCTCTGAGTCAATTGGCAAGGAAGCACTTATGGTCCTCTGCAGCACCATGGTGGTTAGCACCACTGCTGTGTCAAGCCTGGACACCAACCTATCTTTATAATAGAGTATTATTTTAATATTCACCTAGTAGATCGTATTCACTTGTGATTTCCATGGCCAGCCAGAATTTGATCAGGTTTTCCAAAAATACAGCAATCAACTTTACCTATGTTATGGGTTTCTTTTCAGTCCTATGCACATATCTAGGATTAAAAGTGCTGAGACCACATTACATTTGTTATCATCATATGTCTAGAAGGAAGAGTTGACTTCTATGGTTTCATATGATATGAGGTGGGACAATATATCGAAGAAAGTAAAGGATTCAGACAAATGGACCAGTATTTGGAAAGAGTGGAAATTTTCCTTTACAGATGAAGGCTGCAGCTACTAGGTTTTGCTCAGGGTTTTTTGTTGTAAATCTGCCTGCAGAAAAAAAAAATAAATATGAACTACAGAAAGTATCCATCTAATGGCTACTGTTTTTCTACTTGCGGTCTGAAAAATGACTGCAAAGGAAGGTTAAAATAATCAGCGATGGTATAAATACTACTTAAGTCAGCAGTCACATATGGTATATTAGGAGTGGAGATGGATTTAATGAATACTGAGATCAATGCATATATCTGTGATCAACCAAAGCTGCAAAATATTTTTGTCAGCAAATGAAATGTAAAGATATAAGTAAGTGCTCAGCTGTAATAGAGTTATAACAACTCCAAATGGCAAAACTGTTGCTGGTTTAATGTATGCTGTCAGTTAATGTTAACTAAACAGACAATTCCTATGATGATTGCCTTGAAGAGAACAGATTGTGTGATAGGTCATAATCAAGCACACATCCTTAGATTAACAGCTCCAAAGCACTGCTTACTTCTGTAAGTTATCCTGTAATGCAAAACCAAGGGTGATTTGTCACACCATTTCAGCTTGCATTACAGGTAAGTTAGTAGTGTGGAATTTTTCAAGCTTCACAAGAGGAATATTAAAACAGATAATACTAGCACACATTTTAAAGAAAATTATCAGCACTTGCCAAGTCATGCTCTCTGAGGTATCTGCCAGTGTGGGAGGGATGCATGCTCTCAAGGTGGCCTGTGTTTCATGGTCATCTCAGGCAGGGGGCTGCAAAGTTCATTAAATGATCTTATCTCACCACTGCTTCTGTTCAAAATAGCCTGGATATGATGAAGGATTTATGTTACTCCCACTTCAAATAAAAAGTACCGAGGGATGCATTTCATTACGCCCTGTGACACTGGAGAAGCTAGGGCTGCAGTGGTAATATTCTTCATTTGTTTGTGTCACACACAGGATTTATTTGCAGGAAGAGTCTAGCTCCAAAGGTGAGTAAGTGTTTGGTTTTTTGTAATAAGACTTTCGTAATAATATCAACAAGAAATGTGGTTTCTCTCTAACTTTATTTCTCACAAAAGTACATCCTGGGAAAGATGAGAGTGTGAGGAAAATGCCAGGGAAGAGTGCCCAGTTTAGCAGCATTCTAAGGAAGCTGAGTAGCATTGATACAGAAAAAATATTTAGTGGCAATTTCCACGCCACAGCCCTGGATAAAACACCAAGAGATCTGTCTGTACATTCTCAACCGATGGGCTAAAAGGTAGCCAAGGTTATACACACACTCATTTGTAAAGGTTTCTTAACAGCAATCTGCTGCTGAGGGGGTTTTCAGTTTAATGGCAAACACCCTCACATGAATCAAGATCAGTTTCTCTTGCTCATTTTGTCAGAACTGATGATCTAACAAAGAATGTAAGCCCTGGGCAAGATTCCTCTTCTTTGATCCTAGACTATTCAGTCTTCTGGTACTCAAAAATCCAACAACAAAACAAAGCATGTTCAAGATCCTTGACTAATAAATATTAATTGATGTTACATACTTGATCTTAGGAATACAGCAGTTCATAGGATCAGGCTTCCAATATATCTGGCAGTGAGGAAAGTCTAGTGCTCAGAAACAATATTTAATCACACAAGTAGACTACAGCCACTTTAAATATTGAAAACTGAAAGACAATGAGAGTTAGACAAATCAATGGAAAGCTCAGAAAGGTATTCAGATATTCTGTATTGCTCGATGCTTATAAATAATTGTTCACTTAATGCTTGCTTCTGTGTGACTGCCATCACAGTCCTGTCTGTGTGTGCTTATAGCAGGATGCCTGGGAACACAGGTATTACCAAGGAGAGCAAGGCACAGGGAGTAAGAGAAGCTGGGGAGCAGAGGTGCTGAAAAGATGATCCAGGGAAAGTTTAGTGTGATCAGCACCGGCACCTGGGGAGAAATACAGCTCCAGCAAGAAGTAGAGAGAGATTTTCTGGAGAGAACAATGTTACTGGGGAAATCAGACAGAAAGATATTTGAAAGTGGAGGTGTGAGTCAGTCAAGTTAGGCTGGAGGACTGGAATGGGAAGTGAAGAGGGCAAGAAGTCCAACATACAAAAAGGCAGAGAAGGAAAAAGCAAAGGCACCTCTTACGGAAGCCCTTGGCAGTAGGCTGAAAGAGGAGAGTCAGTAAGAACTACAAAATGGAAGAGAGCAAGTAGCTAAATAAATAAATACACAGGGAGCAGAACTAGGTCATTAACAATTGAATGGATGACCTGGAGGAAAGTGAAACTGTTGATTCCTCAAGGGTTTTGCTCAAAGCATTTTAAGGATTTTTACCCTCAGCTGGAGGACTGCTGAGCCTTTTGGTACAGAATAGCAAGGCAGAGAATCAGTTCCCTCCAGTTCAATAACGCAGTTGTTCAGGTGTCTGGTACCCAGGGAAAAGTGAAAGCAGGTAAAGAGAACTCAGGCTCAACAGATGAGGAAAACAGAAGAAAATATTTGCAATGCATGGTATTCAAAGGCTTTGATATTGCTGCTGTGGTAGTATGAGATGCAAAAGTAATAGCTGCCAGAAGCCTTTCTTTAATGTGTTTCTTTGTCACAAATATATCATATGAGCTAAGGTCCAAATTTTGTAACAATTCAAAGTATTTCTAGAAATGCTGGCCTCCAGATTATAAAAAACAGACACATCAGCTTTTCACAGAAAGAAATTATTAACTTTAAAAATTAATAGGAACAACAAGAATGGTTGAACAGACTGCTGCATACTGCTTGAGTGCAAACATTTTAACTTGCATGTTAAAATTGCTTTATTTGCATGTTAGAATTGATTTGCCAGATGCACACCTGTATCTCCTGCACACAGCTAACTCCTGCTAGTATGGCTCATGTTAGTATGCTCGTAATTTTCTTAAAGAGAAAATTCCCATTACGCAATTCCCTTTGCATGGAAAAGTCCAGTTAATTTGATTAAAGCTTATATAAAGAAGAATTTCCTATCTGAATCCATATCCCATTGAGAGCACATACTTCAAATTCTGTCAAACTTGGAAGTACTGCCGGAAGGATAAGTCACCTGTCTAGAATTCCCTTACTTAATTGCAAACTCCAGACAATATATTTAAAAAAGAAAAACATGGATCGGTAGTCTGTAATTTTACAGTGCAAATGGACAGAGAAGAGCACAGTATACACGCAAAGCCACACATCTTTGTGAGGCGATACACTAATGAAGGGCATTGTTAGGGACCTGAGTGCATCAGAAGACACACCAGCCTTCCCTCATCCTCAGGCTAGTGTTCTAGGTTAACTCTGAGAGATGAAGTTCTGTAACAGGGCACCAGTGAGGCAGTTAGAAAGAGCTGTAAGAAACCTCTCCTGCTATTGTTCACAACTAGCTCAAGCCATTCATGAAAGAGACTGCACTATATGACTTGCCACACAAACAGAAGGGTACCACTAAAGTGTTTTCTTCTACCTCTAAACACCTGATATAGATAGACTTGAAACTGGTAAGCTTCCCAGGCAGGATCTGAAAGCAAACATCAGTCAGCCCTGTGAGATGTGAATTGCTGACAGCTGCAAAAGCAGAACATAAATGATGTACTCAAGATCCAAGGAAAACAAGGGAAATCATGCCAGCAATATCTAGTCCCATTTTTTAAAATCAAAGCAGGTTTCTCATCGAAGTCAAACATCAGCATTAGCAAAGATACTCTCCTCTACATGGTGCAAGCAAGGTCCATGAAGAGTTAGATTAATAATATACCGTATTATTTCTAGGAAGATGCAAAATATCCTGAAAACTCCTACCTGTTGTACTATGCAAGAAGCACAAGAAGGTGAAAAAATAGCTTTCCTGATTTATGTAGATGCTTTTTAATTTTAAAAACCTTTTAAAATAATTTGTGCAGTGCTACAGAAAAAAAACCCAAACAAACAAAATACTCCACACTTTTCTTTTCATACCATTTTGCAGCTATGAAATCTGTGACTTTCAATTCTTTCCATGATACAATGTGTCTCTTGTGTGGTAAACATTTCTCATAGAACTAATGAATAGCAGCCTCAAACTAATGATATTTTTTACTTACAAAAAATGTCAAGATGTCGTATCAAATTGACCTTACTCTCTTCTTTTGTTCTAACATTGTAATTTTTTCAGTTCCAGATAACAGTGCTAGTGTCACAGCTTCTCTGCCTTTGTAAGATCTTCCTTAGCAAACTGAGTCTAAATAATACTGACCTGCCCCATCCAGCCTGGCCTTAAACACCTCCAGGGATGGGGCAGCCACAACTTCCCTTGGCAATCTGTTCCAATGTCTCACCACTCTCATGGTGAAGAAATTCTTCCTAATGTCTAGTCTAAATCTGCCCTTGTCCAGTTTTACCCATTTCCCCTGGTCCTATCACCATAAGCCCTTATGCATAGTCCCTCTCTGGCTTTCTTGTAGGCTTCTTTCAGATACTGGAAGGTCACTATAAGATCTGCTCCAAGCTTTCTCTTCTCCAGGCAAGAGATTCGTACACAGAGATTATTTGTTCAGACTGTTTTGGAGGCTGCTTGCATGGAATCCATTCCCTTTTAAACAAGCTCTGTCTTGCTAACTGCTTTGAATTAAATACCAAGGTGTGAAAATAAACTACACCCAGGAGATAACTGCTGGTGCAAAGCCTCAATACTGTTCTACATCCTATTAATCTCCTCTGAAGAATAAGCTGAAGCAGGAAGGGAAAAGAAGACTTTTCCAACACAGAAAATTTTAGCACAGAAACTCTACCTTAGGACAAGTGAAATGCCTACAAACTAGGTTCAATAACCCAGACTGCACACACAACCCTGAAGTTTTACAGCAACAGTTTTGAAATGGATGGCAGGAGAGAGGCAAATTCAAATGCCTAAGCACATAATGCATAAAGGCAAAAGAAACTGAGTGGATTATTTTAGCAGAGTTATTGTACAGTTCCTACAATTGTCATGTGAATGGGCTCAAATAGAGGGTTTTAAGTAAGAGATAGTTTAGGGTAGAATGATTCTACACTTCAGAGAAGAAAATGTTGATGCATTGGCACACTAGCGTTTATCAAGGAATTACAAGGATCAGTAAAACATACATATCTGAGTGCTTTCCAGTATTAGGGAGAAAGAACATGAAAGTGATGTTAAGAGCTGAGTAAGTGAAAATTCAACACCAAGGTATCTGTTTGTTAACACAAAATAAAAGGTTAGGAAAGAAGGATACACTTAGACAATCCTCTTAGTGTGCCTAAGCAACCACACACGAAGAAAATGTCACAGATTATAGACACTCATTCGTACCCCTCCCCTACATCAAAAAAAAAGGTCAATGTAATGTATAATACTATACACGCCTTGTAGTATCAGCAGGGTTCTTACTTTCTTCTAAATGCTGCCAGCATCAGATGTAAGGTAAATAACAATGAAAACTAGTTCTGAACTTCTTTTTTACTCAGTTCAAACCTTTTTCCTTGGGATTTTTTGACTTGAGGTGGGGTTCTGGAGGGACAAATATATGAAATACACCCAAACCAGCACCGAGATTATATGCAATCAAGCATGTATTTGGGCTCAGTTATACATCATGGCAATGGGTTCCACAACTTTGCCTCATTCAGCAGAGGTATTGACCCTCATATATGCAGAAAAGACACATCCACAGTAGGTTAAACAGGGATTTCTAAGAATTCAGAAGAATGAAGTAGTTATGTGTGGAATTATTTCTAATCATTGAAACCAGGAGACATTATTTCCTGGCAGGTTATCTTGGAGCCTCAGAGATAGCTGGGAATTTTGTTTGCTGTTCTTCAAAACTATTTTTAGTCTCAGAGATTAACCACTGGAGTGGGAGGTCCATTAGTTTGATGCAGGTGGCTGTTGCTGTATCTTTCTCATTTAGTTCTAGATTAATCCTGGTACATAAAAAGTTAAGAAAGGTAGTAACTGCTACCTCAGGAGAGAGATTTGGGCATTGATGACATTGATGTATATGTGGATATATATAGAATACATTTATTTTATGAAAGCACATACTCATATTAAAGGAACTTTTTACCTGGAATTGGCATCCTCTAGCACAGCTGGAGGTGTTCAGCTGTACTTGCAATTTACATTACCGATTGATGCCAACATTTATACATCTAGTTATAATTTGCTAAAACCTGGAAAAATGCTCAGTAAATGTCTTCTGCAAAAGTCAGTCTCAAATACTGTGTTTCTAGCATTTGGAGGATATTAATTGATATAAAGAGGTTTTACAGGGAATCACAGGGGAATCACAGGAAAATCCCATCAAGAACTGACCTCTTCAAAAGGGCTGCTTTTGTTCTCTGCTCATTCAATTTTAGTAATATGTCTCACAGTTTTTCACAAAAGAGCCAAATCCCCAAATGACATTTTGTTAAGATTACCAGTTCCCAGTTTTGCTTTTCTTTCAATACGTGGCAGGGGAATGGCAGCAGTTTCTGCAAGCTCTTCCAGGCTAACCTGACCAGGCTAAAGGCTCTGATTAAAATAAAGTACAAATAACTGCCATGATTTCAAACAATGCATGAGGGACACCTAAATATTTGTTAAAAAAATTAAATGTTCTGGAAAATATTATAATGGCATGTTCATGCAAAATCACAGTTTGAAAGGCAGCATGGAGATACTCATTTCACGTTTAATGAAGTTTTGAAAGTAATGATATGATTATCTGTCTGTAATGTGGGATACAGAGGCTTGACTGTTAGCCCATGAAGAGTTATCCTGACACAAGTATTTTTTTACCTACGGTAAGTTTCACTCCAAAATTTATTTTTATATGACATTAAATGAAGGGAGAAGAACGCAATGAGGATATATATAAACATATTCAATGAAATAGTTCTGTTTTGAAAATTGCAGGAGAGAGAAAAATACTTGATAGGCAAGGTGGCTTATGCAAGTCAGCATCTTATAAAATTATGTACATACTTTTTATACATATAAGTTTCCTCCATTCCCTGACAATGTTACAGTGAGTTTTATAATGATTAACAGCAAATTGATAGAGCTCTTCTTCTTCCTTTCTTTAATTGTTAGTTTGCAGTGGTCACCTTATTATATTATAGACATGAAAACACAGAGGAAAAAATCCCACTAGAACTAACAATTTTTATATTTCCTTTCCAAGTACAGTAAAAGGTATCATAAGCTTCAAGGTAGAGAATAGAACAGAACTGTCCTGCATTGTTAGCTTAAAGGTCACAGGCAGATGGAGGTGAGACATAGTTGAGGTGAACAAGAAAGAATTAAAATCACTGCAGATAGAATGTCCTGAAGTGTCAAAGCTAGGAATGAAAAGCTTAAATAGTGTGTCATGCCTACTATAATCTTGATGCTACCAAAAAAAAAAAAAGAAGACTGTGTGACCCTAACCCTGTGAAAATCCAAAGTAGCAAGTATGTGATTTAGCCATAAAAATAGATAAGGAACCAATAACTTGTAATATGGTTGTTTCAGATTTCTCCTTTAGAGAAAATGAATAGCCAATATATACGTCATGAAGTGCGGGGATGTGAAACTAGTGACCTGAGGAACTTCTGGGAAAAGACTATTGAACAACAAACTCGGTACCTGCAAATTGAAAAAGAACGTCAGCGAAGAAGTGCTCTGACAAAGTGGGTACTTTGCATCTGGAAAGGTTACTGGAGCTTCCATTGTTACTATTTTTTAAAGAAAATGGATACTTATACTTAAGTCATGAGATGAATGTATTTTTCTTAGATTTTAAAAAAATAACAAAGCCTCCCAAACTGGTATGCAAATGCTAAGCTATGGCTTCACAGGATAAGGAATAATTCATTTTTGTTCCGTAAATTTGTTCAAAGTGTGGAACATTCTGAAGCTATCAGGACAATATCTAGCAGTGCAGGCTAGGTATGGTCTCAAACATCAAGGCTTGTGTTCACAGCAGAGCTAATACAGATGTGTACTTGGGCCACCTTCTTTCTCTGCGGCCTTGTTTTCACAATAATATGGCCTTATTTAAGATGGTCTAATTTGTATAAGGTAAATCCACAATAAAACAGCAAGTTCAAGTGTACTAACTGACCAAGGCAACCATAATCCATAGCTGTATTTACCTCATCAGTCATTTATATTAGTCAGCCACAATGAGAAAGATGAGTCTGTGGCAATATTGCTGCAGTTTTACTTTACATGAAGTTTACATAAGCTGAAAGCACATGCAATGATGGCTATTATGTCTTGAGACCATTCAATGAGAAAACACTTTTTTTCACCATCTCACTCATACCTGTCTTTGGATTGATGCTTGAAAAAAATAAACACAACAATGGCTTTGCATTAATAATGGTGGATGAAGGAACATTAGAGTAAGTCTCTAGCATGTTTTACCCATTTGTAACTAACCTAATTTCAACATCTCAACTTCTCAGCTGCAAAATTTCTGCCTTTTTCATCTGAGGCAGTCTCTCTGTGGTATCTAGATAATACCAAAAATAAAACAGAATGCCACCTATGACCTTAAGCTGTTTGCTATGAGTCTAACAGTAGTTTCAACATGAAACAGGTGTTTCCAAGACAAACAGTGTTCCAGAGCCTCTGTGCAGTACGTTTTAGTGCGTTTCTGAGGAGGAGGGGAATTGGGAAAGTGTTGGGCAATGCTACCCAGCAGGTGGCAGCAGGCAATCTCCAGTGGAGAAGAAAAGCCACTCTGGCACACAGAGGCACTTGAGAAAGGGTACACTGGAGATGAAGATGAACCACGAAGCTCAGGTGAGTGCTTGTCAAGATATAAGAGGTAGTTCTAAAGTGCCATCCAGCAAAGTGCTCTAAAGGGGAAGGCCTTTTTCCATAATGGAAAAACATCAATGGATTGGTGGGATACATGAAGAGAATAAATCTGCTTGAGGACAAGCTGATTTGTGTTTCTGCTTTTAGGCTCAGAAATGAATGGATGGAGAGGCTGGAGAAACGAATAAAAATGTTGAGGACTCAGCCTGAAGATTCATCTAATTGAAGATCCCACACTCACAACATGTTTGGAGGCGAAAAGAAAATTGTTTTGTTGGAAAGCATGATAGTGTGATGTAAAAGCTTAAGTCAATTTTACTTTGTGGCTTAAATGAGCTAAAATTAATTAGCTGTTGTTGTTAGAAGTTTCATACATGAAACGTCTATTGCTGCTTTTAAGATTATGCATCCATCCCTTCACCGGATAAATAGAGACTGAAGTACTCTAAAGTTTTCAAAACTAATAAATCATGTCTCACTGAACTCTCACTGAAAAAGAGTTTAGTTATACAACTAGTGCTCAGCAAAAGCATTTCCACAACATAGTGGGTATTTGTATAGATAGATTGTAATCTAATGGAGTTACATTATTTCAAAATTTTCTAATGAATAGTCGAGAATTTTTTTTAATATAACAGAGCCCAACTCAGACTAAGGAAGAGGGACCATGCACAGACAATGCTACCACATCCTAGATCACTAGTGGAAGCAGACGTGGTGGGAGTTATAGATCCTAGCTGCCATATTAAAATCTGTGAAGCTATTAATATGTATCCTGAGAAATAGGTTCTGTGAGACACTAACAGGAGTGGCCTAATTAGTCAACCCGCATTAGCTAACTTGAGACACTATGTTAACAAAGACAAAACAACTTGGACTTCTGAGGCTGCTTCTGGTACCTGGCCTAGTTTGTCTAGAGCTGAATACATAACTCTTATACAACAGAGCGGCTTTATGCTTTTTCACAGATATTTGTCATCATGAATAACAACCAACTTCTGACACTTTTTCAAGACCCAGAACATATTCCTTAACAACCAGTGCCTTCAGAAACACTGCAGGTTTCCTCTCCTACATTCCCTATTAGTCAAAAATGTTCCTAGCTCCCCTCATAATGTGTCATAAGGAAATGTGTCATTTCCTCTAGCAGTATCAAAGCATCTCAATAGGCTGACATAATAAAATTGCTTCCTTTCTAGGGTGACTGCTCTGTTCCTACCAGGATGCTTGGAGTAATGTACTGCAAAACTGGTTATTTGAGCATGCTAAAAATCTCTTCCCTCAACTGCATAGCCCATTAGTACTTTTATATAGGCTGTTTCACTACTTCTCTTGTATTGTTTCAGAGTAAAGAAGATTTGAATTACCAGTGAGGCAAGAAGAGAGCAGTCAAAGGGTTTGAGGTTTTAAAATAGTTAGATCATCCGCTCTTTTAAAGCAAAACAAAAACTTGAAATACTTTTTTTTCTCTCTATCTATTGCCTTTTAAATTCACTTTTTTGTGCCCAAGGGCAAATCAAATCTGTTATGGGAATTTAAACATGTAAATAATGTTTGGAAAGCCTGAGAAATCCATGAAAGCATGAAAAAAGACGACCTTGGAATGTGTGCTCAGAAATCAAGGCACTGGCAGGAAGGTCACCATACTTGGATAACAGAGTTTGCCTGCGAGTTGAAAAGAGCTGCTAAACTCATGTTCTTCAGTTCAGTATTTTTCTCAAGCAATTTTTAAAGTAGCATCAGCTAAGAATATGCAGGGTAAAAGTATAGTTACAATTAAGCTATTCTTTTATAAACAATCATTGGACAGACATATAACTTAATATTGGAGTTTAGTGAAAACTAGGTTTCCTTGAAAATTCTGGTTCAAACCCTTCAATTCTTCCATCTTTTGCCTGTCCCTTGTGCTTATGGAAGCTCTACCTGAATTCTGTCATGAAGCAGCACTGATTTTCATACTGTTTTGGCTTAAAGTAGAGCTCGAATTCAGCCAGGGAAACATTTTACAACCCCTCATTCATTCTGTAATTGACTGCATGAGGTGCAAAACAGAGAGAATCAGAGCTGCTATATTTAAAAAAGGAAAGAGGTACCCCTGGAATTCTCACATGGTTGAGATCCTTTTCCTTTTCTTATAAAGTCAGAATGAGGAAAATCCATGGACTGCCAGGAAAAGATGTGCAGGAATAGGCCCTCACTCACCCAACTCCCTTATTACATATTTCATACGGTTACATCACTTAAGAATGCTTTGGAAGAGATCAAAAATGAGGTAGGACACCCCAAAATCATCTCTTTGAAAGATTGAAAGGAACTTGTTTTTCACATACAGCATCTATTTCAGCCTAAGGCCAAAGGGCATTCTGAAAACATATTATATAAATTAAGCCACTTCAATTCTCAGCTTTGCAGTTTCCCCTTTAGTGTCTAGATGAATTATTTCAGCCTCAGGTTCCAGAGCATTAGATTCAGGACTTTGAGTTACATAATCTTTATTTACCTAACAATATGTTTGATAGAAACACGACCACTTTTTCAGGGTTATTCTGCCTAGGAGTTTTGTAAATTCCGACCAACAAAATAATACCTATCCAGAGAAATCAACAAAATCTACATCAGTCAGGAAAAAAAATATGACGGCATTTGAATTCAAATCTAAATGTCAAGAAACAATCTTAATCAGAAGCTGGAGCAGACTAAAGATTAAAACAGTTCCAGCAATTTGAAAACACAAGAACATAAATCTTTACCTTGAAGGTTGTAAGAGAAATTAAAAGGAGGTGAAAACAAAAGTAAAGTGCAATTTCTGTGAGAGTCAGAAATGAGCCATATTGTTATAAGTAGGAGTCGAGAAACCTGACTGTAGGACTGGGAAAGTCATAGCAAAAAACTGTTAAAATCAGCTGTGTTTTATAAAATCATTATGATTAGAATGGGTGCTTAGATGCTCTTCAGAATATTTTTTGACAATATGCCATTTCAGAGAAGTGCAGTATTCAGTTAAATGGTTAAACTTAAACACTCAAATGTTTATAAAATAGATTGTTGAAGAAACACTTGATTTCTCTTGATTTTTACTATTTAAACTTTCACATTGCTTTTGAGTGTAACAGTAAGAGATTTTGAGTTACACCAATATAATTTTCTTAGCATTGTAATTAAGATGTGGTAGATTTTTGCTTATCTTCCTAGTTTTCATTATTTTACCATTCCTTTGCTGCATTCTGACACAGACTTTCTCATCATGAATGCATGGTACAGAACTTTTTGAAAAAGCTTCTAACAGTGACAAAATTTAAATGTATTAAAGTTTTACCATCCTCTGAAGTAAACATTGATAAAAAAATGCCAGCAAATAAAACTCTCTAAGGCTCAATTTGGAGTTTTAGAAAGCAAGCATCCTTTGTCAGGCCTGGGCAACATGAGGGAGTGATCTCCATCAGTCATGTGTAATGCAACAAGAGCTGGTTACAGAATGTATTTTCCACTTACATGCACATGGATAAGTTTCCTCAGAAACCTTATGGATATTCTATTGCTTTCCAAAGTCTAATTTAAATGGTATTATGAAAATTCAAAACAGTCAAAACTCTTGCAAATTCAGAGCTAGCTCCACCTCTCTGTTTGACCTTGCTTTTAAAATATGAAGAAACTCCAAACAGAGGCGATTACAGAAGAGACATATGCTCGGCACAAATAATATTGAACACAACACATTATCATCTTCAAAGAATGAACAGTGTATGTAAAAAAACACTGTCTAAAAGAAAACATGCTATCTGAGGACATTCTGTCTGACTTTCAAAAAATGCAGTTGCTTACATGAGACTTAACTGTGCTTTAGCTTAAATCAAAATATTCCACTTTCTGTAATAGAAGCTACTTCTTGTATCACACTAATCACTGGATTCAAGTCCTTTTAAAAAGTATTTCTGGAAAGTAAACTTCACGTTAGCACAAGAATGACAGATACTCCATTTAAGGTGATCCTTCAAGGGTATGGGTAAAAGTTGACAGCTGTGGAAAACAGGCTATTCAGTGTTTTGGCTTGAATAAAGGAACATGGGGCATGTATTGATCCTGATCACTGCACCTGAGTTTAGGACAAATGCTTGGGTCATGGGGGGAATGTCTTCTTCTTTTGGTGGAGCCAGCTTGTCCATGGTGCTGGGTTCTGTGGAGGGGCAGTTCTGCAGTAGCCGGCGCTGCTTGATCCCCTTTCTTCCCTTCCCTTTCTCCCACCCCCTTTCTCCACCTGCTGGACTGCCTGGGCTGACCTACATGGCAAGAGCCTCCCAACATGTGCTGATAGGGGTCAAAGGAGATATTGCTTTCTCACCAAAAAGAAATGTATAAAAGGGGAGGGGAGCCAGGACCAGGTGCGTCTCTGGCTAGATGCGATCTGGTCTCAGCCATGCACCCAGCACTGTATACTTTGCTTTGCTGACTTTATTTCACAATAAAAGACTCCTGGAATTTTAGTTTCCAGAGTGTGTTTATAACACAGCTGTGAAGAATTATTCTATCAGTAATTTAGCAGACTTCATAGCAGTTTAGCCTGAACCGAGACAGCTTAATACAGTTACTTGTTCAGTGGTCCTTCCTGTCTAATGTCTTTCCTTAACTAAGGAGCTCCTTTCTGGACCTGCCTGATTAAGGAGCAAATAGGCATAATTCAGCCACTGAATTTGAAGAATTGATGCAAGTCAGCAAAAAGCAAGATGTCCTGATAAGATGGTAGTGTCAAACTAGGGAGATGGTTCAGCTATGCTCAGATGAAGTTCCCCAGCCCTGCCACAGCGGAGTTTCTGCAGTGATGCTTCACCTGCAGCCCAGTATGGAATTGCCCAGCAGATTGTCTCCAGCTTGAAATCCAAAGCCTATGTGTTTCCTAGTGCACAATCACTTAATGTCCATGCAGCTATGCCTCTTCAGGCTTTTGACCACATTCACTGAAGACAAGACTGATCTACTAGCCTTTCTGAGGTACTTGAAGTTGTCAGTGCTGAAATAAATCCACCATGCAAGTTCACAAATCATATTCTATAGTGTAGCATTAAGTACAGATGAGTTATTTTGCACTATAGAAAGAAACTACAGACCACCTCTAGGATTTTGATCCCATGACATAAAACCAATGTGAAAGATGATAACAGCCACACAGAGCTCACTGTGTAAACAGGACAGAAACAGCAGAGAAAGTGTGGAAAGGTGGGCTAGAAATTGAGGTCAGGGAAGAACCATGGTACATGTGTGGAGTACAAAGTCAGAGTTCAGTTACTCCAAGGATAACATGATCCATGTGCACATTAGCCAGTGTTCCAGCAGGATCTGAAATCTGTAATTTCTTCTAATTAAAAGATCCTAAACCAGTTCATGAAGGGTACCACAGCTCTGGCAAAACATGTCGATGGAATCACTGCTTGTGTAACTGAATTCTCAACACAAAAGTTTGAGGAAAATGAAAAGTCAGATGCCACTGGGATGTCAGATTCATTAAGAGAATTGGGATATCATCAAGGCTGGAGAAGCAGGATAAATATGTTTGAAGAGGTATGTTAAAGATGATGGAGAAGAGGTAATGTGTTACACAGAAAGGATTTTGAAGAGATTTAGATGAAAGCCTAATACTAATTATAGGTTTTACTATTTTGAACTCATCCTCTCCCATTTCCATGTTACATGTGGAACCTCTCCCATATGTCACTGCTAGTATTAGACCAGTCACATGCACATTAGCCACACATGATCTGCACCAACAGCTCAGTGGAAGTTACATTAGAGATGGATCTGGACCCTTAGTCATGGTGTTCTGTGAGCTTTTCTGTACTCAGACAAAATGTTTCTCCATGCTAAAAGAGGCAGCCATTCTTTTCTTGAATAAAGAGGATACAGGTTAGGTTGAACTGACTTACAAAAAGGACTGGTAAGGGAGTCCTGAAGCTTCAAGGCTGATGAAGAATGCTCATATCCATTATAAAGCATGTCAAAATATAGATTACTTTTTGAATGGCCTCTGAATACATGTCTGAATTTATCCCCCTTAGGATAAAAATTCCATTCTGAGAATGACCCTGTGGGTTGACAGTATCAATACAGACAGGGGGAATAATGGATTTAGAGCACCTCTGTGGAGAAGGACTTCAGGACACCAGGGAGTGGAAAACTGGACCTGAACCATCAAAGTGCACTTGCAATCCACAAAGCCAATTGTGGCCAGCACATCAAGGAAGGTGATTTTCCACCTCTGCTCTGCTCATGAGACCCCACCTGCAGTCCTGCATCCAGATCTAGGGTCCCCAGTACAAGAAAGGCATGGACTTGTTGGAATGGGTCCAGAGAAGGGTCACAAAAATAGTCAGAGGGTGGGAACATCTCACTTATGAGGCTAAGAAATTTGGAATTTATTCAACCTGGAGAAGAGAAGACCCCCGGGAGACCTTATTGAAGCCTTTCAATATATAAAAGGGGCTTATGAGAAAGATGAAGGAAGACCAGGACTTACAGTGACAGAACAAGGAGTAACAATTTTAAATTGAAAAAGTGTAGATTTAGATTGGACATGAGGAGGAAAGTTTTTACAATAGAAGTGGTGAGACACTGGAACAGATTACTCAGAGAAGTCATGGATGCCCATCATGGGAAGTATTCAAGGTCAAGTTGGATAGAGCTTTGAGCAACCTGATCTAATGAAAGATGTCCCTGCCTGTGGCAAAGGAATTGGACTAGATGATCTTTAAAGGCCCCTTCAAACCCAAACCATTCTATAATTCTGTGATTTTCTGATTCTATAATCAGAGCAAGGATAGCACAGTGCCTGCAGTCAGAAATGAAAATCAAACCAGAGTGCCCAAAGACATGTTCTATACTAGAGCCTCCAGAGAAGACAGCTGTGATACATGTAGCTCACAGCTCTTTAGGTGGATGCCTTACATTTGAAGGGCACTTCTCTATTGGCAGCCTGATGCCTGTAGCTGCTGGTAGCCGTTTGGAGAGTTAGTTCCACTTGATCCTACTTTTAGGATAGATATTACCAATGAGAGCACTCCCAGAGCATTCCTCACATGGAAAAAAATCCCTTGGCTCTTCATCTTCTTTTGCAATCATTTTCTTATTAGTGAGCACAGTGTGCAAGAACTTGGTCCTGCTTTAAAAGCACTGAATGTTGCCCAGAAGCTTGTTTTTTTATTCCCACCTCCATTGCAAATATTATTTTTTAAAATCTCACTACTTTTCTCTCCCAGAGGATCCAGCGCAGTAGCCCTGGTATCAGAGGTCACTGACAAAGTTTACTCTGAGATTTGACTGCTTTGTATTTGTGACTTTTTGCCTCTTTTCTGCTTTAGGAAGGAGAAAGAACAAATCCACCAAGCAGTTTAATAGCAACCCACCACATTCACTGTAGAAAATAGAGTGGGTTTTGAATTGTAAATTTGGCAGAGATTTTTCAGACACTGACCCCAACTGCTTTAAAATGTACATTCTATCTCAAGAAAACAGGGAGTAGTCACCAAGTACTTAAAGAGTTTTTCTTCTCCTTATCCCAGGATGAGAGTTTAATACCAAATCCCATCCCTGAAAAAAATTTATGAACAAGTAATAAATTCCTTTCAAACTAGAGGATTATAATGGAATGCTGACACAGCCTTACTCCCAGCAAGGGGAAGGTAAAGATTCTTCTCAGGCCCAGAAAATTCCTGACTGTATCTCTGTGAAAAAAACTCCACTGTTGTATCATATTCGAACTTAAAAAGAAGCTTACTGGCATGAAGCTGAGGATGTGTATATATAAGCAATATATGAAAGGAAATCAGCTTTCCTGAACCTACAAATCGCATGCAAAATCTATTCATCAGTATAATGTATATCTTGGGAACCAGGTGGAACAGGACACCCAAAACCTCCCACAAGGCTCACAGCTTCATTTTGAAAAGAGAGCAAGCAGCTTTCCACCTCTTCTAGGCAAGAAGCCACCCTGTTCATCTGCCTTTCCAAGCACAACCCTGCTGATGGTGTTGTGACAAAAGCCCAAACAAAGGCTTAAGCTGTTTGAGAGGTACAGGCTGAGATCGTAAAGTATTAGTATTAACAAATTACAGCTGTAATATTTGACATTTCAAAAGACATTTTCCTCATTTGCCTTTTATCCACTCTCCATAACAGCTATCATCTCACCTATAACAGCTAATTTTCATTAATGGGTAAACAGCAACGGAATGTACTACTACTCACGATAGTTTAGTAGTAAGGATAGTGATGCAGTATAATGTTCTGACAAAATCTGCCTCATTAGAAGACTCCTTTTCATTAATTGCCATGTTAAACATGACTCAGAACTCATTCTAGCAGGCAATTAGCAAAGCACACTACAAATGAATGACTAGAAGCTGCCTAGTTTTACAACCCGAATTATATCACCTCTATTTGCCAGTCTCTGAGAAGAGACATGCTACATCTCCATCTACTTTCTGATGTATTTTGAAGAGGAACTGGCTAAACTGAATGTGAGCCTGATTAGTGCAAGAGAGCAAGACATAGAAGAGTAATTGTAGTACATTCATGCATTTCAGTTGCTGAGCCTATACCACCATTTCCATGCAAGGTAATGATTGTCGCTCTTTCTGCAGGTCTCTGCAGGACTGGCTTTCTCATTGCCTCTAAGATATTTCCCCAGTTCAGTTTTAGCAGGCAACTAGACTGGTCTTCTAATCAAATTACAGTCCTTTTCTGATCTTCATCAGGGATCACTGACCCACTCTGATTTTCCAGAACTACAAAGTTTGGGATGAAAATCAGGCACCGGTACCTGAACCCCTTATCAAGGTCAAATTCACCCTGCCTCTTTTGGGCCCCTCACCACAGGAAGGATGTTGAGGCTCTGGAGCGAGTCCAGAGAAGAGCAACAAAGCTGGTGAAGGGGCTGGAGAACAGGCCTTATGAGAAACGGCTGAGAGAGCTGGGGTTGTTTAGCCTGGAGAAGAGGAGGCTGAGGGGAGACCTCATTGCTCTCTACAACTACCTGAAAGGAGGTTGTAGAGAGGAGGGAGCTGGCCTCTTCTCCCAAATGTCAGGGGACAGCACAAGAGGGAATGGCCTCAAGCTCCACCAGGGGAGTTTCAGACTGGACATCAGGAAAAATATGTTCACAGAAAGGGTCATTGGACACTGGAACAGGCTGCCCAGGGAGGTGGTTGATTCACGTTCCCTGGAGGTGTTTGAAAGATGGGTGAATGAAGTGCTGAGGGGCATGGTTTAGTGTTTGATAGGAATGGTTGGACTCAATGATCCAGTGGGTCTCTTCCAACCTGGTTATTCTATGATTCTATGATTTTGGTGGTTATCAGGGTCTTCCCTCTTTTACACTTCTGAATGTTTCTGCCATATGGGTACGGCATGATGATTTAAAAATCCATGTGATACCAAGACAGTGTGACTAAGGCCATGTCTCCATGGCAATATTACATTATTCTGCTGTCCTCATTTGCAGGAAAGAACAGGATCATTAAACAAAGCAGCATCCACCACACCTTATCTTGCCATACATAGCTTTCCTCATAAATCCTTTGTCACTTTGCAGTTCTACTTTTCTTCATATTAACTGGTTTGTACTACAGGTAGACATGTCAGTTTGGGAAAGACATCTCTTGCTTTTTTTCTCCTCATGATTGTAGCATATCTACAAGAAACTATACAAAATATATGAGAAGTAAAATGAAGACAGTCCTTCGATTATCTTGGCATTCACAGTTTTTCCAGTGCCATTTATAAACAGCTTCTCTGGCAGCAAAGAGCCAGTTCTGAAGGACATGAATTTGACAGTCTTTAATAAGAAACAGATGGCACCTGTATTTGCAGTGATGCAGGTGTCTAGATTTGACTCTGCTATTTCATAGAGATACAGACGCTACTGTAACTCAATTAGTGGAAGCAGAGGTGCAGCAAAGGATTTAAATTTAATGTTTACTTTGACAAGATATGTATCTGGATCAATCTGACTTGGGAAGGGCAGCTTCAGAATGTTGTTATCTAGAACTGGTTTACATGAAAGGGTAGTGATACAGAACTGAAACGCAGAAATAGAAGAACTTCTAAGTCACAAATGCCAAATAGAAACATACATCAGGCTCAGCCTGGAGATGTAGCAGCAGAACACTAGTCATGAAATCTTGCCTTAAATGAAACACAGACAGGACAACTCTCTGCCAGTGAGCCAAAGTACAGACTAGCTGGAGGTGCACTACAGACAGCTTTGTTGTGTCCTGACAGCCTTAAAACATAGTAATTATTGTGGGGTGGGGATAGGAGGGATTGAATTTCCAGTTCATCTGTTAATGTGATGCATTAAAAGATTTGTAGCCAATTAGAGGGACGTTTTCTTCACTTGGCAGAGATGGTTTTTTTGAATGTCCTGGATAAGGCATGATAGTAGTGTGGGAAAATCTGGAAATACAAAATCCTTGGGGACCACACTGGAAAATTTTAAGGTAAAAAGAGACGAATCTGCAGGCACCTTGCCCAGTAGCTGAAAAATCCTGAAGACAGATAAGAATAACACGGTATAGGATTATATGCTCTCAGTATGGATAAAAGGAGAAAAATGAATAGTGTCTGTTTGAATAGTCTCAAAGAAAATATTTTTCTTTGTACAGTTGTGGAAATACAGACTATCATTGGTAATCTCAGCACTAGTATGAAGATTTTCTTGCTTATTCTTCCAAGCTGGAAAACTCTGTAAGGATATTGACTGGAGAAATATTTTTCATGGGACCTAAGCTGCTGTATAGGTTTTGTGCATGGCCAAGGTACTTTTAAATTTATTGTTACAATTTATTTTAAGATCTTTCTCTACATCTTCCTATTTTTAAACATAATTCCAAGAGATATATTTCATTGTCACACCCACTAATATCCATTTTCAGAACATACTTGGGCAGAGATGCAGTGCATGGGCTGGAGGTCGTAGAGCAGGCAAGACAAGAAAGAGGAAGCAAAGGCCATATATATGAACAACATGAAGCTGATATTTCAGGGAAACAGGTATAAACCCTCAAGCCAGTAGTGGAGATACTGTATTCATAATTGACATTTAAACAGTGAGTATTCAGACAGATGATCTTACCTCTGTCTCTTATAGCAGGGTATAATTAATCCCTGAAGGATGTAACTTCAGCTATTGTTGTAGCATAACATTGCACAAAGCACTTGGAAAAAAGAGTTCCCTTTGTAACATTTTCATCCTGGCCCTTAGTGACCTCCTCTCCTTACTGTTTTCATTCAGACTTTGTAGAAGATTTTTGTGCGTGGACAGCATGTCACATCCTACAAGCTTTTACATATTCCCCCAAGTTAGTCTCACACATATAAGTGAAGACAATGGCTTATGATATTCCTCTGCTTTGTCTTGGGCTGCCTGTTAAATTGTGAAATAAGACAATGTTTAGGGAGACAAAGGCTATGAACAAAGGTACCAGGATGGGTAACTCCTGTTGTGGAGTTGCAGAGTATGAAGCGGTGTCTGGACCTTTTGTGAAACCTTCAACAGTACCTTTCAACAAATAAACTCTTTTGGGAAATGTTCCTGTCCTGAAAATGATGGGTGCAACTTCAGGATAAATTTAACACTATATATTGTGTTTTAGTCTTGTATCCAGTCTATGCACATTGAGATTACCAAATTGCAATGCAGTGTTAAAACAATTTTTAAAAGTCCTTGTATTTACACTTCCAAATACCAACCTATTTATTTCAGAAACACCATGTGTGAGCCCAAAGGACTTTAAGAAGAGGTGCTCATTGACGTTTCTCTGATAAAACGTAACTAGGTAGGAAAAAAAATGAACTAACATGCTCTTCTCCACTCTCATCTGCTTCTGCAGAGACATAATTGAGCCATAAAGCTACTGTCCTTTCAGCATCTTTACCTCATTAACAAGAAATTAATTCTCACTTTATTTGTGTCAGTACCATACACGACCTTTCCTTGAAAGAGGCAGCTCTTAAAAGACAAGGCATTATATCCTCATTTTGAACTTGACTTGGGAAATTAATTTTTCTGAATACGACTTAGTAAGTTATATTTGTTTGGTTGGACAATGCTAATAACTGATTAAGACACATCTACTATGATCGTGTGGTACACTGTAATGAAATACATGGGGTCATACTACATTTAAAACAGGCATACTCCAAGGAGAAAAGATACACCCCTACTCAGTTTTAAAAAGTGATGCCTGGTACATATTGAATACGAGTGCTTTTCATTGGATGATTTTTTTGTTCTTATAACAGAGATAATCCTGTCGGCTCAAATAATCACAATGTCTGAGCAGCACCTAGAGACACTTGCAGTGTGAGCCAAACCTCGAAAATAAGTGAGATTCCCAAGTACACACACAGAGATTTTGTCCCTAATTAACCCCACTGAAGGGAGATTTTTCAAATTTCCCAAAATTTTTGATAACAAGAAGAATCATAAGGAAATGTTTAAAGGATTAGTGTAAGGGTCCAGAATCTAAGAACGACATGGGCACAGCAAGTGGGTACAAAAACAAAGTGCAAAAGTGCAAAAGACTGGCTGGCCAGGGCCGCCCCACACAGGAGGGCAACCCCGGTTGTATCTGTGGGGTTACATTTATAGTAAAAGCAGGTACATACAAAATTATTAGTTGCAAGCTCATTGGTTTCTCTAGGGGTTTATTCAGTATATACAGTTCCTGTTACATTCTAATAGGTTGCATGCTGTTTCTACCTGACCATTTGCATATGCAGACATTGTTGTCGCTCCAGGATGTGATTTCTCATCCCAGGAGGTGTCTGGCATGAACAGTTTCTAGTCCTCCACTTCTCTTTATCTACTGTCTGCTTGTTATTTTTTTAAATATCTTTGCCCAACCACCCTACATCCTGTCATAATGGGCCTCACATTAGTATCATTTCCATATGCAATTTTGTCTGTCAATTTTAACCTTAATATCTGATTTTTCTGTGTTTATTTTCCCTACCTTGACCACGGACTTATCCTGCACAAGGAACCTACACTTAGCAACTCCACCATCTTAAAATTATCTTCTGCTCTTTAACCCTGAGTGCCTCAAGCACCCTAGGGGCCTTTATTTCCTTCAACGCATGCAGAAATGTCTACATAATGGTGCCACTTGGCTGCACGAAATATTCAGGTAAGTCTGTAAGTTATCTCTAGCCAAATGTAGAATAAAAAACTGATAAGAGACAACAGTGACCCAGGTCATTTCCATGAGCTTAGAGAACAGTTGTACATCATTTTTACAAGATCCAGACAGGTGCATTTTCCTGGTGCATCAAAAAGCTGAAAATGATAATCATAGTAATTGTTTAGAAAAATTTTTTAACTATTAGATAGGCAGGAATGTAATCATGAAGCCATTTATAACACTACTTACTTGGCAAGATATTTATGAACATCTTGATGTAACTTACCACATTTATGAGTTAATGTAGGCTTGTAATGTTGTTCTGATGCAAAGGAATGCTTTCATCTGCATTTTTTTAACGAGGAACTGAACCATAGAGATATGAAAGACATGTAGGTTAGTGAACATAAGCACTTGGGAAAAGGTGTAATTTACCAGCTTTACTCACCTTACTCATGCTAAGTTACAGTTACAATACAGCTAAGTGGTTTCAATCACTACTGTGCAATAGGAACACTAGATTTGATCATACCTTTGGCATAAACACTAACAGGAGAGAAAGTGAAACCCTCATTTTGAGAATTTAGTAAATTGAGGAAATCTGTAATCTATATTGATAGAACTTATGAAAAAAAAAGAAAAAGAAAAGGAGAAAAGGTTTACTATTATGTTCTAATGTCCTTAAGATTCAATCTGTGCTTTTGAGAAACGACACCAGTTTCATGGAGTCAGGCAAAGGCCAACAAGACGGTTGTGTTGACTGCCTTGTTACTTCTATGCCCTCCACCCTGGTGCACACATCCATCTACCCACGCAGACACCCAAACACTCTGGCCATTAGGTTCTAAAAAGCAGTTCAATTTTATTGTACCTACATAAAAGCACTGCCTTTCAATTTTGCCTTCTGGAAAAAAAAAAAAATGAAAGCAGGAAATAATTATTTTTATTTTAACAAGCAATGACCATAAAACAAGTTTATCTCTTGAGTTTTACTGATACTTCTCATTTCATTAAAAAAAACAAGTTTAAAACAGTGATTAGTATTTCAAAACAATCTTTAATAAGCCCATTTTGCATGATGATTGCTAAGAAAATATTTAGTCAAAATTAATTCTCTACTAATAAACCTTAGCAAAAATAAAACTTTAAAGAAATTACAGGATAGCAGAAGAGATATCTAGGGTTTGATTCAAAAAGTGTATCAAGGACTTTGAACTTCCTAGTAAAGGCTGGTAACTAAGCAAGCATTTCTTACTCTTAATATTTCTGTTATAACCCTAGACTCCTCAGGGCTCTCTACAGCAACAGGATATTCATCCTGCATATTAAAAATTAACTAATAACTGCATATTAAAATTATTTTTAAAATAGATAGATGTAAAGAATAAAAAAGGAAATATTACGGTCTAAAATTATTCATCCGTCATGCATACTGCCAGAATTTTCATCTTGAGAGGTAAAATAGTGAAAGAGTAAGACAAACAAGAGAAACATGTTATAGTGCATTGACTCGCTTCCAGTGGGATTATTCAAGGCATGCAAAACGTTAAAGCTTGCTTAAGGCCCTAGATTTCAGCCACAAATCCTGCTCATTTGCCTTGGAACAAGTGGAACTGTTCACCTAAACCACCTAGAGGTCCTGTAATCACTGGGGAGCTTTCAATGACAAGGTGTTCAACCTGAATCAAAGTTGATGGAAATGACCATGGCTTCAATTTGCAAGTCTTATTCTCCTTAAATTGTCCCAGGATACAGAGGATGGTAATTGTTCCAAAGCCTTTAGTACGCATCTATGGTATAGTGGTAAGAGATAGCATCACCTTGAGGACTAAATCGTTAGAGAGGCAATGATTTGCTCTGGGAGATTAGTCCAACACACCAAAGCTCCTCCTTGCTCATTATGCCTCATAAATAGATACTCCTTCCCCATTGAATTCCAAGAACAAAATCAAACAACTAGCAGAACAGTTAACACTGGCTCCATTTGATCAAATATCCAGAGTCCTGCAAATAAAACTGAAAAATATTCCCTGTAGGCAAAGCCCTTGTACCTTCTTGCTCATGTGGTGTGACAATCTACTGTTAATCTAATATCCTGGTCTTCATTTAGTATAAATTCAGTGATTTGTTTCTTTGTAAATGTTTAACATTTACAAAGAAAACCATGGAAAACTGAAGATATAAAAATAATATAAAGAAATAGAATGCAAATCAAGTGAAGACAAAAGGCTCAGGCCTAAATCAGCTGTTCTAAGAAAATTTTGTCTTGAGGTCAACCTGTTATTTCAAAAAGGCGACTTGGATATTACTGCAAGTGATAGATGAAAGGCATGCTTTTTGAGGCATGCACTAGTCCGGGGGCATCATTAGTTTCGGTTTGACTGCTTCCACACAAACTTGCATCAGTTTAATGGCACCTGTTTAGCTAAACAAGGCAAATTCTAGCACATCATATCTTTCAGGTTAAAGTTAGGTCACAAGAGACTAGGTTCAAAATTACTTTTCTCACATCCCACAACAGTAACACTGAGACAATAGTACAGCCAAGCTAAAATAAACCAATCTTGAAAATACTGCATGGAACGCAAAAAAAAAATTACTATAAAAGGCATCTAGAAAATGAAAATTATTAAAGTATAATCAAATTTAAAATATTAACTTTCAGATTAATTCCTGATTTATTATTGGAATTATGGTATGTTAATTAGATAGCTCTATATTTACATGATTAACCAGATCTGAGTCATGGCAATGGTATTACATTTTAAGAAAACAGAAAACAAAAAGGAGAAAAAAGAAAAAGAGGCTTTCACATAGGCAATTCCATTTACCTTTGGTTCTGTTGTCCCCAGAGACCACCTCAGAACAGGCTCTGTGATAAATCCATTACCCAATGCCATTGCAAATTGCCAGGTTAATGAAGAGAAGTCAAGTAGGGAAGTGGGAGACAAGAATAGAAAGATGTTGATTGTTTATAAATTACTTGCCGCAGGGAGTACATTGTTAAAGCTCAGAGAGTGAAAACCACTTTACCGTGGAACAATAAGTCGAGGGTTTGTTTTACTTTCATAACCATACTCCACCAAAACTTACATGTAAAACTAGTTTGGTTTTCTTTACCTAGTAGCTTAAAATTATAGCAGATGAAATTAATATGCAGTGAAAGGAATGAAATATAAGCAGACCAGAAAGAAAAATATGAAGCCAACTGAACATGAGTCAACAGTGTGCACAGGTGGCCAAGAAGGCCAATGGCATCTTGGCTTGTGTCAGAAATGGCATGACCAGCAGGTCCAGGGAGGTTATTCTCCCTCTGTACTCAGCACTGGTGAGACCGCTCCTTGAATCCTGTGTTCAGTTCTGGGCCCCTCACCACAAGAAGGATGTTGAGGCTCTGGAGCGAGTCCAGAGAAGAGCAACAAAGCTGGTAAAGGGGCTGGAGAACAGGCCTTATGAGGAGCGGCTGAGAGAGCTGAGGTTGTTTAGCCTGGAGAAGAGGAGGCTGAGGGGAGACCTCATTGCTCTCTACAACTACCTGAAAGGAGGTTGTAGAGAGGAGGGTGCTGGCCTCTTCTCCCAGGTGACAGGGGACAGGACAAGAGGGAATGGCCTCAAGCTCCACCAGGGGAGTTTCAGACTGGACATCAGGAAAAATATGTTCACAGAAAGGGTCATTGGACACTGGAACAGGCTGCCCAGGGAGGTGGTTGATTCACGTTCCCTGGAGGTGTTTGAAAGACGGGTGAATGAAATGCTGAGGGGCATGGTTTAGTGTTTGATAGGAATGGTTGGACTCAATGATCCAGTGGGTCTTTTCCAATCTAGTGATTCTGTGATTCTGCGAAGCTTTTTAAGCAAGGAATTTTTTTTTGCAATTTAAAAAAAAAAAAAAGAAAAATATATATCTATCCTTTTTTTTAGTAAATTCTTGTTTTGTACTTTTCACACTTCTTTTTCTAGTAGTTATGTAAAACTGGAGGTATCCGTCTACAATACATGTGTTGTACCCCCACAATGGCTTACTTCCCCTTCCCTTTTATGTTCCAAAACTATAGTTATAATTACATTTCATGCTGTTAATTTAGTATGCCTATTTAAAAAAAATCGTTATTCACATATTTTTTATCTTTGAATTGCAGATTTCTTTGAAGTATGTGACTACCCTTACAAGTAGTTCAGTTTGAAACTGGTATAACATAAACTTTATTTCTTGTTTTGTTTTTAATCGGTGATTGTTCTATCTCCTCCTTCTGTGAATAACTAGCATAAAATAATTGCTGCACTATAGACTCAGTTTTCAGGCATCTTCATACATGAATGGGGTTACTCATGTAATCAACATCACCCTCATGTTTGTAAGGTTAGAAATTTCTGCAGCACTGCTCTCTTTGACTTCTTCAGTGAGCCAGGCTCTGTTGAATCATGAAGGATGTAGGGCATCAACATAGAGTTTCAGAGAGAGGAGGATGCAACTATGGGGTCTATCCGTTGCCTGTTCAGGACCTACAGTATGTGCTCTGGTACCTTGCTGGTCTTCATGTAAATAGCAAAATTTATATTTTGAGCATTCCAGTGTTTTTTTTTATTTTACTATTCCACCACCTCCTTCTCTATGTAATAACACTGAACTGTGAAGAAGGATACAAATCTCACATCAGCTTCTCTCTCTTTCTAAGATTACAATTTTGATGCTCATTACTTTTACAAGGAATAATTCTATGCTCTCAGTTTTTCTTAGTGTCATATGTTAATTCTGTGTATTCATTGTTTCCAAGAATGTAATTTTCCTTTTTAATTTATATATTTAAAGTTTACCAGCTCTTAAGTGCAAGATCAAATGCCAAAAAAATATTAGTACTTACTGTGTATTAGTTAAAAAGGAACAGATGAACAAAAGCCCTAAATGTTAATTAAATCCAACTCTTCCATGTTCTTGAAGACATCACAAATACATGCTAAAATATCAATCTAAGCACTTGAATGATGTTGGTCCTATAGAAAAGTGGGAAGGGTCACATCATCTTTTTGTTGCTTTTGTTAATTGGTGCAGGAAGCTAGAAATGCTGATGATTTTGTTTATGAAATAGAGGCAGATGTAAGGGTAAATACAGCAGTTTGTGCCAAACCCTAACCACCTTCTGAGCTGATGCATCAAATTCAGGTTGCACAGCCAATTAAACACTGGATTGTACTGGATCAGTAAAACACTTTTCATCTCATACTCACAATTTTGAAAGTAGTTTCACATTCAAGAAAACTGCATGTAAAGAACAATTCCATGTGTTTTAGACACAGGGCCCTGAAGGCCAATCTCAGATCCCCTGATCAGTGTCATGAGACATGAATTAGCAGCACTAGTTATCACCACCTGTTAATTCTTTTCTTTCTCCAATTTAGGGAGAAGAGACTTTCTAAAAGATTATAGCTTTAATTCTTACTTTCTAGAGAGAAAAAAAATGACTGCTATAGGCACGCCTCTCTTAGCTTACTTTCAGTGCTAACACTTTATTTGCCCTGGGAAAATGAAGGGATCTGTGTAGAAAGCTATTGTCCTGACTCAGAGAGCTATTGGCTTTATATTTCCTAACATTTCCCACAGCTTCCATGAAGGGTGTAAAGAACTGATACATTTATACTTGATGTGAGATGTGTTTAACCAGCTTCAACTGCAGCTATATGTGTAATGCCCGCTCACTAGATGGACAAGTGCCTCTTCATTGTCTGGAAGCATCTTCCAAAACATCTTTGAATATATACACTATTTTCTCCTTGGCATCACCTTCTACCCAATCCCTTTTATTAAGAATCCAGACCCATTCAGCACAGAAATAATCTCATTGAGAATCGTAGTCACCTGTTCGGACACTAGGGTTTGCACATCCTTTCCAGACTTGGTAGCCAGAAAATTGGATCAAAGAAAGGAACCGTTGCTATATTTTTAAAGAACATGCAAAAGGTCAGGTCCTCCACAGAGTGTCTCTACAAACTTTAAGCTCTGATTAAGCATAAGAATGAAAACAAAAGCCTGAAGGCAATTGTATCCATTACTGAAAGAGTAATTAAAAACTTATGAGGTTGCTGCTTAATTTAGTCTTTGACCTTTTGAATCTGCTAATGAATTGGGATAACTGTGTAGAGTCTGCAATAGGCAAACAAAGCAAATTTTAAAAACATGAGGTTTAAACTGGTGGCCTAGCTGCCTGCAGCCAAAGAGGATGCTTTATTTGTTCAAAAAATTTCCTATAGTAAACTCTTATTTCTGACTGCAGCCTATAAGCTTAACAGGAATTGCTGCCCAAACAGAATAAACTGTTTCCTGGTGACTTTCGGCTTATGTCCAATTAATGTAGCGGTAGACACTGTCAACATGATCAGCACATCACATGAGCAAAATATGGAGCAATGTTTTTTTTCCCATAAACGGTAACATGTTTAAAACATACAATACAGCTTCTGTAGCACAGTGAGGCATGGGGAGTGGATCAGGGATGGCTGCCAGCTCTGCCAGGGTGCTCATGGGGTCATCTGCTGTTTTCCTAACATTCTGAGAGGTGGCTGTGGCAAGAGATAGAGGTTGTCCTGTATAATGAGATTCCTTAAACAGCATCCAGCTGTTCATTCTTTTTATTCTTGCCTCTGACTACTGCTGAGTCAATTTGCCTTCCTATAACACACAGAATCACTAGGTTGGAAAAGACCCACAGGATCATCGAGACCAACCACTAAACCATGCCCAAATGGCAAACTGTGGAGATCCCTTCCAGCACTGTCGAAGTGTTAATTGTGCTTAGGCATGTAGAGATACTTCTTCTCTGACCTTGATTAGGTCCTCACAATGCTAATTACCAATGTAATGGAAAGTCATAGTTGCTACATAAGTAGCACTTGCCTCTCCACAGAAAAGAAGGTGGATGTGGTTTGAGTCAAATTGGATGGAGACAGCTAGGGTTCAGGTTTGTTGAGTGGGAATGGCAGAATGCTTTCTGGGAGCGTGAGGACAGGCTCTGCTAGTCAGCATCAGTCCCATTAGACAGCAGTCTGTCACCAGTTACCTTAGTTTTTACCAGCTGCCTAATCTTTTCTACATTAGGCACAATGACATTGGGTGCATCACATTAATGGAGAGACTCCCAGAAAAACAAGTGTTGTCTTTTCTGCCCTAGAATGACCTCTTTAGGTCCAGATTTGAGGTGTATGCAGGGTATCATTTACATAGCTTCTATTTATAGTGTTATCTTCAGAAAAAAAAGTAGGTGTTTGGGGGTTTTGAGGGATACTAATTTAACAGACCTGCCAGAAACTCAAGATGAGATCTGATGAGTATGCGTGTGTGCATGCAAACTCATATGCATATGAAAAAATACATATGCATGCAGAGATATGTATACACAGTTATGTTCACATTTATCTGAGTACAAAATCCATATATACACACAAAATATACTAAAATACCAAAATCCAGGCTTTCTATATCCAAACAAGTTGCTGTTGATCAAATTTCATTCATGGGCTGTTATGATTATCTTCTTTCATAGCCTTTTCAATTTAAACAAAAAACTTCTAAATGCATGAATTTGTCAATATTTGTGTGTAAGAAAAAAAGGAGGGCTCTTTGTTAAACATTTACCACGTTAAGCTATTAATGCTAGAATTAAGCAAACAAAGAAGGACAACATTCTGATCACCAAATTTGCCAATTTACTTGATGGTTTTACCAGGTTAATTGGATTTTGTTAATCTCTTTAGAATGAATTTTTCTATCCCTGTTCCCTTAAGGTCTTTTCTTGAAAAGGAAGAAAAAACCCTGAAAGGCTTAGTACTCTGACATTTTTGCTTCACATTAAAACAAATTTCTGAGTCTCTAGAGGGAACATTACCTCCAGCTACTTACTCCATTATGCACTTGGAAAGAAAAATATGGCAGTAGTTAAAAAGCAACATTCTGGTGAATATCTGAGATTTACATATGAATGCTCAGATATTTTCTCTCCTAAGCACCATAAAAATCTCATCAGTCATTTCTTAAACGTTCTGAGTGCTGCTGTTTGCTGCTCTTTCAAAACTGTGAACGCTGCCTTAAGGACCCTCCATCACAGCCTTTTCAGCTGGGAAGGCTGAAAGGAAGTAGTTAGGAGCAATAAAGAACTTGAAACAACCCAGGCAAATCATTCTGGTTTCTGCTTAATTTAAATCTATTTAAATGGAAGGGATTTGTTTGTTCAAGTCTCACAAAAGAAAATCCTCCTGCAGGTTAGACCCAGGGCTGAAGGGCAGAACCTTCAGCATAAAGCATACCTTCTCAGTGAGCCAGCCTTGTTCCCACAGCTTTGGCAACTCTACTAACGAGCTACAGAAAGGAACACAACAGTTGTAGCCTAACTGACAAAACAGTTTGTATGTGGAGCTCCAGTTAGCTGGCATCTCCAGACCTCACTGATTATCTGCCAGTGGTGGGAGGACTGCAGGGCACATCCACATCCACCTTCCCCACAGCTGTATGAGTACAATGGACTAGAGGGATGGAGACTGAAAGGAAGATGCCATCTTGAAATGGCTTTACTATATCCAACAGCAGACAATACTGTTTGGTATCCTTTTTTTTTTCCAATAGAAGAAAATAAGCTTCTTCATGTGCTTGTATTTTTATAACGTTGTTAATCATTTGGCTCTTTCACCTACTGTAAAGATAAAACTTTTCATAGCATTATGTGTGCAGTTGTTGCTGAGGGGGTGATGGTGTTCTAGGGTTTTGAGGGTTTTTTTCTTTTTCAAAAGAAAGTTTTCTCTTGAATTATGGCTTTAAAAGTTTGCATCCTAAACATTTATTGGTGTTTTAAGTGTGTATTTCAAAGGAATCAAAGGGAAAATAAAGAGGTCCTTACCTATCCAAACGCATGAAGTTAAAAATAACTTTATATGTATCTCACAACACACTTATGCACACCATTAAGCTCTTCCTTTTCCAGCTTGTCAATGAGGTAAATGTATGGAAAACCACATAGCTTCATGCACAAATGGGATCTGTTGCATAAGCAATATTTTCTCTTTCATAACTCTTCTGCTGGGAATTCTAGTCACACAACTGCTCTTGTATAGACCACCAGTAACTTAGCTATGGCCTACAGCAGGAAAAATTGATTCAGGAACAGCTCTATGCAGCACAACAGTAGAATTTTTCTCTGTTCCTAATGTGGAATACAGAAATCTTGCTTCAAAACATGTTAGCTGATCTTGATGGAGCTGACATAAGGAGGACAAAAATATCTTAACCAACATTTTCTTCAAAGATTGGCTGGTTCCCTCTAGGATCTGAGAGTATTTGTCCTTTCTTCTATTACAGCAAACTGATTAAAATATTTTCATTGTTTCAAGAAAGAATAAAGTAGTCATCAGGAGTTAAAAAATGAATTCTTTTCCCATCTAGTCTTGCCTGGGACAAATAAGTTTTGTGTGTACATGGGACAAGTTCTGTTTTCAGCCAGCTTTCCAGAAGCAATGTATAAAGCCCACTCTAGCTCTACACTTTGCTTCTCTCCCTACACAAGTATATAACAATGCTATCAATATGATTGACCTAATAACGAACTGACATTGCTCTAGGCTAAAAATAACACACCATAAATCATCTCATAAAACGCTGACAGGCCACCTGTATCTTACCTTGTAAGATAGCAAAATCTGACATGTAGTTGACAGCAAAAAGTTCTGTTAAACCTTTTTAATGATCAATTCTTTTTCTAGTAAAATTTAAGCATTTAAAGGGATATATTTCTTGTATATTTTTTCTTATTGACATACAAATAAATGAAAATAAGAAATTGACTAGAACATTTATTTACCACTCTCTGTTCATTATATGTAAGTGTGAGGAGAGCAGTTCAATGGAGTCCACTTTAATTCTGATATGTCTCTCATCACCAAAGGAGAGTCAGAGCTACCAGAAAGAAAAAATGCTGCTTGCCTTAAACACAATTAAATTACATTAAACACGTTGTGGATACAATCATTAGTTTTTATTGGGCAACTGAAGAGAATGGGAGAGGTGTGTACAAGACTGGGAATTATCAGTCAAAAGACAGCAAATATTTGTACTTATTTTCTGATTAAATATATTCATTGCCACTGGTAGTCACAAACAATTCAATTACCCATGTAACTTTTCTTAGTCTCTCTTTTCTTATTCTCTGTCCATTACTGTAAATACTATTTATACAGAAATATAACAGAGTTTCCAATTTCTTTTATTAGTAATATTTTTCTTTCTACACTTCTTTATGGAACAGTGAGAAAAATCAAATTTCACTGAAGCAGTCATAATTAAAGGCTTGTCTTGGCTGGAAACTGGCTCTACCCACCTGTTTCAAGGAAGCGCAGTGCACATTCTGCCTATGCAGCTTGTTCTGTGTCTGTACAGGGCTAGACAAATGGCAGTCTAACATCTGGATTTGCAGCTTCTGTATGTGCCTTGCCAACAACCCAGATGTGCGCTGGCTCCAGTGCTCTCTGGAAAAACTGTTGCAGCATATTACCACAATTTCCAGCCACAAAGGTAAACCAAAACACATGATTTGTTCAGTGAAATCTCCTCTCTTATCCCTACTTGCCATACCTGGTATCGGGAAACGTGATGTCCATAACTCAACAATTCCTTTATTATCATACCCAAGGATGTGTTGAGAGGACCACAACATGTCCTGCTCCAGCTTAATAAATAAACCAGGGGATTTTATGAAGCGTAACTGCTCATGACTTAATATGGCTCATCAGCACCTGCAGAGAAGGAACCATCTGTGAAAATCTCTTGTCAAGCCCTGGTTATGATATGACGACTAAGAGCACACGAGCACAGGACCAGAATGTTGAAGGCAGGAAATGTGCCCTGGCAACATGGTTGTGTGGTTGGGCTGTGACCAATGAATGCTGTGTGGCAACATGGTTGTGTGGTTGGGCTGTGACCAATCAGGACAAGATAGAATGGCCTTAAGCTGTGACAGCGGAAGATTAGATTGGCCATTGGGAAAAATTTCCATGATAGATCCGTGGTCTAAACTCATCTTGGGAAAACTTCAGCTTTTGGGAGACGCTAAATAGCCCTGCTCAGAGTCTTGTCTGCTGAAACAGCGTGAGACAGTATCTTCTTATGAAGGCATTGCTGGCAGCTATACACAAGGTTTGTGTGTTCTTGCTGTATGTAGGGAATTTCCCTTCTCCTGGAGGAACATAGAAACAGCTGCCCAGAACCCCTGGAAGTCACGAACAACCTGAATAGGGACCAGGTCTTTCTGGCTCACACGGGCTCTTCTCATAATGTTATAAACCCATGTATTTGTATGAGAACATTAATGGTGTCATCCTTCCTGCCTTGCCTAGCATCTGCATGGGTGAGGGTTGTCCAGGGACTAACATGCATCTGTTGGAGGCAAGCTGCCTTCTGCATACTCTCCATATGACAGCTCACCCCTGGGGTAGGTATGACCATGGGATCTCCACGTTCTAGAGGATCGAGTCCTCCAGCTCAGAATTCAGAATGCTGGGTAAGAGACCATGGCTCTCTGTGGTCATCTACTGTGAGATACACCCCTGTTCCCTGGTAAGCCGCCTAGGCTTCATCTTCACTTAATCGAATCCTATCTCCCTCCACACATACTCAATGTCTGTCTCCTATGCCTGCCAAATGTACTTCTCCTGCAGTTTAGCTAACTCTGTGGCCGAGTCAGGTATCTCCTTTATAAGCACAGTGGGAGGTGGTTGGGTGTTCTGGGCCCCATCACCTTCACCCTCTGGCTCATGCCTTATCTCTCTTTTAAGCAGGTGATGCAGTTTGGCTGTGCCCATGACTGCAGGTACTGCCTCATATCCCCTCTGGGATTCACGTAAATCATTCCAAAGACAGGGGGAACCACCCTTGTCAACATAAGTTTCTCCTCCTTTCATATCACTGAGTGTTCTGACTCGCTCTCACTATCCTGCCTCAACTGTAAACTCGTCTGCCTTTCTCTCTCAAAAGCATCTTGCAAGCTACCTTGTAACTTTCTATTAACCTGCCTCTCATCTGCGCGGGTCTACTCAAATCCTTCAAGTCTATGCCAAGCTGCGCAAAAGCCCAAGAGATCTTCAGGACAGCTACGCTTTTTGGAGCACCTGTAGAGGCTACCTTTGCCATACCCCAGAGCAGCTCTGAATGGCACTACAATAAAAGGTAAACTGAATATTCTCCACACCCCACTGAACACCACAGGCAAACTTCTGTCTCCTATACCATCTATGCAGTCTCTGTCACCGTGGTCCAGGAGAATCGATCCAGGATAGACTAGGAACCAGAAATCTCAAGAAGTCCTATTGATCCATCCCGCAGGATGTCTATGTTATCCCACTCAGAGAGAGCCATCTGCTGGCCTGGTAGAATTGATGTCCTCCACTGCTTGCCTTTGGGCTGCTCGCACAGACGATTGCCTTCCAGCAGTCTCTGCCCAGATGCCCCAGCATCTTTAGACCAGTGACAATCTGCCCTGGGGGAAAATTCCTTCCTGATCTCAGAGCTGGCAATGAGCTACTCCCTGAGCATGTGAGCAACATCTGCCTCCTCATCCCACAGGCTGGTCGTGCCTCCCAGGAGATGCCACAGCCCTGTTCTTCCTCAACCTGGAGCCATCTCAGAGGTTTCTGAGAGTGGCTTAATGGCCACGCCCTGATTGGCCTTGCATGGAAAGACTCCTTGCTGCACCTGCTGGGATGCAAGTGGGGGTTCCAAAGCACTGGGAACCCTTGCAACACATCTGCATCCCGTTTCTTACAGCTGCTGCTGCTCGTGGCTCCATGGGGGAAGAGAACAGCAAGCTCTGCAGTTCTTCTCAAGAAGCCTTTCCCTTTGTTATGAGAGGTTATGAGCCTCATCGTGGCATTGCTAACTGGAAAAACCAGAGAGGTCTGCATGGTCTGCTTTGGGCGTAGCTTATTACAGCAGGCAAAGGAAAGCAAAGGGCTCAGCTCAGGTGAATGAGGCACTGGCTTCAGTGCCAGCGGGTACGTACATGCGCACAAATTCTTGTTTTCCTTGTGAAGGCCTCTGCAGTGCGCCCACTCATAGCTGAGGTCTCCAACCATCATCGTGAGGGATCCAGCTTTCATAGCACCAAAGAAACAAATCACGTCACTCCAAAAAATAAAGCGGAGTCTCTGGCCCCAGCTGCTTACTGACTCTCCTTCTCACGGTCTCTGTACCAAGAACAGCACAATCCCACCGATAACAGCAATGTGAGTGCTTACAGATAAAACAGTACACATAGCAATGCAACATGAATTGTCCAGGGGCCACCTGCATAATTTTACGTCTGTCCGTGAGGCCCTGTAACTTCAAACATGTTACAGAGAGAGTTGAAGACAGATATTTCTCCGTTTCTTGCATTTTCTCCTCAGTTAAACTGGAGCCTAGCATACACACACCCGTTACTTTTTGCCCTGACAAGTTGTGGCACCTTGTTTCTGCCATTGTCTTCAAAGAATTATATTTTAGAGTCTCAAAGAAGAAATGAGGCCCAAGAAGAGCTGTGTGACTGTCAAACGTCTGCACATTGCTGTGAGGTTGTGCAGAAGTACCACTGACTGCATAGGTTTTAGAAACGTCATTGTTGGTGACACATGGGGAAGAGGCAGGCAAATGCAGCTCTCACTTCCAATGCTGCCACTGGGATTACAAAGTCAGAGATGCCCCTGGTATTTCTGAAAGAGATTCTCCTTTCTTCCCAAAGTTTCAAACCCAAGTCTGCAGGGAGGAAGGAGTTCCTGAAGAACCAGGGCTCATTCACTGAAACAGTGATTGTCCTCAGAGATTTGTTAACAGATTTAAATCTAAAAAAGTTAGCCAGGACTTTAAAAATTATATTACCTAGAACTGGACCTGAGAACAGAAGAAAACCCTCATGGCACCTGTCCAATCCCAGCACCTTCCGCTGGTGACATCAACGGAAGAGCATCAGTTAAACAGCAAGGATGCCGTCCCTGTCTAGAATGGTCCCTGCTGATGGCAGGAGCAGCTGCAGCAACCACCTGAAGGCCATGGAGTTCAGCACGCCACTGAGTGGGGAGGAGCCGGTGGAGATGGACTTCTCACTCAGTGGTGAAGAGCCGATGGAGGTCGGCCCACCACTGGGTGATGAGGAGCCTATGGAGTTCGACCCATCACTCAGTGCCGATGAACCCATGGAGGTCAACCCACCAGCACTGTCAGCAAGCCCACGTAGGTTGACTCAGTGGCAAGGAGCCCCTGGAACTAGATCCACCTGCAGAGAAGGAAGAGCCCATGAAGGTGGACCCAGTAAGCAGCATCCAGATTACCCGCCTACAGCTTCCCAAACTGCAGCACCGCACCACCGCCCAGATGAAGCACCAGGAGCATCACCTCTACTGTTTTGTACATACTATTGCTGTTGTTGATGATGATGATGATGATGATGATGATGTTGTTATATTCACTACTACACAGAAGTATCAAGAGTAGGAGTAGTAGAATCATTGTTCGTGTTTTATTGTGTTAATAAAACTGTTGTTATTTTACCCCGTGGATTTTCCTTTCCTTTTCCAATCCTTTCTTCTGTGTATGGGATAGGGGCCGAAGAGCAGCTGCCTAGAGTTTATCTGTGGTCTAAGGGCTCAGCCGTAGCTCACGTGCTTGTTCAGGAAAGCAAACAGATCCATGAGGGGTGAGTTCCGCATGCAACCAACCTGATCCCTGAAGTCATGCCCCAGGAGATTAGTACAATTGGCTAATGAGGAACCACCCCCCTTCTCTTTAAACCTGATAGAAGCGTCAGGATATGTGAAGCATCTTTCCAGCTAGGATCCTCTATCCTTTGTAGTTTAAAACACACATTAAATAGACACGCAACCCCCATTTCATTTTGTAAGTCTAATTTATTGCAAAATGTTAAAAGCAAGGTAAAAACAACACCCCCAAGGTAAATAACAATTGAGGTGAAGAACGTGAAAAATGTCTTATCCCAAGTATGAAGAGCATGTAACAGAACACTCTGTTGGGCAGTTTGGGGTCACCTGTCCAGTCTGCTCCTCCCACCCTGAAAGCGTGACTCTTTCTTGCCTCTTTCACTCATGGCATTCCATCAGCTCGAGTATGGATTTGGTTTCTACAGGAATAGGGGACCTTTTCAAGAGAGCTTATGCTGTAGCATGGATCATGATATGATTTATTCCTGCAGGTTTGTAGCATTCATTCTTCTGGCAGTCTGGGCTCCTCGGAACTGGCATCGCTGTCAGCTGCAGGAGGTAAGGGGTTAAACACATGTGCTGTGCTGTGGTGCCAAGTTCACCAAAGGCAGGTCTTGACAAACAAACCTGATTGCCTTCTATGACAGTGACCTGCCTACTGGATGAGGGAAAGGCTGTGGATGTATCTTCTTGGACTTCAGTAAATCCTTTGACACAATTTCTTGTAGCATTCTGCTTCAGAAAGTGTCAGCTTCTGGCCTGGACAGGGGAACGCTCTCCTGAGTGGAAAAATGCTACGACGGCTGGGCCCAGAGAGTGGTGGTAAATGCAGTTAACTCCAGATGGAGGCCGGTTACAAGGGGTGGGTGGACGAGGTTATGAGGGACATGGTTTAGTGATTGATAGGAATGGTTGGACCCAATGATCCGGTGGGTCTTTTCCAGCCTGGTGCTTCTCTCACAGAATCACAGAATCACAGAATAACCAGGCTGGAAGAGACCCACTGGATCATCGAGTCCAACCATTCCCACCAATCCCTAAATCATGCTCCTAAGCACCTCATCTACCCTAACCTTAAACACCTCCAGGGACGGTGACTCAACCACCTCCCTGGGCAGACCGTTCCAATGCCTAACCACCCTCTCCGTGAAGAACTTTTTCCTAATCTCAAGCCTAAATCTCCCCTGGCGGAGCTTGAGGCCGTTCCCTCTCGTCCTGTCCCCTGTCACTTGGGAGAAGAGGCCAGCACCCTCCTCTCCACAACCTCCCTTCAGGTAGTTGTAGAGAGTAATAAGGTCTCCCCTCAGCCTCCTCTTCTCCAGGCTGAACAACCCCAGCTCTCTCAGCCGCTCCTCATAAGATTTGTTCTCCAGCCCCTTCACCAGCTTTGTTGCTCTTCTCTGGACTCGCTCCAGAGCCACAACATCCCTCTTGTGGTGAGGGGCCCACAACTGAACACAGTACTCGAGGTGCGGTCTCACCAGTGCCGAGTACAGGGGGAGAATAACCTCCCTGGACCTGCTGGTTATGCCGTTCCTGATACAAGCCAAGATGCCATTGGCCTTCTTGGCCACCTGGGCACACTGCTGGCTCATGTTCAGTCGGTTGTCAACCAACACCTCCAGGTCCTTCTCCTCCTGGCAGCTTTCCAGCCAGGCTTCTCCTAGTTTGTACCTCTGCTTAGGGTTGTTGTGCCCCAAGTGCAGGACCCGGCATTTGGCCTTGTTAAACCTCATGCCGTTGGTCTCAGCCCAGCAGTCCAGCCTGTTCAGGTCCCTTTGCAGAGCCTCCTGACCCTCCAGCAGATCCACACTTCCTCCCAGCTTGGTGTCATCTGCAAACTTGCTAAGGGAGCACTCGATGCCTTCATCCAGGTCATTGATAAAGACATGATTCTATGACATCGTGGGGACAAGGAATTCCCCAGTTAATCAAGACAGATAATGGACCGGCATAATGTATTCATAGAAAGATTTTCTATTATCTCCTTGACCTAGCCAATTTGATTTCTAGTTAGGCCTTGGCCATCCTGAATTTTTCTCTGCGCAGTAGGGGTTTGCTTTCAAAGGTCTCTGATACTTTCCATGTGCTCCTTATTCTTTTGTCTTCATTAACTGAAAAATCCAACGAAGTCCACAGTGTTCATCTCCACTGTCCTGTTTCCATTGGGACCATTCCCATGATGGACTTCTGAGGGACACCACGTGTCAATGATCTCCATTTGGACATGTACTCCCTTACCACTACCCTCGGAATGCAACCTCCAAACAGTTCTTTACTGATCCAAACAATTCCTTACCCCTCCAACAGTCCAACTATCAGACTCTTATTTCCCCAGGTAAATGAGAAGGATGTGTTGAGAGGACCACAACACGTCCTGCTCCGGCTTCTCCCTGGGGCCTATGCGCTCCTTCTCCACGTGGCTGCAGGAGTCCTTGATGGGCATCTCTTTTGTAGTGCCCCCCTCTGGGTAGATCACATGGCAAAGGCGGTTGCTTCAGGGGCAGTAGAGACTCATCCTCCTGGGGATGACAACCTTCCATGCCAATGACCTTCGGCAGGACTGGTTGCAACTCCTGCTCAAGTTGGAAGACATCTTCTGGCACCTGCCGTACCTTGGACTCATCAACAGGATCTTCCCCCTTCCTTCGATCATCCTCATCCTCCTCTTCATGATCATCCTCTGCCTTCTGCTCTCCGTCCCTCTGCCCTGCTCTGGGTAGATTGCATGGCCAAGACAGTTGCTTCAGGGGCACAACCAGGCAGTAGAATCTCTCATCCTCCCGCAGACAGCAGCCTTCCGTGCCTGTGACCTCTGTGAGGACCGGTAGCATCTCTGGTAAGAGAATGTTTGACAGAAGCTCTGGGTAGAGGTTGAAGACATCTTTCAAAAGCTGCATCACATCAGGCACATCGACAGGATCATCCCCGTTCCTTCGTTCCTCCTTCTGCTCCATCTCTTCCTTGCCCTCTTCTGCCTTCTCCTCTCTGCCACTGCTGTCCACCTCACGCCTGCTCTTCCAGAGGTGCCAGCAGAGCCCACAGATCAGGAGCAGGATGGTGACAATCAGCCAGAGCTGCCACTGCTGAAGGGCAGCGAGTAGCTGGGCTCGCCAGGCCAAGCCACTCTGCTCCTGGCTCAGCTCCTCCACCTCCTGCAGCAGCCGAGCCATCTCCTGGTTCAGGAACTGCTCCCGCTGCCGCATGCGCTCCTGCGTCTCCTCATCCAGCTCCGCACCAACCCTGGGCAGGATCTTCATGAAGTTCAGGAATACCCTGAGGCCAATGTTGCTGAGATCCATGGTCTGCAGGGGGAGAAGAGCCCAGCCCCTGCATGCACACTCAGCACCAGCCTCGAGTGCACTAGGCCAGGGCTGCCCGTGCTCCCCTGGTTGCCTCTCCCATTGTGACTCGTCCCCACGATGTCACTGGTACTGCAGCACAGCACGTGTGTTTAACCCCTTACCTCCTGCCACCAACTGTGATGCCAGGGCCAAGGAGCCCAGCCTGTCAGAAGAATGAATTCAACCATCCTGCGGTAATAAATGGTATCACATTCTCCTGCTCACTACCAATCGTGGGACTGACATCCTTATCGGTGACTTAGCAATGGAAATAACATTGCCCAGCCCAAAGAGTTCCGGTTGGAAAACCCTTTGAGTTTCTCTTAATAAACAAACCAGGGGATTTTATGAAGAGTAACTGCTCATGACTTAATATGGCTCATCAGCACCTGCAGAGAAGGAACCATCTGCGAAAATCTCTTGTCAAGCCCTGGTTATGATATGTCGACCAAGAGCACACGAGCACAGGACCAGAATGTTGAAGGCAGGAAATGTGCCCTGGCAACATGGTTGTGTGGTTGGGCTGTGACCAATGAATGCTGTGTGGCAACATGGTTGTGTGGTTGGGCTGTGACCAATCAGGACAAGATAGAATGGCCTTAAGCTGTGACAGCGGAAGATTAGATTGGCCATTGGGAAAAATTTCCATGATAGATCCGTGGTCTAAACTCATCTTGGGAAAACTTCAGCTTTTGGGAGACGCTAAATAGCCCTGCTCAGAGTCTTGTCTGCTGAAACAGCGTGAGACAGTATCTTCTTATGAAGGCATTGCTGGCAGCTATACACAAGGTTTGTGTGTTCTTGCTGTATGTAGGGAATTTCCCTTCTCCTGGAGGAACATAGAAACAGCTGCCCAGAACCCCTGGAAGTCACGAACAACCTGAATAGGGACCAGGTCTTTCTGGCTCACACGGGCTCTTCTCATAATGTTATAAACCCATGTATTTGTATGAGAACATTAATGGTGTCATCCTTCCTGCCTTGCCTAGCATCTGCATGGGTGAGGGTTGTCCAGGGACTAACATGCATCTGTTGGAGGCAAGCTGCCTTCTGCATACTCTCCATATGACAGCTCACCCCTGGGGTAGGTATGACCATGGGATCTCCACGTTCTAGAGGATCGAGTCCTCCAGCTCAGAATTCAGAATGCTGGGTAAGAGACCATGGCTCTCTGTGGTCATCTACTGTGAGATACACCCCTGTTCCCTGGTAAGCCGCCTAGGCTTCATCTTCACTTAATCGAATCCTATCTCCCTCCACACATACTCAATGTCTGTCTCCTATGCCTGCCAAATGTACTTCTCCTGCAGTTTAGCTAACTCTGTGGCCGAGTCAGGTATCTCCTTTATAAGCACAGTGGGAGGTGGTTGGGTGTTCTGGGCCCCATCACCTTCACCCTCTGGCTCATGCCTTATCTCTCTTTTAAGCAGGTGATGCAGTTTGGCTGTGCCCATGACTGCAGGTACTGCCTCATATCCCCTCTGGGATTCACGTAAATCATTCCAAAGACAGGGGGAACCACCCTTGTCAACATAAGTTTCTCCTCCTTTCATATCACTGAGTGTTCTGACTCGCTCTCACTATCCTGCCTCAACTGTAAACTCGTCTGCCTTTCTCTCTCAAAAGCATCTTGCAAGCTACCTTGTAACTTTCTATTAACCTGCCTCTCATCTGCGCGGGTCTACTCAAATCCTTCAAGTCTATGCCAAGCTGCGCAAAAGCCCAAGAGATCTTCAGGACAGCTACGCTTTTTGGAGCACCTGTAGAGACTACCTTTGCCATACCCCAGAGCAGCTCTGAATGGCACTACAATAAAAGGTAAACTGAATATTCTCCACACCCCACTGAACACCACAGGCAAACTTCTGTCTCCTATACCATCTATGCAGTCTCTGTCACCGTGGTCCAGGAGAATCGATCCAGGATAGACTAGGAACCAGAAATCTCAAGAAGTCCTATTGATCCATCCCGCAGGATGTCTATGTTATCCCACTCAGAGAGAGCCATCTGCTGGCCTGGTAGAATTGATGTCCTCCACTGCTTGCCTTTGGGCTGCTCGCACAGACGATTGCCTTCCAGCAGTCTCTGCCCAGATGCCCCAGCATCTTTAGACCAGTGACAATCTGCCCTGGGGGAAAATTCCTTCCTGATCTCAGAGCTGGCAATGAGCTACTCCCTGAGCATGTGAGCAACATCTGCCTCCTCATCCCACAGGCTGGTCGTGCCTCCCAGGAGATGCCACAGCCCTGTTCTTCCTCAACCTGGAGCCATCTCAGAGGTTTCTGAGAGTGGCTTAATGGCCACGCCCTGATTGGCCTTGCATGGAAAGACTCCTTGCTGCACCTGCTGGGATGCAAGTGGGGGTTCCAAAGCACTGGGAACCCTTGCAACACATCTGCATCCCGTTTCTTACAGCTGCTGCTGCTGGTATCTCCATGGGGGAAGAGGACAGCAAGCTCTGCAGTTCTTCTCAAGAAGCCTTTCCCTTTGTTATGAGAGGTTATGAGCCTCATCGTGGCATTGCTAACTGGAAAAACCAGAGAGGTCTGCATGGTCTGCTTTGGGCGTAGCTTATTACAGCAGGCAAAGGAAAGCAAAGGGCTCAGCTCAGGTGAATGAGGCACTGGCTTCAGTGCCAGCGGGTACGTACATGCGCACAAATTCTTGTTTTCCTTGTGAAGGCCTCTGCAGTGCGCCCACTCATAGCTGAGGTCTCCAACCATCATCGTGAGGGATCCAGCTTTCATAGCACCAAAGAAACAAATCACGTCACTCCAAAAAATAAAGCGGAGTCTCTGGCCCCAGCTGCTTACTGACTCTCCTTCTCACGGTCTCTGTACCAAGAACAGCACAATCCCACCGATAACAGCAATGTGAGTGCTTACAGATAAAACAGTACACATAGCAATGCAACATGAATTGTCCAGGGGCCACCTGCATAATTTTACGTCTGTCCGTGAGGCCCTGTAACTTCAAACATGTTACAGAGAGAGTTGAAGACAGATATTTCTCCGTTTCTTGCATTTTCTCCTCAGTTAAACTGGAGCCTAGCATACACACACCCGTTACTTTTTGCCCTGACAAGTTGTGGCACCTTGTTTCTGCCATTGTCTTCAAAGAATTATATTTTAGAGTCTCAAAGAAGAAATGAGGCCCAAGAAGAGCTGTGTGACTGTCAAACGTCTGCACATTGCTGTGAGGTTGTGCAGAAGTACCACTGACTGCATAGGTTTTAGAAACGTCATTGTTGGTGACACATGGGGAAGAGGCAGGCAAATGCAGCTCTCACTTCCAATGCTGCCACTGGGATTACAAAGTCAGAGATGCCCCTGGTATTTCTGAAAGAGATTCTCCTTTCTTCCCAAAGTTTCAAACCCAAGTTTGCAGGGAGGAAGGAGTTCCTGAAGAACCAGGGCTCATTCACTGAAACAGTGATTGTCCTCAGAGATTTGTTAACAGATTTAAATCTAAAAAAGTTAGCCAGGACTTTAAAAATTATATTACCTAGAACTGGACCTGAGAACAGAAGAAAACCCTCATGGCACCTGTCCAATCCCAGCACCTTCCGCTGGTGACATCAACGGAAGAGCATCAGTTAAACAGCAAGGATGCCGTCCCTGTCTAGAATGGTCACTGCTGATGGCAGGAGCAGCTGCAGCAACCACCTGAAGGCCATGGAGTTCAGCACGCCACTGAGTGGGGAGGAGCCGGTGGAGATGGACTTCTCACTCAGTGGTGAAGAGCCGATGGAGGTCGGCCCACCACTGGGTGATGAGGAGCCTATGGAGTTCGACCCATCACTCAGTGCCGATGAACCCATGGAGGTCAACCCACCAGCACTGTCAGCAAGCCCACGTAGGTTGACTCAGTGGCAAGGAGCCCCTGGAACTAGATCCACCTGCAGAGAAGGAAGAGCCCATGAAGGTGGACCCAGTAAGCAGCATCCAGATTACCCGCCTACAGCTTCCCAAACTGCAGCACCGCACCACCGCCCAGATGAAGCACCAGGAGCATCACCTCTACTGTTTTGTACATACTATTGCTGTTGTTGATGATGATGATGATGATGATGATGATGTTGTTATATTCACTACTACACAGAAGTATCAAGAGTAGGAGTAGTAGAATCATTGTTCGTGTTTTATTGTGTTAATAAAACTGTTGTTATTTTACCCCGTGGATTTTCCTTTCCTTTTCCAATCCTTTCTTCTGTGTATGGGATAGGGGCCGAAGAGCAGCTGCCTAGAGTTTATCTGTGGTCTAAGGGCTCAGCCGTAGCTCACGTGCTTGTTCAGGAAAGCAAACAGATCCATGAGGGGTGAGTTCCGCATGCAACCAACCTGATCCCTGAAGTCATGCCCCAGGAGATTAGTACAATTGGCTAATGAGGAACCACCCCCCTTCTCTTTAAACCTGATAGAAGCGTCAGGATATGTGAAGCATCTTTCCAGCTAGGATCCTCTATCCTTTGTAGTTTAAAACACACATTAAATAGACACGCAACCCCCATTTCATTTTGTAAGTCTAATTTATTGCAAAATGTTAAAAGCAAGGTAAAAACAACACCCCCAAGGTAAATAACAATTGAGGTGAAGAACGTGAAAAATGTCTTATCCCAAGTATGAAGAGCATGTAACAGAACACTCTGTTGGGCAGTTTGGGGTCACCTGTCCAGTCTGCTCCTCCCACCCTGAAAGCGTGACTCTTTCTTGCCTCTTTCACTCATGGCATTCCATCAGCTCGAGTATGGATTTGGTTTCTACAGGAATAGGGGACCTTTTCAAGAGAGCTTATGCTGTAGCATGGATCATGATATGATTTATTCCTGCAGGTTTGTAGCATTCATTCTTCTGGCAGTCTGGGCTCCTCGGAACTGGCATCGCTGTCAGCTGCAGGAGGTAAGGGGTTAAACACATGTGCTGTGCTGTGGTGCCAAGTTCACCAAAGGCAGGTCTTGACAAACAAACCTGATTGCCTTCTATGACAGTGACCTGCCTACTGGATGAGGGAAAGGCTGTGGATGTATCTTCTTGGACTTCAGTAAATCCTTTGACACAATTTCTTGTAGCATTCTGCTTCAGAAAGTGTCAGCTTCTGGCCTGGACAGGGGAACGCTCTCCTGAGTGGAAAAATGCTACGACGGCTGGGCCCAGAGAGTGGTGGTAAATGCAGTTAACTCCAGATGGAGGCCGGTTACAAGGGGTGGGTGGACGAGGTTATGAGGGACATGGTTTAGTGATTGATAGGAATGGTTGGACCCAATGATCCGGTGGGTCTTTTCCAGCCTGGTGCTTCTCTCACAGAATCACAGAATCACAGAATAACCAGGCTGGAAGAGACCCACTGGATCATCGAGTCCAACCATTCCCACCAATCCCTAAATCATGCTCCTAAGCACCTCATCTACCCTAACCTTAAACACCTCCAGGGACGGTGACTCAACCACCTCCCTGGGCAGACCGTTCCAATGCCTAACCACCCTCTCCGTGAAGAACTTTTTCCTAATCTCAAGCCTAAATCTCCCCTGGCGGAGCTTGAGGCCGTTCCCTCTCGTCCTGTCCCCTGTCACTTGGGAGAAGAGGCCAGCACCCTCCTCTCCACAACCTCCCTTCAGGTAGTTGTAGAGAGTAATAAGGTCTCCCCTCAGCCTCCTCTTCTCCAGGCTGAACAACCCCAGCTCTCTCAGCCGCTCCTCATAAGATTTGTTCTCCAGCCCCTTCACCAGCTTTGTTGCTCTTCTCTGGACTCGCTCCAGAGCCACAACATCCCTCTTGTGGTGAGGGGCCCACAACTGAACACAGTACTCGAGGTGCGGTCTCACCAGTGCCGAGTACAGGGGGAGAATAACCTCCCTGGACCTGCTGGTTATGCCGTTCCTGATACAAGCCAAGATGCCATTGGCCTTCTTGGCCACCTGGGCACACTGCTGGCTCATGTTCAGTCGGTTGTCAACCAACACCTCCAGGTCCTTCTCCTCCTGGCAGCTTTCCAGCCAGGCTTCTCCTAGTTTGTACCTCTGCTTAGGGTTGTTGTGCCCCAAGTGCAGGACCCGGCATTTGGCCTTGTTAAACCTCATGCCGTTGGTCTCAGCCCAGCAGTCCAGCCTGTTCAGGTCCCTTTGCAGAGCCTCCTGACCCTCCAGCAGATCCACACTTCCTCCCAGCTTGGTGTCATCTGCAAACTTGCTAAGGGAGCACTCGATGCCTTCATCCAGGTCATTGATAAAGACATGATTCTATGACATCGTGGGGACAAGGAATTCCCCAGTTAATCAAGACAGATAATGGACCGGCATAATGTATTCATAGAAAGATTTTCTATTATCTCCTTGACCTAGCCAATTTGATTTCTAGTTAGGCCTTGGCCATCCTGAATTTTTCTCTGCGCAGTAGGGGTTTGCTTTCAAAGGTCTCTGATACTTTCCATGTGCTCCTTATTCTTTTGTCTTCATTAACTGAAAAATCCAACGAAGTCCACAGTGTTCATCTCCACTGTCCTGTTTCCATTGGGACCATTCCCATGATGGACTTCTGAGGGACACCACGTGTCAATGATCTCCATTTGGACATGTACTCCCTTACCACTACCCTCGGAATGCAACCTCCAAACAGTTCTTTACTGATCCAAACAATTCCTTACCCCTCCAACAGTCCAACTATCAGACTCTTATTTCCCCAGGTAAATGAGAAGGATGTGTTGAGAGGACCACAACACGTCCTGCTCCGGCTTCTCCCTGGGGCCTATGCGCTCCTTCTCCACGTGGCTGCAGGAGTCCTTGATGGGCATCTCTTTTGTAGTGCCCCCCTCTGGGTAGATCACATGGCAAAGGCGGTTGCTTCAGGGGCAGTAGAGACTCATCCTCCTGGGGATGACAACCTTCCATGCCAATGACCTTCGGCAGGACTGGTTGCAACTCCTGCTCAAGTTGGAAGACATCTTCTGGCACCTGCCGTACCTTGGACTCATCAACAGGATCTTCCCCCTTCCTTCGATCATCCTCATCCTCCTCTTCATGATCATCCTCTGCCTTCTGCTCTCCGTCCCTCTGCCCTGCTCTGGGTAGATTGCATGGCCAAGACAGTTGCTTCAGGGGCACAACCAGGCAGTAGAATCTCTCATCCTCCCGCAGACAGCAGCCTTCCGTGCCTGTGACCTCTGTGAGGACCGGTAGCATCTCTGGTAAGAGAATGTTTGACAGAAGCTCTGGGTAGAGGTTGAAGACATCTTTCAAAAGCTGCATCACATCAGGCACATCGACAGGATCATCCCCGTTCCTTCGTTCCTCCTTCTGCTCCATCTCTTCCTTGCCCTCTTCTGCCTTCTCCTCTCTGCCACTGCTGTCCACCTCACGCCTGCTCTTCCAGAGGTGCCAGCAGAGCCCACAGATCAGGAGCAGGATGGTGACGATCAGCCAGAGCTGCCACTGCTGAAGGGCAGTGAGTAGCTGGGCTCGCCAGGCCAAGCCACTCTGCTGCTGGCTCAGCTCCTCCACCTCCTGCAGCAGCCGAGCCATCTCCTGGTTCAGGAACTGCTCCCGCTGCCGCATGCGCTCCTGCGTCTCCTCATCCAGCTCCGCACCAACCCTGGGCAGGATCTTCATGAAGTTCAGGAATACCCTGAGGCCAATGTTGCTGAGATCCATGGTCTGCAGGGGGAGAAGAGCCCAGCCCCTGCATGCACACTCAGCACCAGCCTCGAGTGCACTAGGCCAGGGCTGCCCGTGCTCCCCTGGTTGCCTCTCCCATTGTGACTCGTCCCCACGATGTCACTGGTACTGCAGCACAGCACGTGTGTTTAACCCCTTACCTCCTGCCACCAACTGTGATGCCAGGGCCAAGGAGCCCAGCCTGTCAGAAGAATGAATTCAACCATCCTGCGGTAATAAATGGTATCACATTCTCCTGCTCACTACCAATCGTGGGACTGACATCCTTATCGGTGACTTAGCAATGGAAATAACACTGCCCAGCCCAAAGAGTTCCGGTTGGAAAACCCTTTGAGTTTCTCTTAATAAACAAACCAGGGGATTTTATGAAGAGTAACTGCTCATGACTTAATATGGCTCATCAGCACCTGCAGAGAAGGAACCATCTGCGAAAATCTCTTGTCAAGCCCTGGTTATGATATGTCGACCAAGAGCACACGAGCACAGGACCAGAATGTTGAAGGCAGGAAATGTGCCCTGGCAACATGGTTGTGTGGTTGGGCTGTGACCAATGAATGCTTGTTACTAGGACTGAATCGTCCAATCATTTTTTGTCACGAGAGTTAACTCAACGTACAAAAGCAGACAATGAACCCTGAATAAACGGCTTCACTTGGACCACATTGATCATTGTGTTTTGTACCGTTTCTCCCATTGTCACACCAAAATGTTTGGTCAAGTCTTGCCCTCCACTCTCTGGCCTGGATGAAGCCTGGAGGTACATGCTGTTCAGCCACTGGCATATCCCAAAAGCTCTGGGGACCTTTTTCTTCCCTTTGTGCCTGCCCATCCACTCTCCTCTCTTATCCCTTCTTGCCATAGCTGGTATTGGGAAACATGATGTCCATAACTCAACAATTCCTTTACTATCTCTCCCCAAGTAAGACCTGGGTCAGCCTGAGCTCCTCCTGCTGCAGCAGCCTGCAATCGAACCTGGATCGGCACTGCATACATTTTCAGTTCATCTGCCAATCCCTTAATTAATGGTGTCCAGAGAGTGGTGGTAAATGGAGCTTCTCCTTGCCCAGTATGTGTGAGGAGGAACCGATATGTGCTGGGGACAGAGACCCAAGCCCTGCTGTGTACTGGGGGAATGAGTCCCAGGCCCCAGTATGTGCTGGGAAGGAACAGCCCCCAGCCCCAGGCACCAGCGTGTGCTGAGAGGAACCAGTATGTGCTGGGAGGAGGAGCCCAAGGCCCCAGCATATACTTGGGGGAACAGGCCCAGGCCGCAGCTTGTACTGTGGAGGAACAGCCCAGGGCCCCAGTATGTACTGGGGGGAACATTTCCAGCCCCAGTATGTGCTGGGAAGTACAGCCACTCTCCCATTATGTGCCAGGGAGGAGCAGCCCCTGCACCAGTCTGTGCTGGAAGGAAAAGCCTCAGGACCCAGTCGGTGGTGGGAAGAACAGCACAAGTTCCAGTCTGTAACTTGCACATTCTGGTGGTTCAGCTGGGCTGGGGCCACGCATGGGACAATTGAACAATGTTCCTGTAGTTGTCATGAAAATGAACTTGCAACACAAGTTCTTACTATGTTCTTAACACCCTACTCCATCTCTCACAATCAACCATCAACAATGTCCAAGTCCTACATGGACATATTTATCACTGTTTCTCATTTCCCTGAACACAAGATGATGTTCAGATCAGGGGCTCAGGGATGTGGTTTAGTTGTTGACAGGTACGGCTGGGCTTGATGATCCCAAACAGCTTTTCCAGCCAAGTGAGTCTACCGTTCTAGGAAACCTGTAACCACTGGAAGACACCTTATGGCACCGGCTCCACCTTGGATTCACGGTCAAGATCTTCTTTCCTTTGATCGTCCTGGTCCACCTTGTCTTGCTGTTCCTCAACCTTCTGCTCTCTGTCACCGTGGCCTTCTTCAGGCAGAATGCATGCACAAGGTGTTTGCTTCTGGATCTTCTTTCCTTTGTTCCTCCTTTTCTTCCCATTTCTCTTGTTCCTCCTCCGCCTTCTGCTCCTGACATTGCTGTCCACCTCACGCCTGCTCTTCCAGAGGTGCCAGCAGAGCCCACAGATCAGGAGCAGGATGGTGACAATCAGCCAGAGCTGCCACTGCTGAAGGGCAGCGAGTAGCTGGGCTCGCCAGGCCAAGCCACTCTGCTCCTGGCTCAGCTCCTCCACCTCCTGCAGCAGCCGAGCCATCTCCTGGTTCAGGAACTGCTCCCGCTGCCGCATGCGCTCCTGCGTCTCCTCATCCAGCTCCGCACCAACCCTGGGCAGGATCTTCATGAAGTTCAGGAATACCCTGAGGCCAATGTTGCTGAGATCCATGGTCTGCAGGGGGAGAAGAGCCCAGCCCCTGCATGCACACTCAGCACCAGCCTCGAGTGCACTAGGCCAGGGCTGCCCGTGCTCCCCTGGTTGCCTCTCCCATTGTGACTCGTCCCCACGATGTCACTGGTACTGCAGCACAGCACGTGTGTTTAACCCCTTACCTCCTGCCACCAACTGTGATGCCAGGGCCAAGGAGCCCAGCCTGTCAGAAGAATGAATTCAACCATCCTGCGGTAATAAATGGTATCACATTCTCCTGCTCACTACCAATCGTGGGACTGACATCCTTATCGGTGACTTAGCAATGGAAATAACACTGCCCAGCCCAAAGAGTTCCGGTTGGAAAACCCTTTGAGTTTCTCTTAATAAACAAACCAGGGGATTTTATGAAGAGTAACTGCTCATGACTTAATATGGCTCATCAGCACCTGCAGAGAAGGAACCATCTGCGAAAATCTCTTGTCAAGCCCTGGTTATGATATGTCGACCAAGAGCACACGAGCACAGGACCAGAATGTTGAAGGCAGGAAATGTGCCCTGGCAACATGGTTGTGTGGTTGGGCTGTGACCAATGAATGCTGTGTGGCAACATGGTTGTGTGGTTGGGCTGTGACCAATCAGGACAAGATAGAATGGCCTTAAGCTGTGACAGCGGAAGATTAGATTGGCCATTGGGAAAAATTTCCATGATAGATCCGTGGTCTAAACTCATCTTGGGAAAACTTCAGCTTTTGGGAGACGCTAAATAGCCCTGCTCAGAGTCTTGTCTGCTGAAACAGCGTGAGACAGTATCTTCTTATGAAGGCATTGCTGGCAGCTATACACAAGGTTTGTGTGTTCTTGCTGTATGTAGGGAATTTCCCTTCTCCTGGAGGAACATAGAAACAGCTGCCCAGAACCCCTGGAAGTCACGAACAACCTGAATAGGGACCAGGTCTTTCTGGCTCACACGGGCTCTTCTCATCATGTTATAAACCCATGTATTTGTATGAGAACATTAATGGTGTCATCCTTCCTGCCTTGCCTAGCATCTGCATGGGTGAGGGTTGTCCAGGGACTAACATGCATCTGTTGGAGGCAAGCTGCCTTCTGCATACTCTCCATATGACAGCTCACCCCTGGGGTAGGTATGACCATGGGATCTCCACGTTCTAGAGGATCGAGTCCTCCAGCTCAGAATTCAGAATGCTGGGTAAGAGACCATGGCTCTCTGTGGTCATCTACTGTGAGATACACCCCTGTTCCCTGGTAAGCCGCCTAGGCTTCATCTTCACTTAATCGAATCCTATCTCCCTCCACACATACTCAATGTCTGTCTCCTATGCCTGCCAAATGTACTTCTCCTGCAGTTTAGCTAACTCTGTGGCCGAGTCAGGTATCTCCTTTATAAGCACAGTGGGAGGTGGTTGGGTGTTCTGGGCCCCATCACCTTCACCCTCTGGCTCATGCCTTATCTCTCTTTTAAGCAGGTGATGCAGTTTGGCTGTGCCCATGACTGCAGGTACTGCCTCATATCCCCTCTGGGATTCACGTAAATCATTCCAAAGACAGGGGGAACCACCCTTGTCAACATAAGTTTCTCCTCCTTTCATATCACTGAGTGTTCTGACTCGCTCTCACTATCCTGCCTCAACTGTAAACTCGTCTGCCTTTCTCTCTCAAAAGCATCTTGCAAGCTACCTTGTAACTTTCTATTAACCTGCCTCTCATCTGCGCGGGTCTACTCAAATCCTTCAAGTCTATGCCAAGCTGCGCAAAAGCCCAAGAGATCTTCAGGACAGCTACGCTTTTTGGAGCACCTGTAGAGGCTACCTTTGCCATACCCCAGAGCAGCTCTGAATGGCACTACAATAAAAGGTAAACTGAATATTCTCCACACCCCACTGAACACCACAGGCAAACTTCTGTCTCCTATACCATCTATGCAGTCTCTGTCACCGTGGTCCAGGAGAATCGATCCAGGATAGACTAGGAACCAGAAATCTCAAGAAGTCCTGTTGATCCATCCCGCAGGATGTCTATGTTATCCCACTCAGAGAGAGCCATCTGCTGGCCTGGTAGAATTGATGTCCTCCACTGCTTGCCTTTGGGCTGCTCGCACAGACGATTGCCTTCCAGCAGTCTCTGCCCAGATGCCCCAGCATCTTTAGACCAGTGACAATCTGCCCTGGGGGAAAATTCCTTCCTGATCTCAGAGCTGGCAATGAGCTACTCCCTGAGCATGTGAGCAACATCTGCCTCCTCATCCCACAGGCTGGTCGTGCCTCCCAGGAGATGCCACAGCCCTGTTCTTCCTCAACCTGGAGCCATCTCAGAGGTTTCTGAGAGTGGCTTAATGGCCGCGCTCTGATTGGCCTTGCATGGAAAGACTCCTTGCTGCACCTGCTGGGATGCAAGTGGGGGTTCCAAAGCACTGGGAACCCTTGCAACACATCTGCATCCCGTTTCTTACAGCTGCTGCTGCTGGTATCTCCATGGGGGAAGAGGACAGCAAGCTCTGCAGTTCTTCTCAAGAAGCCTTTCCCTTTGTTATGAGAGGTTATGAGCCTCATCGTGGCATTGCTAACTGGAAAAACCAGAGAGGTCTGCATGGTCTGCTTTGGGCGTAGCTTATTACAGCAGGCAAAGGAAAGCAAAGGGCTCAGCTCAGGTGAATGAGGCACTGGCTTCAGTGCCAGCGGGTACGTACATGCGCACAAATTCTTGTTTTCCTTGTGAAGGCCTCTGCAGTGCGCCCACTCATAGCTGAGGTCTCCAACCATCATCGTGAGGGATCCAGCTTTCATAGCACCAAAGAAACAAATCACGTCACTCCAAAAAATAAAGCGGAGTCTCTGGCCCCAGCTGCTTACTGACTCTCCTTCTCACGGTCTCTGTACCAAGAACAGCACAATCCCACCGATAACAGCAATGTGAGTGCTTACAGATAAAACAGTACACATAGCAATGCAACATGAATTGTCCAGGGGCCACCTGCATAATTTTACGTCTGTCCGTGAGGCCCTGTAACTTCAAACATGTTACAGAGAGAGTTGAAGACAGATATTTCTCCGTTTCTTGCATTTTCTCCTCAGTTAAACTGGAGCCTAGCATACACACACCCGTTACTTTTTGCCCTGACAAGTTGTGGCACCTTGTTTCTGCCATTGTCTTCAAAGAATTATATTTTAGAGTCTCAAAGAAGAAATGAGGCCCAAGAAGAGCTGTGTGACTGTCAAACGTCTGCACATTGCTGTGAGGTTGTGCAGAAGTACCACTGACTGCATAGGTTTTAGAACCTATGTTCTAAAACCTTTCAGGGTGGGATTGTTGGTGACACATGGGGAAGAGGCAGGCAAATGCAGCTCTCACTTCCAATGCTGCCACTGGGATTACAAAGTCAGAGATGCCCCTGGTATTTCTGAAAGAGATTCTCCTTTCTTCCCAAAGTTTCAAACCCAAGTTTGCAGGGAGGAAGGAGTTCCTGAAGAACCAGGGCTCATTCACTGAAACAGTGATTGTCCTCAGAGATTTGTTAACAGATTTAAATCTAAAAAAGTTAGCCAGGACTTTAAAAATTATATTACCTAGAACTGGACCTGAGAACAGAAGAAAACCCTCATGGCACCTGTCCAATCCCAGCACCTTCCGCTGGTGACATCAACGGAAGAGCATCAGTTAAACAGCAAGGATGCCGTCCCTGTCTAGAATGGTCACTGCTGATGGCAGGAGCAGCTGCAGCAACCACCTGAAGGCCATGGAGTTCAGCACGCCACTGAGTGGGGAGGAGCCGGTGGAGATGGACTTCTCACTCAGTGGTGAAGAGCCGATGGAGGTCGGCCCACCACTGGGTGATGAGGAGCCTATGGAGTTCGACCCATCACTCAGTGCCGATGAACCCATGGAGGTCAACCCACCAGCACTGTCAGCAAGCCCACGTAGGTTGACTCAGTGGCAAGGAGCCCCTGGAACTAGATCCACCTGCAGAGAAGGAAGAGCCCATGAAGGTGGACCCAGTAAGCAGCATCCAGATTACCCACCTACAGCTTCCCAAACTGCAGCACCACACCACCGCCCAGATGAAGCACCAGGAGCATCACCTCTACTGTTTTGTACATACTATTGCTGTTGTTGATGATGATGATGATGATGATGATGATGTTGTTATATTCACTACTACACAGAAGTATCAAGAGTAGGAGTAGTAGAATCATTGTTCGTGTTTTATTGTGTTAATAAAACTGTTGTTATTTTACCCCGTGGATTTTCCTTTCCTTTTCCAATCCTTTCTTCTGTGTATGGGATAGGGGCCGAAGAGCAGCTGCCTAGAGTTTATCTGTGGTCTAAGGGCTCAGCCGTAGCTCACGTGCTTGTTCAGGAAAGCAAACAGATCCATGAGGGGTGAGTTCCGCATGCAACCAACCTGATCCCTGAAGTCATGCCCCAGGAGATTAGTACAATTGGCTAATGAGGAACCACCCCCCTTCTCTTTAAACCTGATAGAAGCGTCAGGATATGTGAAGCATCTTTCCAGCTAGGATCCTCTATCCTTTGTAGTTTAAAACACACATTAAATAGACACGCAACCCCCATTTCATTTTGTAAGTCTAATTTATTGCAAAATGTTAAAAGCAAGGTAAAAACAACACCCCCAAGGTAAATAACAATTGAGGTGAAGAACGTGAAAAATGTCTTATCCCAAGTATGAAGAGCATGTAACAGAACACTCTGTTGGGCAGTTTGGGGTCACCTGTCCAGTCTGCTCCTCCCACCCTGAAAGCGTGACTCTTTCTTGCCTCTTTCACTCATGGCATTCCATCAGCTCGAGTATGGATTTGGTTTCTACAGGAATAGGGGACCTTTTCAAGAGAGCTTACGCTGTAGCATGGATCATGATATGATTTATTCCTGCAGGTTTGTAGCATTCATTCTTCTGGCAGTCTGGGCTCCTCGGAACTGGCATCGCTGTCAGCTGCAGGAGGTAAGGGGTTAAACACATGTGCTGTGCTGTGGTGCCAAGTTCACCAAAGGCAGGTCTTGACAAACAAACCTGATTGCCTTCTATGACAGTGACCTGCCTACTGGATGAGGGAAAGGCTGTGGATGTATCTTCTTGGACTTCAGTAAATCCTTTGACACAATTTCTTGTAGCATTCTGCTTCAGAAAGTGTCAGCTTCTGGCCTGGACAGGGGAACGCTCTCCTGAGTGGAAAAATGCTACGACGGCTGGGCCCAGAGAGTGGTGGTAAATGCAGTTAACTCCAGATGGAGGCCGGTTACAAGGGGTGGGTGGACGAGGTTATGAGGGACATGGTTTAGTGATTGATAGGAATGGTTGGACCCAATGATCCGGTGGGTCTTTTCCAGCCTGGTGCTTCTCTCACAGAATCACAGAATCACAGAATAACCAGGCTGGAAGAGACCCACTGGATCATCGAGTCCAACCATTCCCACCAATCCCTAAATCATGCTCCTAAGCACCTCATCTACCCTAACCTTAAACACCTCCAGGGACGGTGACTCAACCACCTCCCTGGGCAGACCGTTCCAATGCCTAACCACCCTCTCCGTGAAGAACTTTTTCCTAATCTCAAGCCTAAATCTCCCCTGGCGGAGCTTGAGGCCGTTCCCTCTCGTCCTGTCCCCTGTCACTTGGGAGAAGAGGCCAGCACCCTCCTCTCCACAACCTCCCTTCAGGTAGTTGTAGAGAGTAATAAGGTCTCCCCTCAGCCTCCTCTTCTCCAGGCTGAACAACCCCAGCTCTCTCAGCCGCTCCTCATAAGATTTGTTCTCCAGCCCCTTCACCAGCTTTGTTGCTCTTCTCTGGACTCGCTCCAGAGCCACAACATCCCTCTTGTGGTGAGGGGCCCACAACTGAACACAGTACTCGAGGTGCGGTCTCACCAGTGCCGAGTACAGGGGGAGAATAACCTCCCTGGACCTGCTGGTTATGCCGTTCCTGATACAAGCCAAGATGCCATTGGCCTTCTTGGCCACCTGGGCACACTGCTGGCTCATGTTCAGTCGGTTGTCAACCAACACCTCCAGGTCCTTCTCCTCCTGGCAGCTTTCCAGCCAGGCTTCTCCTAGTTTGTACCTCTGCTTAGGGTTGTTGTGCCCCAAGTGCAGGACCCGGCATTTGGCCTTGTTAAACCTCATGCCGTTGGTCTCAGCCCAGCAGTCCAGCCTGTTCAGGTCCCTTTGCAGAGCCTCCTGACCCTCCAGCAGATCCACACTTCCTCCCAGCTTGGTGTCATCTGCAAACTTGCTAAGGGAGCACTCGATGCCTTCATCCAGGTCATTGATAAAGACATGATTCTATGACATCGTGGGGACAAGGAATTCCCCAGTTAATCAAGACAGATAATGGACCGGCATAATGTATTCATAGAAAGATTTTCTATTATCTCCTTGACCTAGCCAATTTGATTTCTAGTTAGGCCTTGGCCATCCTGAATTTTTCTCTGCGCAGTAGGGGTTTGCTTTCAAAGGTCTCTGATACTTTCCATGTGCTCCTTATTCTTTTGTCTTCATTAACTGAAAAATCCAACGAAGTCCACAGTGTTCATCTCCACTGTCCTGTTTCCATTGGGACCATTCCCACGATGGACTTCTGAGGGACACCACGTGTCAATGATCTCCATTTGGACATGTACTCCCTTACCACTACCCTCGGAATGCAACCTCCAAACAGTTCTTTACTGATCCAAACAATTCCTTACCCCTCCAACAGTCCAACTATCAGACTCTTATTTCCCCAGGTAAATGAGAAGGATGTGTTGAGAGGACCACAACACGTCCTGCTCCGGCTTCTCCCTGGGGCCTATGCGCTCCTTCTCCACGTGGCTGCAGGAGTCCTTGATGGGCATCTCTTTTGTAGTGCCCCCCTCTGGGTAGATCACATGGCAAAGGCGGTTGCTTCAGGGGCAGTAGAGACTCATCCTCCTGGGGATGACAACCTTCCATGCCAATGACCTTCGGCAGGACTGGTTGCAACTCCTGCTCAAGTTGGAAGACATCTTCTGGCACCTGCCGTACCTTGGACTCATCAACAGGATCTTCCCCCTTCCTTCGATCATCCTCATCCTCCTCTTCATGATCATCCTCTGCCTTCTGCTCTCCGTCCCTCTGCCCTGCTCTGGGTAGAATGCATGGCCAAGACAGTTGCTTCAGGGGCACAACCAGGCAGTAGAATCTCTCATCCTCCCGCAGACAGCAGCCTTCCGTGCCTGTGACCTCTGTGAGGACCGGTAGCATCTCTGGTAAGAGAATGTTTGACAGAAGCTCTGGGTAGAGGTTGAAGACATCTTTCAAAAGCTGCATCACATCAGGCACATCGACAGGATCATCCCCGTTCCTTCGTTCCTCCTTCTGCTCCATCTCTTCCTTGCCCTCTTCTGCCTTCTCCTCTCTGCCACTGCTGTCCACCTCACGCCTGCTCTTCCAGAGGTGCCAGCAGAGCCCACAGATCAGGAGCAGGATGGTGACGATCAGCCAGAGCTGCCACTGCTGAAGGGCAGTGAGTAGCTGGGCTCGCCAGGCCAAGCCACTCTGCTGCTGGCTCAGCTCCTCCACCTCCTGCAGCAGCCGAGCCATCTCCTGGTTCAGGAACTGCTCCCGCTGCCGCATGCGCTCCTGCGTCTCCTCATCCAGCTCCGCACCAACCCTGGGCAGGATCTTCATGAAGTTCAGGAATACCCTGAGGCCAATGTTGCTGAGATCCATGGTCTGCAGGGGGAGAAGAGCCCAGCCCCTGCATGCACACTCAGCACCAGCCTCGAGTGCACTAGGCCAGGGCTGCCCGTGCTCCCCTGGTTGCCTCTCCCATTGTGACTCGTCCCCACGATGTCACTGGTACTGCAGCACAGCACGTGTGTTTAACCCCTTACCTCCTGCCACCAACTGTGATGCCAGGGCCAAGGAGCCCAGCCTGTCAGAAGAATGAATTCAACCATCCTGCGGTAATAAATTCTCCTCACATTCTCCTGCTCACTACCAATCGTGGGACTGACATCCTTATCGGTGACTTAGCAATGGAAATAACACTGCCCAGCCCAAAGAGTTCCGGTTGGAAAACCCTTTGAGTTTCTCTTAATAAACAAACCAGGGGATTTTATGAAGAGTAACTGCTCATGACTTAATATGGCTCATCAGCACCTGCAGAGAAGGAACCATCTGCGAAAATCTCTTGTCAAGCCCTGGTTATGATATGTCGACCAAGAGCACACGAGCACAGGACCAGAATGTTGAAGGCAGGAAATGTGCCCTGGCAACATGGTTGTGTGGTTGGGCTGTGACCAATGAATGCTTGTTACTAGGACTGAATCATCCAATCATTTTTTGTCACGAGAGTTAACTCAACGTACAAAAGCAGACAATGAACCCTGAATAAACGGCTTCACTTGGACCACATTGATCATTGTGTTTTGTACCGTTTCTCCCATTGTCACACCAAAATGTTTGGTCAAGTCTTGCCCTCCACTCTCTGGCCTGGATGAAGCCTGGAGGTACATGCTGTTCAGCCACTGGCATATCCCAAAAGCTCTGGGGACCTTTTTCTTCCCTTTGTGCCTGCCCATCCACTCTCCTCTCTTATCCCTTCTTGCCATAGCTGGTATCGGGAAACATGATGTCCATAACTCAACAATTCCTTTACTATCTCTCCCCAAGTAAGACCTGGGTCAGCCTGAGCTCCTCCTGCTGCAGCAGCCTGCAATCGAACCTGGATCGGCACTGCATACATTTTCAGTTCATCTGCCAATCCCTTGATTAATGGTGTCCAGAGAGTGGTGGTAAATGGAGCTTCTCCTTGCCCAGTATGTGTGAGGAGGAACCGATATGTGCTGGGGACAGAGACCCAAGCCCTGCTGTGTACTGGGGGAATGAGTCCCAGGCCCCAGTATGTGCTGGGGAGGAACAGCCCCCAGCCCCAGGCACCAGCGTGTGCTGAGAGGAACCAGTATGTGCTGGGAGGAGGAGCCCAAGGCCCCAGCATATACTTGGGGGAACAGGCCCAGGCCGCAGCTTGTACTGTGGAGGAACAGCCCAGGGCCCCAGTATGTACTGGGGGGAACATTTCCAGCCCCAGTATGTGCTGGGAAGTACAGCCACTCTCCCATTATGTGCCAGGGAGGAGCAGCCCCTGCACCAGTCTGTGCTGGAAGGAAAAGCCTCAGGACCCAGTCGGTGGTGGGAAGAACAGCACAAGTTCCAGTCTGTAACTTGCACATTCTGGTGGTTCAGCTGGGCTGGGGCCACGCATGGGACAATTGAACAATGTTCCTGTAGTTGTCATGAAAATGAACTTGCAACACAAGTTCTTACTATGTTCTTAACACCCTACTCCATCTCTCACAATCAACCATCAACAATGTCCAAGTCCTACATGGACATATTTATCACTGTTTCTCATTTCCCTGAACACAAGATGATGTTCAGATCAGGTGCTCAGGGATGTGGTTTAGTTGTTGACAGGTACGGCTGGGCTTGATGATCCCAAACAGCTTTTCCAGCCAAGTGAGTCTACCGTTCTAGGAAACCTGTAACCACTGGAAGACACCTTATGGCACCGGCTCCACCTTGGATTCACGGTCAAGATCTTCTTTCCTTTGATCGTCCTGGTCCACCTTGTCTTGCTGTTCCTCAACCTTCTGCTCTCTGTCACCGTGGCCTTCTTCAGGCAGAATGCATGCACAAGGTGTTTGCTTCTGGATCTTCTTTCCTTTGTTCCTCCTTTTCTTCCCATTTCTCTTGTTCCTCCTCCGCCTTCTGCTCCTGACATTGCTGTCCACCTCACGCCTGCTCTTCCAGAGGTGCCAGCAGAGCCCACAGATCAGGAGCAGGATGGTGACAATCAGCCAGAGCTGCCACTGCTGAAGGGCAGCGAGTAGCTGGGCTCGCCAGGCCAAGCCACTCTGCTCCTGGCTCAGCTCCTCCACCTCCTGCAGCAGCCGAGCCATCTCCTGGTTCAGGAACTGCTCCCGCTGCCGCATGCGCTCCTGCGTCTCCTCATCCAGCTCCGCACCAACCCTGGGCAGGATCTTCATGAAGTTCAGGAATACCCTGAGGCCAATGTTGCTGAGATCCATGGTCTGCAGGGGGAGAAGAGCCCAGCCCCTGCATGCACACTCAGCACCAGCCTCGAGTGCACTAGGCCAGGGCTGCCCGTGCTCCCCTGGTTGCCTCTCCCATTGTGACTCGTCCCCACGATGTCACTGGTACTGCAGCACAGCACGTGTGTTTAACCCCTTACCTCCTGCCACCAACTGTGATGCCAGGGCCAAGGAGCCCAGCCTGTCAGAAGAATGAATTCAACCATCCTGCGGTAATAAATGGTATCACATTCTCCTGCTCACTACCAATCGTGGGACTGACATCCTTATCGGTGACTTAGCAATGGAAATAACACTGCCCAGCCCAAAGAGTTCCGGTTGGAAAACCCTTTGAGTTTCTCTTAATAAACAAACCAGGGGATTTTATGAAGAGTAACTGCTCATGACTTAATATGGCTCATCAGCACCTGCAGAGAAGGAACCATCTGCGAAAATCTCTTGTCAAGCCCTGGTTATGATATGTCGACCAAGAGCACACGAGCACAGGACCAGAATGTTGAAGGCAGGAAATGTGCCCTGGCAACATGGTTGTGTGGTTGGGCTGTGACCAATGAATGCTGTGTGGCAACATGGTTGTGTGGTTGGGCTGTGACCAATCAGGACAAGATAGAATGGCCTTAAGCTGTGACAGCGGAAGATTAGATTGGCCATTGGGAAAAATTTCCATGATAGATCCGTGGTCTAAACTCATCTTGGGAAAACTTCAGCTTTTGGGAGACGCTAAATAGCCCTGCTCAGAGTCTTGTCTGCTGAAACAGCGTGAGACAGTATCTTCTTATGAAGGCATTGCTGGCAGCTATACACAAGGTTTGTGTGTTCTTGCTGTATGTAGGGAATTTCCCTTCTCCTGGAGGAACATAGAAACAGCTGCCCAGAACCCCTGGAAGTCACGAACAACCTGAATAGGGACCAGGTCTTTCTGGCTCACACGGGCTCTTCTCATCATGTTATAAACCCATGTATTTGTATGAGAACATTAATGGTGTCATCCTTCCTGCCTTGCCTAGCATCTGCATGGGTGAGGGTTGTCCAGGGACTAACATGCATCTGTTGGAGGCAAGCTGCCTTCTGCATACTCTCCATATGACAGCTCACCCCTGGGGTAGGTATGACCATGGGATCTCCACGTTCTAGAGGATCGAGTCCTCCAGCTCAGAATTCAGAATGCTGGGTAAGAGACCATGGCTCTCTGTGGTCATCTACTGTGAGATACACCCCTGTTCCCTGGTAAGCCGCCTAGGCTTCATCTTCACTTAATCGAATCCTATCTCCCTCCACACATACTCAATGTCTGTCTCCTATGCCTGCCAAATGTACTTCTCCTGCAGTTTAGCTAACTCTGTGGCCGAGTCAGGTATCTCCTTTATAAGCACAGTGGGAGGTGGTTGGGTGTTCTGGGCCCCATCACCTTCACCCTCTGGCTCATGCCTTATCTCTCTTTTAAGCAGGTGATGCAGTTTGGCTGTGCCCATGACTGCAGGTACTGCCTCATATCCCCTCTGGGATTCACGTAAATCATTCCAAAGACAGGGGGAACCACCCTTGTCAACATAAGTTTCTCCTCCTTTCATATCACTGAGTGTTCTGACTCGCTCTCACTATCCTGCCTCAACTGTAAACTCGTCTGCCTTTCTCTCTCAAAAGCATCTTGCAAGCTACCTTGTAACTTTCTATTAACCTGCCTCTCATCTGCGCGGGTCTACTCAAATCCTTCAAGTCTATGCCAAGCTGCGCAAAAGCCCAAGAGATCTTCAGGACAGCTACGCTTTTTGGAGCACCTGTAGAGACTACCTTTGCCATACCCCAGAGCAGCTCTGAATGGCACTACAATAAAAGGTAAACTGAATATTCTCCACACCCCACTGAACACCACAGGCAAACTTCTGTCTCCTATACCATCTATGCAGTCTCTGTCACCGTGGTCCAGGAGAATCGATCCAGGATAGACTAGGAACCAGAAATCTCAAGAAGTCCTGTTGATCCATCCTGCAGGATGTCTATGTTATCCCACTCAGAGAGAGCCATCTGCTGGCCTGGTAGAATTGATGTCCTCCACTGCTTGCCTTTGGGCTGCTCACACAGACGATTGCCTTCCAGCAGTCTCTGCCCAGATGCCCCAGCATCTTTAGACCAGTGACAATCTGCCCTGGGGGAAAATTCCTTCCTGATCTCAGAGCTGGCAATGAGCTACTCCCTGAGCATGTGAGCAACATCTGCCTCCTCATCCCACAGGCTGGTCGTGCCTCCCAGGAGATGCCACAGCCCTGTTCTTCCTCAACCTGGAGCCATCTCAGAGGTTTCTGAGAGTGGCTTAATGGCCGCGCTCTGATTGGCCTTGCATGGAAAGACTCCTTGCTGCACCTGCTGGGATGCAAGTGGGGGTTCCAAAGCACTGGGAACCCTTGCAACACATCTGCATCCCGTTTCTTACAGCTGCTGCTGCTGGTATCTCCATGGGGGAAGAGGACAGCAAGCTCTGCAGTTCTTCTCAAGAAGCCTTTCCCTTTGTTATGAGAGGTTATGAGCCTCATCGTGGCATTGCTAACTGGAAAAACCAGAGAGGTCTGCATGGTCTGCTTTGGGCGTAGCTTATTACAGCAGGCAAAGGAAAGCAAAGGGCTCAGCTCAGGTGAATGAGGCACTGGCTTCAGTGCCAGCGGGTACGTACATGCGCACAAATTCTTGTTTTCCTTGTGAAGGCCTCTGCAGTGCGCCCACTCATAGCTGAGGTCTCCAACCATCATCGTGAGGGATCCAGCTTTCATAGCACCAAAGAAACAAATCACGTCACTCCAAAAAATAAAGCGGAGTCTCTGGCCCCAGCTGCTTACTGACTCTCCTTCTCACGGTCTCTGTACCAAGAACAGCACAATCCCACCGATAACAGCAATGTGAGTGCTTACAGATAAAACAGTACACATAGCAATGCAACATGAATTGTCCAGGGGCCACCTGCATAATTTTACGTCTGTCCGTGAGGCCCTGTAACTTCAAACATGTTACAGAGAGAGTTGAAGACAGATATTTCTCCGTTTCTTGCATTTTCTCCTCAGTTAAACTGGAGCCTAGCATACACACACCCGTTACTTTTTGCCCTGACAAGTTGTGGCACCTTGTTTCTGCCATTGTCTTCAAAGAATTATATTTTAGAGTCTCAAAGAAGAAATGAGGCCCAAGAAGAGCTGTGTGACTGTCAAACGTCTGCACATTGCTGTGAGGTTGTGCAGAAGTACCACTGACTGCATAGGTTTTAAAACCTATGTTCTAAAACCTTTCAGGGTGGGATTGTTGGTGACACATGGGGAAGAGGCAGGCAAATGCAGCTCTCACTTCCAATGCTGCCACTGGGATTACAAAGTCAGAGATGCCCCTGGTATTTCTGAAAGAGATTCTCCTTTCTTCCCAAAGTTTCAAACCCAAGTTTGCAGGGAGGAAGGAGTTCCTGAAGAACCAGGGCTCATTCACTGAAACAGTGATTGTCCTCAGAGATTTGTTAACAGATTTAAATCTAAAAAAGTTAGCCAGGACTTTAAAAATTATATTACCTAGAACTGGACCTGAGAACAGAAGAAAACCCTCATGGCACCTGTCCAATCCCAGCACCTTCCGCTGGTGACATCAACGGAAGAGCATCAGTTAAACAGCAAGGATGCCGTCCCTGTCTAGAATGGTCACTGCTGATGGCAGGAGCAGCTGCAGCAACCACCTGAAGGCCATGGAGTTCAGCACGCCACTGAGTGGGGAGGAGCCGGTGGAGATGGACTTCTCACTCAGTGGTGAAGAGCCGATGGAGGTCGGCCCACCACTGGGTGATGAGGAGCCTATGGAGTTCGACCCATCACTCAGTGCCGATGAACCCATGGAGGTCAACCCACCAGCACTGTCAGCAAGCCCACGTAGGTTGACTCAGTGGCAAGGAGCCCCTGGAACTAGATCCACCTGCAGAGAAGGAAGAGCCCATGAAGGTGGACCCAGTAAGCAGCATCCAGATTACCCACCTACAGCTTCCCAAACTGCAGCACCACACCACCGCCCAGATGAAGCACCAGGAGCATCACCTCTACTGTTTTGTACATACTATTGCTGTTGTTGATGATGATGATGATGATGATGTTGTTATATTCACTACTACACAGAAGTATCAAGAGTAGGAGTAGTAGAATCATTGTTCGTGTTTTATTGTGTTAATAAAACTGTTGTTATTTTACCCCGTGGATTTTCCTTTCCTTTTCCAATCCTTTCTTCTGTGTATGGGATAGGGGCCGAAGAGCAGCTGCCTAGAGTTTATCTGTGGTCTAAGGGCTCAGCCGTAGCTCACGTGCTTGTTCAGGAAAGCAAACAGATCCATGAGGGGTGAGTTCCGCATGCAACCAACCTGATCCCTGAAGTCATGCCCCAGGAGATTAGTACAATTGGCTAATGAGGAACCACCCCCCTTCTCTTTAAACCTGATAGAAGCGTCAGGATATGTGAAGCATCTTTCCAGCTAGGATCCTCTATCCTTTGTAGTTTAAAACACACATTAAATAGACACGCAACCCCCATTTCATTTTGTAAGTCTAATTTATTGCAAAATGTTAAAAGCAAGGTAAAAACAACACCCCCAAGGTAAATAACAATTGAGGTGAAGAACGTGAAAAATGTCTTATCCCAAGTATGAAGAGCATGTAACAGAACACTCTGTTGGGCAGTTTGGGGTCACCTGTCCAGTCTGCTCCTCCCACCCTGAAAGCGTGACTCTTTCTTGCCTCTTTCACTCATGGCATTCCATCAGCTCGAGTATGGATTTGGTTTCTACAGGAATAGGGGACCTTTTCAAGAGAGCTTACGCTGTAGCATGGATCATGATATGATTTATTCCTGCAGGTTTGTAGCATTCATTCTTCTGGCAGTCTGGGCTCCTCGGAACTGGCATCGCTGTCAGCTGCAGGAGGTAAGGGGTTAAACACATGTGCTGTGCTGTGGTGCCAAGTTCACCAAAGGCAGGTCTTGACAAACAAACCTGATTGCCTTCTATGACAGTGACCTGCCTACTGGATGAGGGAAAGGCTGTGGATGTATCTTCTTGGACTTCAGTAAATCCTTTGACACAATTTCTTGTAGCATTCTGCTTCAGAAAGTGTCAGCTTCTGGCCTGGACAGGGGAACGCTCTCCTGAGTGGAAAAATGCTACGACGGCTGGGCCCAGAGAGTGGTGGTAAATGCAGTTAACTCCAGATGGAGGCCGGTTACAAGGGGTGGGTGGACGAGGTTATGAGGGACATGGTTTAGTGATTGATAGGAATGGTTGGACCCAATGATCCGGTGGGTCTTTTCCAGCCTGGTGCTTCTCTCACAGAATCACAGAATCACAGAATAACCAGGCTGGAAGAGACCCACTGGATCATCGAGTCCAACCATTCCCACCAATCCCTAAATCATGCTCCTAAGCACCTCATCTACCCTAACCTTAAACACCTCCAGGGACGGTGACTCAACCACCTCCCTGGGCAGACCGTTCCAATGTCTAACCACCCTCTCCGTGAAGAACTTTTTCCTAATCTCAAGCCTAAATCTCCCCTGGCGGAGCTTGAGGCCGTTCCCTCTCGTCCTGTCCCCTGTCACTTGGGAGAAGAGGCCAGCACCCTCCTCTCCACAACCTCCCTTCAGGTAGTTGTAGAGAGTAATAAGGTCTCCCCTCAGCCTCCTCTTCTCCAGGCTGAACAACCCCAGCTCTCTCAGCCGCTCCTCATAAGATTTGTTCTCCAGCCCCTTCACCAGCTTTGTTGCTCTTCTCTGGACTCGCTCCAGAGCCACAACATCCCTCTTGTGGTGAGGGGCCCACAACTGAACACAGTACTCGAGGTGCGGTCTCACCAGTGCCGAGTACAGGGGGAGAATAACCTCCCTGGACCTGCTGGTTATGCCGTTCCTGATACAAGCCAAGATGCCATTGGCCTTCTTGGCCACCTGGGCACACTGCTGGCTCATGTTCAGTCGGTTGTCAACCAACACCTCCAGGTCCTTCTCCTCCTGGCAGCTTTCCAGCCAGGCTTCTCCTAGTTTGTACCTCTGCTTAGGGTTGTTGTGCCCCAAGTGCAGGACCCGGCATTTGGCCTTGTTAAACCTCATGCCGTTGGTCTCAGCCCAGCAGTCCAGCCTGTTCAGGTCCCTTTGCAGAGCCTCCTGACCCTCCAGCAGATCCACACTTCCTCCCAGCTTGGTGTCATCTGCAAACTTGCTAAGGGAGCACTCGATGCCTTCATCCAGGTCATTGATAAAGACATGATTCTATGACATCGTGGGGACAAGGAATTCCCCAGTTAATCAAGACAGATAATGGACCGGCATAATGTATTCATAGAAAGATTTTCTATTATCTCCTTGACCTAGCCAATTTGATTTCTAGTTAGGCCTTGGCCATCCTGAATTTTTCTCTGCGCAGTAGGGGTTTGCTTTCAAAGGTCTCTGATACTTTCCATGTGCTCCTTATTCTTTTGTCTTCATTAACTGAAAAATCCAATGAAGTCCACAGTGTTCATCTCCACTGTCCTGTTTCCATTGGGACCATTCCCACGATGGACTTCTGAGGGACACCACGTGTCAATGATCTCCATTTGGACATGTACTCCCTTACCACTACCCTCGGAATGCAACCTCCAAACAGTTCTTTACTGATCCAAACAATTCCTTACCCCCCCAACAGTCCAACTATCAGACTCTTATTTCCCCAGGTAAATGAGAAGGATGTGTTGAGAGGACCACAACACGTCCTGCTCCGGCTTCTCCCTGGGGCCTATGCGCTCCTTCTCCACGTGGCTGCAGGAGTCCTTGATGGGCATCTCTTTTGTAGTGCCCCCCTCTGGGTAGATCACATGGCAAAGGCGGTTGCTTCAGGGGCAGTAGAGACTCATCCTCCTGGGGATGACAACCTTCCATGCCAATGACCTTCGGCAGGACTGGTTGCAACTCCTGCTCAAGTTGGAAGACATCTTCTGGCACCTGCCGTACCTTGGACTCATCAACAGGATCTTCCCCCTTCCTTCGATCATCCTCATCCTCCTCTTCATGATCATCCTCTGCCTTCTGCTCTCCGTCCCTCTGCCCTGCTCTGGGTAGAATGCATGGCCAAGACAGTTGCTTCAGGGGCACAACCAGGCAGTAGAATCTCTCATCCTCCCGCAGACAGCAGCCTTCCGTGCCTGTGACCTCTGTGAGGACCGGTAGCATCTCTGGTAAGAGAATGTTTGACAGAAGCTCTGGGTAGAGGTTGAAGACATCTTTCAAAAGCTGCATCACATCAGGCACATCGACAGGATCATCCCCGTTCCTTCGTTCCTCCTTCTGCTCCATCTCTTCCTTGCCCTCTTCTGCCTTCTCCTCTCTGCCACTGCTGTCCACCTCACGCCTGCTCTTCCAGAGGTGCCAGCAGAGCCCACAGATCAGGAGCAGGATGGTGACGATCAGCCAGAGCTGCCACTGCTGAAGGGCAGTGAGTAGCTGGGCTCGCCAGGCCAAGCCACTCTGCTGCTGGCTCAGCTCCTCCACCTCCTGCAGCAGCCGAGCCATCTCCTGGTTCAGGAACTGCTCCCGCTGCCGCATGCGCTCCTGCGTCTCCTCATCCAGCTCCGCACCAACCCTGGGCAGGATCTTCATGAAGTTCAGGAATACCCTGAGGCCAATGTTGCTGAGATCCATGGTCTGCAGGGGGAGAAGAGCCCAGCCCCTGCATGCACACTCAGCACCAGCCTCGAGTGCACTAGGCCAGGGCTGCCCGTGCTCCCCTGGTTGCCTCTCCCATTGTGACTCGTCCCCACGATGTCACTGGTACTGCAGCACAGCACGTGTGTTTAACCCCTTACCTCCTGCCACCAACTGTGATGCCAGGGCCAAGGAGCCCAGCCTGTCAGAAGAATGAATTCAACCATCCTGCGGTAATAAATGGTATCACATTCTCCTGCTCACTACCAATCGTGGGACTGACATCCTTATCGGTGACTTAGCAATGGAAATAACATTGCCCAGCCCAAAGAGTTCCGGTTGGAAAACCCTTTGAGTTTCTCTTAATAAACAAACCAGGGGATTTTATGAAGAGTAACTGCTCATGACTTAATATGGCTCATCAGCACCTGCAGAGAAGGAACCATCTGCGAAAATCTCTTGTCAAGCCCTGGTTATGATATGTCGACCAAGAGCACACGAGCACAGGACCAGAATGTTGAAGGCAGGAAATGTGCCCTGGCAACATGGTTGTGTGGTTGGGCTGTGACCAATGAATGCTTGTTACTAGGACTGAATCGTCCAATCATTTTTTGTCACGAGAGTTAACTCAACGTACAAAAGCAGACAATGAACCCTGAATAAACGGCTTCACTTGGACCACATTGATCATTGTGTTTTGTACCGTTTCTCCCATTGTCACACCAAAATGTTTGGTCAAGTCTTGCCCTCCACTCTCTGGCCTGGATGAAGCCTGGAGGTACATGCTGTTCAGCCACTGGCATATCCCAAAAGCTCTGGGGACCTTTTTCTTCCCTTTGTGCCTGCCCATCCACTCTCCTCTCTTATCCCTTCTTGCCATAGCTGGTATCGGGAAACATGATGTCCATAACTCAACAATTCCTTTACTATCTCTCCCCAAGTAAGACCTGGGTCAGCCTGAGCTCCTCCTGCTGCAGCAGCCTGCAATCGAACCTGGATCGGCACTGCATACATTTTCAGTTCATCTGCCAATCCCTTGATTAATGGTGTCCAGAGAGTGGTGGTAAATGGAGCTTCTCCTTGCCCAGTATGTGTGAGGAGGAACCGATATGTGCTGGGGACAGAGACCCAAGCCCTGCTGTGTACTGGGGGAATGAGTCCCAGGCCCCAGTATGTGCTGGGGAGGAACAGCCCCCAGCCCCAGGCACCAGCGTGTGCTGAGAGGAACCAGTATGTGCTGGGAGGAGGAGCCCAAGGCCCCAGCATATACTTGGGGGAACAGGCCCAGGCCGCAGCTTGTACTGTGGAGGAACAGCCCAGGGCCCCAGTATGTACTGGGGGGAACATTTCCAGCCCCAGTATGTGCTGGGAAGTACAGCCACTCTCCCATTATGTGCCAGGGAGGAGCAGCCCCTGCACCAGTCTGTGCTGGAAGGAAAAGCCTCAGGACCCAGTCGGTGGTGGGAAGAACAGCACAAGTTCCAGTCTGTAACTTGCACATTCTGGTGGTTCAGCTGGGCTGGGGCCACGCATGGGACAATTGAACAATGTTCCTGTAGTTGTCATGAAAATGAACTTGCAACACAAGTTCTTACTATGTTCTTAACACCCTACTCCATCTCTCACAATCAACCATCAACAATGTCCAAGTCCTACATGGACATATTTATCACTGTTTCTCATTTCCCTGAACACAAGATGATGTTCAGATCAGGTGCTCAGGGATGTGGTTTAGTTGTTGACAGGTACGGCTGGGCTTGATGATCCCAAACAGCTTTTCCAGCCAAGTGAGTCTACCGTTCTAGGAAACCTGTAACCACTGGAAGACACCTTATGGCACCGGCTCCACCTTGGATTCACGGTCAGGATCTTCTTTCCTTTGATCGTCCTGGTCCACCTTGTCTTGCTGTTCCTCAACCTTCTGCTCTCTGTCACCGTGGCCTTCTTCAGGCAGAATGCATGCACAAGGTGTTTGCTACTGGATCTTCTTTCCTTTGTTCCTCCTTTTCTTCCCATTTCTCTTGTTCCTCCTCCGCCTTCTGCTCCTGACATTGCTGTCCACCTCACGCCTGCTCTTCCAGAGGTGCCAGCAGAGCCCACAGATCAGGAGCAGGATGGTGACAATCAGCCAGAGCTGCCACTGCTGAAGGGCAGCGAGTAGCTGGGCTCGCCAGGCCAAGCCACTCTGCTCCTGGCTCAGCTCCTCCACCTCCTGCAGCAGCCGAGCCATCTCCTGGTTCAGGAACTGCTCCCGCTGCCGCATGCGCTCCTGCGTCTCCTCATCCAGCTCCGCACCAACCCTGGGCAGGATCTTCATGAAGTTCAGGAATACCCTGAGGCCAATGTTGCTGAGATCCATGGTCTGCAGGGGGAGAAGAGCCCAGCCCCTGCATGCACACTCAGCACCAGCCTCGAGTGCACTAGGCCAGGGCTGCCCGTGCTCCCCTGGTTGCCTCTCCCATTGTGACTCGTCCCCACGATGTCACTGGTACTGCAGCACAGCACGTGTGTTTAACCCCTTACCTCCTGCCACCAACTGTGATGCCAGGGCCAAGGAGCCCAGCCTGTCAGAAGAATGAATTCAACCATCCTGCGGTAATAAATGGTATCACATTCTCCTGCTCACTACCAATCGTGGGACTGACATCCTTATCGGTGACTTAGCAATGGAAATAACACTGCCCAGCCCAAAGAGTTCCGGTTGGAAAACCCTTTGAGTTTCTCTTAATAAACAAACCAGGGGATTTTATGAAGAGTAACTGCTCATGACTTAATATGGCTCATCAGCACCTGCAGAGAAGGAACCATCTGCGAAAATCTCTTGTCAAGCCCTGGTTATGATATGTCGACCAAGAGCACACGAGCACAGGACCAGAATGTTGAAGGCAGGAAATGTGCCCTGGCAACATGGTTGTGTGGTTGGGCTGTGACCAATGAATGCTGTGTGGCAACATGGTTGTGTGGTTGGGCTGTGACCAATCAGGACAAGATAGAATGGCCTTAAGCTGTGACAGCGGAAGATTAGATTGGCCATTGGGAAAAATTTCCATGATAGATCCGTGGTCTAAACTCATCTTGGGAAAACTTCAGCTTTTGGGAGACGCTAAATAGCCCTGCTCAGAGTCTTGTCTGCTGAAACAGCGTGAGACAGTATCTTCTTATGAAGGCATTGCTGGCAGCTATACACAAGGTTTGTGTGTTCTTGCTGTATGTAGGGAATTTCCCTTCTCCTGGAGGAACATAGAAACAGCTGCCCAGAACCCCTGGAAGTCACGAACAACCTGAATAGGGACCAGGTCTTTCTGTCTCTTCTCATAATGTTATAAACCCATGTATTTTTATAAGAACATATGTCCACCACAAATAGCTAAGAAAATGTCTCTTTTACCATATGTACCACAAAGCATCAGAAATTTCAACAAAAAAAAATGTCACCACTGGATAAATTCTGACACTTCCTTCTGTGAAAAAGGCTAGTGATATAACAGATCTTTATTTTCTTGGTGTCTTTAATGAATTTAATATTAAAAGTAACCTGTGAAAATCATTGGAAAAGCCACACATAGAAGTGAGATCTCCCATCAGGTTTATATTTTGTACCTGTTAACAGCTTCAAATGTGGTAGCTATCACATTTCAAACTCCCATTTTCTGCAAAGTCTAAGTACAAAGAGGACAGCTAATTCCCTGTGCCAGGATATGCTAAGTGTCTGTGTTTCCTTTTCTGTATCCACATGGCATGTCTGATTTCAGGCTGTATTTGCACATTATTAAAGTGAATGTCAAAGAGGACACTGGTTTTTATAATCAGTCTAAAATCACAGCCTAGCCCCACAAAATTTCCATGTTCAGAACTCCATGTTCTTCAGCAGGTGTTTTGCAAAACATACAGTTACAGGTTTAGGCCCCAATAAACTGTCCTGTCATTATTATTGATACTAAATCTGCACTGTTGGACACTGTGATAGCCAGAATGAACAGATGCTCAGGAAATTATTCAGTGGCATATGGCTGACCTTGTCATCTCACAAAAGGTTTTGAAACATTGTTTATATTTCTTTTTTTATATAATTACAGAAACCTTTCATAAGTACTCATGCTTGCTGAGAATAAGAAGGAGAATAGATCCGGATTACAGAGGAGCTTGAGTCCAGCTCACAGCAACAGTGAATTTTATACCAGTTATCTTTGGTGGGCTTTACAATTAGCCATTCATTTTTTCTCTTCTCCTGTCAAGCTTTGGTCAGTTGATTAACCAGTAGATAAAGTTGTGCGGTCATGCAAGAATAATTAACAAATTCAAACTAATAAAAGTAATATTTAATAAAAAACGGGCTAGAATTTATTCATATAAATTGTGTAAATCTCTTCTTAAAGAAAAAACTAGCAGTACAGTTGTCCCCTTTTTGTTAGTCTTACTACTTTTGTCTGAAAAAAAACATGTCCTGAGGTGATTATGAGTAAATATGAAATGTAAAGTTTGCCAGTTGTAGTGAGATGGAAGGCCTTTTTCCCTGCTTGTAAACTGCCACCAGAAATCTACTGTCACACACCACAGTGTTGCAAGACATGTGTTATCATTTCTCTGATCAAGAAATTATATAACCTCATATTGGTTTTCAACACCTGCACTATTTACAAGGATTTAAGTTCTTGCTATCTCGGTCCCTGAGGGCTCTGATGCAGTCTTATGACCTGTTAACCATGAGGATTCATTTCTGTTGTCATGTTTTACTATAATTAAAACTGCCTGTTCAATCATTTATAGTAGTCTAAAAACCCTGCTCAAAACAAAGGAGCAGGGAATGTAGACTTTGCAAGGCACATATAGGCTACTCAGGGTAAATGAATAAAAAACTCACTTCACTTTCTCCACTTCCATATTTTCATTTTCCAGTATCTCCTTGTTGCAGTTCTCTTCCATCTCCACTGCTCAGGTATTTTCCAGCAAGTACAGCTTTCTATTCTTGTTTCCAAACCCTAGAAACACTTACTCCGAAGAAAAGGGCTGAGTGCCTCCTGTTTGTGGTGGGAAGTGATACAGGATTTGGATTGGTCCACAAAATACACAAGAGAAGGTTTCCTATAGTTTATAATGTTCAGATGAAATTAATTGCAATGTTCAGGTAGTACAATGTCATGGAATCTGGACTGAACAAGGAATTTAAATCGCAATAAAATATGATGTCAGGTTCAGCTAGACCTACAGGTTTTTGCCTGGGTGTTTAAGAAGCCCTTGCTTGTTCAGGAGAGGTCTAGTCAAAATATATCACAAAAAAATCAAATAAAACCAACAAAAATACACAGACAAGATGAACTGTAGGTTTGTGGACATCAGAGATAAATAATCTATCATAAAACATGAGAACATGTCAAGAAAAAAATACTGAGCAGGACACCAACTTCTCATAGTATGACTGCAGAAGATATAAAGTGGTAATAACATGCCAGTTTTTCTGTGCCCTGAGTTTCCATGGTAGGGCAAAAATAAGATTGCTTTTTCACATACATAGGCGCATGTTATGAAATACACATTAAAGGCTGTGAAGGCAGTCAGATATTATGCTGAAAGTTATTTTCCTCCCTCTTTAAGACAGGTTATCTGAGTCTAATTAGGGCAATTCAGAAAAGAGTCAGCTGAATGAGATTAAAAGACAGAGGAAGAAACAGAGGAAAAAATTATTCACTGGTGACACAGACACAGGAGCCCTATTTACAGGGCTACTGAGCTTCTATGGCAAAAGCAGAATATGAGAGATTTCTGACCCTTCCTGATTGTTCCTGCTTTAGAAATATTACAACAGATTTTATCCAGCATTTGTTCATGCACAGGTATGGCCCCAAAAATGCACATTAAGATGAAAAAGGAGATGGAGAGGAAGCACATAACTCAGAAAATGTTTCCGTCTCGATCCCCAGTGCACGTGTGTGATAGGGCAGGTTCACTGCAGTTATTTAATAAAAGGATTCCTGAATCAGCTATAGAATAGCTTCGAACAAATCACTTTGCTTCTCAGAATCTCGTTCTTCCCATCTATAAGATAAAAAAAATTAGCGCTTACATTCCAAATAAAATAATGCAAGGTAAATAAAAAGGTCTCCACATAAGCAGAGCATCCCTCATGCTTTCACTACTGCTAGCTATACAACCCTTGTTTTCTCCAAGTTTATGGAAAAAGGTTATGTCTCCACAGTCTTAGCTTATTACTTTTTTTAGGTTTATTGCTTGAGATGCAAATGTAAAGGGCAAGTTTTGATTTGATGTACAGTACTGTGCTTCCCAGGTCAGCTGGTTATATGTGCTCAACATTTTACTTTCACCACTGACAATGAAACAGGAGGTTTTCTGTGAATTTTTTCACATACAGCTTGCAAATTATAAAGCAGACTGGTAATCACAGTCCTAAAAATGGAATAAAATAACAAAGTTTTATATCAATGCCAAGTTTCCTTAACAAAATCTCATAATTATTATTTTTCAATAGAACAAATGCATGTGCTATACATACAAGTTCATAAACAAGCACAAGCCAGTGCCTTTCTAATAGGAGCAGAAGGTTATTTTATTTCTTTCTTTCTGCTCAAGAAGTCCTTATTTATAGGCTTCAGAAAGTGACACTTGAGTTCTTACAGGAAACATTTCCGAACGTAGCTTGACTGGAAGAAACACAATAGCTGAGAAATTCTGTGATGTTCTATATTATTTTACCATCAAAGAAACAAAAGAGAAAAAAAGAAGTCTCTTGCTGTCAAAAGAAATCCTATATTTTTATTTTTTAAATCCAAGTAAAGAAATCGCTTCCTTCCTACAAAACATTCAAAGCAAACTTTCACCTGTGTCTATTTAGATATGAAAGGAGATGTCTCTCTGCCTTATGCTGGAGTAACCCTTCACTGATGGGTAGTTACAGACCAGAGGTCATTTAATGAGCACCCCAAGCACTGAGCAACTCCTGGAAAATGAAATAAAGGCACCTTAGCATAAGGCTTCACAGCTTTGCACGTACACCACAAATACACAGGTCCAAGGTTTCTCTTTGCAACATTAGGGAGTTGTTCTTTCTTGTACTCCTCTTGTTTCTCAGGGGTGTCATTCCTCAGTAGTCTCATGACTTGTAACTTTGTAGTCTATCCATTCGTAGGCCGGAATGCTCACATAGCCATTTTCCATGGGAAAGTATAATAGTGCATGTAACTAATGATTGCTTGTAGCTGAAAGAGAATTCTCCAATCAGCTTGTTACACAATAGCTTGTGTTAGCTAAGTTAGGTATAAAATGTGCTATGAACTTCAAATAAATGGCTTCACTTGGATCACATTGATCATTGCTAGTTGTCCCGTTTCTTCTGTCGTAACAACTGACTTATGATGGTTTCACCAGGATTAAAATTTGGCCTCTTTTCCTGTATTTGCTTATATAAGATATAAAAAATGACATGTTTTTCAAGTAATTAACAACTAAGAGACCAAAACAATAATAAAAAGCTGATAAATTAAAATGTCGAGCAGGCTAATACAACATTTGATAAATGACAACATTGCTTCTGAGGATTACATTTTAATGTCATTATAATAGCTTGATTTTAAAGGACAATTACCTTATTGAAAGTAGGTTGGGCAGAACATAATGAGATTCAGATGTAATTTCAAACTAGCCCAGATATAATAACTCAACAGACATATATTTCTTAACCCCCCAAAACGTCACTGAATAATTATGGGCTTGATTTGCCCTCTTTTTTTCCCAATATATCTATTAATTTAATTTCCTTTGATACACTTTATTTCTTTTTATGCTATCTGTGCTTTCCAATGCACTTGAAACCTTTCCCTTCTGGATAATTTAGATATTGCTTGACCACTTCTAAAGAAATTAGTTTGAAAAAATTACTTTAGTTTCAATCTGAGAAGATCTTATGCTATGAAACAAGAGACCCTAAAGTCCATATCCTTGCACTTATATCATACTCAAAAGACACAGAAAAGGATTAAAATCAAGATGGAGGCAGAAAATATCAAAATATATAAATATCTATCTTGTTCATGGGAGATATATTTTCTGAAAAAAACCCACTTCTAATAAAGATTGATTTGTCTTTGCTGTAATTTTTTTCCTGCAATTGGAGTTTAAGGAAATAGATTTTTTATAAAATGGCCATAGGGTATCCAAAACAAAACACTGCTACTAGAATGCAGGGGCAAATTCATAAGACTGGCAAAACTGAAGTAATTTTCACTCACCAGCTGGCAGATTAAAGAAAGCTCATTAAGCTGACTGTCCAGGGCCCAGGACCATGGAGTCTTAGGCCAGTATGAATTTTTATTTCTATAGTGGCCAAAATACTTTTCTTTCTCAAAAAATCCTTATTTTTATACATCATCTGTCCTATACTCATAAAGACATAATTTCTTAGTAGCATTCCATGACTTGAATGAGAATCAGTAGATGGTACTATGCAAATCTGTTGTTAAACTTTATCTGTACCTTCTGGAAAGCAGGTCAACTGTGATATACCTGATTTCCTCTTTATTCTCAACCGTTAGGGTTTCACTTAATTGAAATTAAAGATGTTTTTGCAGCAGAGTGCTCACTGTCTTATCCATATTTGCACAAAAAAACAATGCAGCGAATGCTCTTAACCATATACTTTTCCACACCTAGAAACATCCATCACCATGATGGAAGCTTGCTGTTTTTAAATATCTGTGAACAGTTTTATTACTGCCACCTTTAGGCAATGTTTCTCTCTTTTAAAAATACTTGTTACTTTTAACATTTCCTCTAGTTTTCTGAAGTTAAATATTGTTCTAAAGTAAATTATAACTAGGGCAAAACCCAAACAACATTTGAACAGAGAAACATGGCATGTAGTTCATCAGTGTGACCAGAGAGAGCAAGAAAGAACATTAGGAAAACACAGACTTACATTCTGCTTAACGTCTGAGATAAGACAGGCTGGTACAAGTGGTTTTTAGCTGCAGTGAGTTGGCCTTCTGACAGTCACTAACATTTCTCTCTTCAACCTGCCAGCTGAGTTTCTCATGAGATCTCACCTCAAACCATCACCATGAAAACATTGTGTGAGCAGTGATCTACTCTTCAGACTCCTTAAAAGTCTGGGCTGCATTACATGAAGAGCTCAGGGACTCCTTACAGTAGTGCATATGGCAGTGCATAAAGGTAGCTGCTAATGTGAGAGAGGTGATGAGTGGCTGAGACAGCATGATGGTGGCCCATCACCTCAGCCTGTGCAGCTCATCCTGGTGGAAGTACTAAACATGCATAATAGGATGTCAGTAACACATTTAACATTGATAGATAATGTTAAATTAAATCAGAAAAGAGGAACAATACAGTAAAAAAGAAGCCTAAGAGCTCTTCAATATGTTATGAGGAAGCTCCTGAATGAACTGTTTTAAGAATTTAAAGTGAGCCAAAAGAATGACACAACACAAAACATCAATAAATCATGTGCTGGCCACAAGCCATTTCTTAGCTCAAGATAACTATTGCTTATTTAGAAAGGGATGGATAGATTTTGATGTGTTGTGATGCTTGCACAGCAGCCAGAAGGAATTTTAGCTTTGCCATAAAGGAAGAAGGGATTCTTGTCTCTTATAGCTTTGTTGCCACCGGAATTTTCAGCATTGCCAGTGTCTGTGTTTAGAATATTTGGGCTCCATGTACCCAGACAATGTCAGCTAAGGTGGTTCTCATTTTCAAGGAAAAGTATAATTAGTGAAAGGAGGTTTTAGTGGGACAGATGTTGGTCTCTTCTCCCAATTAACAAGTGACAGGATGAGAGGAAATAGCCTTAAGTTGTACCAGGTTTAAAGTAGATATTAGGAAAAATTTCTTCACCAAGAGGGTTGTCAAGCATTGGAGCAGGCTACCCAGAGAAGTGGTTGACTTACCATTCCTGGAGGTATTTAAAAGATGTGTAGACAGGGCACTTAGGGACATGGTTTAGTGGTGAACTTCCCAGTGTTAGGTTAATGGTTGGACTCAATTATCTTAAGTGGCTTTTCCAACCCAAATGATCCTATGATTTTATGATTCTATGATTTCAGAATTTTTGTGAAAGCTTTTAGGGTTGCCAGACTCACAATTTCAGGTCAGCTTTCCTTCATCAGATCTCAAAGAAAAAAAACCCAAACTGAAAAAAAAGTCCTTCCACATTCCTTCTAAAATGATTTTTGTTTCCCTAGCTCTAGCCTGTATCTTTAAAAAAAAAACCCAAAACCAAAAAACATAGTAAAAGCAAGGAGAGGTTATGGAATCATAGAAATAATAGATGGAAAAGACCTATGAGGTGATTTAATCCATTTTCCTGACAATTTATTCTGACTCCTCAATGCACATGGTGGTATTTTGCCCAATATAACTTAAAATGTCTGAGGCAATAGGGTTTTGGTACTAGGTTTCCCTCTCAAAAATAAAATTTATCTGTAAGTCAGGAGAGTATATTCTTGCATAACTTCTATTCTTATATATTTCCATCTGAATTAACTTGGTGTAATATTTACAAAAACAAACAAGGGAAATAAAGGACCTCAACAGCATGGATATATAAACATGGTGCTAAGTGGTAAGTTACTATACATCATACGATTCATGTTAATTCTGTGGATTCAATTCCTCAGCCCACAAGAAATAGTAATTCAAATAAACTTAGGCTGTTCCTACTTTAACGCTGGTGCTTTAAACTAAAGGTCATTTTCAAAGTAAATTCCCCAACTACCCTTACTTAGCAGGTATTTGTTCATTTCTGGTGCCACAAAAAACCGAAAAAGGATCTTTCAGATAAGGCTAAGCCAAAATATGCTCCAATAGCCCATTCAGTGTACATCAATGAACTGCTAACAGAATTTCAGACCCGAGTACAGCTACTCTGCAACTGACATGCCAGCCTGTTAAAGACCCTGAAATGTTCAGAGTGTGGACTTCAGGATCTTGTCACTAATGAGACAATAAGAACATTTCCTCAGACCATAGAAAGACTGCAGTACCATCTGTATCTCATCAGTGCCTCCTGTACCATCCCGTTTGCATCCATAATGCAGCCCCTTTGTAAGGGAGGGCCAGCATCTACTACAGGCCCGGAAGCCTTGAGGAGATTTTTGTCAGCAAAATCCAGAAACCACCTGCTGCAGTGCAATTTGGTCTTCTCTCCTTTTGATATCTACTTCCTCTCATGCTTGGAAACAATGTGTAATACAGAAAAGACAAATATAGTACTAATATGGAAATGGAAGCTTGGTTACCTAATGCAAACAACCATCTTATTATCAGCATCAACACAGCTAAAGAAGCATATCTGTGTAAAATTTACTATAAACCATTTGTGTAATGAGAAATAACTTAGAAATAATTGGAGGTAAAGGAACTTCTGATGTGTGATGCAATTGTTGTTTTCCAGTCATGGTTTGACTGGTAAAAGATTGACAAGATTTGTTGTTGCTAGACCACATTAGGAAGGGTAACTGATATCTCTGTGCTCTGCAGCATCATGTGTTGCTTATCCGCATCAGATTAGCAATGAAGCTATTCTCCACAGATGTTGCCTTCCTTAGCCTTAAGTTGTACCCTTTCTGACAACCTCCTGACATCTGCAACACAGTACATGCATTCTTATCATTAATTCAGATGATACAAGGAAATTTGCTTGACTTTAAGAGTACCAGGTACCTGATTTTGACTAAAGTATCTACACAAATGTCCAAATGCATTATCAGAATCCATTAAGGGAGTATTTTGTGTCCAGCTATCGTCTACATTCTTAATGTACCTGACTAATAAGGGTATTCCTTTAGTCATTCAGATGAAACAAAGATATTCTGAGCCACATACGTAAGTGCATCTCAAAATTAGATGACAGCCATAGAAGATGGGTTCACAGTTTCTCAGTGTATAAGATGGTTTGGTGACTGTAGCTATTGGTAGCACAGACTTGATATCAACAAGGTAGAATGTAGTACTGCCAACACTAGTATTTTTGAGTATTTCTTACAAAATTGTACAGGGATTAGTGAGACCTCCAGCTTTAGACAAGACAGTGTTTTCTTTCAAACTCCTGGTTTTAATGAAGTATTCCACCATCTTTGATGCTCCTATATGGCTGTAAACCATGAAGTTTCCCCTGTGGTCATGGTCGGGTAGAAAAAAAAGCAGGGCTGCCATATGATGGGGGAATGAGCTGGGAGCCACATGTGATCCAAGTACAGGCAGTGCCTTAGCCAAGAAAAAGTCGTCCTTCTGTGGGATCTCAGAATGGCAGGCCAAGCAGGTTCCTACATCAGGTGCTGGTAAAAGCACCCATCAGCAGTTCCAAGAATGGAGAGGGGATGAAGCAGGTCTAGGGTACATCCAGGAGACATGCCCAGAGACAACTATTTGTGATGCTGTCACTAAACAGTTTTGCCATATGTCTGCTCTGTGATGTTGGTCTGTCCAGGGGCAGGCTGAGCAGCGGGGCTGGAGATCAGAATCTGTCCAACAGAGCTTAAACAGGAAGTAGATTTCTGAGCCTGAGCTGAAATAGAGTACTTGGGCAGGGGTGTGGGTCCCAGTTGAGGCTGGGAAGGTATTTGAAGAAGTCCTCAAGGCCCTGACAGTAACACAGTAAGGAAATAATCCAAAATACAGTGTTATAAACACCACCGCTCACAGCCATATTCTGCAATTTCTCGTATAAAGCAAAAAAACTCCCTCCATATAAACGGAGATTTCTGCCCCCACCAGCAAAAAAATATGAGGTGATGATATAGTAGCAAAGTGAATTACTATAGTACAACATAAAACTCGATCAATTACACCAAAGCTTATATCAGTGGAGGACAACACTACATGAGACCTATTAACAGCTCTAAAACATTATAAATGAGCAACAGCAACTGTCAAATCCATACTGGAAGAAGTACACTGCAGACTTGACAGCTTCCTAAGTGAAACTGTCAGGTAAGGCAATAAACTTCCATAGGCACATTTTAAAAGTTGAAATAATTTACTCAAAACGTTGATTTTTCTGGCAAGTCTATAGAGCAAATCTGTGCTGCTTCTAAAGTCACACAGTATTCATACAAGTGACTCTGTATTATGAGACAGCTATATCTTACTTTATGTAATACCAAACAGTCATGCATGCCAAGATTCAGCCACTTCAATTACAAATACCAAAGAGCTTTGACCATTTCTCTGTGTGTCTTGTAGTGGCCTATTCCTCTGCCTAGAGTTTCTTATTCTTTCTTTCATTGTGTGCACTACTGAAATTGCACAGTGGAACTGTGGGTGAGTCCTTGGATGCATTGAATTTGAGCAGTTTCAAACACAAGAACACAAGTAAGATTTTCAGATCTATTATATGTCACAACTACAGTGAAATCAAGGTTTTTCAAAAGAACTCCCTTGCCATGAAAAAAACATGCCCTAGAATAGCTAGTAACCAAAGCATGAGGCAACCTGTCCAGTAAGTGGAAAAGTGCAAAACTCTCCTCTGAGTCACACAGGAGATTAAACAAGCATGCTGTTGACTCTGCCTCTCAAGCCCATACAATGGCATTATTTATATAAAGTGGACCAGCTCCAAGAAGAGATATTGTAAGAGCTGCACACCATCATCAGGGACTTGGGCATTTGCCTGGACTTGGTCCAAGATCAGCTATCAGACAGAGCAGCCTGTCCTGAGGCAGTGAATTACTGATCTTGTGTCACATTTCATGGCTACCTTCTGCCAACAGAAGTGGTGTTGAGTGTCTTATTGAATGATGAGTGGAAAAAATAATTCTACTGTTCATATAAACTAACAATGGACTCAATAGATACCCTTAAGGAGAAATTACAGTGTTCTCTCTTCCCTCCTCCCAGCTACTAATCACATCTAGTAAGAATAAATAACCTGTTTCTCCTTATGGTAAGAGATAAGGTGAACTTCATTACCTCTTCTTTACTATCTTCTTCTCTTTCTTACAAGGGAGCCAACTTTTCTCTCTGATGGTCTCACAGAGGTTTATCTGTTTAAACTCAGAACAATTGTTTCTGGCTGATATTTAGCCTTGAAGTCCACTGCTTCTATTTCAGACCTTGTGCATTTCTCCCAGCTTACCCTAGCTGATCTAAGAAAAGATATTACCTCTACATATGAATCTCATCCAGACTTCAGGCACTGACAGACAACTGGAATACAACCCACGGTGTTATAGGTGGAGCCATCTTCTGTCACGCTTCAAACAGAGATATTGGTTTGATTTAACACCATTTAAGGGTTTCAGATAAACTTTGGAGGATTTAATAACCAAAGACCTGAAAGCAAATTAAATAAATATAAAGTGGGACATTACTTCAGTGCTTCTCTTCAACCCAGGGCAGATGCATGTGGACCGGATAAACTGTGAACCTCAGTAAAATATTAAACATGGCGCTACAGGAAAAATATTAGAGAAACTGAAATTAAAAAAAACCTCATACAAGATATTTCAGTGGATAAAGTGCTGCTAAATTCATATAACATCTTTTAGTAAAAGCTCCCTATCTGCAAGAAGGTTAGAAAACAAATTCCTCCAGAGTTGTCTTAGGAGGAGTCTTACTACTGCTTTTGATGGTGACATTTGGCACAAAATGAGCAATGAGTTAAAGCAATTTTCTAGAGGACACAAATATTGTCATTAGCACAGGGGACTGAATTTCACATACAAAAGAAACAGATAACCAGAATGACTGAAATAGAGAAAGTGTCACAAAAGGCAGGTCATGAGCCTAGGATCTAATTAAAATTTCTGTTATAAGCTGGAGCTTATAAATTGGAAAAAATAAGAGGAGATATAGGTGGGTGCATTATTCAGTAAGAGAGTGCTTATGAGCATGATACATCTCTGGAAAGGTTGAATGTGACTCTAGGTTCATATGGTTATATATCAACAAAATAAGGAAGCTTATAAGGTACTAGTACTCAGCTGGAATACCACATACTGCGATCATTGCCTCTGTTCAATACAACAAGAGAAAGACAATGAGATCTATCAAGAGAATGAGTATGAGAAGAGTATAAAGTCCTCAGCTGATTTATCTTCAAGACAAGGAAGGAGAGGGGAGGTGATTTCTGCTGTACATACCATGGGTCAAGGGAAGAGTAACTTATCTGTTGAAAAAATTCATTTTGTGAATTAGAAGAAAACACAGAAGAAAATGTACTATGTACAACATACAACCTTTCGCTAGCAATAGCTGGAGTAAGAAAGAAGTCATTTCAAGTTGGAACTTGCCAAATTATCAGAGGGATTATGCAGTCAGGCTGCCAATAATAGCTGAGAGCAGGAGGTCCCTCTCAGTCTTTTCTCTCTTTGCTAGATTCAGCAGCACTTTACTTCCCTATATTTTTTCTGTTCACACAGTAGTATCAGTGGAGGGAGGAAGAATCTGTCCAATAAGTGGAAGTACTAAACTCTGTAACAAATTATATACACTATGATTCCAGCTTGCAGCTGGCTGAGTTCAGATTCCTGTGCTACTCAGCATATTAACAGCTTAGCTGGAATCCTGTGATGTAGCCTACCAGGTGTTCTCACAGGCCTGCACTTCAGAAGAGGTGAAAAAAAAGATCTGTTTATCTGTCAGTCGCTCAACAGCACAATCCTGAGACAAGCTGTGTTGTTCAACATGTTCTTTTCAGATCCATCCATTTTCTTAGATGGGACAGGATGGTACTGAATTCTTACAAATCATATGGAAGTTTTGTTCCAGTGATTTGCAGTTGTCAAATAATAACTGATTCTCTAGAGTCGAGTTATGACATCAGCAGCACCTGCCAAATATTACAGCACAGATCACATGTGGCATTCAGAGTTTATGCCCTGGAACTGTCTGGTCATTCCACTTGGTGTGTTGCAGACTTCACAAAAAGAAAACTGTGGGTTTGGGTCATCCTGTCCCTCCCTGCCACCATTAAAATAATTCATAATAGCAGATGTCATCACTCCCAAATAAAAATGAGTGATGGATGAAAAGATTTCATCAGTTATTCCTGGCAGTTGGAGTCTCCTTGAAAAGGGGAACCCAGAGGTAAAACTGACACTGTTCAGTAATCACTCAAGAAATCCGTACTTTGACAGAGGAGGAAGCTACTTTACAATAAAAGTAAGCATTTATATTCTTGTATTTTGGCCAAAATTAGATTTTTTCTTCCTATATTGAGTACTAATTGTGCCTAGACATACATGTATATACTCTCATTTTACTTTTTGTTAAATCACGCAGATTTGAATAATGTTTTCTTCTTCCCTCCATAACCTTGAATTCTGTATAATATGGTATGCTTTATTAGAAGATCTGATCCCATCTGATTTATAAAATGTCAGAGATGTTCTATCTCTGTTTTGTTTCACTCTAATCTTAACTTCAATTATGAACCTTTTATTTGTTCCTATACTTGGTTTTGGTATTAGTAGAACTTCCGCATTAAGCAGGCTTCAACCGAAAGGAAAACCATCATGAAATGAAGTTACAAGGGGATATTAATCATAATGATACATTTTATAAGTGTAATTTAAAAATTTTTAGAATCTAAAGGTTTTTTCCTTCTTAAAAAAACACCACAAACAGATTATGAACTCATATAATGTACTGTAATAATTTTATAATGCTTTGAATTTGTTTCATCTGTAGGCATATAAACCCTAGCGAAGGACAAAAGGGATAGGAAACTAATTGGTGGCTTGATAGAATAATTAGCTCATGTCATGATATGACCCAAGGGACTGAGTCTAGTTGAAGTCACAGATCATCTTTCTGAAATTATTTTAGAAATTCTTACAGAAATATGTTCATGGTCAATATTAAATTTGGCCGAACCCTCAAATTCATTGAAAGTGTTAAAATCAGACCTATCTCCACCTTTTAGAAAGGAAACATTTTTTAAATATAGAAATCTCAATAATTTTTGTTAAATATTTTGTTCTTTCAGCAACTATTTGAGCAATAAAATTTAAAAATGCCCAAACATTATTTTATCTTGCTGGTTAAAGCATTTTCTGATAAGAAAAAAACAACGTGCAGTTTCCCTTCTTTTTTTTAGCCAAAACAATTGATTCCTTTAATTATGCATCTTTAGAATAGAAGTTAGAAATTATTTTGATATATTTTTTCAAAATATGTTCAGTTAATAGCTTTTCTGAACGAATTAAAATACTTCTCACTAAAAAGCAAAATATTTTCAGAGAATCTCAGCCTATGCACAAGTAGTGTCTGTCTATATAAAATATTGAATTTTAAGACAATGGCTAGCTCAAGACATATATTAAACAGAAAGACTGAAAAGGGGCAAAAAATGTCTTCTCAAGTTTCAGACAAGATTTTCTTTTCCTTGGTTGTTTTAGATTAATATTAATTAAATTATTATTTTGTTTAAAACATCAAGAGCCATTTCTGACTCCAAAACTATCTCTGGCAAGAGTCCAAAGTAAAAGTACAATTATGAAGTATGTAAAAGAGAAATTCCTTGCATTAGGTATTTGTTCAAACTCCTTTTGGTACTTCAATGGATATTTTCCTAGAACACAATAATTCAAAATGTGCAGATCAGGAAAGAGCTAAGATTAGAACACATAGAAACACATTAATTTAACTTTCCATTGCACTATCAGCCTACAGATCAGATTAAAAGACAGAAAGTTGTATCACTGGCTGTTTATACATTTATTTTGTAGCAGTGAATAAAAACTGTACATATACCAGCTTCCAGCTAGAAGAAAAATTTCTTCTCCCTTGCACTGTAGAGATCTGTCAAAGAGAAGCTACACATGATTCATGCTTTGAACCTTTTTCAAACATGTTCTAGGGCAACAGCTCAGAGTTTAAACCAATGTACTGCATGTAGATGCTATCTGTGTTTCATGAGTGACTGGCTGTATCACAGATTGCTGAATGGCCATGTGATTTATGGTTTGATTATAAATGTACGAGAATTTTATATTATAATGCCATTAATTTTATTTACTTTTACTTCTTCTTGTGGACATTGCCAATAAACTAATAATTTGTTACTATGTAAATTAATTCCCATAAATTACTAATGCTGAAAAATTTCTTTCATACACATATACACATATTTCTGACAGCTGAGTTTCAGAGCTACCAAAGAGTTAACACACTTTAGCCAAGTTCTAGTTTTACTTTATATAAATTTGTTTTACCAGCTTGGCTCCCCAAAAAAGCAGCCAACTATGCTTCAAATAATCACAAAGGGCTGCACAACCCATCCAAAAATAGTATCCTCAGTCATCCTGGTTGAAGGTTTAATAAAGGACTGCCTTGAGCCAGTGTTACACACATTTCAGCAGTCCTTCATAGGAAATACAATGCAGAAAGTCTCGTAACATAAATTCTCAGTCCATAAACAGCATTTAACACTGATTCAAGTATTTTGAATTAATAATTTTGAACCTATGAAAATGTTGTTGGATGGATGTCTGAAATGAAAATTCAGATAATAAAGCACTTCTTTACTTTGCTCACTTTCCATGCAGGCAAAACTAATAGAGTGACTCTAAGAAAGAATGTTTTTTACTTACAGAGAAATTGTTGTATTGGTAGTTTCTGAACGCTGAGGTATCTGAGTGAAAGAATTAAGAAAAGTGTTCAAGAATTAGGCCCAATTGCCAGTGTAACTAAATTTATATTGTTGAGATATCTAAAAAGAAAGCAAAAAAAAAATCACTCAACAAAAAAACCCCACAAAGTATTATTCTAGAGCAATAATATTTATTTGACATAAAAAATCCCAAACCTAGAGAATTACTCAGAAATCTAAGCCTAGCTCCTAAGTAGAATCTTTCAACTGGAAAAAAAATAAGGTATTGCACAGTATATGTTGTAATGCTAGGCTCAAAGAAAGGATGCTTTCACACATCATAACATGAGAGATGCTGGCTAATAATGCCAGATAGCACTATCTTCAAAAGTCTGTCATAGGAAGGACCATGACTATAACATGTGAAATATTCAGTCACTGGCATTCCTAGGAACTATTATCAAATCAAATGTTCTTGGCTTGCAAGAAGTCTCATAGGCATAACAGACTAACATTTACAGAAGTAAATCCAACTTTGGGGTACTTGTCTTGACCATAGTTTGTTCCTTTGAGTGGTAGTGAAAATTTAAGGCAGCCAAAACCTTCATGCCCTCCCCAAAACTCTAGCACATTTATAATTCAGATAAAGACTGGAGGCCCTCTTTGTACCACTTGATGAACATCTACTAGAAGTTTAATAATCAAAAAAATGTAACCTCTAGTGAAAGGTCAAATTGTTAAGACAGACTCTTATATAAGGCAAAGTATAATAGGATTTGGAAGGCAAACCTATTCGGACAGTTTGTCAGCATCTTGCACTTCTGAGGCAAAGAGATAAGCTGAAGAATGTCAGGTTGGCAGCAGTCAGAAGACTCTTTAAATGATGCCAAGCCCCAGATGACCTGCTGGTCTAGGAATGATGAAATAATCATATTCTATCACTCACTGTAACATGCTATTACTACGGCATTTATTCTTACACTGCTCAAAGTCTACAGAATTACAATACAGTGTTTTGGGGACATATATACCTTTTTGCAAGATGAAGCCTTAAACAATACTGTTATTTTAGACCCTCAGAGATCATTGAAAGATTCCCTATTTAGATCGCATCATTGATAAACAAAATAAGTTTAGCAAAATGGAACTGCTGTACCAAGACCAGTGTGATAACTCCTGATGTATCCTGCTGGGCTACTTCTACAGCATCTCCAGTCCCCAGAAAGGGAAATACTAGAAAACTGCTGTTTGCCTCAGAGTAAAAATGTGATTATTTTGGTGATATTGAGAATCGTGGTGACCTTGCTGTGTAGAGAATAGATATCCTAACCACTCAAGCATGTCTGCTACTCTGTCACATAGGAGATAATATTACATGGACTGAACAGTTCACACACTCAATTTGGACTCTGGTGGTCTTTAAGCAACGGGATTTCTCTGTGGACAAAAACTGAATCTGGAAGTGGCAGAGATTTTTCTTTTACTGAAACAAGTTTTTCAGTGCAGTCAGGCTAAGCACCAAGTTTGGCAAATTTATTTTTTTTATCATAGAATCATAGAATCACAGAATCACAGAATCACAGAATTGTTTAGATTGGAAAAAAACTTTAAGATCATTAAGCTCAACTGTAAACCTAATACTGCCAACTTCACCACTAAACCATATCCCTGAGCACCACACATCTTTTAAATGTTTCCAGGGATGGAGAGTCAAGCATTTACCTTGGCAGCCTCTTCCAGTCCTTGACAACCCTTTCAGTGAAATAATTTTTCCTAATATCGAATCTAAACCTCCCCTAAAGCTACAGCATTCGTAGATAAAGGAAGAGTAACTGACATCATCTACCTGGATTTGTGCAAAGCATTCCACACTATATTCCACACTGCCCCACACTATATTCTTGTCTCTGTACTGAAGAAACATGGATTTGACTGATACACTACTTGGTGGATAAGGACTTAGCTGACTAGTCACATTCAAAGTGTTATGGTCAATGGCTCAGTGTCCAAAAGGAGTTTGGTAACAAGTGGTGTTTCTCAGGGGTCAGTATTGGGACCAGTGTTGTTTAACATCTTTGATGGAGACATGGACAGTGGAATTGAGGGCACCTGCAGCAGGTTTTCCCAAAACACCAAGCCTGTGGCATGCTTGACATGCTGGAGGAAAGGGATGTCATCCAGAGGGACCCCAAAAGGCTTGAGAGATGGGCCCGTGCAAACCTCATGAAGTTCAACAAGGCCAAGTGCAAGGTCCTGTACCTGAGTCGGGGCAATCCCAGGCCCAAATAGAGGGTGGGCAGAGAATGGATTGGGATCAGCCTTGTAAAGAAAGACTTGGGTGTGCTAGTGAATCAAAAGCTCAATGCAAGCCAGTAGTGTGTGCTTGTAGCCCAGAAAGCCAACAGTATCCTGAGCTGCATCAAAAGATGTGAGACCAGCAGGTCAAGGGAGGTGATTCTGCCCCTCTCTATTCTGCTTTCAGGAAACCTCACCTGCAGTTCTGAGTTCTGGAGTCCTCAGCACAGGAAGGACATGGATCTGCTAGAGCAAGTCCAGAGGAGGGCCAGAAAGATAATCAAAAGGCTAGAGCATCTCCCATATGAGGACATGTTGAGAGTCAGTCTGCTTAGCCTAGAAAAGGGAAGGTTCTGGGGAGAACTTACAGCAGATTTCCAGTACATGCAGGTTGCCTACAGGAAAGATGGGGAAGGATTCTTCATTACAGAGTGCAGTGATAGGATGAGGGGTAGCAGATTAAAACTGAAAAAGGGTAGATTTAGATTAGATATTAGGAAAAATTTTTTTACTGTGAGGGTGGTGAGGCTCTGGAACAGGTTGTCCAGGGAACTCATGGATACCCCATTACTGGCAATATTCAAGGCCAGGTTGGATGAGGCTTTGAGCAACATAATCTAGTGGAAGATATCTTTGCCCATGGCAGAGTGTTTGGACTAGATGATCTTTAAGGTCCCGTCTAACCCGAACCATTCCATGGTTCTATGAAATTCTGCTTTAGAGTTGCAGTAGAATTACTGTGTTTAATGTCACAGTAAAACAATATTTTGCCAGCAACAAATACAGTACATGATGTAATATTACTGATTATTTCCTTTGGGAATAAACAACAGACCTTAATTCTTCAAAGACCATTAATATCTGATAATCAATGCATATTTGATAATATCAGCAATTCTCAGACATGCTGAGAATTTTTAAATCTTCCATGCTTGAATACTATGCATTTAGCAAGGAGAAATTCACCTTATTTATGTTCTTTTTCTCATTTATTGGAACTTACCTAACCATTTTAATGATCTCTGCCTCTAACAGTACTTAACACTAAATCTTGACAAACTGAAGAATCAGGCCATAGCAAGTTCCCTGTGGCTTTAAGCTTTGTGTGCTTCAACTTTAGATTCATAATTCCCCTGCACATTTTGTGCTTGATATCATTTGGAATAGTAAAAGGAATCATTTAACAGCAACATATTTCCTTTGGATAACAACCAGCAATGATCTCTTTTAAAACTACAGGAAGTAGAAGAAGGGAAAGCCCTTCACAACATCTCATCTGAACTTCAGTGACAATGGCAGTATATTCGAAAGTATTTTTTCAAAGTTCTTCCAAAACCACTTAAAATCTTGCACATACTGAGGCCTTCATGAGATTCCAGTGAACTGTGCCATACATAGTCACTGTTAAGTAATAAAAATACAGATATAGCATTGAACTGTCACCAAGGCATGTTACAATGCCTTATACTTTGCTTCAAGGCAGAGTAAGCATCAGTTGCACACTTCTCAGGCAACGTGCTTGATTTAATAGCACTTCATGAGAAAGAAATTGCAAGGGGATAAGCAACACAGTATCTGCCTCAGGTTAAGCTCCTGACTGCTCTGACCTCCAAATTGCTTTTCAGAAAATGAGCAAGCACGCTAACTTTAGATGCCACAAGATGGGTAGTCATGATGCAGAAGGGCTGAAGAACTTCTGGGAGAAAGTTATCCAAGAGCAAACAAAGCAACGAGAAGGAGAAGAGTCTAGGTTAAGCAAAAGCGCCCTGAAAAAGTAAGTAGTATTTTTGCCTTTTGCACAAGACAGCATGGCATGTCATCACATGCTTTAAAATAAGGTAACCTGTTATTGTACTGCTTTATTCATAGCGCAGATTGCATTCTGGATCTTTGGCACTTTTCCTCTCACAGCTGCTTGTCTCGTATTTCCATGGGTCTTCTGCATGGAAACTCAGTCACCTCTCAGTCCTGAACATCATGAGCATTCTTCAAAGGCCTTGGAGCATAGCCACATGAAAATAAAGCACCTTGGCACTATGACTTATGACAGTCAGAAAATATCAGAATATCTACCTGGAGCTAGTACAGCTACACAAAGAAATAAATCAGAATTATGTTAAAGGGGTAGGCAAATGATCCATTCAATATGTAGCATAAACAAATCCATAGCATCTTTATCATGTTTAATAGCCCTTTGCATCAAATAAGCCTAAAGATAGAAAAGGTGCAAGATTTTCCTGTCCCATGAAACATATTTCGAAAGCATTCCTGCTACACAGCAGATAAAAAAAGAAAGGGAGGGGGGAAATATTCAAAAATTTTTATTCTTTTTTTTCTAAAACATTATACAATAACTAGCACTACCTAGAAAAAAAGCTGTGACTGTGATATAGATACTCTACACAAGTGTGGCAGTCTGGTTCAAACACTTCCTCAGTCTGTTGCACCTCAGGACTTTGAACCAGAGTATCCCACATACAAAGTGAATCTGCTGACTAGTAATGGGCAAGGAAAGACAAAAAGAAATACCTGTACCTCTTGAATTTGACTGATGGGCTTTCCTCCAGAAGATGACAAAGGTTTTCCGGCATAAACATTCCTCAAAACTCAAACATTCACGTAAATTAATTTGTTGTCAACTAACTCTAATGTGCTGGTAAAGGGCTGTTTCTTTAAAAAAAAATCCAGGTACTTTTCCTTTAAAAAAATCCAACTTCCTCCCAAGGAGTAGCTTTCCAAGCAAGAAGCTACTATCATCATTATAAAAATAAGGAAATCAGGATCTGGGCAAGCCTTGTGTCTCAGCAGAGTCAGATGTAGATAGTCCTGCCCCCAGTATCCTACTCTGGCTAGTCAGTAATATTCCCAAATCCAAATCATCAAGGTGCTGGAGAGAAAATGTGTGTAATAAAACCCAGGAAATTGTTGAGCTGCACTGAAAACCTTCGTCGCTCTAGCTTCACAAAAAAATTACTACAATAAGACATTGCAACCCAGTTGCAATTGAGACGTAGCAAATGTTTTTAACTTTGTAAAGGTAAAACTGTTAAAAGCTTTTTAAGATCCCAGAACAGAAAAAGAAAATTTTACATATTTTACATTTTACATGTTCAATATGTAAGTTAACTGACCGGTAACAACTGAAACAGACCCAAGCAAGCTTCTTCAAGGTCACTTGATCAAAGCCCAAATTGTTCACAAAATGTTCTCTAATTTGAAAAGAAAAAGGTACTTTTTGGGAGGTAATAGATATTGTCATTACAATATCTACATGTCTACTACCTCATGCAAGTGGCACCTTGGAGAATTAGGTGCTCCCTCTGTGACACCTGGGACACCCGTTGACAAGGAATATCAGTGTTTTCAATGATGAATTTTAACCAGCTGTGGTGATTTTTTGAGTCTTAGCCACACACACAAGCGAATAGTGAAGCCAAGACATGGTATATCAAATGAGAACAGTTTCAAACAATCTGAAATCAAACTCAGAAGTGAAATTAACCCAGATATCCATGTGAAACAGTTACTGCGAACTTATTCTAATTCAAAATAATTGGTTGCTGTTCTTTTTAACATACCAAATGTAATATAAAACCTCTATATATTCCATGATGCATTTGGCATTACCATATGATATCTACTTCTATAGCATTGCTGGGTCAGGTGTCCCATAACACCACAACTTTTGGAAAACAACCCAGCCGACAATATCTGCAGTGGTCCCTAGTGATTTTCTCTTCTGTGTGTACTATACTTGTGTCTTGAAGCTATGTGATTCCTCTTGCATGTGATATCAATTCATTCCATTAAACACATACAAGGTCAACAGAGATCTTGGGTGCAAAATGATTTCTTTTTTTTTTCTTTTGTTTTTCCTCCAGGGTAAACCAAAGTGATCGTATTTAAAGTTCTGCTTTCTCTTCTGCACAGTATTTTACCATAAACTTCAAGAGTGTGGTCATGTATTTTTTAATTTGTTCCTGGAATGACCTTAACTGGATAGATAGTGCTTCAGTGTGGCTTTGAGAATACCCCAGAGGAAAAAACGGAGCTCTTCACACTAACTATTTCAGCAGTTGTTTGACTCATTAGGAATCCAGCAATGTCACCCGCTGATAACATCAGTACTATCTCTTTCTCCCTTGCATTCCTAGTCTAGCAAGCTAGAGAGATGTGTAGATGGTAAATAAATACGGGACAAGTGCTATGGTGATGAAAGAGAGGGAAAGCTTTGGCCCTGCTGAAAAGCCCTGGATATATTTGAAGGATTTGGCTCAGTACTTGCTAAGCGCTTGTCCTCTCTTTGCAGACTCCGCCACGAATGGACTCTGCGGCTGGAAGGCCAAGCAAGGCAGGTACAGGCGCACAAGAAAATGCAGAAAGAACAGATGGCACTGCTGTCCATTGAGGCTCTTCCCTCACCAGTTAAAACTGTTGCTTAAAGTTATTGTGAAAACACAGAAAGCATTGGGCCTGACTCTTACCTTCTGCATGTACTTATAAACCAGCAGTTACACTGCTGAACAAGCGAAAGATCAGAATCTGGTCAGATTACTTACTAAAGCTACTAATAAAGTCCTACTGAAATTCAGTGCAAGAATAAGGCTCCAGTACATAATCTTAGAGAAAATGCAAAGGGATAGATGAGAAGCAGACACTTTAATTCTCCATGATATACTGTTTCTGTGATGCAGCAGGAATTTCCTAGGTAACTCTGCATTTCCAAGTGGCAACAACACATTTCTAGGAAAGAGGATTGCTTGCTTAATAGGAACAATACATTCAGATGGCTGCACACAAAACTGCACTTTTCCATTTACAGAGCTCACAGTCTAGCTTAACACAGAAATAAGCTGTTTGATGAGCCTGGTTTGATGAGCCACAGTGAAGGGAGTTAAGGATTAGTCTGATCAGCTGAACAGAAGGATAAATATATTCTTTAATGGCATCAGGGGAAAAAAAGAATTATTTTTTCTGATCTACATATAACAGAATTTAAAATTCTAAACCATTAGGTGAACAGAGGAATTGATTTTTATTTTCATGGGGCAGGTAAGAATACGACTGAGGTTATTGTGAGCCAGTCTGGGAAATGTCAGAGGAAGTGAGTATTAGAGGGAGTTTGAAATAGAAGGGCAACTAATCATTTCATCATAACAGCACAGGAATGTTCTGCAAGGTCCCACTTGCCATAGCTGATATGCAATAATCCAAACAATTGCTGCACTTCATATTCTTCCAGGTCAGGTGAGATACAGGGAGGAATAACTAAACATAGCACAATAACAGTATATTTGATAACCCATGTGTCTCTGTATCTAAAAAAAATAAATATTTTATATGCAAACATTTACCTCATCTCTTCAATTAATTTCTTTGATATGCAAGAGAAGAGTAATAAGTCTAAACAATTACTTTTGTTTAACAACACTTAGACAGATGGAATTTTACTGTACATCTTTGTTTACATTGTAGAAATATATAGGAACATATTTGATAAATTTCAAAAATTAAGCCATTTTGATCTCACAGAAATGCTATTTTAATCCTTTCAAAACACCTCTTCATTAAAACACACGATTTTACAGAATGTTCCCACTTTTACATTGTGACATTATCCCATAGAAAAAAAGCATGTTATCATGAAAGTGTTGTCATTCCAGGAGAGATTAAAACAACTAAAAGCTTTTGAAATGTTCTTTGATTATTGAAAACTGAAGGGAATGTATAATCAGTCTCTTTCCATAAAACCCAGCTAAAAAAGAAATTGTTTCTTCCAATGTTGCTTGTTGGTTTGGATTTTTTTTATTAGGAAAGCAACGTTGAACATTAATAAAGTTGTAGCTGCTTTTGCCATTACAGATTGGTCTCTTCCTTTTGTGTTTGTTTATTTCCCACTATTCTCCAAGAAGTTCTTCTACAGGCATCCAAGATAAACTTCAGCTCTGATGAAGATCAAACAAGACCCAGACCTTCTGCCACTTAAATAAAAAACATAGTAGTTCATTGTTCTGTAGCAGTAGTTAAAGGACATTGAAATGGAGAAATGCCAGGTTCCCCACTTCTCAAAATCAATCTACTAGATTTGCTAGTTTAACAATTGCTTTATGATATTCTAAGGACATCTACATCAGTGCAGTTTACACCTGCCTACTCTACATCTGTATGGCAAGAGAAGATCCAAGAAAAGCTGGCCTAATAAAGATTTATTGTTATATTACATTTAATGTTTTTAATTATTAAGAACACTTTTATGACAGTATATCTGATGTGTATCAAGTGCACAGGGAAAAGATCACAAAGGTAAATGAAATCCATAAGCAACAATTTTCAGCACTCCCCTGAGAACAACTAAAAACTACCTTAGGTCCTTAAGCAGTAGCTTTTCCATCAGGACCTCTAAGGGGGTCGTGGGATATGTAAAATCACTTCCACTACATGCAGGCAGCATCATATTGACTACAAACTGGAGCAGTGTCACAGGCATTGTTTATATTCACAAGTGCACGGGACCCATTTCAGTTGTGAATGGGTTTCTAATACCTCCTCTACAGCACAGAGCGTGTATATTATAAGTGTGAAGTACTAAAATCATCCAACTCTTAGTCAAAAACAGGTCTTTGTGAGTTGTTCAAGTACGTATGAACTAGTCTTGCTTATTCTAACATATCTTATCGGACAGCAGTATCCTTGCACCTCCATGATGTCGAACACCAGATACTTTCTGATCTGAAATGTGGGTGTTCATTTTTACTGCTACTGCACATACAACCAGTCTGAGAAAGGAATCAAGAACTAGAAATAATAAATTCTAGTAGCCAGATGTAGCCAGACATGCTGCTTGCAAATTGCAAAGTTGAAGGCAGACAGTAAAGTGTCAACATTTAGTCTTTTTCTTTAGTTCTTGAACTGGTGAAAGGAAAGCCTGAAAATGTCATAGATAAAACAGGATAACCAGTGAGCGTAAGACCTTGGGAGAGTAGATACATTCAACTGAATACAGTACTTTTCCTTGAAGTTTATTAATGTGCATAAAAGAAAAAGAACAGGAATTGAGTATCAATCCACACAATCACTGCCATCCTCAGCCTGTAGTAGAAAGACATTACCATTCTTTACATCTGCATATAATCTAGCTCAGCACTCACCTAAACCAGCAAAGAACAACTGAAATTATACAAGACAAGGCATGGTTATGGTCATGGGATTTTAATCATATGACATATGATGCAATGGGTGTGGATGATATCATGAGGTAATGCACTTAAGCTAGCATACTGATGTCATCTTCAGAATGCAGATATGAGCACATAGTACATTCATTCACATGGCTACTCTTAAGTGCTGCATCTGATCTTGTAAACAGTGAATAATACTTGAGAGACAGAAAAGACTGCTTTCTTAAACCCTCTGTCAGCTGTGGCCAGTTGCTGAAGTCCAGCTTACTCAAATCAAGGCAGTCAGAAGGGTGAACATAAACCACATTAAGATACAATCTTACTTCACTCGGCCACCATCCAGAAACACTCACATGATCAGTTACAGATAGGACATGTTTAAGTAAGCAGCAACTCAACACCTGTCAGCTGCTACACTTGAATTAGCACTTAAATTCAGAGCAGGAGAGCCTTTTTAAAGCAAATGTGTTAATTATCTGCAGTTATTACACAGCGTTTTGGACTACAGAGCAAATCTAAAGCACGTGAACTAGATTTCCTTCAGAGGAAACTAAACCAAAGCAGAAGCCATGCTGCCAGTGCACACCAAATGACACAGACTTCTAAGGATCTTGGACAAGAAATACCTCTTCAGACAGTTTTGAGACCCCTGCATAGAGGGGATATTTGGTCCAAGTAATTGAATTAGACTGTGTCTGATGTTAATCCCTGAATCACGCATAATATAATGTAGGCCCCTTAACGGCAGCCACTTTTATCTACTGAGTTGCAGGTAATGTGCTGAGTTACTTGCTAATGTAGATGAATATAACCCAACTGAAGCATCAAGGTAGGATCAAAGCACATTAATATGTTTCATGTAGATCTAAATGTGGACCTCACCAGACAAAAAAACTGAGCTCAAGAATGATAATATAATTATACAGCCTTGCAGAAGTGCTTGCATACATATCAAAGCACAGCTTGGTCAATTGACCTACAGGAGCTGCATGATTTGGAACAGAGTTTACCCACACTACAACAGGTCTTATCATAGGTCTGGCTTCTGGAACCATAAAACAGCTATGTGTGGTTCAGTTCTACAGTTAAATTATAGGAATATGAGGATAATTACCAATTTCCTAGCCTGAATGTTCCTGTTAACTAGGAACTGGTTGTGTCCTGAGGGATGTTGTTCTCTACCTTGCCTATTAAACAGCACTTGGCTGGGGCTTCACTGCCACAATGTGAATAAGAAATAGTAAATCACATAAAACTTGTACATAAAAAACACTAGTGGATTGAAAAGGATTGTAGATAAATAATGATGAAACAAATAATAGCTTTAGAAAACTTTGTACTTCCTGAGGACACATCCTTTCACAAATCAAACATTACTATACCTCTTATTTCTTACAGAGAAGGACAAGAGTTATCCATGGTGTTATGCATTTGAGAAAAAAATTTCACTCACAAATTCAGTAGTCAGGGGTGACAAATATAAAAAATCTACTTCTTTCTTCTACTTTCCATCTGTTTCAGCTGTGTGTATTTATCTGTGTGTTACTTAGTGGCTGGAATTTTAAATATATAAGCTAAGGCAGACACAAAGCAGGGGAAATTCCAGCCCCAAAATGACAGTCTGACAAACAGCCTGGAAAACGTTTACGTTACCAGCAAAGCCAGACTGAGCAATAGGTTGTTTTGTGCTACCCCCATAATTAAATGTACTTGTTTCAAATGCTGTTCTTTAAATTAAATAGTAAATTCAGTCTAGTGAACATTTAATCTAAGTACCAGGTACTCAGTGCCACTTTTCAGTCTGTAATGGGTCTGCTAAGTGTTATGACTTTAGAGGTTCACAACCACGTGTGATTTAACCCCAGCCAGCAACTAAGCACCACACAGCTGCTCACTGGTGGGACAGCGGAGAGAATCAGAAGATAAAAGTGAGAAAACTCATGGGCTGAGATACAGACAATTTAATAGGTAAAGCATAAGCCTAAGCTAAGCAAAACAAGGAATTCTTTTGCTACTTTCCCTTGGCAGGCAGCTGTTCAGCTATCTCCAGGAAAGCAAGACTCCATCACACGTAACAGTTAGTTGGAGAGACAAATACCATCACTCCCAATGTCCCCCCTTCCTCCTTCTTTCCCTAGTTTTATATGTTGAGATGATGTCATATGGTCACTTAGGGTCAGCTGACCTGGCTATGCTACTTCTCAACTTGTTCATGGCCCCACTGGCAGAGCATGGTACGCTGAACATCAGTGTATTATCAGCACTATTCTCAGACTAAATCCAAAGCATAGCACTACATCAGCTATTAAGAAAATAATTAACACTGTCCTAGACAAAAACAGTACACAGGGTCAGTATTTTTCCCAAAGGAAAAAACAGTAGCATTGAGGACAGATATAATTTCAAGCAACTGCAGTAATAAAATAATAATTTGACAAAATCATACATGAGGAAAGATGCAGTAGCAAATATAATATTTATTTTAGCTTTTTTGGCCAGTTCTTTAAAGAATATCCCCTTTGTGCTTGGTTTCCATTATGACTATACTGTGTATCCAACCTGAACACTGATGTAATTTGATCAGAACTGTAACTTCCCAATATATTTTGACTGTTCAACCATAGGGAGCACTTAAAAATAGTCTTAATAATGAAAAGATCTCTATTCTACTAGATTTAGTATCTATCACAGAGGAATTGTATCCAAAAATACTGATACAAAAAGCTCCATGTGTATTGCTGTTCACAAACAAGCAGCAGAAAATTATGTTTTCAAAGAGATTTTGCTGTAGCTAATATTATTTTTCTCCCTTTACTGTGCTATTCTAGTTAACAATTGCTACACCATTGTTAAGAGTTTAAGGTTGCAGTACAGACTGTGAGTATAATTAGGCAAGGAAAACACTATATTACTGGAGCAGTCCTGTTCAAAAAGTACCTTTGTTTGCCCTGATATCTTAATTTTATTTTTATAAGGGTGATGTGGATTCCACTGCACTACTCTTACAGAAATTTATTCTGTAAGATTTGTATCAGTGCTTATATATATATATATATAGTGCTTATAATAAGTGAACAAACCCATACAATTGTTCATTTTGACATATAAAAAGTTCCAAATAACAATACCACCTCCTTAATTACTAGATATTTTTGCAGCAGAGCTCTTGTTAGAGCTTACTGAATAAGGAAGTATGAACAAATTAATTGATACTTTGCAGCTTTTCGACAGTAGATGAGTTTACTGATTTTGTTGATACTGCCTCAATCATTAAGTATGTATTTATAACAACAAGACTACCAGACACTGAAAATAAGCCATACAAGCAATAAGGGCAGTCTAATCTACAAATCAGAAAGAACAGTTATTATTCACCATCTCAAATGAACACTTAATAACCTGGAACTAAATCCCTTTAGGCTCCATTTATGATATGTACACACTTCTACTGCAGTGATGACAAATACTCCATTTTCCCAGAACTAATGACCCTCTATAATATGTACTAGAGTGCTGACAATTGCATGGAATGAGTCTGTCAACAAACTAACAGAATTCAGCCATGTTTGAAAAGTTTTACGCTTAAACCACAGGCATATTTCAGAACTTCCAACCCATAATAAGCCCCTCTGGAAACATACCAAAATTCTGCAGCATGCATTTGGTAAAGAGAGTTTCTGCACGTGTTGTTAATTTTTCATTTTGTTACACTTTGTCCATTACAGGTAATAAACAGTACTACATGAGAGTAATTAATATGTAACAGTTCACTGAGCTCTGACAAAAAAACAGCGTTTCATGGGATGTTTTATTGCTTCAATTGTTGGTTGCATTAAAGGATATATTATCTATCTCAAAACAAAAGTTTTGTTGTTTTGGGGTTTTTTTAATTTATTCCAAGGCATCTCTGAATGTCTTGAAGGAGGTACAGGTGCATCTCAGAGCTTTGCTGCAGGTATTTTGACAGCTCTCACTTAATATACCACCACAAAGGTTAAGGATGCAGAAATTAAGTATGCCTTAAACTACATTAGCAGCTACATTTATAGTTCAATTTGCACACTGTCTTTACATATCCTGAAATCACCAGGGGAACCAGCCAGCCTCCGTGACAGGGACAGCATCTCTCCCAGCAAGCTAATTTTGAAGAGTATAATACTGCATAGCCCAAATACTAGAATAGCTAGAATTAAGCCATTTTTTTTCTATGAAAGCCAGCAAACTTGAGCAGCTACGCTGTCTAGTTCTATTAGTGCCATCTTTTCTTTCAGATACCTTGGAATTTCTGGTACTCAGTTGTAAAGCCTCCCATCCAAGTGCAAATTCTCCTAGCTGCCAATCCTCCATGCATCTTAAGGAAGTCTGATATTTCTGTTGGCAAGTGGGTAATAAGAATTCACAGCTAGGCTGCAGTATTTTTTATCAGAGTAGCTTTACTTATCAAGAGACAAGAGTAAAATCTGAGTTGGGAGAAATACAGCCTTCTAGCACGAATTCTAGCCAATGTGACAGGCTTCTTAAGCTTTGCTCTGATCTGGCATATAATTACTATGCATCCCTGATCTGCAAGCTGTTAGCTCTTAAGCTGCAGAGCAATTGCTGACTTGCATATCTGCATTCTCTAACAAGAAAAGAGTACTTGAAAGACCTGTCTCAGAAAATTAATTTTTAATCATTGAAAACAACTAGAAATAAAAGCAATCAATTTTGCCTCAGTTGCTTTGAGTTAGTCTGGATTAGCACATCAATTAAAAAGTAAACCAAGATAAACACACATATATGAATTTTACTCACATAAAACATGGTTTTGCTAGCAGCATCCTTTAAACAGTTACAACTGAAACAATGAAATCCTACCATGTGGAGGAATGGAATTGTAGTTGAAACCAAGTTTTTCTGTTCCAAATAAAATTACATGCAGACACACTATCCTAAATGTTTTAGGAATTTCAGTCTCAAGTTTAGAAACTGTTGGTTTGAAATGCCCCATCTCCAGTCTGGATGTGACACAGACACAGTGCTCTGTCTCCTGGTTTCTTAATGTTTGGTGTTCTGCACAATTTCCCTTCACCTTCTGCCAGCCAGAGGAGGAATATATTAGAGAGGAAAACCATGCTAGGGAATGTAAAACACTTTTCCAGCACATCCCCTCAGCAGCCTCAGGCGCACAGGTTCTAGGAAGTTCTAAACACAAAATAAAACTTCTTCCAGAGCAAAATATTTTTCTTCTTGTCTTTCAGTTTTCTGTTATTTGGGTTTTTCTGGGGGGTGAGGGGTTCAGGACAGGACAGTCAGAGGAGCAAGATCAAAGAAGGGACATTGAAGCCACCACAATAGTTCTGGCAAGCTGAGCTTCTGCTCCCTCTATCTGGAATCAAGCTTTTCCTTTTCCACAGTTTTACACCTCTGTATAGGTGTCATTGAGGAGGGGCTCCATCATCTTGTCCAAGTGCCAAAATGACACACAGATCTGAACAAGAAGGCCATGCAAAAGAGATGGCCATCCAGAGCAACAGCCTCCACAACTGCTGTCCTGCTAGCAGCGTCAAGAGCTAAAGCTAGAGCCTGGCCTTCTTTCACTCCAATTTTCACACCCTCCACAGCTACTTAAAGCTGTTTTTCAGTTATCAGCCTGCTACATCTGTGTGCAGCAATGCCAGAAGGGACTCTGAGGACATGAATGTAGATAGACACTGACTCTCTTTTCCTTGTCATCCCAAAACTGTATGTGACAGGTGGTGCTTGAGAACTGCTGGCTGCCTTCAGCTCAGTCCTGACCACAACCAGCTGCAGCAGCATGCAATTACAGGACAAACCTAGGTCAGCGTACATGAGGCAAATTTTCTCTTCAGTTTTCTCATGCAGCTCTATGACAAGAGGAGAAATGCATAAGCTTGAGAGAAGCAGAGGACAGAAATTGAAGTTAAGGTAACAGTGCCAGAGGCACAGTACTAAGCAGACTAACAAGTGCTCTGGAGACAAATGTAACATCCAGAAAAGAAAGTTTTTAAACTGGTGTTGTAGAATTCTCCAGGCAAACAAAAGACTTCTAAAATGAAAAATGTGAATGTTGTCTTTGAAGTCTGGCTTCTCAGGTGACCTTTTATCTTATGTTAACATTTCTCAGAACTCATGGTAGAGTTCCTATTAAAGTCATGCTAATCTTTAACCCAAGTAGCAAACCAAAACAGGGTACTACCAGTCTCTGGCATTCAAGCTTTATAGACTAATCTTTTTTAAATTACTTTTTAAAAAAATCAGGAGATCAATCACTAAAAATGTTTAATTCTTTGTTGTTCTGGAAATTCAAGTTTTTGCACATTTTCCTACAACTTTGCAGGCTTCAAGCATCTTTTGCATCTTAGGTACCCAATCAGCCATAAAGCATGACTTTCAGTCTTTGTTCAGTCTTCTAAGCTCTAAAGGCTTTTACTAAGAAAGCCTGAAACATGCTGACATCTGAGATGCAATCTCAAGAACTGTCAGTGCTGATTATAAGTTAAAATAGTCAAACTATTACCTTGTAAAGAAATTATGAGAAAAAAACTATTTCTAAAGGGTCTTTTCCAAACTGAACAATTTAATGATTCTACCTGCCCCAGAAGCAAATTGTACAGGATTACTTTTATCTAACAGAGGCTTGTGCTGGTTTCATCCTCTTGAGGTCTCAAAGTCACACAAAACAATTGAGCCTCTGTAACAATTCTGCTGCTACCAGGAAGGCTGTGATTCTCTTTCCCTGCCCTGCTCATGCCTCCACTCTCTCCCTTCCACCCTGTGGACACAGGGCTCTGCACATCACTAATTCACTCTAGTGTTGCAGAAATCTAGCCAGAATTTTTCTGGGCGAGACTTCTGCTGGATTAGGGAGACTTGGCTTGCCCAGGACAAGCCCCCTTAGATGGGCACAATGGAACTTGGAGTAGAGCTGCAGTGGGAAAAAGGTATGCAGCATATCTTCACATTCAGATTGCCTAATGTCTCAGCTCATGATGGGCATTAAAGACACTACACTCACCCCATGCAGCTTCATCACACATGTAATAAATTCATGCAAAAAATCATTTGGATTCAATGGTCTTCAATATTTAGGGCTACATTCAGAAGGTTTACTTATCCCTTAGCTGCCTTTAGCTTTGAGAATCATACAAGGTGTTTCAGACATCTTGAAATCTCCTCTGGGAGACGGAAATCAGTGCAGAGTATAGCTTCTTGCTTCCAGCTTCATGGTAGTGTGAACACACACAGAGTATGTTGCCCCCACCCCTGATTTTTTTCATTTGATGATTCATGTGACCAGAGGATGAGTAGGCAACTTTTGCTAAATTCTTCTGGGTATAGCCCTGATGGGTTGATTGGGAAGCTCTAGAGTTTAGGGGATTCAAAACTCTGAAACTAGTTCAGACTATACCTAGCAGCAAAGGAAATCCAGCAAATTCAAAATTAATCTCAATTGACAAAATATGCCTCCTTCATCAAATAAGAAGGATTGATAAGGAGTTCTGGCTTCTAAAAATTTTCTCGTTATTGGCAGTTTTTCAAAGTCCAGTGTTAGTGACCTTCAAGTTACACTACAAGACATAAATATACTAGTTAGCAAAGTAAAAGTGCCACAGAAATGAGTAAAATAATAATTCACTATCCATGGAGTTACTGAGAGTGCATAAAGAATGAGAAAATGAAGAAGTCATTCTCCATAGTTTCATGTTTCCTCTAGATAAAATCCAAAAATATCCTATGAGATCCAGTTAAGAAGGAATTGAGATTTCAATAAAATATGCATCAAGGAAATAAGTAAATGCAGAAATTTATTCAGAAAGAGCTAAAAGAGAAACTGGAAAGGAGAGTACTGATGACATTTAACATTTCTTTTTCTCCAAAGATAGGAAACACCATTTAAAGATGCATCTCAGCAATTATCACACGGGAAAATAAGTTAACACAATATGTTACAGTTTCCAAACCTCAGGAGGCTCTTGCCTTGTTAGTTAGGGGCAGGCTAATAAGCTCATGTAACTGGGTTCATGCTCTAATTAGCATCTTTCCCCAGCTGCCAGATAATATACTGCCATTATTTTAGAATCATAGAAGAATCATAGAATCACCACGTTGGAAGAGATCCACTGGATCGTAGAGTCCAACCATTCCCACCAATCTCTAAATCATGCGCCTCAGTACCTCATCCACCCTCACCTTAAACACCTCCAGGGAAGGCGAGTCAACCACCTCTGCCTGGAGAATGTCTTTGTTATATCATAGTACAGAACTCCAAGAGTATACAAGGTTTTGAAGACTTCCTGAAAACATCCTAAATTTTCACGCAGATTATAGTCACAGTTTTATTTGTAGTCAAGCTGAAAGCTAAATTTAAATGGGGTTTGATGTGTACAAAGCAAAAGGAGAGAGAAAAGAGAATTCCTCTGCAGATCTGATTCTTTCTTATAAGAAATAAAAACTAAATGGCTCTCTACTGAACAGCTGCTGCTCTATGGCTTGAAAAGTGATCTGCTGGTGCAACATAAGGTAGAAGTTCCAATTTCTGGTGTTTTCTAGGGCTCCTGCAGCATTTAATGACTAATTCCAGTTTTATGTCTTCCAAGTTCCCAGGTTCCCAGACCATCTAAGCATATAGTTACTACTTGGTGAACTAGCTTAATCCAAGTGTGAAGGTTTTGCACTGACATGTGACTCACTGATGTGGGACAACAGAAATACAGACACAATTTCCATTCTGTCATCCTGGCTAGCAAATGCAGCAACCTGCATATGGTAAGGAGAAACAGGTAAGTGAGAGTAGTGACAGCCAAAATTCCTGCAGCTAAAACCACCATAGCTAATCTATTGGAGTCATAAACTCCCAGTTGAAGTTCTTCAGCACTGAAGAAAAGTCAGGGTTAGTCTATGCAGCCCAATGAATCACTTTTCAGATTCTTTAGAAGTACATTATCAAAGACGCTAAATCTTAGCCCTTATTGGACAGCAAGAAGGATGAACAAATGAGGCAAAGGAGGAGCTAAAATACTGAACCCTTGACCAGAAAGACACAACAAGGAATTCATTCCATTGCCTGACAAGTATGATCATATTGCTTTGATATTTGAAACCTTGAAATGAGCAAGACTGTAACATAATAAACAGCTGGGCTTTTCAATCCTTCATGAGGCTGAGAGATGCTTGTTTGTAGATGGAAGTTATTTGCTTTATGCTGCCTTTTAACATGCTTGTTTTCTTTCTAGATAAGTTGAGGGCAAGTAAAGTAGGAGAGAAGGAAGAGTACCACTGCTTCTGAAATCCTGTTTCCCTTATCCTGTACTACTAATTTAGGGATGGATGAAATTATGTGGTTCACTTTACAACTAGCATTCCTCCATAATGATGCCTTTCCTCCATAGCTCTACATCAGATGAAAACCTTTTCCAGAAACCTAAAAATGAAGTATATTGCATGGTCCAGACATAGTGTTGTTCAACTTGGTGCCATAGACTGATCAACACAAATATAGACAACACGTGAAGACAGTGAGGTTCTCAGACTAAATATGATTTGAAGGGCATGGCAAAGGAGCATCTGAGCAGCTGTCAAAGTGGCAGACTTTCTCCAATGTGGTTAATGTTCCTGGAAGTTCCTTAATAAGTACTTATAAACAGCTTTTCACAATGAGGCAATGCAAGTTTATGCACTGGGCTTGCATTTTGATGCACACTCACCCCATCAAAATTAAAAACAATATATTTAATATAAGGTAAAATGTGTCCAAGGTAAACCTACAAATCCTGTACAAGCATGAAAGTGAATCTACACAATACCAAAACTTCTTAAGTAACATTACTTCTGTTTTGGCTCGCTAGATTTTGTAAAGTTTAAGTAAAACAGCATTTTTACCCTTCAGGAGTTTTGGTTGCCATCTCCAAACTATCCCTTAGGAAATGGAGCTACGAAATTGTTAGTACACTGTATGCTAACTCAGAGAATTCTTTTACCTCCAAATGTGCATCTTCTGGAAGGACGGAAGGATAAACTGTTACCCAGAATGACAGGCTGAAAACCTAAAATAGCACCTATAAACTAAGAAATCCCCAAGGCATTATTTTTCACATTACCAGAGTTTTAATATGCAAGATTGACTATCCTGAATAAAAATAAAGACCCATGAGAAATACATATAATACCAGGACCATAACAAGGTCTCAGTCATAATGCTACTGCTTGGCAGACCAAGGTCTTCCGGAATTAAACTTTCCATTTTTTTGAGTTGCATGTCCTTCTTCTGCTTGGCACACAAAGTGACCACACAAATTTGCTTAATATAAAGTGAAGAACATGAATGTTTTTTTCTCAGCTAAACTAAAGATAATTCAGAAGAAGTTCTGATTTGTTCCATAGCTCTGCTATTCTCTGTATCACAAGTGATGGCTGTGGATGGATGGTAAAATCTCACAAGATAAAATTTCAGCCCCTTTCCACTTAATGGAGCCCCACTAATGTGTACAGTGTTGCCAGGATTTCACTCCAGCTTCATGCATCAGCCAAAGAATGGCAGGGAGTTGGAGTCAGCTCAGCTCTAGGAGTAAATACATCGACCTATGTAGAACACATTACCATTATTGTGAATTTAGGTAAATTCAGGCTCATAGTTCCTTCTTGTATCCTCCTGTATCTTTCTCATCTCTCTTTCAATACTATTCTTTCCCTTTTTCTCTCACTGGCAGTAGCTCTACTGAGTGCCAGAATAATCACACTTTCACTGAATCAAGTGATAGACCACCCCAGACAGGAGAGATGCTTCTACAGCAAGCACTCCAGACTTCCTGGCCAAGGGTTGTGGTACTCGCAGGAGATGACTGGAGAATACTAAATCAAATTATTATAGTGCACTTCATAACATTTTATAAACCAACAATTCCACAAATTTCTTTCTCTTCATCCCCTGTTATTTCCCCAGTTTGCAGCCTTGAACATATAATTCATAAATACATAAGGCTTTGGTGTGATGTCTAAAATAAAAGAATTACAAATCAATTTTTTTTATATATTTCCACAGCTGCTTCTGCTTTTGCTGGAGATCCAAGTTAAACAGCGTAACATTTACAGAAATTGTTGGAGTGCCACCTACTGGAAATACTTGTACAAATGAAAAATCACCTTAGTTAATTTGCATGAAACAATCATACATTAACAAAGTGTTAGTTTAACTATATCAGTTTTAAAGGCTTTAAAATGCATACACTTCATGTCCCATCCATAATTATGTTTAAATTAATATCAGCATGTAACTTCAAAAAATCAGCCTCCCTAAGTGGTAAGACCCTGAAAAGCAGTAAAGATGTATAGCCCTGGAGTATAAAATATCAAAAATCAGAGCAGATCCACCTGAATAACCACCTTCTTAAAACTTGAGTCACACTACTAAGAAGTATATCCACTGCTGGTGTAAATTTTATATCAGATCCTGGTTTGCAGTCTTCAGAGACCTAAGTAATCTTAGACTCACAGAGTTTTGCTGTGTTTTAGACTCTGAATGTAAATGATTAATTTTTACAATAGAAATCAGTCACCTTGGGATAAAACAACCAAACCCTCTCATGGAAAACTTACAAATCAGCCTTGGGACCACACAACCAGTTTTAATAAAATTATCTTCAGCTGCCATTTCTGCTCAGAAGACAACTCACACAATGCTGCAAGTGACTTCTCTCTTTCTCTCTCTCTCTCTTTCTCTCTTTCTCTTTTTCTCTCGTTCTCTCTTTCTCCCACGAACAGATAAATTTATGGGTTTTTCCTCCCTCCCTCACAAGCTATATATTCAGGCCTTTAGCTTCTATGAAAGTGTGCTGATTTACATTTAAAATTGAATGAAAGTGAAAATATTTTAAGCAACTGAAAGAAACTGATGCAGTTTTGAATCTTGAGCTTGATCCTTGAGCACTTTGTCCTCCCTCCTTCCTTACAATATAGCAAAGATCAGGTTGTGACTGCCACATCTTGAAGAGTATTACTACTGAAATGCTCATGTATCTGCTTCATCTCCTTCTCTTTACTACTGCAGTTTCTTCCTCTGTGGCTTTACAAGCTGTCATGCTGAAAGAAACAACTGTGTTGCCCAGATCTTTTCTGTCCAAACATCCCAAGTCTGATCTCAAAAATCACACTATTCCTCTTTCGAGTCTTTCTGTTAATTAACACTGACCCCTGCCTAGCTCATGACAGCTTTTTTGACAGTTCTTTTCATGGTTGCGGTTAAGAGAGCTGTGCAAACACATAAGAGTGGGAGCTTTTGTAGATGGTTCCAGGGGAAAGAAAAAAAAAATCCCCAAATAAACTGAAATTAGTTATACCTGAAAGCACAGACTAGAAAAAGAAAATGAAGACTGACATGGCACAGAGACAAAGTGAAGCAAAATATACTGAGTGAGGGATAATACATACTGTGCTTCACATATTCAGTCCTCAGGATTGTTTCAGCAGCCAAACATTCCAATCCGCTCAGTCATTCTCTGTGGTCTAAAATTCCTAACTCCAATTCTATGGCCAAATAGAATTTTACAATATGTTTATAAAAACTAGCACATGGAATTCAATTACTAAATTGCAATCTACTTTCTCTTATTGGCAGTGAAGGCTAAAAACACCTTTTCCATTCATATTGCTTATATGACGGTTAGATAGTAACTGACAGTATCACTTTCTAAACCAGGTCCTAGTCTATTACACCTTTATTTCCAGCAGGCATCTGATATATTCATTCTTCACAAGTACTTCTTCTTTCTCCTGGTAGCTTACATCATTCTATCAATGCATGGTTTTTTTATTCCTTGGTTTTATCTCTTCCTCCAAATCCCGCAGAGTATGCTCCAGGCTTCTCTGTGGTTTATAAAAGATCTTTTCTCCTATGGCTTTCTCTTGAAATTTCAATCATTCTCTGTCTCATCTTGAGGCATGCTCTCATATAGAGTTTCACCCCCTTAACAAGCACAGTTTCTTCTTCAGGGAACATATTTACAACAAAAGTTCAGGGGCATTAGAAGTAACATTTCTTTGGTGTAATAGTTGTAGACCCATATCTGAGAATAATGACACGTCTCCAATGCCCACTGTACTATCTGCCCTTATACTGCATACTAAAAAAGAAGGAAATGTGAGGAGAATAAAAACATTTACAACAAAATTCTCAGTGAAATCAACAGGTCTACTTCAGTGAAATCAACAGGTCTACTTCTCAGTGAAATTCTCAGTGAAATAAACAGGTCTACTTCAGGTTTCATGCCTTATCTCCAATTTAAAATAACTATGCCACAAGTAATTAAGGTGAGAATCAGTGGGGGTAAGCATAGCAGTAGTTCTCCAATGTTGGCAAAAATCTTGGAAGATTTATTTGTGACAATGTTTTTGTGAGTCCAGATCCTGAGCTTCTCCTAGTCTTCTTCCTTTCAAGTGAAACTTTTGGTAAACTTGAGTAATAATGGAAAATGAACCTGGGCCCATGCAATGTCTTTCAGACTGGTTGTCAGATCCTATGAGATCACTTTGTTATTCTAAATATCCATGTACTTAAAGCTCAGTTTTAGTAGATCTCCTAAAAATTTGGTTGGGAAGGAAATACAGTTTGCTAAGTCTTTTTCTACTGGCTGGCATGAAAAGTAAGTTACATTAAGGTAATCTTTATGTTGTTAATATACACACTTAAAAGGGAAAACAAAATTGAGTCTGTTCCTAGTTTTCAACAGGAGGGATTTTTATCAATATGAAATGTGAGATTTCTTTTTGCAGCAGTGAAACCATTGTATGTGTATACTATCACTTCTCATTTGAGCTTCGAATAGTATCGTTCTGGTTTTATTTCCTACTGGGAAATTTACAAAGACCGCTATTTTAATGTGTGGCATGACAGTGATGTACAACTGTGAAATGAAGCCAGGCAAATTAATTGATAATGCAGTTCTTTATGCATTCTCTGGGAGCTGTGTCACAAGGAGGGGCTAACAGTAGGTGTTTACAAGTAAAACAGAAACTAGGAGGTGATTTTAAGAAACAGGACTATTCTTACTGATCAGATTCTATTCCACAAATTGCCAGGTAACAACAGAGCTTACATGAAAGCATTAGTGTTAGTGAGTCACTACTTCATTGATTTAAGAGTTCATGTATACTCTTTTACATAGCGTTTTCTGTTACCAGGCTTTTTATTTTGCCGATTTTTCCCACTGTAGCTTTGCAAAATAAATATGCATATACAAGAAAGCTGCATGCATGGTTTACACATTTGCCTTTTTTTTTGTTTTGCTTTTTTAAATTACAAAATTAGAAAAGAGGATTATTCTGTCAAGTGCTGAAAAGGACACTGTCACATTCATTGCATATGCTTCTTCATCACTATAGTAACCAGATAATTAATCTATATCTCAGCTCTTCCTCTCATGTCAGATTTGACTCAGTTCACTTACAAAAGGCTCCACTCTCTCAGTCCCCCAGACTACCCTTCTGCACATATGCTATGTTGTTAAGCCTCATAAGCAGAGCTGTATGTCAAAACATGACAAAAGAGTGTATCATCCTTAGTGTAACTGCCTGTGAAAGATTTTATATCAGGGTATATACGCACCTGTAATCCAAATCCACAGCTGCAAGAAGTGGGAAAGCAAAGAGCTGTGGATGAATGGTATCCTAAAGCCACAGTACACTGCCCCTTCTGAAAAACATTCATCTGAATCCCATCACTTATTTCTTGAAAGACCCCATGATATATCACTGGAAGTTATCTTGTCCTGTCTATTAAACACTACCCAACTACCCCAACTTTTATACCCAGCTACAGATTAGAGGCTGACCTGATAAACCTCAGAATCACAGAATCATAGAACAGTTTGAGTCAGAAGGGACGTTAAAGATCATCCAGTTCTAAATACAGCCATCCAACCAACTCCTTATTCACAAAACAGTCCACCCATCAAATCCATACCTCTCCAATTTAGAGCGAAGGGTGTTGTGAGGGACCGTGTCATAGGCTTTACAGAAGTCCAAATGGATCACATCCATTTATTTTCCTGTGTTCACTGCTGTGGTTACCCCATCATATAAATCCACCAGGGTGGTCATACAGGACTTGCCCATGATGAAGCCATGCTGACCACCACTAATCACCTTCCCATCCTCCATGTGCTTTAGCATAGCTTCTAGAAGGATCTGTTCCATGATCTTCCCAGATCCTCACAGAGGTGAGGCTGACAGGTTGGTAGTTCCCAGGGTCATGTTTTCTACCCTCTTTAAAAATGGGGACAGTGTTGCCCTCCTTCCAGTCACCAGGGACTTCTCCTGACAGCCATGACTTTTCACATATCATGGAGGCTGGCAGTTAAGTTGTTGACAGTTCCTGAATGTTAGAGAAAAAACAATGTTCTGAGATAATGGTTTAGTAGTATGCTGTTCCAAAGTACCAATCGTCTGGCTGAAGAAGAGGTAGAGGTAGGATGTAACAAATTTTAGTATGACAGACTGGGATATTTCAGCCAGATAAGCTAAAATGGAGGCCACATTTGGATTGGAGAGCTGATTTCATCTCTTTTGTACCCTCCATTGTATCTCTTTTGCATTTTAATCCCTTTTTCTGTATTTAAGTGGGGTGGCTTTTTTGGTTTTTTTTTAAACACAGCATTTAGGCAAACAGTAGATAAAATGCACGTATCCATCATTAATTAAATAATTCACTGAACAGAAAAAGAATGGCCTGTTATCCCTTCCTCAGAGATGGGATGGTTAAGCATTCAGTCTGACTCCTTATTAATGTCCAGGTTCAAGTACAATTTGGGCTTGGGATATCTTTTCTCTGACAGGAAGCTTACTACATGATGACATGATATGCCTACTCGTTTTTCTAAACCTTTAGCAGGAGCATTGTATTTTTACTTCCCTTGGACTAGAAAAATTCAACCATTTAACATGTGGTTTCAATTTTTCTCACATGAGTTCCACATATTGGAAGTAAAGACTGGTAGAAAGGAGCCTTAGAAGACATCTGAAGTAAGAAGAGTGAGCAGGTCAGATAGAGGGATAAGACCAGTGACAGACCTAACTATCCAACTGGGGACAAAGAGGCCCAAAGTCTCCTTTTCCTTCTATAGGCCAGACACTAAGTCAGATAGAAAACTGCTGCCATTACAGAAACCGTCGCAGAAGTCAGGTCACACAGAATCACACAGAATGACCAGGTTGGAAGAGACCCACTGGATCGTCGAGTCCAACCATTCCCACCAATCCCTAAATCATGCTCCTAAGCACCTCATCCACCCTAACCTTAAACACCTCCAAGGACGGTGACTCAACCACCTCCCTGGGCAGACCGTTCCAATGCCTAACCACCCTCTCCGTGAAGAATTTCTTCCTAATCTCAAGCCTAAATCTCCCCTGGCGGAGCTTGAGGCCATTCCCTCTCATCCTGTCCCCTGTCACTTGGGAGAAGAGGCCAGCTCCCTCCTCTCCACAACCTCCCTTCAGGTAGTTGTAGAGAGTAATAAGGTCTCCCCTCAGCCTCCTCTTCTCCAGGCTGAACAACCCCAGCTCTCTCAGCCGCTCCTCATAAGGAGAACAAATCTTATGAGGAGCGGCTGAGAGAGCTGGGGTTGTTCAGCCTGGAGAAGAGGAGGCTGAGGGGAGACCTTATTACTCTCTACAACTACCTGAAGGGAGGTTGTGGAGAGGAGGGAGAATAAGAGAAGGTCAGAAGAGAAAAAAGAATCTCAGTTATGTTCAAGCTAAAATTCTGAATTGAAAAGCTTAGTGATATCAATATGTTTCAAAATCATTTTAAGTGGCACCACAACTGCAACAAATGACTATCTCTTCAGACTTTCAGAGCTGAAAAGACTACATCCTCTTCCAAAAATGCACACATTTCTTTTGCAAAAAAAGTCTGTTTATATGGATTTCTGCAGAAGGCAATAACTATTCTAGGAGTGCTGCTGCGTAAAGACTGAGTGTACTTAGAGATTTCTGGAAGGTTTAAAAGGATGATGCTAACATTGGGCTACATATCTACTGATTTTTTTAGATTGCCATATAATTACCTTTGGGCAAAACCAATCACAAACAGAATTGGCAACATTTTTAAAAGTCATCACAAACTCTGTCATTTTAAAAAGCTTTTATCTGTGCACAACATTTATTTCCTTCACTTCAAACTTTTTTTTTTACATTTGGAAACATCATTTTCTGGAACAAAGTTACCTTATTTCCAGTACTTCCATTACATCAGCTACTAGTGAGGTACTTGCTTTTTCTGATTTGAATGACTGATGTTGCACCCTTTCCCACATTATTACATACTTCCCTTCCTTTGAGGACTAGTACCACACATGCTACTCTTCTTAGATTGTCAGATTCTGTTCTGAAGGGTACTCATACGAAATCACAGTTCTGACACAGTTTAGCATAAGGAGTCAAAAACAGTTACCGTGCAACACAGCAAGCTTATTTTCTCTCTCCATCTGCTGTTACATACAGATATCCACTTTCACTTATTTGTTGCTTCCATAAATTTGCTATTCATCACACTTCTTGGTAAGTTTTCCAGACTAAAGATAAACCCATTTTAAACATTATTTGCTAAGAATACTAACAGCTTGAAATACATCACAGATGTACACAGCTTGTTCCATCATTCTAAGTATGCCATAGATCAAGCTATCTACCTGCAATGGTGAGCATATTAAATCACTTGAAGTTCCATTTGCATGATCACATTCCAAATGCTCTTGCTGTGTTGCTGACTCAAGCACTTTGAAAGACTCACTTGAAATTACTGTTAAAAAAAATGCGAACATTGTCTTACTGAGTATGCAGGAAATTAAATGTGTGAGTACTTATCCATTTCAAATTAGATTCAGCATATAACTGTCTAATGTGAGTGCACCTAGACATAGTTTACATTTGTCTCTCCAGTAAGCTTTTTAATCAAAAGTAATTCAGTGTTAAGCATATTGAAAAGCTTTTCATTAGCCATCAATGGGACTTGACTTATTTATATGCAGTGCAATATATGTTGCTGATCTCCAGTTTTAAATAAGTGTTTCAGTCTGAGGTTGATATTTTTGCAAAGAGCTTATTGGCAGTTTTGCATCATACAAGGCAGGAACTTGCAGTATGCTTCAGGTGTCTACTGGTGACTGAATTGCATAACTAGTCATAGGACATCAGGTGGCAGACTGGAGGGGATTTTTCAGTTTTCTTATGTCATACTGGATTTTGGTTTTCCTAAAGCAGATTCAGGGCATGATTTTCATTTGCATACTGTTTTTGTAGCGGTTGAATTTACCTCCCTGCAGTACTGAGATGCACCTCAGAACTTTACAAGTATGTAACAAACTAGGCCTTATTTTGAATGATGTATCTATCTCGAATAACATATTTCATTGCACAATCCCACTGCATGGGAAAGCAAAGCCCAGTGGTCATGTCAAGACATGGCTATGGAAAGTGGTTCAATGCTTACATCCACCAAAGTTTCACCAAGAAATTTACACATGACTAGAGTTATTGAGTCATATAGGAAGTACAGATGGATTGCAGAGAATCTTCACAGAATCACAGAATAACCAGGTTGGAAGAGATCCACTGGATCATCGAGTCCAACCATTCCCACCAATCCCTAAATCATGCTTCTAAGTACCTCATCCACCCTAACCTTAAACACCTCCAAGGACAGTGACTCAACCACCTCCCTTGGCAGACCGTTCCAATGCCTAACCACCCTCTCCGTGAAGAAGTTTTTCCTAATCTCAAGCCTAAATCTCCCCTGGCGGAGCTTGAGGCCATTCCCTCTCGTCCTGTCCCCTGTCACTTGGGAGAAGAGGCCAGCACCCTCCTCTCCACAACCTCCCTTCAGGTAGTTGTAGAGAGTAATAAGGTCTCCCCTCAGCCTCCTCTTCTCCAGGCTGAACAACCCCAGCTCTCCCAGTCGCTCCTCATAAGATTTGTTTTCCAGCCCCTTCACCAGCTTTGTTGCTCTTCTCTGGACTCGCTCCAGAGCCACAACATCCTTCTTGTGGTGAGGGGCCCAGAACTGAACACAGTACTCGAGGTGCGGTCTCACCAGTGCCGAGTACAGGGGGAGAATAACCTCCCTGGACCTGCTGGTTATGCCGTTCCTGATACAAGCCAAGATGCCATTGGCCTTTTTGGCCACCTGGGCACACTGCTGGCTCATGTTCAGTCGGTTGTCTACCAACACCCCCAGGTCCTTCTCCTCCTGGCAGCTTTCCAGCCAGGCTTCTCCTAGTCTGTAGCTCTGCTTAGGGTTGTTGTGCCCCAAGTGCAGGAACCGGCATTTGGCCTTGTTAAACCTCATGCCATTGGTCTCAGCCCAGCAGTCCAGCCTGTTCAGGTCCCTTTGCAGAGCCTCCCGACCCTCCAGCAGATCCACACTTCCTCCCAGCTTGGTGTCATCTGCAAACTTGCTAAGGGAGCACTCGATGCCTTCATCCAGGTCATTGATAAAGACATTGAACAGGACTGGACCCAGGACTGAGCCCTGGGGAACCCCACCTGTCACTGGCCTCCAGCTGGATTTAACTCTGTTTACCACCACCCTCTGGGCCCGGTCATTCAACCAGTTTTTCACCCAGGAGTGTGTGCACCCGTCCGGGCCAGAGGCAGACAGTTTCCGAAGCAGAATGCTGTGAGAAACTGTATCAAAAGCTTTACTAAAGTCCAGGAAGACCACATCCACAGCCTTTCCCTCATCCAAGAGTTTAGTTACTTGGTCATAAAAGGTGATCAGATTACTCTGGCAAGACCTGCCTTTCATGAACCCGTGTTGACTGCGCCTGATCACCCGGTTCTCTTGCAAGTGCTTCTTGATAGCACTCAAGATCACCCACTCCATGACTTCCCCCGGTACCGAGGTCAGGCTGACAGGCCTGTAGTTCCCCGGATCCTCCCTGCGCCCCTTCTTATAGATGGGCACGACATCAGCCAGCCTCCAGTCCAGTGGAACCTCCCCAGTCCTCCAGGACTGTTGGAAGATGATGGAAAGGGGTTTGGCCAGCACATCCCCCAGTTCCCTCAAAACTCTTGGGTGGACTCCATCCAGCCTCATAGACTTGTGGGCATCTAGCTGGGCAAGCAAGTCTCTAACCACCTCCTCTTGGACCTTGGGAATCTCATACTTCTCTTCCAACCCTTGGGGTTGTGCACAGAGGGAACAATTTTCCTTACTGTTAAAGACTGAGGCAAAGTAGGCATTGAGTACTTCAGCCTTGTCTTCATCCCCTGTTACTCTTGTTCCCTCTGCACTGGAGATTCTCCCTAGCCCTCCTTTTGCTGTTGATGTATTTGTAGAAAGACTTTTTGTTGTCTTTCACAGTCTTGGCCAATCGCATTTCTAGTTGGGCCTTAGCCCTCCTGACTTTTTCCCTGCACATTCTCACTTCCTCCCTATAGTCCGCTCAGGATGCCTGCCCCTTCCTCCGGAGGTCGTAGACCCTCCTCTTCCTATTGATGTCTCTCAGGACCTCCCTACTCAACCATGCTGGTTTCTTACCCCGCCGGCTACTTTTCCGGAACTTGGGGACGGCTTTCCCTTGAGCTGCTAGGAGTTCCTTCTTGAAGAGCACCCAGCCCTCATGGACACCTTTGCCCTCAAGGAGCGCCTCCCATGGGACATTTCCGACCAACCTTCTGAACAGCCCAAAGTCTGCTCTCTGAAAGTTGAGGGCGACTGTTCTGCTAACCTCCTTCTTCATTTTACCCCGCACCGAGAACTCTATCATCTCATGATCATTTTGCCCCAAGCGTCCTCCAGACTTCACATCCCCCACCAGTCCTTCTCTGTTCACAAACAGCAGGTCCAGGAGGGCACCGTCCCTTGTCGGTTCGCTCACCAACTGTGTGAGGAAATTCTCTTCCACACACTCCAAGAACCTCTGGGACTGCTTCCTTTCTGTTGTATTATACTCCCAGCCTATATCTAGGAAATTGAAATCTCCCACAAAGACTAGAGGTAGCGATTTTGAGACTACACTCAGTTGTATGTAGAAGAGCTCATCAGCTGCTTCTTCTTGGCTGGGTGGTCTATAGCAAACTCCCATCACAATCTTGCTTAGTTTGGTATTATACATAGGCATTTCTAATAGCTCCTGGGGAGCTTTCCATGTCAATTGTGCTTCTCAAAAAGGCCTTTCTTGTATCTCTGTTACACATCTCCTTTCTCTCCTCCTTTTGCTTAGTTAGTTTTAAGTCCTTCAAAATGAGTTTCTTACTTTACTGAAATCCTGGCCACTATTGAAGCAAATGAGAATTTTATTGTAACTTCACTGAAGTAAAAATTTCACTTCTGCTTATACAACAAGAACCAACAAGGATCACTTTAAGATTACATTAGCTAGGTAGTATCAGAAAATTCAAATCACATTGTCAACCTCACACCAATTGGGAAATCAAGTTATGCCATTTGTCAGACAGAAAGATGATTAAACAGACATTTACCACTGGTGACTCAGATAAGTCAACAGGCCCACAGGTTACCTCACACATTTACATTACCAAAAGGCATCTTTTTTGAAACACTGTTATGAAAATGCTCAGCACCTTTAATAAATTGAGAATTGGGGCGTTCCAATATATTGCAAGTTTCCCAGATATTCTATAAAGGCAGACTGTAAACAGGCAGAGCAACAACATTGTGGTAAATAACCAAAATAAACTCAACAACTTGCCAGAATGAAATCTTTGAAGATAAAAGTTCACAGCTCACAGACTTAGCTACACAGAAGCAAGTCTTTCCAATTCCCGCAGTAATGTGCACTTCTACAGAGCTGCTTTTGTTACAGGAAAATTGGTGACTGTGTCTGACAAGAACTGTTCACACGCTCTAGTGGTGAAAATTAGTGGGCTTTTGTCAATTCAGGAGCCTAGAAGGTAGTGAAAAGACAGACAAGCAGCCTATGAGCATGTAAAGTAAATTCCAGTTCCACTCATCCTGAGGAATCAAATTCAGACGAATATCCATCACCCACAATGTGTACACCTTTGTTAAAATACATGTCATCTCATGTGTGGCAGGAGACACAGTTCAGCCTTATTTCCTTAGTACTGACCTTGTGTGTCCTCAAAAGTTTAAGGTGAGTAACAGATTTTTTATCTCTATTCTTCCCCCATCACCATGATGGATGAAAACATGTTTTTACATACTCTTGCTATGGGCCCATACCTCAGTCTGTTACCGTCAGTCTCTTTTCCTTTGACAATATTTGAACTTTATGTTCAATTTCAGCCATATAAGACAAAGGAGTCTCAAAGGAAGGTGCTTGGAAGTAGGCAGGCAATGAAAGGAGAGAGACCACATTAGTGCCCCAAAGATGGAGAGGCTAAAACATGCATTCTGACATTATTAGTCAGCTGAGATACTCTCTGAAAGAGAAACTTGGTGTTTCTCAGCAGTCTCTGAGTATTCCAGTTGCCAACTAAGATTAGATTGGAGCTCGTACATACTAGACCTCACAAAGCATGAGATACACTGGGAACCAGGTCTGGATAGTACTCCACTTCTTGGAGGATCTTTTTTCCTCTCTCTCCCACAGCCATGCTCCCTCTTCCCCCACTGTCACATAAATAAGCATCTGCATATGTGTGTGTGATAAACTGTTAAAAGCCTACTGAAACAGCCTCCCTTAGTATTGCCCTGGTTCTACATTACTTCTGTCACGAAAAACACTCTCTTGTGCACTGAGTCTTTGTACTTCCCATGTATTACTGTACCCAGCCCAACGGACCAAGTGCCTCTAGTTATCCTTTTACTTTACATAAAGAAGGAAGGCAGCAGGGCTCAACAATAGTAAGGGACTGAGGAATATCTTCTTTGCAGGATTAAAAAGGGAGTTATTATTCCTGCCTTTCATCACTGGGGAAGCATTTCCTGCCTATCTCTTTCAACAAGAGAACTTACATCAGCAGCCCCCTCACACATGCACACCACTCATCTCTCTGCCCTACAAAGACCTCCTCAATCTGTAGGGGACTGACTGGTGGTGTACAATTGATGTGAATGACTCAGGATGCTCTCTAAAGCGATCTTCAACTAAGCTAAAGCCAAGCAGAGATAGCCATATAATGACAGGCACAATTAACTTGCAATGTTTCCTTCACTAAAAAAAAGGTTATTATTTGAATATGAATGGAAGTAATTACTTGCATTTGCTATACAATCACCTCCTTCAATAAAATAATACCGTGTGAACAAATATGGTTTTTATGATATCGAATGGGGGTACAGAAAGAAAACATACATTTTACACACAATCCCTATTTTCATATTAATCTGGCAATATTAAAACAAAGCACAAGAGTTTTAATTTCAACTAAATAATCAATATTTTTAATTAAATAAGGTTTTTGTCATATAGAGCTTTTAAATATTTTATTCCACTAGAAAAATCTGCTGATGCTCTTGAAGATCTCCCTAAAGCAGACAGGAGCAGAATCTGGATACACATTGCCATCTAGTGGAGTCCTCCCCAACAGAGCATGCTGCAGATATCTCAAAGGTTGTTTATTAGTGGGTATTGATATTTAACAATAAAAGCCAAAATTTCTAAGATGCATAAGCAGAGAGTCTTAAAAGCAGATTGCACAGACAGACATAATGTTACAGTTTAGGCCACTCGAACCTCTCTTGTGATAGCTTAGTTAGGAAGCAAGACAAAATAATTCTCACCCTTAAAGCACTGCTTCAAATCAGAAGTAACACTAATAAATATGCTTGCCTGTTCCATTTTATGAAAAGGAGATGACTACTAAAGTGACATTTAAGATCATGCTAGACAAGCAGATTTGAAGAAAAGTGGCCCAGTGGGGGAAAATCTGATGTTCTCCTACTTAGGACCTACTAAGTCATAGACACAAAAGGTGTATAATTTTGTCAGCTTGGCGACTTTCCTAAACATGAAATTGCTTTCAGAAATGGAGAGATTTAGCTCTAAGTTCAGGTGAGTCAGGGAGTTATTTGTGTAGTAATTAATGAATACCAGATAAAGAAAGGCACAGAGAGGTGAGTCATATAACCATAACACCAAAGAAATAATAGATACAGCCCTTCTTGTTCTTACTCCTTTTGTAGATTTTTGTTTCCTTCATCTCTGTTTACTTTCATCATTCAGAGTAATTTTTAGCTATTGTGCTTCAATTTTAGTATATTTAATTTTTTTTTCCTACAAAGCTCACTCCTAGATTAACAAAGTATTTCTCCCCTTCGTATGGTATCAAGCAACCTCCAGACTGCAATCTCCCAATCTTTTTCCTTATGAGTCAACTAGTGTTAGCCCTAAAGTCTTTTCACTATGAAGTAACAAAGCCCAGTTTCCTCTCAAGCATTATCACCGCTTAAATTTATCAACTGGGACAATTGGTAAGCTACAGCCATGACAAAGACAGCAACAGTACAAGAGATTACACCTTCTTCTCACACATTTCATAACAGTTGACCTAATTCAACACTTTGCTGAAGAGTTGATGAAAGCTGAACCCCAACAAGAATGAAGCTGATGGACAGTCACTGTGTGGTCAAGATGACTCATATGACAAGGATGAAAATCATCACCACATGGGAATGAAGTAAATGAGTTTCTAGGCAGACAGCATGGTCATCTGGCTGAGCAAGTAAACATGGATATAGAGTGAGAAGAAAGGAGTAAAGATGAATCTATTACAACATGAAAGATGCCTTCAAGGTCACTGAGTGAAAGCTTAAAGGTAAGGTAAAGATAAAGACACTTTAAGTTCTGCTTCAGCAATGGCTGTGAAGAAGAGCCTGCAGGTCACATTTAGCGGCATAGACAGTCAGTAAGTGTTTATTGATACCAAATGTCTCTCAATTTCTTTAAACTTCTAACCTGACCTACACACACTGATTGTAGTTCAATACAGATCAATTACTTGTTGCCTATTTTTATAAGTTTAAGGTTTCCCATTTGAATTTCTATTCAAGTGTTTCTACCTTAACCTTTGCCCAAGGAGGCAGCCATACAAACTTTTCTCTCAAATACTTTCTTAAGATTACCATTGCTACCCAGCAGGATGGGACCACTGAAGTCTGCCTGGAGGAGAAAGCTGCACTGAAAGCTCCCTGGGGGAGAAAGACCTGGGGGTGTTAGTTGACAGCCAACTGAACATGAGCCAGCAGTGTGCCCAGGTGGCCAAGAAGGCCAATGGCACCTTGGCTTGTATCAGAAACGGCGTGACCAGCAGGTCCAGGAAGGTTATTCTCCTTCTGTACTTGGCACTGGTAAGACCTCTCCTTGAATCCTGTGTTCAGTTCTGGGCCCCTCACCACAAGAAGGATGTTGTGGCTCTGGAGCGAGTCCAGAGAAGAGCAATGAAGCTGGTGAAGGGGCTGGAGAACAGGCCTTATGAGGAGCGGCTGAGAGAGCTGGGGTTGTTTAGCCTGGAGAAGAGGAGGCTGAGGGGAGACCTCATTGCTCTGTACAACTACCTAAAAGGAGGTTGTAGAGAGGAGGATGCTGGGCTCTTCTCCCATGTGACAGGGGACAGGACGAGAGGGAATGGCCTCAAGCTCTACCAGGGGAGATTTAGGCTGGACATCAGGAAAATATTTTCACAGAAAGGGTCATTGGACACTGGCAGAGGCTGCCCAGGCAGGGGGTTGATTCGCCTTCCCTGGAGGTGTTTAAGGCATGGGTGGACAAGGTGCTGAGGGGCATGGTTTAGTGTTTGATAGGAATGATTGAACTCGATGATCCGGTGTATCTTTTCCAAGCTGGTGATTCTATGATTCTATGATTCTATGATTATTTCTACTGACAACAGACATATAGTAAAAAAGAAAAATCACTTATTGCAGTAACATTCTCTTTGCACCTCAGTTTCCTTCTAATACAGTTCAATATAAAGTTAACACTGATAACTTCTGTAGCTACAGGAAGAATCTTATCAATGCTGTATAGCAAAGACCAAATGAATTAGAAGAAAGTAAACATCAATAAAAAAAAATCTATCGGATTCCTGACACACATTTGTATGTAGTGCTATGTTCTGCCAAGTGAGAACTGGGCTTGGTTCTGGCACTCTGTAAGGAAGAACAACAGAATGTAAGTTTCTAAGCTGAAGTACTTTAAGTGTGTTAATATGTTACCGAGCAAAACTTTTACCTAGAAACCCAGCATTACAGCCATGAAAATGCAAGAGGCTCTAAGCCTTTGACCCTGGGGACAAGAGAATCTCTACAGAGAATTGAGACTGTTGTATAGGTACCCCTAAAGACCTCTAATATTGCTGTACCCCTGAGCAAACTGATTCATGCTGCTCAGTAGAGTGCAGTGTCCATACTAATATCTAATCTTGGAAATAGGTGAATGATTAAGTCCTCTCCTTCTGTGATACTTGAAGAATAAAACAAAAAGAAAAGGCATTGAAGACTGCATAAAACTGGCATCTAGCCAGTACTTCAGGAGCTAAAAAAGATGGGAGGTCAATATAAACCTTTTTTCAAAGCTTATATGGAAACTTCAAAGCAAGTCAGATGCCAACAAAATAGGGTGAAGGGACTGCTTTGCAGGCCTCAGACTCAATAAAGGAATGTGGGGAGCATATACAATGGGGAGGACACCTATTATAATAAGCATTGGGAAATGCGATGGATATGCGTGATTTTTACGAGAAGTATAATACGTATGTAGAAGTTCACTATATAAATAACTGCTACTCATAACCATCAGCATACATGCTACACGGATCAATCTTACACATATCCAGTACTTGAATTAAAAGAATGCATTCTTCTTAAGAATCCCAATTAGTATTAAAAAGTTTCTTTTCATGATTTCGGTGACAATATCATTAAGCAGAGAGCATCAGATGATCACAGCAGCCAGAAACAAACAGTGGGCCTGGTTTGCCTTACACTACAGTGATGTACATAGGATATCTCTGTTTTTAAAAGAATGGAATTTATCCAGATTTTTAAAAATGCAATTGAGGGCAGATTTGGCCCAGCTTGTTCAGTGGCCACCAGGGCCCACAATACACATGCAACAGTGCACAAATGTGCAGTGAAGTTTGAAAAACACGTTCTCTCTTTTTCCAGAGCATGTACAATGAATATTAAACAACCCCCTGAAGTTCACTTTGCCACTCACCTAGAATGAGCTCTGTAATATCTATTATATGCTGCAGTACGTGTAATGCTAAAGAGCATTTAAACTAATACAGAGCAGATGTGTAAGTGCAAGATTATTCTATAGCTTTACATATGCCTTTTCTTCCTTCTTTATCTCAAGATAACAAAACCATTTTCCAAACTGGACTATTTTTGGTAGCCTTAGAGGACAGGAAATGAGATTTCCACATCCAAATGGTTAAGATACCCACAGGTCAATTTTGATTTAGGAAAAAGGAAAAGCTGCCGAGTATCAAAATATCATGTCAAAGGCTGGGGTTACCAATTGAATCATAGAGGAAACGGTTAGGAAGCTTCATTAAAAGTGTGGTACATTGAAATTCCCTGTAAGCCACAATGTTTTATAACCTCATACTTGCATTTTAAATACATTTGAAATAGATTTCAAAGAATTACAGCACTAAAGTCTCAGGAAGCTTTAGCTAGGAGGTAGCAAGCAGGAGATGAGACAGCCAATTATTTACATAACTAGAAAGACTGCATACACCACATACAACCCTCATTAGCAGACCTCAAATCTTCCTTGCATTTTCCAAGAAATACCACAGCTAATGCTTCAGTCAGCAGTAAAGTCAGAGCATTTCACTTCCCAGAGTTCACTACAGCTTCCAATTATTAACTAAAATATACTTAGTGTCTTTTTTAATTGTTTCTTGTTTATTTTTTTTAATAGGGTTGCTTGTGGCTTGAAAGAATCAGCGTTCACATAATAATCTTCTTAGGCTACAGTAAATTACAGTTAATAGGGTTTACTCTGTTCTGGTTTTGTGTGTTTATGATTTCAGAGGGTGTCTTCCCCAAATCACGACTTCAATAAACCCCAATCCAAACTTAACATATTATGGGATAAATATATCTTCTGAGGATTGTTTCCTTGAAGAGGCACTCACAACCCAAAACAAATTTCATTTTTGTTGCAGGGTGAACTTGCACAAAACTGAAGTGAACCATGGATTCTCTGACAAGTATGTTGGTGGTCATGAGTATCCTAGTATCCTAGAATCACCAGGTTGGAAAAGACCCACCGGATCATCGAGTCCATCAAGTGCTTGAGCTACAATTAACTAAGTACACAACAACTTAGCATCTAGACAAACCTACTCGGTTTCAGAGTAGTTTTGCTCTGTCTGAAGAAGCCAGGATCTCTAGGAAGCCATAATACTTTCAGAGATGAACTCAACCTCGATTGGTGAGACTCAGTGGCAGGGACAGTAAGTTCTGCAGCTGAGTGCTAGATCAAGGCAGATAGGTGGTCCCCAGAGTGAGGGAAGCTCTAGAGGGAGCTAGGGGCAAGCCATACCTGACTCCCAGAAGAGGCAGCTTGCATGTGGGCAGCTGATATGGAGGAAGCATCCTGAAAGCATCTGTGGGAGATTTAAATGGCCCCTAAGGAGCACAGCAAATAGGAGCAGATAAACAGGTGTGTGGCACATCAGAGGAGCATGGAGAGGCATTTGGCAAGGCAGTTTGAGCAGACAGGTTGAGCAGGGCCCTGGACTTCAGCCACAAGTACCAAGGAATCATGGTGTCCATTTGACAGAAAATTAAATACTACTTTATTCCTCAGTACAAATAATCTTAAGGCCAGAGAGCTTCTTTTAAAGATTCATTCTTTCAAGCTGTGATTCTGCGAATAAATTCTGAACACAGAAAATAACCCAGGAAAGGTTTGTGGTTTTTTACACTCAGTTCCTGCTAAACTCATCCCAGCAGGAATGCTTTGTTTTATGAGAATTCTAGCAAATCAAACACACAGCTAAAGAGCAAGACAAAGGTGAAGAAAAAAAAACAGAAAATTAATCATGAAAACCTAAAACTGGAAATGAGAAAAGGAAATCAAGAATAAAGAAACAGAAGAGCTGGGCTTTTGCTGGAGCCAGATGTTAAAAATAAGCCTAAACAATGCCAGCCACAGTCAGCCTGATTGACATCACAACATCTGAGCAATGCAGGCCTATGCTTTTGTGACACCAAGTGGTTCATCTCTGAAGGTGCATTCTACCAATCTCTTGAGCATCTTTCTCTGCATTCAAAAGGCTGTTAAGAGGAAGTTTTGTTCAAAGGTACTTACAAAGGCAATGCCCATCAGCCCATTCTTGGCTGGGTTACAGGTCTTAAGATGGTCTTTCAGGAGAATGTCACATAATATCAACTAAAGTTCTCTAATTCACTCCAGCCCTTTTCAAATTATATGTCACTTATTCATATTCAAAATAACAATCCTTTCAGAAGTCAGATGAAGTATTTTAAAGAATCTCACCTAAGAGAAACTATACCAACATTCTGCGAAGACTACCAGACATCTGGTCAATGTATTTTACAAGGACCTCACAAACAAAAAAAGAATCCAAACAACAGTTAAAACTAAGCATGGCATGGCACAGACTTGTCCCCTTCTCCTATTGCTATTACAGAAGCAAGTCAGAAAACAAAACATACCAACCAATAAGAACAGAGAAACAAATGCACTAGCATGACTTTCATTTTGTTGAGCCAAATTGTTTCTCAGAATTAATGATTATTGGGACTTAGATGTCTTCAGACTCTCAGCAGCAAAAAATTTGCTCCTATTGGCTGTCATCAGCATTCAGAAACAAAAAAAACCCATTTTCCTTTTAAATTTCTATGTCTAACTAACAATTAAAATTAGTACAATTATGCTTTGTTCTGATTCCTGTAAGGCAGTCATCATCACAGTTCCTTCACATTTTCAAGTCTTCAGGACATCCAGTGAATGCTTTAGAGTGGACCCTGATCTCTGTGTGTCCCTGGTGAACATGTAGGCCAATCATGTCCAAAATCTCATTTGCTTGCTCATTTATTTCATTTCTGACCTTGCTATTAATAGAATTCTGCCTGCAGTAACACAGAAAACATCTTCTTAGCAGGTAAGCACTGCAAATTGCAGTTTTCATTTTTATTCTATTCATTTTCCTCATCTGTCCAGAGCTTTCTGACTACACAGTTTCTGAGAATATAACTTTTGCATTAAATTGCACAAGAAGAAAAATAGATTAAGTGCTCCTGAATGGATACTAGAAGTCAAACTAGAGACTGTAGAGGATCCTGGAAACTATAGCAGCCCACTGGTAGTATAGCTTTTATTAAAAAATTACTCCCAGGTAAAGCTTGTGCCTACCAGAAGTTTCAGATATAAATCATTCATTCCAGCAGTCTTTGCTGCAGCAAGGATCACAGAGATGGGCTGTTTCTTCTGATGAAGAATAAGAATTTTTTGCCTATCAAGCTAAACATGAAAGAAAGCATCTCCTTAGTCTTCAAACTAACTCAGAGCTTTGCAAGACTCATCTTCTGTAACAGAAGGCAGATATCTAAAAAGAAAGTCAGCGCTGTAAAAACTGTTAACACATTTGATTTCTGAATAACCTCACTTTCAATTCAATTTGCTTTAATTTTTACTCCTCTGTTTTCAACTGTTATGGCCAGTGGGCACTCCAACATCCTTAAGGAGAAGCCATTCTCAAAAGGGACTGCTACTAACAAATAAGATGTGCAATTGATTTCTATTTCATTTTTAAATATTTCATAGATATAAGTAACAGCACAAAACCACAGGGTGAATAAAAACAAAAGGCAACAAAACAGAGTTTGCTACTTAGGCATATCTGACCTATCCCGGAACACTTTGCTAGCCCACTCAGTAAGACTTTGTCTTGCAGTGGAAGAGTATGCCATGCCAAGAGACTGCATGCAGCTGTTAATGGGCACAAATGTCAGGCTTTCAGTAGCCAGGGGTATGCAAAAGTGCCCTGCAGGGAGGAATCCATTAACTGCTTTGTGCAATCACAGTTACCTCCAGCCATTTCTGAAACCAGTGGGCACACATTTTCACATATTAAAACTTCACTCAAGCACTTGGTGTCTCTGTTGAGACATGTTTAAGAAAGAGTGGTAGCTGCTGGGAGAGGGAGAAACAGAAGAGACACACACACAGGGACTTCACTGAGGGCACAGATGGAGATGTGTTTTTCAGAGACATCAGTGACTCCATAGGTAGTATTCTTATCCTTGAGGTGGCATTAAATAATACCAGCCAGCACAATGTGAGGCTGTATTGTTGGAAGCACTGCTTTAATACGCAGTATTAAACCTATATCTGAAGTAATTACAGTTTTCTGAGAACCTGGAGATTACTGCTCTGCAAACTAGGTTATCCCTGGAGTCCTGAGTAAATCACGTTTTTGCAATTGCATTCTATCAAACTATATTTCCACTGCATATTGTTTAAATACTGTACACTTGTCTTAAACTGCTGTGCAATATTTGTGCATTCTTTTAGAAGCCCACATGTCAATAAATGTCTGGATCAGGTAACACAAGGCTATGACACAGCTGCAATGGGGAAAATGCTCTTATTTCACTCAGACTTGAGAACAGTGGTAAAATCATATGCCCCTTTACAAGTATAGGCCATCCACTGCTTGCTTAAAGGCAGATAGGCTAAACATTGCAGCATTTACAGAAAGCATTACCAAGAAGTGGCCAAGAGTAAATTCACTATTACTAGCTTCATGTAAAAGTAGCTCTTGACCCATAATCTTTTCAAGGGTGGTGCATGTGGGGATCTTTTTAAGCTGAATTTGAATTTTTAGTACTGTTTTCAAGCTTTTATTTGTCACAGAAGCAGAGCAAGTAACTTTTTTGTGAAAGCTTGAGATTTCAAATTGATATTTGTCATTCAAATAGTCAAGAGAGCTAATAACAGATCATAATTCTGAACTCATGAGATTACTACTTTCCCATTCCCTCCACCTTTTACAATCCTTTCAGTTCTAGTATATCAAGTTCTAGTATATCATGAAGAAATGTAAGACCAAATTTTATGGCACACTATACTTAGAAGTAAACCACTCTTTAGATGCATAAATGCCTCAACAGTGCACACAAGGATATGGCGCACCCAGGAAAATGGAATTATTACACCCTCAACAGAAAGCTTTTCCCCTTTATATGGGAAAATCCTCCTAGGACTTTAGCTCATTAGAACTTGAAGATGGTATTATCTCTTTTTTTTATTATTATAATACTTAAATCTGTGTGGAAAACTCCAGGTAGATGGTATCACCCTCTTGGTGCGAAGACTTATCTATCAATCATTCAGCATAGCAAGCCAGACTTTGGCTCCCTGCTCTTGCTGCTTTCTTTCTGGAACCAGAATCTAGTAAATTACTTACTCTAGAAGATTAACATCAATTTTCTTCAAAGTAAGCAGTTGTCTTCAATTTCAAATCAAATAAAAGCTCTCATATCTAATTGACATCACTGATAACAACAAAGAGACTTCAGAATTTTTTATCACCTGAAATTCACATAGAAAGCTAAAATAGTTACACACTAAGAGACTTCTCACAGCTTATCCACAATATGAAGTAAAGATATACTGAACAACTTCACATTTTTAGATGTCTTTTCCTGCAGACTTATTCTGATAAAGTATCATTATTTGAAAATTACTTCAGAGAAGCAGAGTTCAAATAAACACATCCACAAGTGGTGCTACTAAGCAATAGCTACAGAGACTAAATTTACATCTACTTTAATCAGAATTAACTTTCAAATGTGAACAAGCTCCTTATTATATTCTTGGAAACAGAGGCTGAATTACAATGACCTAATTAGAATACAGCTCTAAGGATATACAAAGAAAAAATAATTAAAAATATGATTTAAAAAAGGTTGTTATTAAAGTTTTTATTCAGAAGTCACTGCCATAAGAACACAGAGGCACAGGCCAGAGAAGCACTCCAAAGTAGTTACAATCCCCATGTGAATGACGTGAAAAGAATAGTTACAAATGCATCTCCAAGTGAACCTTGTGGGAACATTTTACAGAGAACAAGGCCTGGATGCTGTGAGACTGATTGATACTGAACAATTCTAACAAGGCCTTGAAACAGAGAGCTGAAAGACAAACAAAGTCCAGCTGAAAGGAATACAACAGCTAGTTTGATGGTAACGAGTACCACCTGAAAGAAAAACAATTAAAGAGAACTATCAACATAGTTAATTTTAGTGTAACTTGGTTTCTTAGCATGTGCAGTAGTTTAGCCAATAATATGTTAGTAATAGCTTTATGGACAGTTACCTTTAACAAATAATACTCTGTAGATACCCTCGCAGGCACCCAGTTATGTAACCAAAAAGGGTTTATAAAGAAACATCTAAGCTCAATAAATTGAACACTCGCTGATCATATTCATCTCTGCATTTGATTCCGTGATGCTCCCGTCAACAGGACCTGTTGCCTGAAGAAGATATTTTTAAAGTAGAATATGTATGCCCACAGATTAAGCACATCAAAAGTTATTTTATACAGTTGCTAAATAAATATATACACATATATATATACACACACACACACACACACATAATCCCTGCTTAGACTCATTTGTCTTAGCTAAACTGTAGGGGGGAAGTAGAAACAGGAACCTAAAAAAATCACCCAAACAATTCTGGTTAATTTTTTTCTGTCTTACAATCTTTCAGTTTAAGAGAAGCAACAGTGGTTTTAACTGCTTAGAAAGGGGAACACAATTTATATTAGTGAGAAGTGATACTGCTGGCATGGCAATTCCAGACAAGATCCCACTTGGAACACCAGCCAGATTTCTTGACCATTCTAATATTTTCAGATAACAACTACTGCTTCATTAAGGAATTTCGCTTTGTAGGATTAATGGTAGCAGCAGCATAGAAAAAAATATATTGTACATATTAACTGTTACAATGCCTAGCTAATGTATTTGTATGTTTAAACCTATATTGGAGTCACTATGTGTCACTATGGTGAAGTCACTATGGTGAAGTCACCATGTCAGGACAACTGAAACTGTGCCACAGTTTGAATGGGGGTGCCTAATGAGAATTTTTAAACAGTAACTGGTTTTCATTCTTTCTGGAGAGAGCATGAGAGCAAGTCAAATCAGTCTGAAAAAATAATTTGACTCGTGGACTATGTAGGAATAGCAGAAGCAGCTTTTAACAAATGTTGATGCATGAAAACCAACACCAAAGAAACTAAGTTAAAATTGTTGTGAACATTTTATAGAGGAACAATGAAAAAAGAGAGAGGGTTTTGAGGAGAATATTTCATTTCTTTATCATTCTTTTCTTCTATAATTTTTTGTGTGTGTACATTATTCCTCAGATTTTATGATCAAAATCTTTGGTTGCAGACACAAGGATACTGTACATGCTAACTTATGAAAAATGGAGGTATAATGGAACAATAGTAGATCAGTCAGAATTAATTTAAATGACTTTTCACATATCTGCAAAGAAAGATAATGCTTTTTTTACCTTCACATGTTTCAGTTAGAGAAGTTGTGTTTTAGCTCATATGTTAATACATTTTTATTTATGTTTCCCTGTAACTAAAGTATATTTAATATATTTGTACTCCCTCCTTTTATGCCATTCTTCACTTTTATTGCTAGCTTTGTGCATAAACAAATACTGCATTAGAAAAGAATTGAAAAGTAAGTAAGCAATAAATAGTTTAATCAGGCACTAGAAACCTTCTGAAGCAGATTGGCAACTTTGTGGAAGCAAACACCTTAATTATGATGCAAAAAGCAGGAAGAAAAACACTGAGAGATACAGAAGGAAACAAATTCTTGAGTGTTAATCCAAGGATAAACTCTGAAAACAAGTGCAGGATTCACACCAACATCCACACAAACTAAAACCCAAAAAGCTTTCAGGACCGTGCCCTCTGCCTCAGCTCTGGCATAAATTTTACTGGCTGTGGTGGAGGTTTTCATTGTTAACAAACCAAACACCTTATTTCCACCAGAGATTATTTTAAAGGTCCTTTCAACGCAGCCAGCTGGAAAGTTGTGATCTCTAAAGTAAAAAGGACTTGCTGGAAGTAAAAAAAAGGACAGTATCTAAAGCTTTCGAGAATTTTTTGTTTACATTGGAAGACCTTGGTTCAGGTCTTAACTAATAAGGCTTAATTTGACATGAACATTCAATGAGATCACCTCCACTTTTCTTTGCATTCTTCATCTCTTAATCCTCTGATCTAGCTGACACTATAATTTAAACACTAAAGATAATTAGCTTACCCTCTAAGAGCTTTTTTGTTAACAAGATCTAAGACAAGTGTGTGTGGTCAGTCTGGATTACAGCCTATCTTTTATTTGCTTTTTGACTGTGTCTATTTAAATGGTGTTTTCTCCAGATGAGTGACTTGCTTCCTCAGAATTCTTTAAATAAAGAGTCAAACCAGTAGCACTTAGAGCAACTAAATAGCATTTTCACATAGAATTTACTACACTGGACTTGTGGTAACCTCTGTTTTCCATTTGCAGCACACAAAGTAGGAAGCTGCACAACAAAAATAGGTCAAAACCAGAGACCTCTTACTATATGCATTAAAGGCTCTCTTTATGCCTTTAGGCTATAACAGCCAAAGGGTGGACATTTCATATTTATATGTTGTTGTACAGCGAAGTTTCTAGATATGCTCTCTGTAGGGTTTGTATTACAAAACTAAATATGTCAAATATAACAGGAGAAAATTTTTTATCCCCATATGTCAGCATAATAACTAAACTATTGGAGTAGATTTTTAAACACATTTACATCTGCATGTGTTGTGAAACACCAGTTAACCAGTATGCAACATACTGAGACTGCAAAAAGACTTACGAAGCCCTTAGTCTTGTAAATAATCTGGAATAACTTTTTAAAAGAGTAAAAAGGTAAACTGCAAAATTTAGGCAAGTTTTGAAACTGTAATAATATAACTAAAGAGAAACCACATCAGGAGACAGAGAGCACGCACCAGATAGAAACAATGTAGATGAAGTCAGCACATGATATGACTTTTAAGGCTGCAAATTATTTCCCTCGCTGATCAGAAGAATCGGTCCCATTACACTATGCCAAGAAGTCTTGTGTAGCCTTTTACATCACGATAGCAAGAAAACAATGAAAGGCAGACATAAAAGAAAAGCTTCTTATCTATGGGACAGTATACATTTTACTGCTTTTTAATTACAGCAACAATTTAAAACCAACTCATTCTTAGCTAGCACTTAACATGTTGTTTTGACACTGGAGTTGTAAATGCTAATTTATTTTTATCTGATAAATAATAACCATGTTATCTCTAGCTAAACAATCTTAGAAAAACACTATCCTATCAATTCAAGACACACCTTTCTTGTCAGGTATCTTTTCATTTGTTGTAAATAAAGGAATTCAGGTGGAATAACTGCAACTCTTATTCTGTTTCACTAGTCAACACAGAATAAATAAATTATTCCATATCTGTGTGAAATTATTTTTCTTCCTCTAGAAATGGTAGGAATCTGAACTTCCTATCCACAGCACAAAGTAACCCAAACCTTGGTTAATTTAATATTAGCTAAGTTTCTCTTTATAACTGCAAATTGCATTGCAGTATAGAAAGTGACTTGTATCTTGAGTGTTACACTGTGATTAATAATGCCGATGTCCTAACTGACGCTCCTTAAGAGACTGAAAAAGACATGACTCAGACTTTTTAGGTCACCAACATTTCTGTATTTAAGAGCTATTAAAAAGAGGAGAAGAGAAAGGAAGGGGAGTTTCCCTAATCACAGCTCACATTAAGGAATTATAAAGGTTTAATAGACAGCACTCTTACATACTCTTATGAGGACCAGCTGAGAGAGCTGGGGTTGTTTAGCCTGGAGAACAGGAGGCTGAGAGGAGACCTTATTGCTCTCTATAACTATCTGAGGGGAGGTTGTAGAGAGGAGGGTAATGGCCTCTTCTCCCAGGTGACAGGATGAGAAGGAATGGACACAAGCTCTGCTTGGCTGAACATCAGGAAAAATTTTTCACAGAAAGGGTCATTGGGCACTGGCAGAGGCTGCCCAGGGAGGTGGTTGATTCACCTTCCCTGTTGGTGTTTAAGGTATGGGTGAACAAGGGTGCTAAGGGGCATGGTTTAGTGTTTGATAGGAATGGTTGGACTCAATGATCCGGTGGGTCTCTTCCAACCTGGTTATTCTATGATTCTATATAGTCAGTTCTGTCCAAAATATCAGCAGACAGAGAGTCTTTCTTCCCATCTAAGTCAGTGGAACTTACATCTGTGTTTTTTTAAGCATACGTAAGTGAAGGACTTTAAGCTTCAGATTTCAAAAGTGACTGCTAGTTTCGAGTGTTTCCTCTTTCAGAGGACATGTCAGTGCTTACCTCCCTTCACCTCCATTGTTTCTCAGTAAAAGAGAGACAGCAATTTATATTCCTATCCTAGTAACACATAAGAATTTCCATAAAAAACTAGGACCACAATCTTTGAGGGGCTTTAGAGAATGTTTTGGTGAATAACCTCATAAGAAAGTTACTATTCCTCAACTGATTACTGCTGAAATCTAGTGTTACGTATATGCTTCTTCTACTACTTTACTACTACTTCTTACACTACTTTACTACAACTTTTCTTTTACTACTTCTAGCTACTTTAAGGAGACCAAATAGCATAAAAGAGCAAGATGTGCAGGCAGTCTTGATGGGCTTAATGGGAATGCTTACCAGCTTTAGGCTTGAAGTCAGCTATGCACAGACTCAGACAGAACACTGTCCTCCAAGTTTGTGACACCACCCTGCCCAACCCTTCATCAGCCAGTTCATAACTATCTGTGTTCCCACTCAGAGACTGTGGCAATAGATCCCCTGTAGTGGTACAACTGCCTCTTGTGCAGACTCTGACTTCCAGTTGCAATGGCAAGTGCCCTGGTCCAAGTTGTACTGATAACCAAGTGCTGACCTGTGCCCCTGGGCCCTGCCCAACTACCTGGAGGTTTACTGCAGCCCTGACCCGGTAAGGTCACATATCTGGCTACCCACTTCAGCCTCTAGGCGAAGAGCATGCATGTTAAAAGTGATCAGTTCTCCCTACTTTGCTATGGCCTGTAGTAATCAAGGATAGACAGGCCATTCCCATCATAGAATAACCAGGTTGGAAAAGACCCACCGGATCATCAAGTCCAACCATTCCAATCAAACACTAAACCATGCCCCTCAGCACGCTGTCCACCCGCGCCTTAAACACCTCCAGGGTGCCTTAAACACCTCATCTACGTAAAACATAGTAAATTTTTCTCTCCTCTGGTTTTGGTCGACATGTAGTTCAATGATTGTGTCCTAAATCCATAAGTTTGTGGAATATACAGAGGGTAAAGACCACGCCTCAGCTTTTCCTCAAAGTGTCCCCTCTCCAGGCACAACCTCTGCCCAACAAGCTTCCTATTTAAACCAACACAAAATGCTTTAGTTAGAGAGAAGTCAAAGGAAGGAAAAAAATATTAAAACCATCAGCAATTTGTAACTGGGTATTAAACTTCTGCTGCAGGAAGAATACAATTTGTGCTTATTTGCCACAGACTGAAATTTCTGCTTTATAAATCCATTTTTTTTCCTGAAGGAAGTATAGAAATGGCAGTTGAGTTCTTTCTTGATCACTATTAAAACACTAACAGAATCTGAGTTTACAAGAACTATACCAAAACACATTTTGTTTACTTACACCCTCTTTTGCAGCTGAGGCAATTTTGCTTGCTCCAGTTGTAAAACTGCTCCACCCCGAGTACAAGGAAGACATCAGCATTGCCAAGGAGCCACAGAGCAGTGCTGCACTACCCACTTTTGGTTCACGGACTGCTAGTTCAAGAAATCTGTCTAACAGACACTTAAGAGAATGAAGAAGCCTGTTGGCAACAACAATGGGGAATTAATACCGCCCAAACTCTTACAGAATCATAGAATCAGTTGGGTTGGAAAAGAACTGTAAGATTATCGGGTCCAAATGTATCTAGCAGAATGTAAGTTTCTAAATTATCAGAAATTCTTTAGCAATTTGAGATCATTGCCTTTAAAATCAAAGTCATTTGAGGGCATACTGATCTGCAAGATTAGTCCTTGAAGTGCAGCTATAGGCAAATACACAGTCAGTCTTTTGCTAACATTCAAACACTGATTTGATAGCTCACAGAAGTAGATCACAGGTAACAGGATACACGTATCATTACTTTCATTACTGAAACAACAGGGCTATACTACCGTGTGGGTAGTTTCACCTCTGTGTATACGCTGAACACTTGTAAAGAGCTATCAGCCAGAGTTTGCTTTCCCTCATGTTGTTATTTATAACGTAGAGCTCACTTGTCTTTGTTCTTAGGATGGCACAAGCACCTTAAAGGCCCTGAAGGTCTTTTTGGCACAAGTTTGAAAATGGAGTTGGGAGGTATCCCAAATGTAGAGCAAACTACGTTATCATCCCACATAAATGTCTCATATAATTTGACTTCTCAGACATTATGATGTCAAAGAGACATTCTTTCAGCAGGCACTGTAAGAGAAATTGTGGCACTCTCTTCTAGGGAAGGTTGGAAGCAAAGCATCTGGAGGGATAGTTGCTTCCAGGCTGAACAGGAGTCAATAAAAATGTGCTGTTGGAAAAAGCACAACAAACGCCAGCACATTTAATTGGATATAAAGTCCCAAGATGTGAAGAAAACCTAATGCTTAGCTAAAATACTGTGTCTAGTTTTAGGCACTGAACTTCAGGATTTAGAAAAACCACTTAGAAAGTCCAGAGGAAACTACAAACCAGGTATTCTAGAAATTCTAGAAAACATGACCTATGAGACGAAAGAATTGTTAAAAAAAATTATTTAAGATTATTTATATAAAATTATTGAGGGCAACATTGCAACATACTAACATAATCAGGCCCTCAATCCATTCCCTCTGATACTTCTTTCTCTCTGCCCCCTAAGAATAGGAAAGTGCATTTCCACGTGTACTCGCTACACTCACACCATCAGCATTTGCTCAGTATAGAATCATAGAATGGTTTGGATTGGAAGGGACCTTAAAGATCACCTAGTTGCAAATCCCTGCAATGTGTAGGGACAAGTGCCACTAGATCAGCATCCTCTGCTGTTCACCTACCAAAGTCCCATGAAGTTCTGCTTTTACTACAATAAGGAAACTGAGCCTGACTTTCTTCTGATGCAGCAGCTCAACAGTTCCTGGGAAATGGAATTGTCTACCACGGCCAGAGTCCTCTGAAACGCGGTGGCATCCTGCAAAGCCAACTCTGACCTTGAAGCTGTATAATAACCCTAGTGCTTCTGGTTGCACGCAATTTCTGGGAAGTTCCGTTTGATTTTGTTATAGCTTCCAGGCACAAATCGCGTCCTGGCAGCGGATTCCTCTCCACCCCAAGGCTCTAACCTCGCGGCTCCCACGCTCAGCGCGGCCCCCGCCCCGCGGCTCTTCCAGGAACGGGGCCGAGCCGCGGCCGCCCCAGCCGGCCCCGCCGCTTCCTCGCAGTCACGCAGCCCCCGAGCAACTCTCCCCGGCCCCGCCTTCCTCTTCTTCCCCGTTCCCGAAGCCGGGAATGGCCGGGCGGCTGTCTCCGGTCCGGCAGCAGGTGGGCAGGGCGCGGGGCTGCGGGCAGCGCACGGAGCCGGCGGAGTTGCGGGACGCCGCCCGCTGCCCGGTGGTGGACGCCGACGGGAGGAGCATCCCCTTCGGAGCCCTGTACGGGGAGCAGAAAGCGATTGTGGTGTTTGTGCGGGTGAGGAGAGAGAGAGGCTGCCCCGCAGGGCTGGCCGAGCGGGCCGGAGCTCGGACACGGGCTTTGCGAGGAGCCCCGGGGTGTCGCAGGAGCTGGGCGGGAGCCGAGGGGAGAGAAAACACAGCAAGGGTCAGTTCTGCTCGAAAAAAACTCCCTTCTTTGGTAAAATGACACACTGTTTATCCGAAAGAAAATAATCTGCCGCGGCTTGAGGGAAACGAGTGCCGCGTCCCCGACTTCCCAGCTGCAAGACAGCTCTTGCATTCCTAAACTACCTAGAGATAAAAATATCAGCAAGGCCGCAAGCCCAGTGGCCTTGTTCAGGTTTGGATTAAACCAGAATCCAAATTTAGAGACTGCAAATAACTTTATTCCTTTTACCAGTTCCTTATTTCCTTCAGAATGGTTAGTGCCTAAAGTCAGAGTCTGATGCTTAGTTGCTATGCAATTATAGCTGTTTCTGACATATTCAACTTGCTATGTTGCAGAATTTTTTATGTTACACTTGTAAGGAGTATGTAGAAGACCTGGCAAAAGTCCCCAAGGCATTTTTACAAGTAAGTACTCCGCTTTTAATATGTACATGGGATTATTGTAGTCGAGCAGTTTCATTATATCACTCTGCAGGCTTGTGTGAGGCTTAAGTCTTCTGGGAATCAAAAAAGGGTTCAGAAGAAAATTAGAGTTCTCATTGTTTGCTACAATAGCCATAACATATCTTCCTAGGAGACAAAGGAAAGAAAGGATTTATTGCACTACATGCTCTGTCGCAGCAGCATTATTTCTCCCTGACTTGTTTGCTTGGTGCTGTTTTTTCTGCTGTTCTGGACAGTTAGATAACATCTAGTAGGACTTTCCTTTGGTATTAGTAGTGAGTGCCTGGGCAGCTGCCTTCTTCTGACCTCTTAATAACTACTGCCCTTTTCGTTATGCTGCTATGGCTAACTGATGGTTGTGCCTGGAACAAGATCAGAAAATTGATCTGTGTTTAAAACAGTGTCTTTTTCTATAGTTATTTGTAAGCTGCATGTGTTGTGTGATCTGTTCTCCAGACAGCTGCACAAACAGGAGTGATATAGTGACAGAAAGAAATGGAGCGGGCAGGGGTTGCTGTGGTCAGGTACTTGTTGGGTGGTAGGAGATAGCAGAGAAAGACAGTGATCCCCCACTAAATGTGGAAGGTCTATCTGTCTCTTCTAGGTTGCTGATTGAAATTCTGTCATATTTTACTCCCAACAACAGCATAGCCAATGACAGAGACTCTGCTGACAGCTAGACTTAGATGGACTAGGAATTTAGGGATAAAAAGGGGCAATTTCTTTGGCAGCTCCTTTTATTGGGGCAGATTCTTCTAAACTGCTTGATCAATGTTACTCAGAATGACCGTTTCTTAATTTGTCTGCTTGGATAAATATATTCAGAGAATCAAAACCATCTGTGCTTCTCTTAGCGCGAGTATTCTGTTTTTATGAGGGCTTGTTTTCATAACAAGCAAAATAATTTTGTATGGGAAAGGCAAGTATCACACTCTGATATTAAACATATTTTAATAACTGTTTTACTAGCACCTAAATGAAAGTATTAGACTCAGGCCTAATGTTGCATCTGCAAAAGACAGCAGTACATGCAGATGCAAATTATATCTATTAATGAGCATACTTATGTGTAAATCACAGATGTGTGTGCACCAGTGTTTGCGTGCTGCTTCTTGCATGTGCAACTGAATGGAAATTTTGAATTTCCAAAATCATAGCAGGTTGCAATAATGCTACAGAAAAAAAATGAAGATTTACACATCTATAACTTAAAAGTTAGCTTTAAAAATAATTTTTTCTCTTAATAAACTGATGCAGCTGCTAACTGCATGGCAGACGAAGGTACAGGCTCCACACATGTAAGCGATGATAATTTCAAATAATTTTAAAGCAGAACACTGTGATCATTAACTCAGAACACAAGATTCAGCTACTGCTTTCTAGACATGCCAAGTTCCTCTTTACAGTTTCAATCACTGTTCTGTTCTAGGAAGCAAATGTGAGGCTTATAGTTATCGGACAGTCATCTTATCATCACATCAAGGTAAATAAAGTAGTCATTAAATACACTGTATCCTCTATTGCCTCTTAATGGTTTGCATTGAGGAATTTCACTCTGAGTGAAAGGACAGTCATTTGCAACCACAGAAAAAGAGGAAATATTATTTCTCTTGAAGCTGTTCTAATAGCAGTATGTGAATAAAGCAAATTACTAAAATTTTCAGTTTAAAAACCACTGGGCTTTGCTAAGGAAACATCATCTTTTCCTGATTTCGCTGGAAGCTTTGTTTTTATGAAAGCTTTGAGGGCTAACAATTTCTGGCCTTTAGTTTTACATGACAAATCCACAGGTTTCATAATCGGTAGAGTGGTGTGGCAGGGTGGCAGTATTTTTCCACTGTCAGTAGATCCTAACTAACTACTATCTTAACCTTAAAAGTATTACTGCTTTTTATGCATATGTTTTGCAGCCCTTTTGCAGTTTAACTGGGTATACACACGAAATGTATGTAGATCCACAAAGGGAAATTTATAAAACACTTGGCATGAAAAGAGGTGAAAGTAATAACGTGTCAGGTAAGAATAATTTTCTGACCTTGTTCGGATTTACACAATATAAAACAAGAATGTTCTGATAAAAATTGTATGGTAACAGTGTAAATACAAAGGGACTTGCCCACCATATTGTCTCTTGCAGGCTTATATTTTGTGAAAACACTTGTAATCAGAAAACTCTCAACTATTCATAACAGCTGTTGAATTTCTTTGTTCTCCTTACATACATTTTATTTCTAGATAACAAGTGTTTTGCCATTTTGTTTAGTGCAGAGCCCTCATGTAAAGTCAAACATGCTTCTGGGAAGCATTAAGAGTATGTGGAGAGCGATGACTAGCCCTGCTTTTGATTTTCAAGGAGACCCTGCTCAGCAGGGAGGAGCTTTGATTTTAGGCCCAGGTGAGCTGCTTTGTCCTGTGTGAAAGTTACAGTCCCCTCCTGTGGCTATTTGCTTCAATGCTACCATCTTGGCTGTTGTCCCTGTCGATCCCGAAGAGACAGTGTGATTTTTCCTGTCAAAGGAAACCGTGGAAATGTCATTGTGTAGTCCCACCTCCCACAGAGGTGGTACAAAGCAGATCACTGTCCTGCAGAAATCGATTAGAGTGCTGATGGAACAACTGCCCTGAAGTTTGAGGGGGGTGGGTGTTGACATCGTGGTGTTCTCTTACATTCTGGTTTCATATTTGATTCTAGGCATTGAACTCCATTTGAGTAGAGGAATAAGGCATTAAGGGGCTGCAACATGACAAAGCCGACTCATCAGATCATTAGGAAACATAATGCTATGGCAGATTTAATTCCATTAGACGCCTTAACGTTCCTTGCCTCTATAACTTAATTTTAAAAAAGTCTTTGTCATTGTTTAAAATGTAGTATATCGTTCCTGTAGTGAGCTAGTACACATTTGCACAAGAACTAGTAGGAAATCTGAATGCTTCTTTGATTCACTTATGTCTTTGAATAAATAAATATTTTATTTGGCTATTTACATGTTATTCTTATTCCATTCCAGGCAATGAAGTTCATTTTTTGCACTTTGATAAAAACAGGCTGGATCATGTTCCCATTAACACAGTTCTGCAGCTGGCAGGAGTTAAAACAGTGAATTTCACAAACGAACACCAGATTATTGACATATGACACTGATAAAAGATATAAACATTTTTACATGTACTGTACAAGAACAATTCTCCAGTGAATTAGCACTGGCATTGGTACCGTTGTATCTTTAAGGGACATCGTAAACCTTATCTAGAAAATCCAAGCAGAGAATAAAATACCTGGCACTGAAGACAGACACAACAGTGCTATTTCCATTGCATATAAGGTAATAAAATCTAAAATACAGCTGAGGCTTAATGCAAAAAGTCCTGTTGCTTATTCATCAAACAATCTTGCTAATCTACTTTAAAAATCTTTGTTCAAGATGCACTAAACTAAAAAGTCTTGTTTTGCTCAGGAAGAACTTGAGAATCATGCCTTCAGCAGATCACACTGGCTTTCAATCCAATACCTCTCAGTAATGGTTTAAAGCTTCCAGAACCATGTGACAATCCTGTATTAAGATCACAGTTTTGAACACTGGGACTTAAGCTTATGCCTGCTTTTGCGTCTGGCACTGGCAAACATTATAAAATACGTTATAGTTTTAAATAAATAGCTTAACTACATCATTCATTGTCTGCAATTCTTTTGTGTCAGGCAAAAAGGTGAGTCTGTAAGACCAGGAGAAGTGTATCTTAAGCATATTTCTGATCAGGTTGTCCTCCTTTCATTGTTAATATATTTTTAGAAACATTTTTATTATCTTTCACACAATTTGCCAATTAAAGTTCTAGTTGGGCTTTAGCCCTGCTGATTTTCTCTGCATGATCTCACTTCATCATTGTAGTCCTCCTGAGATGCCTGCCCCTTCTTCCAAAGCTCATATACTTTTTTCTTTTTTCTGAGATGCACCCAAAGCTCTGCTCAGCCAAGCTGGTTTTCTTCCCTGCCAGCTCATTTTTTGGTACATGTGTATGGCCTGCTCTTGTGCCACTAGGATTTCGTTCTTAAAGAGCACCCAGCCTTCTTAGGCTCTTTTGGCCTTAAGGACTGCCTCCCAAGGAACTTTATCAACCAGCCTTCTGAATAGTCCAAAGTCTGCCCTCCAGAAGGCCAAGGTGGCTGTTCTGCTGAGCCCCTTCCTCCTCCTAGAACTGAGAATTCTATCATCTCATGATCGCTGTGCCCCAGGTGTCTTCCAACCGTCACATTTCCCACAAGGCCTCCTCCATTCACAAACAACAGTTCAGGTGGGGCACCTTCCATAGTCGGTTCACGCACCAGTTGTGTTAGGTAGTTGCCTTCCACACTCCAGGAACTTCCTTGACTGTTTCCTCTCTGCTGCATTATACTTACAGCAGATATCTGGTAAGCTGAAGTCCCCCACAAGGACAAGGGCTAGCGATTGTGAGACACCCCCCCCCCCCGCCACACACACCTCCCCACCCCTATTACTTGTAGAATATCTCATCGGCATCTCTTTCCTGGCTGGGAGGGCTATAGCAGACTCCTACCACAACATCTGCCTTATTGGGCATTCCCCTGATTTTTACCCGTAGACATTCAACCATATCATCAGCATCATTGGGTTGAAGGCAATTAAAACACTCAAAATAGAGGGCTAGGCTACACTGCCGCCTCTCTTTCCTCACCTATCCTGCCTGAATAGTTTGTAGCTCACCAAGGTAGCACTCCAGTTATGTGAGTTGTCCTGCCATGTTTCCATGATAGCAATTATATCATAGTTTTCTTGCCATACAATGACTTCTAGTTCTTCCTGTTTGTTGCCCATACTGTGTGCAGCCCAGTTTCTAGCCCATCAATAACTTGCATCTTTGCTGCCAGTAAAAGTGCCATCCTCCACTACCTCTGAGATGGCAGACCAAAGGTCCTTGCCAGCACACTACCCGTCAGACACTGGAGTATCATTCCCAGGCTTTTTTTTGTCAAGCCAGATTTGTCTTCCTCCCCCTTCATATCTAGTTTAAAGCTCTACTGATGAGCCCTGCCAGCTTCCTTTGTCAGCAAGTCTGGTGTTGTACAGGCCAACCTATCGTCAAAACCCCCAAAGTTAAGTAATTGGTTTCCTGTGAAGATTTGCAGCAGAATATTCTCCCTTGTATGTATGCACTTTCTTTCAGAGCAAAAGGTCTCAAAAAAAATGTCTGCAGTTATTTCTGCCCCTGATTACTCAGCTAAGGACAACAGCATTTGGTTTGCTGTTCTGTCAGATTTTGTATTACCATTTTTTCTAGAAATATTTATGTTCAAAATCTGTTGTTTTCTTTATAGTAGGTGTATTCTCTTTCATCCATGAGCCACTTCTTTTTAGCAGTTTGAAAATAAGTTTGTCCAGGATTTATGGAGGAGTGTATCCTCCTCTGCACTTTTCTGATCTCTGGCCTTCACTGTAATATGCTACTATTCTTGTATATCTCACCTGCAAATTCTCTCCCTGTTAAAGACTTAACACTAAAGCAATTGTAAAAAGGTATTCTATGAAGAGGATTGTCTGTGCATCCATTAAAGTCATTGGCAGGCACAGAGCAAGCTCTGGAGAGCTCTGTATCATTAAAAGCATGTGAAATTAAATGCAGTGTTCCTTGACGAAAAATAAAAGGCTTGCTTAAAAAACATAATGATACCAAGCAATGTAATTCCATTAAATGTACTATGCCTTAGCACCTTATTAATTATATACACTTTTTGATATGGTGTGTTTAGAAGCATATTATTAGTGTAAAAATACCATGTTCAGTTCCCTGCTTTGACTAAACAGCACTTGGCACAGGGCTAAAAGCAGTCATGTGCAGACTCCAAACCCACATGATGTCAGGGCTGGCCAGAGGCTTCCTCAGAACTAGGCATGACAGGCTGGGACCAGCAGCTGGGAGTCACAGAGGTGTAAAGTCTGCTTGGCATGACCACTGCCCCGAGATGCACAAATAAGGAGCTGCCCCTCCTTCCAGGGCAACCCCAGCTCACCAGATCCTTTGAGTAGGTTGGCAACTCTGAAATACAGCCACTCTACTTAAACCACAGCAGAAAGCAACCTAGAAAACTGATCCTATGCTTGTAAAAATGAAGGTAAGAAAGAAAGAATACTTACACTATTTTCAAAGAGAAAGAATAATAAATATTCAGTCTATTTGTAGTGCTTCATTCACCTGATCATCACTGCAAAGGGCACTGACTCTAGTTCCACTTTCATTTTGCAATCTTTTCACTTTCTAAGGACACCTTAGTGCTTTTGATTTTAAAGGAAGCATTTAGCTAGCTGCTATTCTGTGTAGTTTGCTTTTGGTAGAATGAAAATAACATTCAATGTCCTAGTGCCACTAACAGATTACCTAAAACTAACGCCAGGTAAAAGAACTGTGGAGTCTTAAAAGGGAATGGCTTGAATTAAGATGTAGTTTAACGGCTCTGTAGGTTGAAGTCATCCACCCTCATAATTTCAATACTGACAGGAAACATACCGCAACCTCTCTGTTATCCCAGCAAAACCCCTTCTTCAGAAGGTTTCACAACATGCAGACAAACAAAAAACAGGGAAGAAGTCTGAGAGATGGATTCAGTAGAATGGGAATCCCAGCACCTTGCATCCGGCCACAGCTTCATGGAGTTTGCTGACGCTCTTCAAGACAAAGATACCCATGTATGTAATGAATTGTAACAACGGGGGCCTCATTCATTCATGGAAGAAGTGGGGTTTGAAGCGTCTGGCGTTACTTAGAGGTAAGAATTTCTAAAAAAGTTACACAGTGAAAGGTGGAAACCAGTACTCAGCAGATGGTAGAATACTTTAGCAATGGCTTTCGTCATGGTCAGTGAGACAGAGATGAAGAGGAAGAGGTTTTCAGGTATTTGAACTACTAGCTGGATTTATTTCAACATCTATTTTAAAATAACAGTGTGTTTTAAAGTACCGCTGTGTGCGAGAAGCAGACCGAGCTCTTTCAGCTTTCCAGATAAATCCATTAAAGGAGGTTGTAGAGAGGTGGGTGCTGGCTTCTTCTCCCAAGCGGCAGGTAACAGAACAGGGGGGAGTGGCCTCAAGCTCTGCCAGGGGCGGTTCAGACTGGGTATCAGGAAAAAATTTTTCACAGAAATGGTCACAGGGCACTGGCACAGGCTGCCGAGGGTGGTGGGTCAGTCGCCTTCCCTCGAGGTATTTAGGAGACGGGTAAACAAGGTGCTCAGAGACACGGTTTAGTGGTTGTCAGGAATGGTTGGACTCGACGATCCAAGGCGTCTTTTCCAACCTGGCGGTTCTGCGGTTCTGTATGAGGCGTTAAGGAGGACGGGGCAGGACACGGCCGACCCGTTGGGGCCACCGCCTCGGGGCCAGAGGAGGCCGGGAGGGACACCGGGCGGGGAACCCTGGTGGCCGCACCCCCACCACCTGTTGCAGCCCCGACCCCCGCCCCGCGCGCGCGGCTGACGCGGCGCCGCGCGGACCCAGCGTGCGGCGCGGGAGGGGGCGGTGTCCCGGGAGACGCGTCAGCCGCCGCGGGGCCCCTCCCCTCCCGCCCTCCCGGCCGCCGCGAGCCCCACCGGCGGGGAGCGGCTCGGCGGCGATCGGCCGGGCCGCCTCGCGCGGCGCCGCCTCCGCCATGAAGCGGAAGAGCTGGGCCGAGGCCCGGCGCCGCGCCGCCCCGGCGCCGCCGGCTCTGAAGAGGACGCGGGGCGCGGCGGCGGAGCGGCGGCGGCCGCCCCCTCCTCCGCCCGCCGGGGCCGAGACCTGCGTGAGGATCGCCGGTGAGGGGAACGGGGCGGGGGTGGGAGCGAGCCGGGTCTGGGGGCGCAGCGAAGTGCGGGTTTCGAAAACGCGGAGCTGGTCCGAGCCTCCCTCCGGCAGAATAAACGCCGTGGGGTTTCACTGCCCGTCCCTGCCTGTGAGGGGAAACAGGGAAAACGCATTCGAACCAGCCAGATGCGTTTCGGGGGGTTGGGGGAACGACCTATTTTTCTGTGTCGGTCTTTCCTCTAGTGTGTTTGGTGGGCAAAATAGGGGACGAGTGTCGCACCTCTTCTTGACGTTTGGGTGCCGGTGGCTTTCGCACTCAGATTTGCTCAGTGTCCTCTGCCCTTTTCCCAGCTCTGTGCTTCACGCCGAACTTTATTTTGACACGTGAACCTGCTCCTGTGAACTCGTACGTTGGATCGCAATCGAAGTAATTCTGGGTTTAGGTTTGAGTTCCTCGGCTGCAGTCATAGAATACTTTACGTTGGAAGGGACCTTAAAGATCGTCTAGTTCCAGTCCCTCTGGCACAGAATCATAGAATAGAACAGTTTGGCTTAGAAAGGACCCTAAAGATGATCCAGTTCCAGCCCCCCTGCCCTAGAATCCTGCAATAGAATAGTTTGCGTTGCAAGGGACGTTAAAGATGATCTAGCTCCAACCCCCCTGTATTGGGAATGGAATGCTTATTCCTCTCTGCTTTTTGGCAAACTGAACTCAAAATATATGCTTCAGTTTAGTTTGCCAAAAAACAAGGGGAAAAGTTTCACTTTTTACATCCTGTGTCAGAATCTGAGAGTGGTAGTATTTACAACTCTTAAAAAATAAGGAAGAGACCTCAACGCTTCTTTGCAATAGAAGTGGGAAATTGTCTATGGGCACTGCAAGTAAAAATACAAAGAAGAAATGTGGATTAAAGGTGCCGATCATACCTCTGCCAAGAAACAGGGTTCCCTGAATTAACTGGCGTGTCTCCTAGATAACAATATGCTTTGGAAAAACATAGGATTTTGTTTTGAAAATTGTACATCGCAATATAAAAAGAATGTAAGCTCTCCAAAACTTAGAGTTTCCTCTTTTAAAAAAAGCTCCAATACCATCATGGAATGAAATCTGAAATACTTCAGCCTAAAACACAGCATTTTAGGCCTGATCTATATGGACAAACATGATGGTGTGCTTATTTGCAGAACTATAATGCTATAATAAGTCTGCATGTATATTTTTGTATAACAGCAACCACTTATATAGGAAATTATGATGGTATATTTTTATGGCTAAATGTTGAAACCCCTCATTTGACAGGTGGTAACTTTTTGCTATTGATGTAGTTTTACTACCTAGAATACCATGCCGCCCTGTTGAGCTCAGCTCTTCAGCAAACAGTCTGTCTAGCCATTCTCACACAGCAGTTGCCTGGATCTGATGATACATGTCTGTCATCAATAGGCCCCTTAAATTACTGCATTTTCTTCCTCCAAGAAAGTGTTCACCTATTTAAATGATACACTAGGCTTTGACCTACATTTTTTTTCTGTGTGATTTGACCATATGCAGCCATACAAATGCAGTGTAACAAACCGGATTAAAATTCAATAGATGGTTATATTTAATAATATTTCATTTTGTCTCAGTCTTCCTTTCTTACTGCGCACAGTGGCTGCTGTTTACAAGCATCTAATAACAGAGTAATTATAGTCTGATTTTATTGCACTGGTATGTCAAATGTTTTTTTCTGAAGAGAAACGTTAAAAGAATAAGCCTGCAGACTTACCTTTTTTTTCAGGTATTTTAAAAGTTATTTCAAGTTTTGAACAGCCAGTTCTGCCTTCATACAATGCAGTTCTAAGAAATGAGTTAATAGTTATGGACTGGAGGTAAATTGAAGCATAAGACTTTATGTTTGCAAATTGACATATGGGTAGATATTTTAGCCTCTGTAAAAGCAGAGAGATCTGTGGTAGCTTATCTGCTCACAGAGACAGTGCCAGGCTCATTAAGAACATTGCAGGCTATCCTCATTTTCATCTGTGCTAAAAGACAGAGGCAGGAGAAAAACCCAAATAGCTGTAAAGGTTTATGGATCTTTTCTTACGTGATGTTACATTAATGTACAGCAAAGTTTGTAATCCGTATGCATAGATTTTGTACTCTAAATATTTACAGTAATTATTGGATTTCTTTATTTCCTAATGAACTGTATGCATCAGCCATGTGTCAGATAATGTTTAATCAGAATCATTTAAATATTTTTGTTTACTATTAAGACTAGGTCAGGAAAGCTATTCTTTAAAAAAATTGTTTGTTTTGGTCTGTTAAGCTACGTGGTAAGCCTTACTATTTTTTCTTTTGTCACCTAATGTGTGAGACTTGCTGGTATGAATTAAATTTGCTGGAACTGAATTCATTTCTTCTGTTTATTAGAAACATATTCTCATATCCTGACTTCTCAAAGAAGTAATTTATATGATCTAGGGAAAAGTAACGGCTCTGTGTGAAATGTTTCAAAGCTGTTGGTTTCCTTTCCTTGGCTGCTCTTCATTGTCATTGCTCTGATTTTATAAGTAACATTTTAAAGAACGTGGAATTATAATGCAGAAACCTTAGGCAAGAGATATGTGTTTCACTTTTTTCAGTAGTTAATTCTAAAATGAAGTAACTACACGAACTAAGCATGGAATTAAAATTTAAGTGATTTGACACTGTGGGGCATTTATTGACATTTCTTTGTCCTCCTGCTGAATGTATATGCAGTTTGTTTACAGTGAGTAGCTAACATCTTAAATGATGGTCTAAGCTGTGCTGTAGTTACCTTTTTTTTTTTGCTGTACTGAGAATTACTTTGCTTGCACTGTAACTTGGAGGTTTTATGAAATAGCATTTTACTTAGTATGTTCATTGATAGGTGGCTTGATTTTTTTTGTTTTACATTGCCTTTTTTTCAAGCCATTGAGTTGTCTTTTTGTTTTCCAGTATTACTGGCTTGTCTTTATAAAATCTGTGTATTATATAGAAATTTTTTTTTTTGAATTCTAAGGATGTTTCCACTGGCTATCATAAAGCTTTACAATGTTTTGACCAGCTACATTTTCAGTTAGTTTTCATTATACAACTATCTCAGTACAAAAGTTATGTTTACACTTGTATCAATATAACCTCAATTACTTGTGAGCCTTTCTCAAACTTAAGATTTTAAATTTGAGTATGAGGCTTTTAGAATCTAATCCAGCACTGTAAGTGCATGAACATATGTAAAATAGTCTTTTGTGTCAGACAGGGGCAACAGAGTGCAAGAAGTATGTTTAAGTAAAGTAATACAGTGTTGTTGATCAGAAGTGACATGGCCCTGAAAATATTTTTTTGTTGTTTTCTGTTAACTAGAAAGTTTCTTAAGCTTCACAGTGTGCTGTAATTTTCCTTTTTCAGAGGCCGGACTCTTGTTCTAATTGCCAGCTCTGTCACTTAAATTTGAATTATCATAGTGATGAGTGAATTAATCTTTTAAAGGATGGAATGAATTAAAAGAAAAAATCTCATACAGTTTCTCTTTTTGTCTTGACATTTCAACAGACTGTCTCTTAACGTTTTCTCATGTGTTTTCCTAATACTTTGCAGTCTTTTAAATCAAACACAACAAAAAAAACATATACCAACTCTGGATTTAGAAATAACACTCCTCTTATAATACTAAATAACTCTGTTTACATTCATGGTAATTCAAAATAGACTAATGTAGGTTTTACTTGTGCTGTCATTCTCTGAATTTCCCATCCGAGGCATCTATTTAACAATAGGACTGTAGAATTTATCTTTTTATGAAGTAATCTTCGCTGGTTGTATATGGGTTTGTCCTGGAGTGAGAGCCTGTTTGGTATTTATTTCTCTCTTGAATTACTGACATTTCTTTCTCCAAGGCCTGTGCAGCAGGTCCTAAGAAGTATCAGGTTTATTGAGAAAAAAGGGAAGGAGACTATTTTGTCATCTCTGTATTCACATTAATATGATTTTGAAGTGGTAGCTCTCAGTTTTCTACAGGTTTGTTTCCATCGACACCATAGATCTGAAAAAGAAGCAAAATGCTCTTCCTCCTGTATGCACCCTGCAGTCAGATGTGTGATTATTATAGCTTGTGGAGACATGCTTGTGTTAGCTTTAATCTCACTGGTTCATGTACCAGCAGTAGCAAAGCTGTGGTAACAGTCCTCAGTTAGGGCTCATTTTGTGGTACATTGGGTGCTTACTCAAATTAATTGCCTCCAGTGACATCCATGTTCTGTACTTTAATTGTTTTGTTTTTTGAGGCTAACAAAATTAAGTGTAATTGAAGTATATCTGACATACTGCGGTCGTACCTCCTAATTGCAGTGCTGATGCAGTGAGTAAGGCAGTGAGCCCTACTCTCATTCTTCTGAGGGATGATTAGAAAGGTCTGCTCTAGTTTGATAGTTTTAGGATGAGGTTTTATCAGAAATTTGCAGGAATCTGGAAATACTCGAGCACGCTATATGTAAATGAAATACTAAACTCCTAAAATTAGCAAAGGAAGCATAAAAGTAATTAAATGGAAACCTTGCTCCTGCGTCCTATTGGAGTCCTATTGAAAGCAGTGCTTTGGTGTATTTTATGTATAAGCCCTCATCGTGCAACCAGATCCTTTATGAAGGAATTTCCTTTCTCAGCATGTATTACTCCTATTCAAAAAAACAACACAGTAATCCTTGGCTACTGTAAACAGAACTGGGAATGTGTTTGCAAGTAAATAGGTAAGGACAGGGTAATACAGCATTTGTCTGCTACTGGGCTGGTGAGCCAGTTGAAAGGTAAATGCACTTCTGGGGAAGGACTTCCCTGTATAGCTCACTTCTAAAATCTCCCTGTAGGGAACATGTTAAAAAACTGGAGCCTGCCATTTACATAATATGGAGCAATTGTTAGTTGTGCACAGGAATGCACAGCTTGTCAGGGTGTTGGTATTTGACACACACAGCTGTAATTGTGAGATAGTTCTGTAAATCCAATAAACTCGAGTTTCTTTCAGGTGTTTTAAAGATAGAAACTATTAACCTGATCCAGAGATACCAGTGCAGAATTGAATGCCACAACAATTCAAAATGCCATATGCACATCGTTCACTCAAGATGGGAATTCTTATTTTTGTTGGACATTTTTGCAAAAGCTGCTGAAGAATTTCAGTAGGAGTGCTGAGGACGAGTGATTCTGTTACTCCAAATCCTGTTTCAGAGCAAAATGCTGGATTATTTTAGCTCTATAACTTGTGCAAATATATTTATTTTCATTTTGATCCTATTCTTGTGTTTGAGGATTTAGGATTATTTTCTGTGTAGCATTTTTATATTTTCAAAAGTGATGTAAAGTTTATGTGAAGAAGCTGATGTGCAAGAAAGCAGCATGTCGATTTAAGTACTGCAGCTTTTCTGGCCAGACTTTGATGCGAATGTTGTTTGTGTACAGGGAGAGCTCAGTCTAAGTCAATAATTAGACTGGATCTAAAGAACAGATGCCATCAAGGGAAAAATTCTGGCTGTGTATTCCCACTGTTAACCCGTAATGGGCTACTTCAGTGAGCTGGCTCAGAAGAAAACTTTTCCATGTAAGGAACTCGATGGCAGGTAGCCATTACATCAGTTTAGAATAGGTGTGATATTATAGCTTGGGGCTGCAGTACGACATGTTTAATCTGGCAGTGCCAGATTAAACACAATCCATAGATATCATATGCTCTCACATATGCTCTCAGTTCTCCTTTCTGCTACTTCCATTGCCCTCAGTCCTCACACACACACGGGCACATTAACTCATTCTCAGGGCAGAAGGAAATAAACGTTTTTTCCTTTTTTTTTTTTTTTTTTTTTTTCTTAATTCAGTACTGTGCTAGGATAACTGTTACAGTTTCTGATTCATACAAAATCCCTCTTGGCACAGCACGGGGAGTAACACAGTGGTGGAGGCAGATGCAGAAGTGTTGTGGGAAGCAGGGTCTCCCTCTACCCCTAAAGAGGACCAGGACTGCCTTTCTGTGAAGCAGTTTTCCTGTGGCATATTTTGCATCCGGTTGGGGTATCGATGCACTTGCTTTTCTGCTTGTATTTGCCTTTATGGGTCAGCTTAGTCATTTCTTAAAAATGCACAGCATTACCCTAAATTTTATTCTTTGGCTTGTTTTCAGGGTATGCTTTTATACATGCTGGGAGGCACAGAGGTTCTTAATCAGTTAATGCAATTCCCAGCTAGTAATGCAGCTCCTGTGCCTACAAGATGGGGCTATTAGAAATTAAATAAGCAAATTTGCTTCTGCTCAGAGAGTAAGGAAATAGGTGCCTGACTTGCTCAGGAATTACTGCACATGCCACTGGTTACACCAAACCTATAGATGTTTAAGCCAAGTCATTGTCAACAGGTTGCTGTTCTATGGAAATATGTATTTAGCGAATGTTATGCTTTTTGGTAGTGTTGTCTGCCTCCACTCTCCCAAGGTACTGCTGTACATAGATGGGGACAGAGAATGTGAGAATTGAAATATAGGTGTGAGGACGCTTTTCATGGCACACTGTACTTTGTGTTTTCAAAATGCAACAAATTAAGTACTAGTCATGGAGGGGTTTGGTTTGAAGCATTAAGAGATTTTTTATTTTGTCCTGCTCTCAGGATAAGAAGGTACAGGTTTGCTTTATCAGAAATTATGCTTTGAAATTATATGTTTATATACAGGCATCTGTTTTGATATTTAAGTAACATATCTGTTCCAGGCAACTGGCTTACAAACTTTTCCTCTTAGGTTTGAATTTTAATCCTTGTATTTTATAATGGCATTTTTTCAGCAGGAGGAGGAAAACTATTGCTGTGGTGCTTCAAGGCCTCATTTTTATTGACGAGTTACTGCAAGTACAGCAATTTGCAGCAGCAGTCAGTTTTTAAAGTTCAGTGGGGTTACAGTTTCCCTCTACAGAAAAATAATTTGTATCTCAGTGAGTGCTGTTGGTGTTTTTTTCCTTTCAGCTTAACAAAGGAAGTCAGGGCAAGCACAAGGTGCCTTCTGCTTGCATGCACACAGGCTTTGCAGGGGCAGCCGCGATGGCGATAGGCGTGAGAATGCAGATGGGGATGTCCAAGTGCTGGCTCTGCTGGTGCTGCTGTGGGTGGTAGTGGGCTGCTGCCTTGTCCCCCTTGTCCCCTCTGGTGTCTGTTGCCTACAGAATCTAATTGTACGTCACTGCTACGTTTAGGCATAAGTATGTTTTGCTGTTTTATGCAACATAGGTACTATGAGGAGGTGAGGGATTTGTAGCTTAATTGAGGGGGTGTGTGGTGGAATTAAGACTGCAGCACTTGGGGTCTGTTGCCAAAAGAAGGCGGGCCTCTGCTGTATGTGGCTGCAAGTTGGACTCCTGCTGTATTGCAAAGTTGTCACATGAGTAGCTTTCCTGGAACACTTTGCTAGGGAAAGAACACTAAAGAACTGTGGATTACAGGAATACTGCTGAGCAAAAAGCCTCAATCTTTTGTGCCTTGTTGCTTAACACCAGAGAAATAATGATGTCTACTTTGGTAATACTTAAAAGAATATTTGGCTCATTTTAAACCACTTAGAGTTGTTCTGTTAACAGGTGATTCTTCTGACTTTCAGTAGAAAAGTGTGATTTTTATAAAATCTTTAATTTTTCTTGCATTTCAGATCGCCTTTATTTTGCATTTCTCTGCCAAAAACCAAAGAGTGGAGCTGCAAATACACACTATTTCTGCATAGATGATGAACTTGTATATGAGAAGTAAGTACAGTCTTATTTTTTACTATTTTTTACATATATAAATTATAACAGCAGCAATGAGAGGAACCAGTCTAATTGACATTCTGTTTTTAAGTGTAGCTGAGGGAAACACACCATTCCCATTATGGAACTAATTACATTAATCTGATGCTCTCAGACTTACCTGCCATGATGATTTATATGTCTTAGAATGATTCCTTGCCTTCCTATGAGGATTTCTTAAACCTCTTCTCAAAACATTTTTCATTGTAGCCATTGTTGTTAGAAGACACAGGAACATGTTCCAACAATATATGTTCAGAAGTGCACATTGAACTGCTGAGCTGAAGGGGATGTTTTTCATTGCTCAAGTACTAAATAAAATGTCTAAACTTCCTAGAATATGAGAAAAAAAAGGCAAAATCAATTCAAGCTGGTATGAGCTGACAATGGATATGTTATTTTCCTTGTAGTGAACATTGTATGCTTTTGTATGTCATCTGGAATGTTGCTAATTCTTTACAAATATTTTTGACCAAGGGTGTGTTTACTGTTCATGAAAGTACTAATGAACCTATATTCTCTGTATTTGCTTTTTTTGACCAATATCAATTGCCTTCTTTTAAAGTAGAACTTTTGGATTGTTCTTAAAATAGAGTTTCTAAACCAGTGTCACTGAGTGATACTATAGTGAGAATATTTCAGATGTTGAGTATTCCAGTCTGGTTTTGAGTAGTGAAAAAAAAGAAGAAAAATTTAGTTCCTATTTAAAGATTACAAAACTGTTTACTCCAACAAAACAGGATGTATGTAAAAAGACATTCTTGTATTTAGAGTTATGAGTATATATCACATATATACTATTACTCCTTGCTTTGTGCATCTGATTATATAACAAAGGACATTTACAGACATCATGTACCAATTTCCTCCTTTCTCCTGGCAGCTTCTATGCAGATTTTGGACCACTCAATCTGGCAATGGTCTACAGATACTGCTGCAAGCTAAATAAAAAATTACAGGTAACTTTTGGGTTTTTTGGTTTTTTTATTTTTTTTTAGTTCAATATTCTTGACTTTTTAAAGAATAAAATCAAATAGGCCGTAAGCTTTTTTTTGGTTCAGGTGCTTCCCTGGGTTCCTAATTCAGGTAAGTTTTGCATATGAACACTAAATTTTATCAATGTGTGTTTAGGGAGGAGGAGGAAGATCAGGAGGGAATACTCACCTACTGTTAAGATCTGGAAGATGCACTGCTGTGGCAATGCCTAATGTTAAGCTCCTAAAAGATTATCTTCTCTGTGGGGTGCTGAGTAATTTTTGGATTTGGACTCTCGATAGAGTATGGTGTCTTTAAAACAGAGAGTTCCTGTATTAAGTTACATGACCTCTGACAGATAATGGATTATAAAACCTGTTAGGCAGATAAAAAAGCTTATTAGCATTAATGTGAATCACAGTTTGCCTCTTCAAAACTGCTTAGATCTTCAAACTGCCACTGAACTGTGAAAACTGGAAAGTATGCAGAACATTTTAGTTTAACAGAGTCTTTCTTTTTTTGTCTCCTTGATGTCTGTCACTAGTATTAGTCTGCATAATTCAGACTTGCTTTGTCTTCATGGTACTACAAACGTATTTGCCAGAGACAAGATTCTCTGATTTATGTTTACAGGATGCTCTGAAATAGCGCGAGTCAGTATTGTAATCCTGTTGAATATCTTGGAGTTTGTATTGCAGAGGTGTGTTAGAATTGTTGAGAACATACTACTGCTAGTGATCTGGGGTTTCTTTGTCTTGAATACATTGGATAGTATCTGAGCAAGTAATGTTGCTGTTTATATAGTGACATTTTATGATAGCTTAACAGTTGATCCAAATATACAGATTCAAGTGCATCAGAATTTGTTTCAAGAAGCAGTTACAGTATAGTTTTGCTGCTACCGCAGATCCAAGTGTCCTTCCCATTGGTAACACCATTTGATCCTTTTTCTAAGATAACTGGAGAAGCTGCATACCAAACTGAGGTGAAATTTTTAAAAGTTACTTATGATAAAGTTTAGTTTCAAAATATTTTCATCTAAGCATGTATTTTCCGAGGGTCCTGATTCTTAGAAACAGCTACTAGTTGATTTATCTAGAATCGAATTATCTTTAAGAGTAAAACAAAAATCTAAATTCCAGTTTTAAAACTACTGTGGCTTTAATGTGCCTGTGATGTTTTTGAGAATGCCAGTTTGTATTTACTCCTTATGAATGCCTATCTGTTACACAGGGCTTAAAGTCAGAAATACTAAATGAGTTTAAGGAGAAGTTTACTCTAATTTGTATCAATAATTATTTAGGCTGTATATTGGAAAAAATACTAGAACAGTCTGGGTAGGGATATAATAGTCTTCCAAAGCTTTTGTGGGTCTAGTCTCCAGTGTACTTGGTCCTTTGTATACAGGTGGCTGATAGTAAGTGAACAGACTCTTGCATTCCTCTAATTTTGTAAAGGTAGGCATGAAAGTCTAAAATACATAAATGAATAATCTTATTCATTTCTTGATACAGTCATTTTCATTGATAAGGAAGAAAATAATTCATTATACTGGCTTTGATCAGAAAAAACAAGCAAATGCTGCGTTCCTGATAGGCTCCTACGCAGTAAGTATTTACATTCTTACATTACATCAGCTTGCTAAATGTGCTAATATTTTCATTTTTTAAAACAGCGAGATAAAAACAATTCTATTCTGTTGAATAGTCTTCCTACTAATGTGTTTTATAGTAAGGTACCACATACTAAGACAGCTTTTAAAGTCTATCAGGTATGCAAATGGAGTTGTATGGTTTTGGATTTTTAATTCTCTATTGCAGTCTGTGCTTCTAAGAAACAAGAGCACCACTGAAAAGAAAATCTTTACAAGTACTTTCTCCATACACATACACTCTCTTCTTTTTTAAAACAGAGGAGTATTAACTTCCACAAAGCACAGTATATCATTTCCTGCTGCATGCGTGTTTAAATCTACCTTTCCTTCCCTGGCTGCTTCTTTTCTAATGTAAGGTGATCTCTTCAGTTAACCTAGGAGAAGGAATGAAATCACATGGTAGGCTTAGGGCTGGCTTAAAGCCTGGGACTATACCAGGTGGCTGGAAATGTTCTGAGCAGGTCTCTGACTGTAAAGGGAAAAATGACCAGCTTTACATTACAACTGCATGTGTTTGGCGAGGAATAAAATGCTGAATGCTTCAGAATGAAAGATGTGATGTACCATATTCATGTTCTGCTTTGACTTGTAACACTTCTTGATTGTAACCTTTGCTTTTGTTTACTGAGTAATAAAATGAAGTGAGAACCTGTGAGTTTTTTGATGTTGGAGGTCAGAGTTCATGTAGCCTTAGGTCATTCCCATTTATTAGCTTGCAAGACTATACAGTACTTGCTGTGATACTGGCAGTCTTCTTGCTGCCTCTCTACATCATGCAGGATTACAGCTCTCCAGGGTTTCTCTGTTTTCTATTTTCTACAGGACTTATTACAAGTTAAGAACTAGATTTCAAAATATGTCACTCCTGATACTTGAAACACAAGTGCTTAGGAATGGTGCTGTAGACCTTCACATGTAGAAACTGGTGGCATGAGTTACTAAACTTCTCTGTATTTAAGGCATTATGTTGACTAAATAGCTGCAGCTTTTAGGAAGACTACATCCTGGTAACTTGATCATAATAGAGGCTTAGAAAGCAAGAGTCGACTTTTAGGTCAAGTTTTGGGGTTTTTGGCAAAACAAACTAAAGTGAAAGTACTATGGTTGACTATGTAAAAATATATAAACAACAGAACACAAATCTTATTTGTGATCATCCAGTAGGCCTGCCTTGTTGCAGTAAAAACATGCAGTTGAAGAGGACACCCTTGAATAGAGCTCTAAGATTAATTCATGTGGATCATGACAGTCCAAAATGTGGTAATTAAAAATTGAGGCCGCTGGACAGAGGAGCTGGCAGTTTTTCTTCAGAGAACTGCGACGAACGGGATGGGAGTTGCAGTGTACAGAAAGGATCCTAAGGCAGATCAACTACAGTATGACACAAGATCATGACTGAATAGTCAATGCATGTGGGAGGGCTAGCTGCAGAAACTGGCATATGGCACAGAGAGGTTAATCAAAATTAACAGTAATTTTCATAGATCAGAGACTTGTGTTTGCTTAGTTTATTGGGCTGTACAGGTTGGATATTTCAGCAATTGCCCTTAAAGACCCATGGCAAAGTGAGGCACTATGTAAGTACCAGTACCCTCCTTGAATGAGGGTATGTTTGTCTTGCATAATTGCAAGTCCAAGATGGTGAGGTGCCTCTAGCTAGGTGTTGAGTTTCTTTCCAATGCAACAGACTTTGGCTTTGGTACTGCTTTTTCTATGAAGTAGCGTATAGCTTCTTCCAAGACTGATGTGGGACAGATTCCATTGAAGGAAGATCACAGAAGAAAGTCTGTGCCCCTGAGGCTTACTTTTTTTCCCCTGGAGCTCTTTGATGGTCTTTCATGAAGAGGCAGGCTTAATTACAACGCTTGCTGATGAAGTGTTCAAATGTACACCTCTCACGTTTCAACTTTCTGCAAGGAGATTGGTAATGATCTCTGTAGGGCAAGTAATGGTATAGGATCTGTTTAGAATGTGTGGTGAATATGATGCACATATTTCCTGAAATAAATTGAGGCTTTCTTTATTTAAAACAGATAGAGTCTTAAGAATCTACCTAATTCTTCAGTTTAGAGTGCTATGCTTTTTAATGAAGAAGGATCCATACAGATATTGGTCAAAACTTTATGAAGCTTCTCTGTAATTGTAGTTGATCAGACTGTCCTGCTGGTAATGCTTGAACTGTTGCATGAAATGAGGATCATTGTATTGCTGATCCTTTACAGTGTAAGTGATAAGTTGCCAGTGCATTTTGTTTTCTATGGCTGGAATATGTTTTCTTGTTTAACTTTGGGGTTTTAGGTGGGTTTTTGTTTCAACAATGTGCCCTGTGTTGAGGAACTTTGTTACAGTCCATCAGGTTGGAGGAGTTAGGTGGGAAGAGCAAGGAAGCAGAAAGGAAGTTAGTCAGGAAAATAGTGCTTGTTTGTGTGTGTTGTAGAATCTTTAACATAAACACAGTTTTGTGTTCAAGTGCTTTGGATATGCAAGCAGTTTAAATTACTCGTTAGGAATAGCAGGCTGCCAGGTTTTCAGGAGTAGCACAGACAAAGTAAGTGCATCTGTTTTCTGGTTCTGTTCTCTTTTTTTTTATTTGTTTGGGTTTTTTAAACATAGTTCCTTTTTAACTCTGAAACTATAATGAAATGTATATAACTAATTCTCCTCTGAAACTTGTATGTCCTCTTAAACATTCAGTGTATTTCTGCCAGCAGCTTCTGAGCCTGTAATTTCAAAGGCTGGTTGGCCTGAAATTTGTATTCTTGAACAGAATGCTGTTTAACTTCTGCTTGAAGACATTGGGATATATTTGCATGGTTTATCATTCAACATGTTTGTGGTTAAATGTAGATGTATGTGTATATATATATCATGTGAGGATAAGCTCATTTTGACTACTAAAGCAATTATGAAATTCTTCGTTAACTTTAGTGAAGCATAAGGGCTGTTGTTAGTGTTCTGGTTTACAAGCAAAGTCTGTTCCCAGTCTTTTCTTCACAGTTGATGTGTTTTAATGTTTCCCCCCTCCCCTTCATTTAACTTCTCTTTCTTTCCTCTTCAGTGGAGATAGTTTCTGAACTCTCCAGGCTACACACTTTTTTCTCCTCCTTCCTGCATCTGCTGCTTCCTTCCAGGTGTACTTTGATGTGACAGCACAGCCTAACTCAAGCTACAGGGCTCTTCAGTATAATAACATGGCCTTAAAAGTGAAGAACAAAGTTTTCAAATACTTTGTTACGTGTTTATTTTTAGAATAAAATATGATTTTTTTTTTACTGAATCATAACAATTTAGATCTTAATCCCTTTATTGTTCATCTTTCATCTATTTTAAGTCAGCATTTTGTTTCCTTTTGTTACAGATTATATACTGTATAATGGTAATAATATTCTTCTGTGTAGATAAGCATAAATTTGGCGTGTGCAGCCACACAAAGGGTGGCCAAAATTCTGTGTGTTAGATGTGAACGTTTACAATTTATTTGGGCAGATGGGTGAGGGGAAAGAAGCTGGGAGGGGGAGGGGGAAACCCTTTGTTCTTTAATTTTTAAAGAAAAATTGCTTTTCCTTGGAAGCTGTCTGCATTGTTCAGGCCTTACCACTCTACCAAAGCAGCAGTGATCATCTGAGTTGATCTCTACAGTGGCTTCTCTTGATTTTCACCAGGACTTGACTGTGGGTGAGGAAAGTCTGCTTCTTCCATCATTGCTCCTTCTGTATTAAGAAAGAAAATGTACCCTCTGTGCCCTGTCCACCCAAATCCCAAGCTCCCTCCTCTCCCCTTGGCTGCATTAACTTAGTAACAGTGTTTTTTTTCTCAGGCCTGGCACTAATTATGTACTTGGAGGGTGACCCTCCGAGGGTACCACCCCATGAACTGCTGTAATTCAGGTCACCTTCTCCAGGACTCATCTCTGTACTTTGTCTATTTTCTCATCTTCTTTCTTCAGGGTAAGCAGTGTTTCATTCATCCATTCTGATCCATAGTACTGTTTTTTTGCCTTTTCAATTTGTTAGTATCCTACCTAGCTGTGGGCCTAATGCTGGGTAGAAGCTGGAGAAGCAATTAGCACCCATCTGTATGATGTTGAACTGCTCTTTTGAACTGCTTCTTACGGTGGCATTTACAGAATTATCTCTGGCTGAGCCTGTTTGTTTAGTGGTCCATGTTGAGTGGTGGTAAATGGGTAACTGCAGCAGCACTCAAATTACAAGTCAGGTGGGTAAACTATGTTTACCTTCAGCTGCATTTTGGTGAGAGGTGCTTGTGATTGACAAGCAAGTGGCAGAGATGAGATGGACAAAGTAATAGCCTTTCATTTAAGCAAAAGTTTCCTTGAGTCTTTTTTGCTTTCTCTGTGTTAGTGTCCTCTAAACAGCTACCTTCTCTGAGTTTTGTTTGGGAAGTCATGATGAGTTTTCATGATGGCAGCTTTTCTGGCTATGTGTACTAGGTTCTTCCTCGCAATGTGCTTACCAGACTGTCTTCGTAGAAGAAGGGTTGCTCTCTGGGAGTCTCTCACAGTAGTACTAGGTTGTTTTCTTAGCTGTTCTGAGGTACCAATGTGCCAAGCCCACTCAGTTCCCATCTAATAGGGTTTTCTATACCTCCCCTCCTCTGTTGGAAAGGTAATTGGAGGTTTTTTGCTTTTGTTTATGATGAACAAAGAGAATTGCCAGAGACTGGCAGCTGTTACCTCTCTGCCACTTTTATCCAGTTAATGACTGTGCTTCCACTAATGAAGGGACTGTTCAACGCGTGCATTTCTTCAGTATGCTACAAATCCATACTGGAAACTTCTTATTCTAATACATTTCTATTTTAATTTATTGTATTTAACCTTTTCTTCTAAGGAATAGTGCTGGAAAATTTAACGTGTTAACTGACTAGTATATCCAACAGATGTTTTAATGAAATAAACTACTGAGTACTTCTAAGTTATAGTAAAATTATGCATGTATGTGTTCTTGTGTTTGAGTCTGGTCACACAGCAGTTACTTGTATTTGTTAAGAGTGGGTAGGTTATGATTATCTGCAGTTTATAGCGGCTGGGTGAGTGACATTTTTGAAACATGGTTATATCATATAAAATTCACTTGTAAGCAGTTTAAAATTAATCATCTCATTATATTCTTGCTCTTAAGTCAGTATGTTTGGTAAAATCTGTGATTTAGGTAGCAGCCTTAAGTAGATTTTGCAGTTAAGTTTGAGAAGTGGATAAACTTGATTACTCTAAGCACATCATATACATGAGTTTCAAGTGCTATTTACAGACTTGAGTTAATACAGTTTCTAACAGTGCAGCATATTTAATTTTCTTTAAAAAACAAGTTACGTCATAGGTTGTTATGAAACATGTTTTGTCTTGCAAGTAGCTTTACTATATCACTTGGCAGTCCCAGGGAGTCAAGATTAAGATAACTTTTTTTAACCTGAACCTCTGTTCCGTTTCTGTGATAATACTTCTCATCCTATTGTTGTGAATATCAGTTTTACAATTCTAAAGAAAATCTAGGAAACTTTATTTTTTTTTTAAATAAGGCTGGTTTGAAAATGGTAGTATGAATTAGACAATAACATGGCTTGCTAAAAGAACTCCCATTCAATGGTTGATTTTAAATGCTTGTAAATAAAGACTGGGTCACCTAGTTCTGCAAGCCCTTCTGTCTCATTTGCTGAACATTATAGCAGCTGTTACACAGTCATGTTGGCAGGAACAGTGCTTGAGTGCCCCTTTCCCAGTACTCAGTGCTTAGGTGGTTCTTGACCATTCACATAGCTACTTGCAGTCCCTTAATTAGAAACAGATGTCCTAAATGAATAGGATGATTAGAGCAATGTTAATGGTTCAACTGCTAATCACAACTTTCTGTCTGTATTTTGAAGTTCAGTAGGATATTTTTTTGTATGCATAACTAAAGCAAATTTCCAAATTGTTGGTACACAGGTGATTATACAGTGTGATAGAACAGTATGTTATTTTGGCTTGAAAGATGTCAATTCCTTATAGTAACTATTTTCCAGAGACTGGTAAAGCATTTTTAAAGTTTTTCCACGTGTACTTTTATATGTGTGTATGTTGATATGTATGTGTGCCTGTCTACACTTGCATATGATGGTAGGAAAATTCTAAAACCAATGTAATTGTGGATTATTTATTTCAGGTTTGCTGAATTTCTTAAGGTCTTTTTAGAAAGCTCCTTTTTTAATATTTACCTCACCTGTAGGAAAGGAGCCCTTTCAGAACACAGTGTAAAATTCTAATAGATTTTTTCTATTTGTATATACAAGAATGAACAAAAACTATCCCAAAAAATTGCTTCTTCTGCTAAGTAACAGTTAATATAGGTCTTGGAATTTATTTTAATGCTTTTCATCCTTGTAGTAGTACTCCTTTTTGATTGCTTTATTGGTATTAACTTAAAAAAACAACTTTATATATGAAAGTTTCTGTCATCTTAGAAAGCATAGCAGAAACGTAATCAGTATCTGGACAAACTGGTGTATTATTGTGTATTTTGGTTCTGTGGGTTGTGTCTTTTCTTGTTTCCTCTCCTTCCCACAGTACATACCTCTTGAATTTAGAAGTATATCTTTATTTCGCTATTCATCAGATTGACATTTCCATTCTCTTTTTTTCCTGAAACTTCAGTTCCACTTCCTGCATTAGAAAGTCCTCTCTTTCAACACTTCTGTCTGCTGTAGGTCTCTCAGATCACTTTTACTTTCATTTGCTGGCTTTCTTTAGTCCTTTGTTCACCCACATCATTCCAATGAAATTGTTCATCTTTAAGGCCTTAGTGTCCTTCTCCTTGTCAGAAACAGTGTTATACATAGTTATATATATATAGTTATGTGTTATTATATAATGCTATATTGCAATTGCAGTTTGTGTCATGAGTATGATTTTGAAGTGAGTCTTTCCTTAAGTACAGCCGACTGTGTTTTGGCTCACTTCATAAAGCAGTGTAGGAGCCATCCCAACATGTAACAGGAGTTCAGTCCACAGACCAGACTAGGACTAGCTAGTAAGGTTAAGAGACGCTGGAAGCGTATAGTGCAGATATCAGATCTTCAGGGCTGACTCTTGGTCTACACAGGCATTTCTGCTGGTGCCCAGTACTTCCTAATAAAATATGTTCTCTTCTGCCTTTACTCTGTTTCTTTCCTGGGCTTTGCTGCTCCTTCCCTCATTCCTTCAGGCTCACCTGTTTCCATATCTGGAATTTGGTTTACCCACAACCTGAACTCAGCCTCACTCAAGTTCAGCGTCCATCCAGCCTTGCTTGTATCCAAGCTTTTCAGCTGAGGGCTTGCTTATGGTCTCAAGCTGTGACAGAAACTGATCTATTCTCCACTTGGACTGTCACAGCTTCTTGTAGTGTGTTACTGCAAGGATACTTTCCTTGTGGAGACTGAATGCTGTTCTTCCCTTTTGAAGCACTCCACGCTGTTGCACCCATATAGATATCATATTCATATTAATCTCAGTTTTTTTTCTGAGATACTTTTCATTAGGAACAGCATCTGACAACTTCATCAACTGTTGTCTCTGCAACGGTTCATGTGTTGTATCTTGTGTTTATAGTAGTGTTGCAGCTGAAGTGTGGTGGGATCTCTCGTTGCTTCAGAAAATTCTGAGAAATCCAGCTCAGAAGAGTTTTAATTCCTCTGTGAATAGACTGAATATTGGTTCAGTTGTATAGGAACTACTGCGTATTTTTGCTTAGTACCTTGTCCACATTGAAAAATGCTATCTTCTTGCAATGTTTTTTGTACAAAATTATGGTAGACAGTGGATTTTTGTGTAAAAATCAGGTTGGCTTTTTAAAATGTCCTTGGATGGAGTAAGTGTTTATGTGACTGTTAAGGGAAATCCATACACATGTGCAAGTACGTCAAAATGGTGTTTCTAGCAATTTCACTGGTAATGTAATTTCAGAAGCTGGATTTGTGCTTAAGAACTAATATGTTTCAGTATATTGTGATACAAGTTAGAGTTATTTTAATACAACATCTAAAATTTTGAAAAAAAACCTTCCTCTTGCAGCTGTTACAGTTGGAAACAAATGCTTCTGCATTGGAGGTTGTTTTGATAAAGAAACTGGTAAAACCTCGGTAAAGATACAGGAGAAATACATGGCCTTTCTGAGCTACGTGCACTTACAGGATTAGCTAGTATAATAATATCTGCATTATTTTTACTTGCCTGTTGTACAAATAGTACTATTTGTGTATTACCCAGCCCTACAGCACTGAATCCAGATTTTTTCCAGGTGACTCATTTCTGTCTGCAAACTCTATTTCTACTGTTTAGTTACCTTCTGTATGCTAATGTCATGTCATGTCTCTGGTTTGTAAGATTTGCTAGGGCAGGGCATTTTTCTGATAAGTCAGCAGTGCTAGGTTTGTATGATTGCTAGCAGTACGTGTTCACTGTGCTGCAAGATGTGAAGTATGACTGTGTCGAAGCATACAACTTGAAATTTCTTGGAACATAACATTTAATATGCAGTTCAGGCAGTGAAAGCATCTGCAGAATAGAAGCTGAACTCTGGTATCTGAGGAGCAGCTGTTCAACAATATTTTGGGGGCTTTTAAAGTCTCTTCTTTATTCTGTTTGTGTGCTTGCAAATATAAGTGCAAAAGTCACTCTTCCCTGGTGAAAGCACACAAACACAGAGTGAACTTTTCACCACTTAACTAAACTGCTTAAACAAGACAGATGTTTTTTTTCCTTTCATTTTGCTAATTGCACAGGAAGACTACTCAGAAAATAGCACAGTAATCCAATCAAAGGAAAAATGAAAGGCATCATCTGTGGCCTTGTTTTAGCTGTCTATTTAGGATATGTTTCAAGCTTGGTTTGGGTTTGGTTTTTTTTACAATAGTATCTGTTCTACTGCCCATTCTCATCTCAGGGGAATGTGTGTGTGAATATGGAGAGAGGATGTTGAAGGTATGTTAAGCAATTTGTTCAAACTGGCTTTGCAGGGGCATCAAAGAAATTTGAAGGGCAATGCCAACTTTTAAAAGAAGAAAATGTCAAAAGCCACAGAAAGCAAAATGCCACACAGATTTTTTGAAGGTGTTTAATTGATACTCATGAGTTTATTTCCAAAAACCTCAAAGCAAAAAGGTCATCAGTATAAGAAGTGTAGATATTTTCAGTGAACATTAATGAAAAAAAAATCTGCAGTGTGTTAAAGCTTTAAAGAAAAATCATTAGCTTGAATTTATTGAATATTGACCTGTTAACAAGCTGTCGTTATCTCCTAGCCATGCTAAGGATGGTGTTTGATGGTGCTAGAAGATGCGTTTTGCACAAAAGTGGAGTTGTGTGGTGTTCTTTAAGGAGCCTTAGTGTTAGAGTCTGTCTCAGAGGGACAAGGCATGTTGTCACATGCTGGTCACAAGCAGTGTTTGCCAGGGCTCAGTGTTGAGGCCAGTCATGTTTACTGTCTTTATCAGAGATCCAGATGAGGGGTTTTAGTGCTCCGTAAGTTTGAAGATGACACCAAACTGAGTAGAAGTGTCAGTCTACTTGAGGGCAGGAAGGCTCTGCAAAGCCTCTTAATGCAATAAAGACATTGAGCTGCTCAAGCATGTCCAGAGGAGGGCAGCAAGGTTGGTGAAAGGTCTGGAGAACAAATCAGGAGAAGCTAAGGGAACTGTGACTGTTTAGCCTGCAGAAGAGGAGGCTGAGGAGTGACCTTACTGCTCTCTATGACTGCCTAAAAAGGGGTTGTAGTGAGATGGGCGTTGGTCTCTTCAACTAGACAACGAGTGATAGAATGAGAGGAAACAGCCTCGGATTATGCGAGGGGAGCTTTAAGTTGAATATTAGGATAAACCTCTTTACCAAAAGAGCAGCACAGTGCTAGAACAGGCTGCCCAGGGAAATGGTTGAGTCACCGTCCTTGGAGGTTTTCCAAAAACACGTAGATGAGGCATGTCATGACATGGTTTAATAGGCATGGTGGTGGTGGGCTGATGGTTGAACTTGATGATCTTAGAGGTCTTTTCCAACCTTAACAATTCTATGATTCTGTGTGATGGAACACCATGTGGCTATTTTATGTGAGTTGGTACTTTGTGAATTCTTTTCTGAGTGTTTTTGACTGAAGAAAGTTTGATATGTAGTGTCTCTGTTCTTGGGATTTTGCTTCTGAAGCTACGGATTTTTTTTTTTCTTTTTCCTTTATGGCATCTGGATTTAGTTATGGGTACTGGCTCTAGTGCAAGGAGAAAGTACAGGACATGGGATAATGCAAATGTACTGCTGTAGGAAAAAATATACTTGAATTACTGTTTCGCTCTTGTCTGCTGAATATACACTCTGTTTTGTAGATTAGGTGATAAATAGCTTTGCTGATGTATCTGGGGTTTTGTGTTTCGATTCACATCTTAAAAGCTTAACTTAAAAAAAAATCTACAAACTGGCCCAGCAAAGTAGAAACATGGAAAAATTCAGATGGATGGGAGGTATTTCATTGTAGCTTATAGATGAATTCCTGCACAAATCAATAAATCAATAATATATATATTCCTCTAGGCTGACCAGTGTTTCATATTGTTTGTTAGTTTTATTGTTGCACACTTTAATACATTTATTCTTGTGTTACTTTCCAAACACTTTTAAGCTCTGTGATAATTAATTATGCCTTCTGTAGTAGACAAGTGACTTAAAGTTATTAATATCAATCTTAACATAATCTTTTTGTTTCCTTTTCTGTATTTTTCCTCAAAAATAGATAATATACCTGAGAGAATCCCCAGAAGACGTGTACAGGCTTTTATTGGCTGGAAGCATTTCTTATGTGCCTTTCAGGTAAATAACAGTTGTTAGAAATTTCTGTACCTTAATATTTTGAAGAAGTATTTGAGTATTAATTTGGGAGATTTTTTTTTTTTGCTCAAATTTTAACATGTGACTCATTCACAACCTGAGCTTTAAAAGCAGACTGCTGATTAGAAGTGTAGTGATAGAAGGTGAAGGAGCTACACTGTTTTGTATGCACTCTTCTTGAGCTTTTTGATCCATATTGCTTTTCACTTGGCAGTCTGTTTTTGTGCCAGTAGCTAGTAGTTACATGTATCAAAATAACAGTCATTCATTTTAGGCAGCTTATAATAATACTTTTAGCACTCCGTTTTTCTCATTTGTCAAGTGTATGCAGCAACCCACAAATACTGTATTATGCATAAAGAATGCTACCTAACCTCATGATTTCGTGTAACTTTAAAGTATTTCTTTTTACTAATGAGGAAATATACAAAACGTTGGATCACGGTTGCTTGACCCTAAGGGAATGTAATCCTAGTTGTTTCAGACTACAGACTTCTCGTTGGGGAGTATGCTGCACTGCTTAATGTAGCAAATGAAGTTGATCCATGCAGAGGAATAATTTCTTACAAAAAAGAGTTTCTGTAAGTTGGACTAGACTGGCATTCCATTGGCTTGCACAATGAGCAGAAAAGAATGGCCAAAAAATATTTTTAGAAGGCAAGTTTAGTCACCAAAGACATTGTTACAGGGTGATTAGTTCATTCTCTACTTGTTTGTGTTTTCTAGCTCTCCTGCCAAGAAATGGACTTTTCGTTATTTGGATTTCTATTACTTCCCCTCTGCCCTGAGTGCAGTATAATGGTGTAGTAGGGCCTCTCTTTAGCTGCATTTTTCTGTCATCCCATTTCTCACTTTTAAGTTCCATTTTTATATTCCCAGAAAAAAAAATCTTCTTGTAAGTTTTGTTTCTAAATGGAGGTAGTAGCCTTTCTCTCAGGTCATATACCCTGCCCAAATTCCCAAACCGTCACTTCAACTGTACTACTCAAAGAAATGCAAAGATATATTACATAATAACTGAGACCTGACTTCTGAACAAATGTCCAGCTTCTGGAATAAAGAATACAGTCTGCTGAAATGTCTGCAAGCATTACTATTTTCTTGAGTTTACTGTTCCAACTAAACTTGATACAAATAGATGAATTCAGATTACATTAATGATCATCTGAAATGTTGGTCTAGGCTTTGTTCCTTGAAGATCTTCCTCACTTTGCAAAACCCAGTACCTTCTCATGAAGTCAGTCAGGTAGTCAGTAGCTTAGGGTATTATTTTCAACACAAAAACCTATTAGCAGTGTGCAAAGGATTTATTTTTTTCACTTGCAGAATCACAGTGATGTTGAAAGTGACCTCTGGAGGTCATCTGGTCCAACATCCCTACTGAAGCAAGGCCACCTACAAGCAGTTGCCCAGGCCCACACCCAGGTGGCTTTTGAATGTCTCCTAGGGTGGAGACTCCACAGCCTGTCAGGGCAGCCTATTCCAGTGCGCAGTCACACTCAGAATGAAAAAGTGATTCCTCATGTTTAGGGGAAATCTCCTGTATTTCAGTTTTTTTGCCCATTATGTCTGGTTCTCTCACTGAGCACCACTGAAAAGAGCTCAGCTTTGCCTTCTTTTTACCTTCCCTTCAGGTATTTATGTACTTCAATATGATCTCCCCTGTGCCTTTCCAGGGCAGAACAGTCCCAGCTCTCTCAGCTTTTCCTTCTATATAAGATTCTCCAATCTCTTTATCAACTTAATAGCCCTTTCCTGGACTCTCCTCAGTATGTCCATACCTCTCTGGGTACAGTACTCCAGGTGTGCCCTTAACAGAGCTGAAGAGAGGGCAAGGATCACTGCCCTCAACCTGCTGACAATACTTGGTCTAATGTGGCCTGGGATACCACTAGCCTTCTTTGTCATAGGGCACGTTGCTGATTTATGTTCAGCTTAGAGTCTACCAAGACACCCAGGTCCTTTTCTGCAAAGCTGCTTTCCAGCTGGGCAGCCCCCAGCCGGTACCAGTACCAGCTGTTGTTCCCCCCAGGTATGGGACTTCACAGTTCTTGTTGAACTTCATGATGTTCTTGTCAGCCCATTTCTCCAGCCTGTCAAAGTTCCTCTGGATGGCAGCACACCCTATGGCATATCAGCCACTCCTCCCAGTTCTGTGTAGTTCAGCAAACTGGCTGAGGGAACTCTGCCCATTCATCCAAATCATCAATGAAGATATTGACAGGATCATATGCAATATAGGCCCCTAGGGTATACTGCTAGAGATGATGCTGACTCACCTGTATTTCCCTGTATATTCCTTGTTGCCCTTCGTGAAGATGAGGGTAACGTATGCTTTCTTTCAGTCTTCAGGCATTTCTCCCAGCTGCTATAATTAATGAGACATTATTGAAGGGTGGTGTTGCATTGACATCAGCCAGCTCAGCAGTTACAGGTGCATCCCATCAGGGTCTACAGACCTACATATGTTCTGTTTGCAGAAGAATTCCCTGACCCAATCCTCTTTCACCTAGAGTACGTCTTCCTTACTCCAGCCTTTCCCCCTAGTTACTGGGACCTGGGATTCCTGAAGGCTAGTGTTGCTAGTGAAGACTGAGGCAAAGAAGGCATTCAATACCTTAACCTTTTCCATGTCCTGTGTAACCAGGTCCCCAGTCTCTTCGAGCAATGTGCCCACATCTTCCCTAGTCTTTGTTTTGTCACTTATACCTACAGAAGCCTTTTATGTTTTCTTTGACATGCCTAGCCAGATTCAATTCTGTTTGAGCTTTGACTTTCCTAATTTTACATCCTGCTGTGTAGTCCCTCCAACAGATACTAGAGTGGCTGAAGTTGCCCCTCTGAGAACCAGGAGCTGTGAATGTGAGGTTGCTCCTATCTGTCTGTAGAGGGCCTAATGCACTTGCTCTTTGCTGATCAGGTGAACTAACACACACTCAGTACATATCACCTTTACCTATCCTCTCTTTTACCTGAATGGGGTTCTGTTATTTCCTTCTCCTGCTGATTTTTTTTTTTTGGCTCACTTTTTCACAAATTCATTAAGGATGAAAAGGATACAAAGCAATTGTAGAGGAAGCATCCAGGTTCTTCAGAAGTTCTTCCTTCTCTCTGTTGCAATTTTAATTTATTTTTTTTTTTAATAACCAGGTTGGAAGAGACCCACCAGATCATCAAGTCCAACCATTCCTATCAAACACTAAACCATGCCCTTTAGTACCTCGTCCACCCGTGCCTTAAACACCTCCAGGGAAGGTGAATCAATCACCACCTTGGGTAGCCTGTTCCAGTGCCCAATGACCCTTCGTGTGAAAAATTTTTTCCTAATGTCCAGCCTAAACCTCCCCTGGTGGAGTTTGAGGCCATTCCCTCTTGTCCTGTCCCCTGTCACTGGGGAGAAGAGGCCATTACCTTCCTCTCTACAACCTCCTTTCAGGTAGTTATAGAGAGCAATGAGGTCTCCTCATTTTTTACTGTTTTGAAACATTAATGTTTCTCTGCTGATGAGTGTTGCATGATCTCAAAAGGATACCTTCTGCTAGGATGTAGTATTATCTGATGTAGATTCAGTTTAAGTTTAAGACTTGACTGTCTTATTCCTGCAGAGTGCTTTACTCTGCAGCACTTACGGAATCTAATAATGGTCATGTACTAATGCCATACTTGAATTAATAGAATTTTTAAAATTGAAGGAACATGTTTTAGTGAAAACCAATTTGTCCTCGTGTTTAAGCGTGAAGTATTTTATGCATCTTAAGGAGAGTTTTTTAATGCACCTGTACAAATGTGTATCTTACAGTTGTAGTATTAAGATGCTGTTCATGTGTGCCTAGAATGTGTTTTCTTTTGAATGGATTTTGAAGAAAAAATGCACTATATTAGTATTTCACATTTTTGAAAGTGTACTTCAGAATAAAATGTTATCAGGGTGTATGTTAGCATATGAAGCTAATTTAGGCATTAGTTTTTGCTACAAGGAATTTGTGTTGTCCTTCTTTGTTGGCATGAACACTGAAGCATTACATGTTCATGTCAGAACTTGGATGTCTCAGCTTTACTAGAATTAAAACTGGAGTAACCTTACTTTTGGTCCATCTGTTGAGGTAATTTATTTTATGTTTTGTTATTATTCTAAGATGCAAGGCAGGGATAAATTAAGTAATCACTTGCCATAATTATTTCACTATAGTAGTATTTATCCTGAAGCAATTTTTTAAATGTGTTTTTGAGAAATATCTTCAATTGCTTTCACTTGAATTAAAATAGGATAATTTTACTGTTTTGGTCATCATATCTTATAGGGATGCTTCCTTTGGTACTAGCAGTTTTCATCTGACATTGCTGGACTGTTTTCATGCAATAAACAAGGTCAGTAAAACAATATTTTTCATATTGTAGAAGATCAGATAAATATTGCCCAGCAGAAAAAAAAACTACTTAGGAAGCTAGGATCTGATTGGAGCTGTGCAGTAGATTTTCTGATAATTGTATAGGCTGTTGTGTGTGATGCACTGCAACAAAACTTCTAGATACAGCATCCATAGAAATCAACCAGTACCTTATATAGTCAATTACTGAAGATTTTTAAAGAGGAAATTCCAAATTCTGTTTATGTAATCTTTCCGGACAGTAATTTACACCTCTAATCTATAAGATTTGTGTGACAGGTTTATTATAGCCCACCTGGTGTTACATTTTAGGCTGAAAGTTGTTTTGGATTGATAAGTGATACTTCTTGGGCATTTGCAGCATGTGTTAATGGCTTCAAGTTTTGCTTTAGTAATACAAATAGGAGAAACGTTGTAAGGTGGGTGGTTTTTTAACTACAAATTATCATAATCCAGTGTTACATAGCAAAACAGTGGTGGAGTAACATGGTTATTTCCCCTCCCAGTCCCACGAAGGACAGAGGATGTTACATGCATTCTTTTTAATCTGTCTGAGTAGTGAAATGGGGAATTTTGCAACTCTCTTCACCCTACGACTGTCTTTCATGTTATAGGTGTCTCTGCCAAATTATACTTTCAGATTTGTGATTCTCACCTTTTTTGGATGTTTTGACATCGGCTGCCTCTATGACAAGAGTGGTCAATTGCTATTCTTAGTACTAGTGAGCAACAAGGAAAACTAGAGAATATTATGCCATGAAAGATGAGATAAGAATGTAGTATCTGGAGATTCAGGGTTGTTTGAGTTTGTGCTTTCTGACTTCTTAAACCAGTTACACAAACGTTTATATTTTTTCTACAATACTCGTTGTTATGGGATAATTAAGGGACATCAGGGGTCATACTAGTGCTTAGACTGTGTGTCTACAAACAATTTAAAATTATTGTTGATATTAGCATTGTAATGACAGTGGATAGCATTTCTGCATAAAAATATTTGCAATCCTTGAATATGAAGTTTAGAATGTATTCATAATTTCAGTAGATAAGTTTTGCCTTTTATTTTTCTCTTTTTTCATTTTGTATACCTAGCAGCAATAAAAAGATTGAGTGCTTCTGTACTCTGGAATTTTGCAGGGATTTGATGAAAATAGAAGAGAGTGGATTTTCTTGTCTAACTTCACTTACATTAAAATTTACTGGTTTGAGCCAAGACTGAGTTGATATGTTATTTCTTCAACTATATGAAGAAATCTCTCTCAAAGGGTAGAACACATATTAAAGGGCTTTCAGTAACCTAGAAGAGTGGTAAACTGTCCTTATTGAAAAGGTATTGTCTTTGTTAAAAGCTGTATTCTGAATTTTAGGCTTTGCAATATGGTTTCCTGGATTTCAATACATTTGATGTAAATGAATATGAGCATTATGAAGTAAGTGTTCAGAATCAGTCTTCTGGATTCTTTGCTGTTAGTATTACCAAGATGATTGTTTATAATATGTGCATTTTTTGGAAGTATTAGTTCTAATTTCTGGTTTGTCTTTTTAAATTTTGATTGTTGGATAAATATGTATGGTCAGAGAGAGAACAGTAAAATTCAGGTTTAAGCCTCAAACATGGTGGGGAGATGGAATTAAATACTTATTTCCCATTATTATTAAAGCCCTGGAAGATGATTGGGAAGTGGGAATTTGGCCACTATTTAGAGGTTGTGCATATTCTTGAGCAGTCTGAAAGAGAAACTTGAGGGAATACAAGTCCAAGTATAACTCTGGAGAGCGATTAAAGTGTGTACCCATGAACACATGGCAAAGATAATAACACACTATGAGATAAAGAAGAAAACAGGGCTGGGAAAATCCAAGGCTGTAAAATTCACTTTGGGCCATGGGAAGTGAGTGCGACAATGAAGGACTGCAACTCTTGGCTATATGCAGTCTCATAAATGCAAAGCTGCCAGTTATCTTTAAAGAGAAAATTAAATGTTCTTAGGATTTTAAAAAAATCATTATTTGGATTGTAAGCAGAGGTAAGGCCAAGGTCATAACTTGGAAACCTATAGAAAATTAAAGATTGAAAGTTTCCCTTCATCTGCAGGGCATCAGTTGTGTTGTTCTAAAACTCTGAAAAAGGAGAAGACAGGCAAGGAAAGTGAAGTAGAGAGCGTCTGGCATCTTCTTGATCAAACAGAAAGCCAGCAACTAACACAACTTCCTTTGGCAAAAATTGTATGTCAGTTCTATCTAGCATGTGTTTTGAAACAATAAGGAAAAGCCTGAAAATACAGGGATAATGATAAACCAAGCATTTTCTCTTGACAGAGAGCAGAAAATGGAGATTTTAACTGGATAATACCAAACAAATTCATTGCCTTCAGTGGACCTCATTCAAGAAGTAAAATTGAAAATGGTATGCTTAAAAAAGGAGGTGGGGGATACAAGCCCACTGCTTTCTTAGTTGATTGTTATCAGTAAGAACAAGTTTTAAAAATTGTTCCTCAAACAGTGTATTTTTCTCTTGGCTCTTTTTTCTTTTATAAGAACCCTGGCAGTAAAATTTTAATGCTTGGTTTAATTGTATCTGACCCTAGGTAATTATGTTAAAATTCCATTTTCGGTTTGTCTATTTATGTTGAAAGTGAGTTCTATTTTGAAAGTTTTTTTTCATCTCTTGATTTTCGAGTCTTAGTTTATTTCTGCAGTTTGAACCTTACTCTCTTATTTTTTGTTTTTCCTTCTTTTTTTCAAATAGGCTATCCTCACCATGCTCCAGAGGCTTATTTCCCATATTTCACGAAGCATAAAGTTACTACTATAATACGCCTCAACAAAAAACTGTATGATGCCAAACGATTTACAGATGCTGGATTTGAGCATTTTGACCTCTTCTTTGCGGATGGAAGCATACCTGGTGATACTATAGTTAAAACATTTCTAAATATTTGTGAAAATGCTGAAGGTGTTATAGCTGTTCATTGCAAAGGTACAGTGTGAAACCAATTTATATTACAAGTCGTGCTTGTAGTAACTGTTCCTGAGATGTTTTGCATTGTAATTCAGTTATATCTACTTTTTAACACCTCTGCCAAACTGCAACTTTTTGTTAGAGTTTCTTTCTGTGCTTCTGTTCTGCACTTCATCTTCTATTTTTTTTTAAGTTCCAGAAAAATCTTCCCAGCCGTTTCCAAGAACGAGGCTGGGGAAAGTAAGCTTGCCAGTATTATCAGCTCTTCCTGTTAGAAAGTATTAGCACTTACAAAGGGCATTTTGAGTAGGTGTTCTAAGTCCTGGAAAGGTTTATAGACCCTTCTGAAAATACAGGGTTAAATATACTGTGTCTTAAAGTGTTGAAAATGTCAGTGCAGCTTTTTGTGGCGATTCGTAATGATTGTTCTTCCAGAAACACAGAAATCTTTATCCCCCAGAAATTCTTTATACTATCTACATTGGGCATGCTCTGAATATCTGTTCCTTGGCAGCTGAACTCTCGAGGAACTGGTAGTTTAAAGATACAGTTTCCTGTGTTCCTAGAGGAACTATATTTCCCTTCACATAGCGTCTTTACTAGTCTATCATATGGTTTTTTTTCACCAAATTTGCCTCAGTAGCATACCTGATAATGCAGTGATTGAAGGAGAAAGGCCTTTTCTTAGCTCATTTGCCTGGGACCTGCAAAAACTGCATTTTCATTCCCAGATCTACTGTCCATTTGCTGCAAATTTAACATGATTTTACTGTGAAGTGAAAAAATTTTTAGGAACAGCGTCTTGACTGCTGGGAAGCAAGTGCATATTTTTAACTCTCCACTGAAATGATAGATTCAAGCATATTGCTTAATTGATTATGTCTGAATATTTAGTATCAGTGGTAGAAGTGCTTTGTTTCATTCAGGTTAAGATGTACATTGGTATTCCTTGTACTTATGGTCTAGACTACCTTGTGTTCCTCAGTACGCTTTTACTCCTGAGAAAGAGTAGAATGTTGTGGCCTGTTCTTAAATCCAGGCAAGGTAAGGAAGGTGTTGTGTGGTTGTCTTGGTGATTGGACCGTACTGAAGATTTTGCACTGGTGTTAATCAAGTGATTGTTAAATGAGAGAAGGTGATGTGTGGTTGGATATTTACAGCAAGTGATGGAGGAGAGGACACACTTCGCTGGAGTTGTTGCTCTTTCCTTCTCAAGTTTCCCAAGATAAATAGACCTGTTTTGATGGCTATTGCAGAAAAGTTCTTCATTCTGGAGTACTTTCTGCCTGTGGCCAGTATCCAGACTTGCTTATTGTAAAGTACCTTTTTCTTGGGAACTAAAGTAACATTAATTAGAGGAGGGACTGAAAGAGCAACTGGTTTCAGTGCAATGTATGATCAGTTTGCAAGAAGAGGTGTAGAGAATTTTGGGTAAAAGCCAACAGTTTTATACCATGCATAAGAACATATTCATCCCTTTATATGTATTCACAGATGGATAGGTAAATAGAGATAAATTGATAAGTTCTTGTAAAGTTACCGGCTTTGGAAGGTTATCTCACTCAAAAAAACATGTGAGCAATCATAGGATCATAGAGTGGTTTGGGTTGGAAGGGACCTGAAAGGTCATGTAGTTCCAACCTCCCTGCCATTGGCAAGAAACTCCAAATGTGTTAGTGCATTTGTATGTGTAAACATAAAAAAAAAATTGAAAAGAGGAGTTGCACTTAAAAATTTGATCAGTAACAGGTATTTTGAATAAACTAGGAGAATATCTGTTTGTCCTAGTAGTGATGTCTGTAGCTACAACAGATTCTGAAGGAAGATGAGTGTATAAAATAAGCCATTCCTTTATCTTATGCAGCTGGTCTTGGACGAACTGGCACACTTATTGCTTGTTACATTATGAAGCATTATCGGATGACAGCTGCTGAAACTATTGCCTGGATTAGAATAAACAGACCTGGTTCAGTGATTGGACCACAACAGCACTTCCTGATGGAGTAAGTAGAGTGACTGTAAATTATTTAAAAATAGATATAGATGTCTTTTTATTGTGCACTCAGTAATCTTTGGTGTTGATTCACTGTGTTTTGTGCTTTTTTTTTTCATGTTATGGTAGCAAACAGGCAGAACTTTGGGCAGAAGGAGATATTTTCCGTGCAAAACTGAAGGGAAATCATAAAATTGCTGTAACAAGAATTCTGTCAGGAGTAGATGATATTTCAATAAATGACACAAGAAACAGGAGAACCATCCAAAAGGACATTGAACTGGTAACCATCTGAATATTGTATTCTTGTAAAAGTTGTAATTCTGTTGTGAATCTCTCAGATTCTGAGCAAACTTAAGAGTACACTAAAATTATATGAATCAGATTCTTTTTCTGTTTTATATCAAGGGATATGAGAGGGAAACAAAGGTAGTGACAGGAAGTGTGAGAAATGAAGTGCAGTACAGAAATGAAATAGGAGGATCTTTATTATACTTTAGTCTTTAGTAATTAGGTAAATACTAGTACAAACAGAGTACTCATGATTTGCAACCAAAACAACTGTGATTTTATTTTGGATTGTCTTTTTACTTCATTGTGTGTGTTTAAAGGGATGAAAGTATTTTTACTTTTTTAGTTTCTGACTAATTGCAGCTTCGGTAGTAATTTTGCTGCCACCTTTTGAAATAATAGTACAGCTTTTTTTTAAAAAAGGCAGGTGAAAAGGGGAAATGCTGTACTTGAATGAAGATTGTACTGTACCTAAGCAAAGATTTGTTATTACGTTTCCATTGTGTTAAAGTTAGGCAGCATTTTGATGCATGTAGTTTGTGACACCATTTAATGATTTACAGCTTTAAAAGCAGCAAACAGGAAACTAGAAAGAACAGAATTATATTTATGCAAGTGAATTTCCTTTGACTTTATGCTGGCATAACTTTCCTGTTGGGATTATTCTACCTTTAAGTTTTAAGGTAAGATTGATTCTTAAATGTTTAATTGTCTGTGTTTTAACCTTGCTTATCCCTTCCCCACACCACTTATCCAGTACAGTGATGAAGATGAAACAAACTGTGTAACGCAAGGTGATATGCTTCGTGCTCTGAAAAGCAGAAGGCAGACAAAAGGTCCAGCTGCATCTCCCTTAACGTAAGTCAGTTTCTGAATGTATGAATGCCAGCAGTACTTCTGTCCTCTTCTTACACATACTTCCCTTTGCCTCCAAAAGTGTATTGGCAAGGCTGCGTGCTTTTAGTCATCTAGATTAAGTGCGAGATTCACTGTTTCTATGAAGTCTTGGAGAGTGCTAAGGAGGCAGCAGAACTTGACTGAAGAACTGGATTACTGAATTTTTAGTTTTCAGTTTTGTTTTTTATTGCAGTAGTCTGTACAAGCTCCCTTATTATTTCTTGAATGCTTTACTTTCAGTTTAATCACAAACATTCTCTTATCTTTTTCCTGTGGTAGTATACAAATTGGATAATATGACTCCATGTGGTGGTGTTTGGCTGAAATAAGGTATGCACTGTTTGCTGAAGTAAAGTCCACTACCTAGAGGAGGACAGTTGAAAGGAAAATCTTTAGCTTCCTTTCATTTCCTTCTGCTTGAAGGGGAACTTTCCCTAAATCCTTTGGCCTTTGGGATAATGGCTGAAAGGTAGAGAGTAGTGCTATTTCATTATGAAAAATAAAGAGGAGTGCATTTCTGTAAGTCTTTATTTTGTACAACTACTGAAGTATCACGGGTGAAAGTAAGCTCATAGTCACCTTTGCATCTGTTGTAGCTTGTAGCAGCTGTAGGAAGAAAACCTTTCTGTCTGCCCTTAAACTACAGAGAATACAAGACTTGCAAGACATATCGTGTACTCATTTGATTGCTAAGAAAGGAATGGTGGCCCCTGGCTGTTCTTTCCCTCCTCCTCCCTCCCTTCCTTTCCTCCTCCCCTCTTCCTTTCCTCCTCCCCCCCGCCCCTTGTTTTTTATAGTGTGCATTGTGCCGCAAGAAGTTGGTATTTCTTTCTTCCTGTATCCCCGCATCATTTGTATGGTTTGCAGATTGTACTGGAGTGATTTAATGTAAAATTAATATATAGCTTCCTATATTTTTTGTGTTCCAACTATTAAATCAAATATTGCTGGGAGTATTCAGCTGCCCAGCAGGAGTCAGAAATCTTCCCTGGTAGAAGAGGTGTCAGGCTTTTTCTGCTTTAGTACAGACTCTTCAAGGTAATTAATCTTGCAGTGAAATTGATTCATTTAACTTAAGCAAACAAAAAGAAACTTCAACAGAAGACAAACGTAAAAGGCAAAATAAAAGCACAAGGAGTTGGGACAGTTGCAGTCTTTGAGAGCTGGAGGCATTGCTTATGTTTAAGTCTCAATGGGTTTGCATACAAAATTTGTTAACCTGTATTGGAGTTGGTTGTACAAACTCTATACTTTGATTAATTAATACTTTTTTGTATATGTTCTAATTAAGCAATATTCTTAACCCTTGGCAAGGGTTTATGAATTAACTTTTTGCTTCACAGGAGGGTAATATATCATGTCATCTTTGTATTTACATGAATTGTTCGTTCCTTCAAACTGGTCTGGCTCTGATCTAATGTTCTAGTATTAAAATACACAATCTTAGAGTAGGTTGCATGACTACAAGCTGATCAAACTGCATAAGACATGGCAGCAAGTGGTCAGAGATGTACTGCTTCGGCATGCACTTATTTTCAAAAGAGTGATGCAGACTTCCTTTGGAATAGACAACTTTTACTAGGATTTCAGAAAATTTGCTTTGATTTCAGCAATACATGGATACTATATTTGGCAATTTATGGTTGCATGATTTGTTACAGTCATAGAATATGCAAGAAAATGCTTGGCAAAGGTTGTAAAGGAGTATGCTTTTGAAGAATTTGAAACAAGCTAAAATGCACCAATAGCTTTTGCTTTGAATTTTTGTTCATCTTTTCCTCCCCCTCCAACCCCTTTTTTAGATGGCTCCTAGCTATGCTGGTGTCTACACTGTGTAGCATTGTCATCTGGTGGATTGTATGTGGCTCCCTTCTGCCCAGCCTGCTATTCTGTCTAGATGGTTTAAGAACATAGTAACCATCAGGACCCCCTGAGAGAGAGCCACTGTGTAAGTGTCCCATTCCATTTCTCTACAATAGCTCACGCTTTTTGTGTAGTGTGTCTCATAAATGCATGTTTTCATATCATGTTTCTTACTGGCTTGTTGCAAGAGTGAATTTCATTGCTCTGGCTTTGTTGTAATTTCATATATATTGTTTGGAATAACTGAGTGATTTTTATGGCTGGCTTGCAATACAAAAACATGCAGAGCTTTTATAATTCAGTGAATTTATAATTTTGCAGCCTTTTTTTTCTCTGCATGCTTCTGCAAATAAGCAAGACTATATTTGTAAAAAGGAAAAAGTACTGCTTTAAAGTATGATCCTATTCTTAGTGTATTGCAAATGAAGATTGTAGCTCCTGTTTAACTTTGAAATTCATGAACTTGCAAAGGAGCTTATTTTCCTAAAAGATGGTTTTACTCGTATGAAATGCCAGAAATTAGACTTGGATAGAAATATCAGGACGTCTTTGTTTTTACTAAGAGATTGTAGTATTATGTGTCATAAGAGGCAGTAAAATGGGACTTATTTTTTCCTTTTTAATGTAGAAGAAGGTGAGGCAGTATTAGCAGTAGTAGGTGAAGGCTTGCTTGTTTACTTGCCTTCATCTTATTTTGTTCTCAATTGTTTTTTAATAGAGCTATATGAGACTACTTGAATCCCTTCTTTCTGTTATTTAGATTCAGGAGCTGCCGATTAAGGCATTAAAAGCATTTTAGTTCCTCAAATGCTGTTTTCACTCTTTCTCCACCCTGCTTTCATCGGAGTGGCTGCATTGACTACTATCCCTTGCCTCCACTTAAAAGGTGCAATATTTCCATCATGTGACAGCTTCCATCTTTTGGCCAAACAAAACTTTAGCAGCATGCGGAACTATCAGGAAATCCAAACAGAACTTTTTACTTGCTACTGTGTCTCACTGGAGCTGCTCCACCACCACCATCCTCAAAGTGAAATGGTTACTTCAGGTGAACACTTGAAATTTCAGTGCTCTCAGAGAAAGAATAAGTCAGAAAAAATGTTTTATGCTAGAATACTAAGTAAGGAAAGGCATTCTTTCCTGGCAGAACATTAAAGTTTTGAGTTTCTATCCTTCTTGCAATGTTTTTTTTCCGCACTTGTAAAAAGCATGGGACTCCCTCTTCTGAAGTAAATGACCTAATAACTAAAGAATGAGAATTGAGGGACATGTACACAACATATTTATCCCATTAGACTTAGCTGAGGTCATCTTAATATGTTCTTTTGGAGGAAAAAAAAAGAACAAGAGGTGAATCTAGCTGTGGTTTGGGGTTTTTTTCCCATTTTTTCCCATTCTCTAACTTGTCAAATAATATATTTAGAGGAGATACTTGTTTTCAAAATTTTACACCAAATGTAGCAGTCTTTCTTGTCTGTTTTCCAGAAGTCAGACCTCAGATTTCTAAACATAGGTTAAAAAAAAATAAAATTATCTGTCCCTTTTTTCCTGTACTGTAAGATCAATATCACTCTATCATCCTTTCTTTCACATAAGATTTCTGTGTTTTGTCTAAAAACTCCCTACCTAGAGGGAAAGAGAAGAGACCATATGATTTTTTTTAAATGAGTAACAGTCCAATCAGGTTACTGGGGCTGCTGCCACATACCCAGAGCTGACATACCTACAATGTTGGTCGGTGTCCAAGAAAAGAAGACAATTAAGCTTTTCTCAAAAGCTAGTCTAAGAAGCTCTCTGTTATGCAGCTGGTGTTCCTTGTGTTGTAAGAGATCAAATTGCCAATTACGATCCTGAATTTCTCTGGATGGATCTGGCAACCCTGTTGACTGGAGCCCTGTAGACTGAAGAGTATCAGTCACTTGTTGCCTGTCAATGACATGGAACAGTGGTAGAGGTTTCAGGCCCTTTTGCCGAAGAAACAGGAGGTTGTGAAGGAGAAAGCAATATTGCATTTCTCAGACCTCACAAACCAGGTATCCTTAGGAAAAATAAAATGCTTATCACAGGTCAAAGAAGACATGCTCCTGTGTGACCTCGCTTCCCTTCACTCCTCCCTAGGGTACTGTGATAATTTTTCTTTTAAAACCGCTTATTGTGTAGATTGATTTCTCTCCAAGGCGTATTGCTGACATTTCAAGTTTTGTGAACTTCGTCTTGGGTTGTGGGGTTTGGGCTTTTGTCCTGGTGGTGTACCTGTCTCCCCCACCCCAGACAGAGTTAAATGGTGACAAGAAGTAGTGAACTATTTAAAAGGTGCTGCTACTAACATAACAGTGATCCATTTAAGTTAGTTTTGATCTGTTTAAAGACTAATATACTAGCTTGAATAAGACAGTGTATAGTCTAGAGTTTGGGGAGTATATTAGGTTGAAAACTACCAAGTGATGATTCCACTACGGACTAACTAGAGATGAAAACTTCATACAATATATGGCTTACCTATTTTAGTAGTATGGCTGTTACAGCATCCTGTAACCTGCATTCAGGAAGCATGCTGCTTTTTCTTTCTTTTTAAAAAAAATGTTACTTCATTGAGTTAGAAAATCTTTGTGTAGATCAGATGAACTTTCCTTTGATGTTTCTAGAAGCTGGTTGTTTTCATGTACAGCATGACATGTTATTTCATAGGAACAGTTACAAAGCAGTAAGATAGGCGTCGTGAAGGTCTCACCTTCTCTAATACAGTTTGGATTTTTTTTTTTTCAGTGCTGAGATTTTGGGAGGATTTCCTCCACTATAGCCTCATCTCATGTCCATTATAAAACCTGTCTGTCAAACACACTGTCAGGTGAGGCTGCTAGTCTGATTGCATTAAATCAAAAATCTGTACATTAAAGACAGCTGCTTCTGTTGTATTAAATATATATGCAGTAGCTTACTAAAAAAATCTCTGATAGCACTGTTACTGCTCCTAAACTGACAGTTATAGGCCTGAAGACAGCTCTGGGTGTTTAGTTGCAGTGCCACATAAGAAGATAGTTTAAATGGGACCTCATCTGTTTTCCTTGAAGTCTTATCATCCTTGGAAGTCTAAAATTTTAGTCTGGTTGAAATATGTCTGATCATTCAGCAGATGTTTTGTTCGCAGGGATTTCAGTTAATCTTTATTCTTGAGTAGTGTGTGAAGTTATGTATCACATGTACAAATAGCATATCTACTGAAGAGCAGATGGTGTTAAACGTTCTGCTATGCTCACAGCTGGCTCTGAGCTGATCCCATAAGCCAGCTCCTTTTCTACCTACCCTTTGGTAAATACAGTGGTCTTAAGAGGATGATGATGTTGTTGATCTGGTTTTAAGGTGCACTTCTATATAGTGATTATAACTCACCATTCCCATTCAGAATCTCTTTAATTTATTACTTGTTTTAATCAGATAAAAGTAAATTTTGTGGGAGTTGAGGATTTACCTATGGTGTATTGAAAAGGTGAATATTTAAGTGTTTATGCAAGATGGTATCATAACGCTTCATTGTGTTTTGGTCTGTATGGCATAGGTGTATGGGTTTAAGCCATGTGTACTGACCTGTTTTCTGAAATTCTGGTGTCTGGAAAGAATGGACACAGAAGGATTATAACTGTTAGATATATCTATGTTCCAATAACTTTTGCTTTCTTTTGTAGGTACATAACATGCATTTTATGTAGTGACACATTGTATGTATATATTTAAGGAGAAAATATAATTTTTCCTTATTCCTGTCTGCCTGAGCACTAACCAATTAGCATGTGCCATAGTTTGGTCATGCTTATATTAGGTGACTAGAGGTTACTGGGTTAAGGGGCTTTCGTACCTTTCCATTCAGTCCTGGAAGTTGCTGGTGGCACTGCTGAAAGGTACAATGCAAGTTTTTTTCATCACTGGTGTAACTTTCAAAGCTTAATTGAAAGTGAGTAGCCAGATTTATTCATGTTGTCTGATGACTGGAACTGAAAAGAGAATTTTAAGTCTTAATACTGGAACTTGTTAGAACTGGTTCACAAATGCAATAGAAATTGTGAAGTGAACTTGGGAGTTTTGAGTGTTTTCACCTTCGACATGAAAGGAAAACAGATTTTTTTTTTTTAGAAGAATTTATGTTGTCCATGGAAGCATATGTTGTTGAAGGCATCTGGTTTTGTTTTCAGCCTTTCAGATAACCGATTCCTGCAACTTTGCATGTGTTGTGTTTACAGTAGAATCTGCTTTGCATTTTGATAGTATGTCCCATTACAATCTTGTATCTTACCTCAGAGGAAGAGAAGACAGTTTGGTTTGCATTTTTCCAGTCAAGTTAGAAGATTTTTCAAGTGTGAAATACTGAGAGAGACTTGTTCAAGTAGAAATTTAAAATTTAAAACTTTGTGATTCTGTAGTGATCCGTTTGCTAAATAACATAGGAGTTTGTAGTAAATAAGGTTGTTGATCAGGAAAAATATATAAAGAATTTATTTTAGATGAAATTTGTGTTATCTCCAATTTATACTCTAATTCTTGTATCAAATCCATCTAAAACAGTGAAAGCATAGGGATGTTCTTTCCATTTCTGGTTTTGATGATATTTCTTAAGTATAAAAATACTCTCCTTTTCTCCAATGTCTGCTTGTCTACTTTTGCTCCAGAAGATAATGTTTTGTGTTGATATCTAGGATTCCTTGAAAACAGTTTCTGTAGAGTATTAAGCAAGCACACTGCAGTTTATGCAACTTAATGAAGGTTTTGATTTCTAGTGTAATATGGTCTGCTGACACAGAGGGACTCAGTGAAGCCACTGAAGATAACAGCAGGGAAGAAAACAGTAATAGCTAAGTTACTCTTAGCTCTGAATCTCTAAAATGCTGCATAGTTTTATATTTAGAACCTTGCACAGATGGAATGGCTAGGAAACAGACGTATAAAATAATGTACTAAATAGATACCTGTGGACTCTGTTGGCCAGTTGTCACTTTTTGTCTCTATAGTATTATAATTTCTCCACAAGTATTAAATACAGAAGATGTGGTTTTCCTGCAAACCAGGTGGCTGATGGATAAAAAAAGTTGTTTGCATTTCACAATCTGCAATGCTTTTGTTTTTGATGTGAGCAACACTAGGATTTATCTTCCTGTTTAGAAACTTAACAGGAAATTCAAAGCCATTAATTTAATCCATTCTTTGAAAGCAAAAAAACCACCCCCAAACCAACTAAGTTAGCAGCTACGCTTCTAATATAACAACTTGCATTACCATAATTATAACAAGGATGCTTTAAAGGGAAGGGTGTGTTTCAGGCAGAAGAATTCCCTTTTCAGAATGATTTGTGCAAGGCCAGCTGATACTTTGTAGCTCTGTTGTAGCTGTAATATCCTCTTTTCAGTGTTTTCCTAGAAACTTTCAAGTTATATAATCTTTCTTTTTTTCCTACCCTTTTCAGAGTAATTCTGCAGTCCAGTGTTCAGAAAAATAAAACCTCTGAACCTAGCATTTCTGACAGTACAGACATTACTAAAAGAACTACCAGGTCTGCTGCAAGAAAAAAAAGTTTAAAAAGGTGAGAGTTATCCTCTTTACAGATCCAGCAACTGTTTTATAGGCAAATACGTTGAACGGCATCTGTTGCTGACAGGAGCTTCTGCCACACTTCAGCTCCTTGTCCTAGCAGTGGGAAATGTTTTATGCCATGTACAGAGACTATCTGGGACCTGAAATTTTATGTCATTTGTTTATGTTGCTAAATCTTTCAACTTTGAGAATTTTATATTGTAATTCCTAATGTGAGTCAGAATTACAGAAGATGAGGGACTTTTGGTAACAATAAAAAGCCTTTCTTTACCAAAACTCTGCTTGGAGTAAGAGGTGGAAAGGTTATTCACAGCACTAAATCAGTACATGAAGTCAAAACTAGGAGGAATTTGGTGAACAACTGGAATGCAGTAGTAGTGAAGTGTATAAAGTGCATGTGCTTACTGGTATGAGATGTTGTACTGAGAGTATGACTGATAAGCTGAACTGAACCTGGTCAGTAAAGGTTAATGATTTTAAATTTGGATGAATTTATGCAAGACTGCAAGTGCCTTTTGGCCCAGAAGCATGTGCCACGCTACTGCTACGCTTCTTTGTGTGTATACAAGTTCATGACCCTCTACAGTAGCTCTGCAGGTCATTATCAAAGACAAGCCTGGGAATGTAGCTTAAAACCATTTCCAAACAGTTTCCAGTAGTTACAGAATTTGTCTTGTGCTTGTAGTGACAAACTTTTGAATGGGTCTCTCGGGTGCTGAAGAGACTTACCTTTGTTGGGAAGAGTAAAAGGTGGCAAGTAACATAAAAAGTAATTATGTAGCTTGATTAACAAATATTACCGAAAATTCCAAGCTCTTGTGCAGCTTTTTCCCCACAGAGCTTTTCTTTCCCTTCCTCATAGTTACTTTGGAGGTAACAGAAGTTATGAAAAATTCCATCAGGCAGTGGAAATAGTCATTAGTAGTAGAGTAGTAGACTGCAGTAAATCACAATCAGAGAATTTTTAGCAGTGTCTCTATGAATTACATTTTGATTTGTATAACAATATGTTAAAAAATAACAAGCATTTTAAGAAAAAGAGATTTTATTAAAAATCTGAAGTATTTCTTGGGGTTTTCCTGTTTGGCTGGTTGGTGGCTTTCCTCCATTTTGCATCATTTTCACCATGTCAGTTTTGGTCCAAACAGAGCGATGGGATTCTGATTGCTGTTATTCTTCATGCCTCTCACAGTTTTAAGCTCCTTGTAACTCTTGGTAGCTGTATATTTGCAATTTAAAAGACTTTCAGTTCCCTGAAAATACACTTCCATGCTGACCTTTGTGTTGTGTGAGATAAGAATACCCATCCTTAGGAGGAAACAACAGCTTTAAAATAGAATTCATAGAAAATTATGGCTATTTCAAAAGTAATCTCTTAGGCCTATTGCCAGATTTGTGACTCTGAGGACAAAGGATCAGGTTGATCTCAAACTTCATATACTACTTCTTATTTTAATGGATTTTCTAAAATTTCTACCCAAAATATTACATTCCATATGCTGTTTATTTTCTTCTAACTTTTGTTGTCAAAGAATTTCAGACACTTTATGCTTGGACCCAATAATCAAATCTGTCCTAAACAGTAATGTCACACTTCCAGAGTTCTTAATTATCTTGATATCTGAGAGGGGCTAATAGGGTGCAGTATGACTGTATAATTTCATGAACTTAGAATGCAGTACCTTGTTGTTAATCATGTAGGTATCCTTTTATTTTACCTGTAGCATTTGGCAAAAACTTATTCATCTTTTTTTTTTCTTAAAGCATCCCTTTGCTTTTTCATCTTTTATTTTAATATCTTGAAGTCTGTGCAGTTTGCATTACCTCATAGTGCTCATATTCATTGAGCTATTCCAGATCAAGTGATTGCAGGGTAGAGGAGAATAATTGTTTTAACAAAACTGATACCATGCCCCAAACTACATTGTCTTTGTCGAGACCTTGTTACCTTCTCTGAACCTCCAACATTCCTGTGTACCCTTAATTCTTCCATTTTCTTGTCTGGTAACTTCTAGTGGAAACATCTTGCAGTATTTTTACAATAATGTAATTTATTGATGTGTTAGGTCATTTTAATCAGTTCTTACTGTATATGAGTCACATTTGCAACGTATCCTAGTGCAGTATAATCTGCAGAACTAAGAAATTCATTTGCCATTCCATGCTTCAGACTGTTGGAGATACCATTGTAGGAGGCACACAGAAAGATTTTTCAGCCAAAACAGCCATTTACAGCTAAAAATCTCTATTATGGCTTTGCAAAGAGAATTTCAGTCCAATTCATAACATTCACTTCGTTTCGTTTGCAGAACATCTCCAGATGTCAGCTGCCATCTACGAAAGACTCACACTGGTAGAATAACGTATTCTGTCTTGTGATTGAAATAACACTGCTATTTGCATTACTAGCGTGTTATCCACAGTCATCTTCTGTAGATGCCCTTGGTTCTCCAGTTAATTTGCTTATTACTGAGTAGTTCAAGTTTGTATTTTAACAAGGTACGCACATCAGATCCAAACCAACTGAATTATAGTAAGACAAATTAAACAGGTTTTTTCTGTGTTATCACACATGACTGAGTTAGATTTAGGTATATAGGAAGTTGATTAGAATTTAAATTTTGGTAGGTAGGTGTACTTAAGGGACTGCAGGTCAAGCTGTTACAAATAATTGGGACTGTGGGGGTAGATGTATAAAAATTGTATTGTATAGGTTCCTTTACTTCTTTTAACCAGAGAGACGTCACAAAAATCAACAAAGAGAATACATTTTAAAGGTCTCATATGTTCTTGCTTTGCTTGGAAATGTAAAGCAGCTTTCTGCAGCCTTGTCCAAACACTGAACTACCTGCAGCATTTCAAAGCTTGTCTATATGTAATCTAAATCTAGTATTAAAAAAATGTTTCTTTGCTATTCTTTCTGCTTTTCTTACAGTCTGATGCTTCAGAGTGAGTGAGAGAAGAGGAACGCTTTACAACAAATGTGCTTAATGAAATTATGACTCTATGAATCCTCTGTTGCTTTTCTAAATGGAGTGGAATCTTTCTTAATATTATATTGTCTGTTATCGGACTAGCCTGTGCTTTCTTTACAACCTACTATTGCAGACTCTTACCTTCTGTTTCTTTCTTTGAAGTATTGTTTGCTTATTTTACCTTGCCATGAAATACATACTGAGTACATATTTAACTTTTCTCTTGAAATGTTTTATTTCAGCAGCCAATCCATCCCAAAGACTAGAACAGTATTGCGTTAATTTTCAAATAAGCAACATGTGCTGAAGAGGATATTCAGGAATGAAGGGGATGTGACTAGAGGAGACTTGATCTAATTCAAGGAAGATCACTTTGGCTCTACTTTTTTAGCAAAAGTGAAACAGAAGAATCTCTTCCAAAGTTGTAGAATAAAATGAACTGTCAACATGCTTGATAGACTCTTCTAATGTGCTAATACTTCCTCATTCAAACCAAGAAAAAAATCTGTGTATGTTTAGACTCAGGTGTAAATACTTAAGCTCTCTATTATAAAGAGGGCTTGCTAGTATGTACGATGCATGTGTATAAATTGTGATGGCAATCACTTAGCTGCTGACCACCAGAAATGCAAAGATGGTAGGAGCTTTTAAATATATAAATCTGTTGTCCGTTCAGACTGGGCTCAAGTCTCTATTCGAGGCTGAAAATCAACCACAAAAGCTTTTTTCTTACAGTATTGTTACTCTCCTATGTTAACTGGCTGTTCTTTCTTATTTTGTATAAAGTTTTTTATGAAGCCACAGTATTGAGTACACAAAGTAACTATTGTCTACCAAAGAGTGCATTAATTTCAAAGGTTATGTGGTTTGTTTATTTTGGAAGGAACTAACTATAAGCAATTAACTTGTTTTTAATGGTAATAGATTTTTTTAAGTCGTTCAGAACCAATGGCTCTTTTAAATAGTTGTAATTGCTTTAAATCCAGTATGATATTAAGGGGAAGGAGAAACAGTTTACCCTTTAAAGCAGTGCTGTCATATTGAAATGTGTTTTCCTATCTTTAAATATTTTAGGTAAAACTTTAGATTACTTATCTAAAAGGTAAGATTTTTTTCCCAGGTTTTATTGGTACACTTGATAACATGTGGATGTCACTGTTTTTCAGCTTTGAGTCACTTAAGTGCAGCAAAAGAAAAAGGGAAGATAAGTATGCTGTACATCTGAGATTGGTATTAGAACTCAGGGGCAGGTGTAGTATTTAACATCTAATTAACACTTTGAAAACTACAGCTTACCTCTATTTAAAAGCAGTGTAATTTTTAGAGGAATCTGTCTGAAACAGAAATTTTCATCCACTACAAGATGAAAGCACTTTTTCCCTGCCACTTTTGACATTATGAAATCTCAAAGCTGGCTTTGCAGTGATGTATCTTTGTCTGCCCACTGAAGTTCATAGTTGCATATCCCTCACAGGAGGACTGTTACCGTATAGCCTTAAATATGATGCAGTTATCTGTTGATTTAGTGACTCATACAGTAGAAAGTAGAAGCTGAGAGATCTGAAATTTTATCAGTGGAATAACTGATGTTTCTTAAGGTAAAAATTACCTCTGTAAGGGGGAGGATTTTCTTCTTGATGAATGTATATGGGCAGGCTCAGTGACTAGTTTCAATCTACTTCCTTTTAAATTAAAATTAAGCTGTTAGACTGGTGATTTTTGAATGCTAATATCAATAACCACATATTGATTTGAACACATTTTGTGGCAAGAGCATTATGAGTTGGAGGGGAAGCAGGATGTGAAGTGGAAGTAAGCTTACAGGAAGCATCCCTGAGTTTGGATGATCAAAATTTGCAAATGTCAATACAAAGAAAACAGAAGAGGCATGTATTGTGCCACACAGAGGAGCATTGAGGCTCACACTCCAAATATTTTTTTGTTTTCCTCTTCACCCTCACCACCATTTTCTTCTAGGTGAAAAGCATCTAAAAGAGAGGGACGGGATTCACCCTCAATCAGTGATTAAAATAGTTTGGGTTTGTTTTTTTTTTTTCCCTTACATAAGCCACTTGCCTGTTAGCTGAAATACAGGCATACAGGTAACCACAGTAGTAGGTATATTGTCCAAATATGAATCTGTGTTCATTTTTGAAGAAAATTCTTATCTTGAAAAGCAGAAGGGATAAAAATAGTGAGGTGAAAAGGTAAGAGTGAAAGCAAGAAAAATTTAGCAATGTTGTGTTTGGCTTTGACCTTCCCTCAGCTGAGCTACTTCTTTTAGCATCTTTGTTTCAAGCCTAAAAATAATCAATTTCACACCCCTTCCAAATATGAATTTGCCTTCTTTTAAAATAACCACCAGAGCCATTAGCACTTATAGGTTCATCAAAAGTAAATTTCCATAAAATAAGTGAACAAATACTCACAATAGGTACTCTAGCTAAACCAAAACTGCTCGTTTGGCATGAATGTGTGTCAGGATATCCCTTCCACCACTGAGTATCTTAGTGAGAAAATACATAAATGTCAAAGGAATTTTACATTTGAACTCTCCTACAGCCTTATATGGAAAATTAACTCATTACCTCATTGTGTCCCATCTAATAGTACTGCTTAGTTTATTCTTCTGAATTTTTAGTACTTTGTGTAGCATTTTTATTATACCATACCAAAGCTGTCTTAAGTACAATATTGAAAAGTGAGCATGGGTGAGGGGGCCTATGGTTTCTAAATTTTTTTTTAATGGCAAAGTATTCATGTGCCAAAATGGAATGTACGGTGGCAGCTGTATCACCATTGAACCATGGAACAACTGAAAGAAGTTATTTTTGCTGCCATCAGTTAGGAGTTTTTTCCTTAGAAATTCTTTCCTCTCTTTCAAATACATGACAGAGGAGTCTCCCTTGATCTCATATTGACAAGTATGCAACATACTCAAAAGCTGTAATATCGTGGGTCAAATTGCTTCCATTACAGCATCGGTAACTCAGATGTTAACCCAGACTTTTTGCCTCAGTATGACAATAGAGGAAATGCTGCTGATTTATAAGAAAAAGTACGATTTGTAGAGACTCGTGCATTAAAATGGGGAAGAAGAAAAACAAAAAACAAAACAAATGTGATGTTCACCAGTTTGTTGCACTGCAGTTTTTATATTAATGGTTTGCGGACTGTTTGTCTTGCATAAACTTATGTACAGACTACCAAGTTCTAAAATTTCTTGACTTATCAGTACTGTTCATCCTGATTATTTTTAAATTGTATATTTCTAATCATATTTTTTTAACATGTATTGACAGAGGGGAAGTTTATTTTGTTGAAGATATTTTTAAGATAAAGCTTCATATTATCTTGTAATATTAAGTAGTTCAAAATGCATTGGTGTTTCATTTGAAAATACTGCATACTGTATTTGATTTTATACAAAATATTAGTGATTATTGTAAAAATGAATTGTGTAAAATTAAAAATAATAATCAGAGTTTGTTTTCTTATTTTTATTTCCAGTATTCTAAAAAAAATCTGCAAAAAAAAAATCTGTACCAGATTGACTCATATATGCTCTGAGAAATAATGCAAGAATCTCTGCTGCCTGAAAACTTTTAATTAAAGCACAAATTCTTAAAACATATGTTTCAGATTTCAAAAATAGAGAACTTCTGGCTCTACATTTCAGGAGACTTCCTGTGGAACAACAGTAATTTTATTTCAATTTTGGGGATGCTGTACCCACTAAAAAACACAGGTTAAACAGAACAACAGGGTTCTAGTTAACTTGTTTCCCTCCACTATAATAGCATTTTTTGAAACAGGCATCACATTAAATAATACACACTTAGATACTTACCATAAAGTGAAAGTTCCCCAAAAGTAAAAACTAAATTTTCAGGAATGCTTCCTTTTGCATAAGAGTGGTCTAGTTTGGGCTTTAAAAAACAACATCCAAACACAACAGCAAAAACATTGACAAACTAGTTAATCCTTATTTTATTTACATTAGATAATGCAGAATTTGCACACCCTAAGCACAGCCTGTTTAACAAGCAGGTATATCTTCCCTTGCTCCGAAGTTTTTATGACTGGAATCTGGATTCATCTCTTCTAAGGTGATCCTTTCTAAACTTACATGAACATTAAACCACCTTTCCACCACAAGCCGGTTGACTGCTGAAGAGTGACTGATGGGTTCTGGCTGGGAAAACATTGATTTAAGCATAAACTGGGTATAAATAGTTGAGTGGGTCAAATGGTGGTGTAAATGCTTCTCCCTGAGTTCTTTAGGTGACTGTCCCCCTGAGACTCCAGACCAGCACGGGCAGAGTGAATATGTATATTGGCATAAGCCCCAGAGCACTGCCGGAATTTCAGACAGCAAAGGGCTTGAGTGGGCATCAACCCTCCTGTTTGCTCCCTGTGAGTGGGGGCACCCTGTGCGGTGATGCTGCAGATACCATAGTGACAAGTAACAGGAATCGCACTGGTATTGTGACTGAACTGTGTATTGTAATTACTGTATTTTGGAGCATAACTTACAGTTACACTACAAGTGAGATAAAGTGGTAAATCACAAACTCCTTATGCCATGACAGGTCAGGGGGAGCAAACAGGAGATTGTCCTTGGCAGCAGTTATTATTATGAAAGCAAATCTAAACTGATTGCCACCAACAGCAGGAGACAGACACTATGCAAATGCTGAAGCCGACCATTAGAGCTTGCTTTTACCTTCACTGGTGCTTTCTCTTAAGGTGGCAGGGCAGTTCCATGGTGTTCTGCTTAGTGTAAGGCCTCACCTTCATTACCCCTCCTTCAGTTTCTCTCTAGATGCACTTGTGTTTCTCCCCAGGTTTCAGTTCTGCCATTAACAGATTCATTTTTCACTGTTTTTCCCAAAACGTCATGCTCCTAGGACTCAATCTCTGTTCAGTACTCGCAACAGGTGACATTTATCATGCTACTAGCTGCTTTTTGTCCATCTCTTCCAACATAATCTCTGGTTTTAAATGAACTGTTACTTAGTGTTGGTTTATTAGGTTTTCTTCACTCTTATATGAAGGGTTCCTTTCCTACCAAACACTAATCAGACCTGTTCTAGCCTATAGTTTTCTGTCATTTCAGTGGAAGCTTCATTTCTTCCACAATAGCCTCCAAGGTTCAGAGCTTTTGCTAAAGCCATGAAAACCTCTAAAACTGGCATTCAGTATGTAAGTAACAGAAATACAAGCCAACTGGTAATAAGAACAACATTCCTAGATCATGTGAGCTTACTTTTTTCTCTTGCCAGCGCAGAATAAAACTTACTGGTTTTATTGTTCCTGTTGCTGCTATTTTTAGCTTTTGGCAAAGATATCATGCTAATTGAATGACATTATGAAAAAGCTCAGTATCTTTCATTCAAATAGTAAATACTGCAAATCTAGACAGAGGAACTACCATTGCTAAAAGAAGATAGCAGCTTACAGTCCTGTTGACTACCACTAAAACCTGTAAGAAAAACAGAACACAGAACATGTATAGTCATACTGGCTAGTGAAAAACTTTATTCAATTCATAAGGGCTAGTTTGTTTCAAACAAGGCTGCAATTAAGTGTGATGCAGTATCTAAAGCTACTCTGAAGATGCATTAACTGTGCAGTGTTTGTTGCATCACACTTCAAAAAGGCATTTGTTTGCAGACAAATAAAACACAGCTGAAGACTTAATGTATTTCACATTAAATTCTAAGTAACAGAGCCAAATTGCAGCAGTCGTCACTACTTCCAGCAGCTAAAGGATTTCCCCATCCAAGCACAAACTCTTCAGTACTTGCCCAGCATACATTACTGAAAGTTATTCAGTGATTGAAACACACTTTTTCTTCAAAGATAACTGTTTCGCATTCAGTTGTTCCAGTGACAATAAGTCAGTATTACATCGTTTTAAACACTGTATTAATATTTTTTTTTGTATGTGTATGTGTACATGTGTGTGCGACAGCTCTGAAGGGTTATGTATCTCAGTGACATGTGTACTAGGGCTACAGACTTTGCCTTGGGGCCCAAAGGCTATGGGTACTCTTAGCCCTGTTTTCACATGAAAGAGTATAACCAGAGCTTAAGGTTCATCTCCCATGGGCTCAATTGCCTAACATTTATATTTATCAAAAGTTTTTTACCAGGGCTTTTTACTTCTGAGTCTTTAGTTATTTTTTAGTATTGTATTCTTCTCCTTTCTCCTTTAAAGGCACTTTCATAGTGATATAATCTTCCCAATCCTATGCCACGGTACTAGGTGCAGTTCAAGTGAACCACACAGTACTAACACTATCTTATATAAATGACAGTTGGGGAGAGAGATTAATTTCTTTCTTTGCAAACTTGCTGTGATTTAAATTAATCTAAACCTCAAAGCTGAAATGCAGTATTTTTTTCCTAGACCACTCACAACAGTAATCCTAGCAGCAGGGCACGTTATAGTAGTGCGTTGAAGAGTAATATGACTAAAAGATGTGCAACACAATTTAATCCCCTCCTAAAATGCACATGATGTTTTACTACTTTTTTTACACCTGCTACCATTTGCTGTACATGAAAGAGTAAAGCTAAACTAGGAGTGACTGTGAGCAGCAGACATGCTTAACAGATACAGCTGTTTTGGTACCATAAAATAGGACAGATGACTAAGATTTAGTAAGTTCTCTTCTCACAGCCAGGTGAAGAAATTGGATCACAGTCACCACTTCAATAATAATTTCTTCTCTATACTATCAGCTAGAGAAACTCTTAAGCCATGTTCAAGTCGGACACACTGAAAAAGAACACGCTTACATCTAGCTGCTCTAGGACACACTTGGTTTAATAAAGCAGTTAACACTATGCCTTATTCTCGCACAGTTTTGGCTTGGGTGGGTTGTGTGTTTCTTTGGTTGCTTGCTTTGTGTATTTTAATTAAACGGTCTTAAAACCAGCCCAGCTAGGGGGCAGGGGGGGTGTTGTGCTTTTTTTTTTTTTAAACCAGGATTGTTTTAAACAATCTGATGACCAAATACTGATTATACAGATACAATTTGACAAGCCCTTCAAAGCATTTTCTGAGGAATGTACTTGGCATTCTGTTTTGAAAAACAAATCAAAGTTAGAGCAGTAAATAGTATCTTTGCAGCAGCAGGAACCAAACTGAAAAAGTAAAACAGTCCTTTCAGCCTTCCCTGGGAACAGTCAGAACTAAACCATCCAGCCTATTGGCATAGCAAGGTTTCAAATTTTTAGTAAAAAAAAAGGAAGAGTCTAAGTGCTTCACTGCTTTCCTTAGCAAAGAGAGGTGTTACTAAAATAATAGGCTACTCTTTCAAAACTTGGGAGAAAAATACACGTGAGCCTTGCAAAGAAGCTGTCCACATCTATACACAATCTCACCCCTGCAAGCAAAAACAGAAATAAAACTTCATCCCTATCCAATGAGATAATAAGGAGACCAGCAAGGGGAAAATGAGCAAAACAATTCCAAGACCCCTACAGACAGAATCAATTTTGTTCCACAATCATGAAATGGCCATTTTTATCAGAAACACCCAAACATCTATTAAAAGAGCAGCAGCAGTTTCAAGTTGCAGCTAACTCCTACAAGGCGAGAGAATAATTCAAGTTATTTCACCACTCAATTCCTCTAACACCAGCACTTCATTTGCTTTTGTACATTTTTTTCTACTACAGGTTGTCAAAATAAGCTGCTTGTAGAATCCAAAAATCTCATGTTACAGAAAATTGTTAAATTACTTACATGATGATGTAAGAAAAGTCCCTTGGGCAGCGCTACTTTGCAAACCCATCTGTTTGGAGCATAGAGAAAAGTGACAGTAGTATTTCTAGGATGATTATATCCTACTTGTGTATAGCCTTAACGCTGAGATAATAGTTTCTTAAGCTTTCTTCAAGTCTCATCTGTTATTTGCTCTCAAAGTAGACTGCTTAGAAGTGATACAAAATGAAATGAGGCAGAGAACAAGAGAAAAAGAAAGGTTTATATTAATCTGCTTCTCCAGTAAATTGAAAGAACAAGTTCAAGTTGAGCAGGCATTTGAAGTCTCCTTTGAGGCCAACAGCTAGTTCCAAAATGTCCAGAGTAGCTGTCCTCTCATTTCTCTCACCCATCACTCCTGGCACCATTTCCTAGTTTCAGATCCCTGAGAATGGCTCCAAGCGTCCCCTTTGATAGGGAACAAGTTACAGTATCTTGCTAAAGTGAGGAACTATGTTAAAACTGCAAGGAAAGGACATCCCACCTCATCCCCAATGTCATACAAACTTCTTAGGGTAAGGTGAAAAACGTTTTAGTTCAGTTGCTCCTGCTAGAATTAAAACCTTCCTTAACAGTTTAGTTCTTTAGCTCAGAATTCTTACTTTACTTCACCTTCAACACCTTCAAAAGTAGTTGCAGGTTTTATCTTGTTACTGAGGCAAGACTCATGGTTAGCTATCAATCCAAAGTATCTGTGATGTCTTAATTTTACAGACCATTTCTATTTAAAGCTCTTCACTGTTTCAGGCGAGTAAGCTTGGCAGTTTAGGTTTAGGTTTTTCTCTTTTCTTCCAGACTACATCCAAACTGCAAAAGCTTCAGTTTGCTACTCTGACTTGTGAAAATAATACCTCAACCCCAAACAAATGAGCACTTTCCTTTATTTGCCAAACTCTGAATCTCAAGAACTGCCAACTTGTGTCTGTGTGAAATACACACTTCACTTGAAGAGAGAAAGCAGTTTTCAAATGTACAGTGAAATAAGAGTTCCAATTGCAGACCATGTTGTACAGTTGTACATTTCACCATAATGTCACAGAGAACTTGATATGACCTCTATATACATATTTTTAAACACTGTACTCTTCAACTTCATTTAAAGCCTTATAGTGAAATACTATAAGCTTTCACACAGTTTTCACAAGCAGAGGCAGACACTGAAACCTGTGACAAGATCCCAGTACACCACCAGAACTGAACACCACTAGCAGAGGGCTGCAATCATTCCACACCAAACACCTGAAAAGCTTTTCCAGCAGAAACAGACTTTCTTTATCCACACCAGCATAAAACTGGTCTCTTCGAGCTACACCAAAGCTACTTTGAGACGCCACCATTCATGAAGGTTCTTCAAGCTAAAGCTGGAAAATCCTCAGGATCATCAGGATTTGGAGCAACAAGCTGCACCTACAAAGAAAGAAAGGAAGCTTTATCAAAATGAATGCACTTCAAAAGCATCTGACAGCTATGTGTATTTTGCACTGAAAAGGGTTCTTTCTTCTATTCAAGTTAAATGCTTTGTTTCCATCACTATTAGAGAAAAACTAAGCATTTGTCTCAGAATTTCTGAATACTATGATTTCTTCAGTGTGAATGTATTTGTAATATAATCTACTGCCTGGGGAGAATCAGAAGATCACAAGTTCTGCAGCATGGAAAAAAAAAGAAAGTAATCTCACCCAAGATACTGTTTGTTTTCAGAAGCAGTATTATCTTTTTACATTCTAAGGCCACTGCACGTACTGGATTGTAGTTTTTAAATCTATGCTGTTATTATAACAAGACTTTTTCATTCAGATGAAACAAATGCTACAAATGATTTCTGTATCATTCTGTATGTTCCCAACCTTATACTATTTTACTCATACTAGACAGAAGTAAACTGAAACCTTCAGTTATTAAGAAAAATAAACATTATTTTTCAGTGAGCAAATGGTTTTTTTTAAAGAAACGTCAGTGCAAGTTTTTAGTGGTTATACTGAACACCTGTATCATTCTGCAGGATGACAGCATTGTACAGCACCTGAAGGATCCCAGGTTTACTGATCTTGCTCTCAGTAATCAAAACACTACTACTGTACTATACTGAACTTCTCTGTAGATGATACAAGCCTTGAGCCATTTAAATTAATTTCCAATTTATATCAAGGCTCATTGCATCTTTTCCTGTAGTTATCATTACAGCATTTAGTAATTAGACTTTTTGAAATCTATATGTTAAATGTTGTGAGTCTGAAGTGGTATTTAGTTTTATGTAACATATGAGTCAAATTCAAAATAACCAGGCCAACATACTATGGAGCAGGAATTAGAAATAAGTCCATCACTATGGAAATCAATAATTCCATGCAAGTGGAAGCAGGACACACATTAACAACCAAAAGGAAAAACACTCCAAGCAAACAATAGCAGAAAAAACGTAAAACCCACTACTTTTGGTTGTGGTTCTGCCTCCTTAACTTGTCTGGCATGACCACGACCATGACCACCTCGTGCTCCTCTTGATCCACGGCCAGGGCGAGAAAGACTTCCAAAATTAATATCCAGCTGACGTGTTATGTCATTCACCAGTCTTCGAAAGACATGAGAATCATCTTCATAGTGGTCTTTTTGCAACTAAAAAGAAGATCTACTTAGAGTCTATAGCTTCCATGTACAACCTTCTTCCCTCCCCGATACATATACACACGCAAACTTGTACTACAGACTAAGCAGCAGATACATCAAGATGACATTCAGAATAGAAGACAGGCCTTAACTTGCACAGGGTTTTAACAGAGGCGAGGCAACTGCAGCTTCCCAGATGCCTATCATAGTTCTTCATTGGCTCAGAGTCCTCACAAGAAAATCTTTATCAGCTCTGTACCACAGCAGATTTTTCAGAAGTATCATCTACAAGGTTTTCTAAGGGACTAGAGAATCAGGCTGAAGCTACTCCTACAATTACCTTCAAGTAATGATTAAAAGGCCACAGTAATGCACAGTATTTGATTATTAACTTATCTATTAGTCTGTTTGTCTGAGCTATGAGACTACTGTTGTTTGAACTCTGTGTATTCCTAGTAGTTAGCGGATGCAAGACTATTTCCCATTATAATTCTAATGTGCACTGTGGTAATAACATATATGTAAACTCATTCCCACACAGTAGAGAATCAGTTACTTTATTCAATGTCTGTAGAGGATTTAACTTGTTCATGTTATGCAGTCCCTGTACCTCCTGTTCCATGTTAATTTTGACAAGGTCCCTTGATACTGCCAGCCGAGAAACTTTACAGGCAAAAAGACCATAAATGTGCACTCTTCACACGCCTGTATAGTTTCTTCAGAGCTTGTGAAAGGTATTCTCCCCACCTGTACCACCATCTCCTTCAGGGAACGAAGATGGGGGCATGGCAATGGTGACCTCTAAAAGCCATGCTAAAAAGGACACGGGCCACTTCAGTATTAGTGTCTTTCCCAGGAAGCGCTTAATGCCCTGAAATAATTAAGACGTAAAAAGCTGCAAGTTTTGATGTTAGTATTATAACTAGACAAAGGATAATGCGTATTCATAGTGCAAGCAGAACTTAAAGATCAGAATTCCATCACGCTGGAGTACAAGTATATGCACATACTTCTGTGAAACACACACCCCACCCCACAAAAAAAATCTAAGTAAGCAAGAATCTGGGAAAGACAATTCCCTTTCCCCTAGATATCAACAAATTAGTTCTCCCTGAAATGTCAGTCTCAGTAAAATGGTGGAATAAAGGTTGAGAGAATGGAGTAGGTGAGTGTGGCACATTACTACAGAACAAGTTCTCTGGAGTTACTTCTAAGAAGCAAGACCCTAAAACTGAAGACATCAACAACAAAATCATATGTTCCAAATGCACAGTGGAAGCTGAGATCCAGCACAGATGAGAAATAGGACACCTGGCATCCAGACTAACGGATACTAAACCCCAAGTTTAATATATACATCCAAGTGTATACTGTCAAGTAAGCTAAACAAGATTCAAAGTTAGGATAGGAAGCCTTTAGAAAACAGTGTCTGTAGCAGTGTTTGACATCTACATAAGTGGCAGCAGCAAGGACACAGATTTGTTATTACTAAGACTGAGACATAAGGTAGAACAACTTGATATATGAAGTATTTGCATACAAAATGGAAGTGATGATCTGAGAGAAGAAAATGAACAGATTGTATGTTTAAAGCAAGTTTTAAGACAAATGTGATTACAGTAACAAAGCTTAGATACTGATTTTTATTCTGTTCAGATTATGCTAAAACTAGTGGAAAAAGAGACAATTTGCTAACCCTGGGCATAAAGCGGAATTTACAGAATTCCTAAGTCAATGCTTACATCATTGCTATATTTTGACTTCTGAATCACCACTGCTTTCGAAGGAACAGTGGATTCTGGCTTCCGGATGTTGAATTCAGGCTTTGGTCGATTCTGTTGCTGAAGATTTTTCCACTCATCTAACGTCATTTCTTGAGCTACTTCTTCCATTGGCTCTCCTTCAGCAACTCTAAAGGTTTATAGTTGTAAAGTAAAAACCATTAGCTTGCAACATGCCAGGATGAACAAGAACACTACTTTCTAAAGTAAGGATACGAAACAAAAGATTTGGAATGTTTCTCATCAAATTAATATCTTCAATTTCTTTTACTGCCCACAGTAATGTGACGGGCAAGATTTACATTCATGTAAATTGGAAAATATAATGGTCATATGAACCAATGCTGTATCCAGCCTTCTGTACTAAGTTTTGGCATTTATTCAGTCTTATCCTAAGTTCAGGAATTTCAGATTCTAGACAAAAGCAGTTTGTATTTTCATCTGGCGTATTTTCAGCCTACTGTTTATAACAGTGAATCTACTCCTACAATATATAGCCATAGGAAAAAAGCATACCATGCAGTTTTGAAACACAGCAATTGCATGGTTTTATTGACTCATACTGCAAGATGACAATATGAAAAGCGTTCATGTTTCAGTACAGCTTTCAGTCATCAAAAAGACACAATGTTAGGAGTATAGAATCTTTTAGGCAATCATTAAAATTTCCCTTGTTAATTTCAAAAGATGCTGCTTTGATTTCTTTTGTCAGATGTAATAGCACACAAGGAGACTATATTTACCACCTGGCAAAACCAGACTAATCCTAGTCCAGTTTTCATTCGTCATAAAGTGAATAACAATGTTACATTCAAGGAAAACATATTAAGTACATTGGAGTCTGCTTTGCATATTTTTGAACTGTAACAACAGACATCCAAGGCTTTATGTCTATATTTATAAGACAAGATACTTAGAACTGAAGATCTCCATTTGTCACTGATTGACTACTCCTCTGCCACTTCTCTGATGCTGACCAAGACTGACTTGTTCAGGACCAGCAGCTACACGCTACAGGTCTACCTTTTAATGATATTTGCATAAAGCTATTCCCTGCTAAGCAGCATTACACACAGGGAGCACAACTCACTTTATCACCATAATCATTTGCTGCAGAAATGAGACAAATGCCATGAACTACAGGAAAACCTGCACTGATTACTCCCAGACACCAGAGAATCCATTTCTCCGAACACAAAACTGTTAAACATTGCAATAGCAGCCTAAGCTGACTAAGTATTTCCCTCACATTGATTTTTCCAGGAAACCCTTCTATTAGGTGTCTTCTACTGGGAGAACTATCGATTTGGTTTTCCTCACTCAGTCACAGTTCCAAGTTGTCTTCTACCAAACGCTGATGATTTGTTCAATGTAAATGTACAATTGGTCAGACAGAAAATTGGAAATTCATTTCATCATGGCACAATGCAGACTGAAATGACAGTGAAATGTGCATTTTGTTTCTGAAGTTGTACAAGCACCTCATCAGAATATACAAATTTGTTCTGACTGTTTTTACATTTGGAAATGGCCTATATTGGAACAAGCCTACTCCCTCTTTCTACTTGACCTTGCAGAGAACGATTCTATTTCTTGCCAGTCATAATTATACAATATTTTCCTGAAGCACGCAGTACATGACAGACAGAAGCAGAAGGGAACAGTAAGACGGCCCTTTAATTCTGCTTCTAGAATGAACACAGTTTTAAATGCACTTTGCAGAAAAAGTAAATAAAAAGTACGCAAGTTCTGTACTACTTGCCTACCTTCTGACATGTTTTCATGCCCTGTTACTTTGAAAACTCCTGCTATATTAACCAGAATTTAAACTAGTTTGTAGTTCCATACTGCTTAAAAACATCTGAAACTATATTAGAAGGACTATTAAGCAAAAACTAAACCAGTTTACCAAGTTAAATGAAAAGGATACTAGTGACAGATGCAGCTAGTCTTGGAAAACAACAAGACACTGTTCCATGTGGAAGAGCATTAAGAACTAATTGCACCCCAAACATTTCAGTTTCTTGCTCTCAAGACAAGTATGAGAAGAGACACAGGCATGGTCAGTCATGCCTTGGGCCAATAAGACCACTTTCAGATCTAAATTTCTATGATAAGACAACACAAGGACATTTCACTACACAGCAACTTGACCTCTCAAAAAAGCAATTACAGATACTGCTGTGAAAAGTATACATCTATCAAAAAGCAACCACTTGCCTGTTCTAAAGGATACTCTGGTGGATTTACACTGCAAATATTTGGTTTTTCAACTGCAAAGTATGGTTTGATTTTTATTCCAAAGGACAGTTTCAACTGCTAGGTTATTATCGGCATGAATTTGGTCTAGGATGCTAAGGTTCCCAAGAGTAAACACTTCCCATTAGTGAAGCACATCAACAGGAACTTGCATATCACATTTCTGTCAGAGATTTGACTGTAGCAGCTTTATTTTTGGCACCAAGCCTTCATGGAAGTACACTCTGTGCACTATCTACCTTCAAACCTTATGCACTTTTAGTAACTGCTTGGTAGGCATTTCATTAATCAAGTTAAGTTACAGAAGCCAACAGAAAATTTCTAAAGTTGCATTGAAATTAGTGTCCCACCAGAAAGCTACACAGTACCTCCACCCAGAGACAGTATATCTAGTTCCCATTAATACTTTTTCTTCTTTTAAATGGGAACAGTTACAACAATAATGAGAATGAAAGAAGAAACAAATCCAAGTTTTCCATCTCTTTCTCAATACAAGCACATAAGTGCAATAAAGCAGTAGAAAAGAAATTAATTCCTTAGAGTTGCTGCATTTACGACTTAATATAATATCCCTAGCAGTAGCTTAAGTGAACATGACCCCTTAAGCCCTCAATATTAAAGCCATAGCAAGAGCAGAAGGTAGCCTAGCTAGAATCTTTTGCTGGTGTCCATTACCTGCCAGAAGACAGCAACTCTGGAGAACAAGGGCAACCTAAGTATACAAGACCTTAAAAAAACATCCTGAAGCCTGAACACCATACCCCATTAGCTTTTGCTTTTAAAATATTACAACAACAACAAATTTCACCTCGTTAAGGTCTATGCCATACAACCACCCCTAATTACCTAGGTACTATTTGCACTGTCACCCTCAGAATATGTAGAGTCCTCAAGCTGACAATAATCCTAAAGGTAAGTGCAATAAGTATACGGATTTCATATTTTCTATACTGATTTCTGAGTCTTCAGGACAACATATACTGCACCAAAGGAGTAGAAAATGCAGAATTTGATACTTACAGGTTACTTGCATTTTTTAATCCTATGGATTTTACCAGACTATTCCTAAACAAAGCTTTTTTTAAAAGCTTGAAGAGGAGTAAGATTTCCAGAAAGGCTCACAGTTTGACTGAATGCCTAGTGATCTTTGAGAAAGGGAAAATAATTAAAGGCAACTGGTAGATTCTGTCAGATGCTTTCTCCACTACATATATTTCTCATGCCTTACACCCTACAAGGAACTGATGTCAAGACATGTCTACAAAGAGCCTGAATTGAAGTAGAAACAAACAGAAGTCTGAAACAAGTAAAGTCACCAGTAGTTGATGAAAAAAGCTTAATAATTGTGCATTTTTTACAATTTAAGTTACCCATCTGATTTAAGATAGTCTAGAAAGTTTTCTCAAAATCCAGTCATAGTTATTAAATTTCAGAGACAGATTTCTCCATGTATACATACTTCTAGCGATACATTCAAAGCAAATTTCAAACTAAAAGAATTGAAACTACATCAACTCAATTTCTTACAGTGTTATACAATCTGAACATATAAAACAGATTTTGTAGTTTAGTCAGCTTTATAACAAAGAAACTAAGAAAGGCTAATAACTGGAGCTGCACTATTTGGTAAAAAAAAAGTCTTCATAGTAAGCCAATTTCTCTTCACAGCAAAACAGAGGGCTGACACATTGCACTGACCTTATTTCTTTTATTAGCAGATATTCACCATATGCTATTTGATTATTCTTTGAAGTCTCTTAGTTGCACAAGACTGTCCAGTTATTTTTTCTTAAGCCAGTGTTTATTTACTGCAAAATAAATTCTCACCAGACATTGGTAAGAATGAAAGCCAGACAATGACGAGTAGACCTCTCTCAACTTCGCTACTTCTACAACTCACTGCAAGACCATTTCCAGCAAGTTTTTCAGACAGAAGCCTTTGTGAACAGATGACAACTGCATTAGTGGCTGATTATTACTGACTTAGAGAATTTTAATTTGTATTTTAATTGGTTTTGTATGATTCCATGGGTACCCTGAATACCTGTTTCTCAGAGATAACTTCAAAGCGGTGCAGTTTTTTACAAATTAACCAAATTAAAACGGTAACAGGCAATGCGTAGCTTCTCCTTAAATTATCACGAAATCTTAGTAATGTAGAGCACCACTGGGCACTTAAATGCAATCTGCAGCTGTGTAAACCAAGCTTTAGTCAGATTTATGAATACATTTTCTTGACTCAAACATAGGTCCAACTTTTCTATTTATAAATATGTGCACTACCAAACTTGACAGTTAACATTTCAAGTAAGCCTCCCAATATAGGTATATCAGTAACAGTCAATTGTTTTCTTTGCATTTAGAAGGAAAGTATTTTAGTCAGACAGTACTTGTTCAGAGTATCTCCTTCAGACGCCCCTGGCTCCTCAGCTGTTTCTGCAGTCTCTTCCATAGGAGCAGTCTGTTCCATTCTACTGAAACAGTACATAAAAAAAAAACCAAACACACAAAGTCTTCATGAGTCACATGGGGAAAAAATCTTGCAGATCAATACATTGCTTTTTTCCAGAATTTCTTGAAAGGTAAAAATAGAGGAGAAAAACTCCAGGATCATAAGTAGAAAGTGACTAGTTGAGCAACCAACGAACTAGGAAGTATTAGGAAAACCAAACATTAACCAAAAAAAGTGAAAAGCATGCATGAAGACAAATAATTCAGTTATTAGCATTTAGTATTCAGTGAATACTAATACTAGTACTTGATTACACTACACCACTAATGTCTGGGTTTGCTTTTTTTTTTTATTCACAACTATTAAAACAGTAAAATTCATACTCCAAGTTCAAATTTTCTGTAACGCAGACATTACTTGGCTGTCAAACACAAGCAATAGTACTTTCATTCTACTAGTAGGCATATACTATTTAAAACTTCTAGCTTCAATGCATCACTAAGAACAATTAAGGTACAGATATGCTTTTAGAATTGTTTACAATTCCACTTCAATATGACTTCTACCATATGCACCACATCACAAGAAAGCATTAATACCCCATGCTTTATCATAACCTCTGAAGATAGGAGGCTCTTCAAAAGGATCTGAACAGGCTGAACCACTGGGCTGAAATCAATGGGATGAGGTTTAACAAGGCCAAATGCCGGGTCCTGTACTTATGGCACAACAACCCTGTGCAGTGCTACAGACTAGGAGAAGCCTGGCTGGAAAGCTGCCTGGAGGAGAAGGACCTGGGGGTGTTGGTTGACAGCGACTGAACATGAGCCAGCAGTGTGCCCAGGTGGCCAAAAAGGCCACTGGCATCTTGGCTTCTATCAGGAACGATGTGACCAGCAGGTTCAGGGAGGTTATTCTCCCCCTGTACTCTGCACTGGTCAGGCTGCTCCTTGAATACTGTGTTCAGTTCTGGGCCCCTCACCACAAGAAGGATTTTGAGGCTCTGGAGCGAGTCCAGAGAAGAGCAACAAAGCTGGTGAAGGGGCTGGAGAACAGGCCTTGTGAGGAACAGCTGAGGGAGCTGGGGGTGATTAGCCTGGAGAAGAGGAGGCTGAGGGGAGACCTCATTGCTCTCTACAACTACCTGAAAGGAGGTTGTGGAGAGGAGCGTGCTGGCCTCTTCTCCCAAGAGACAGGGGACAGGACAAGAGGGAATGGCCTCAAGATCCACGAGGGGAGATTTAGGCTGGACATCAGGAAAAAAAATTTTCACAAAAAGAGTCACTGGACACTGGAACAGGCTGCCCAGGGAGGTGGTTGAGTCACCATCCCTGGAGGTATTTAAAAGATGGTTGGTGGATGGGGTGCTCAAGGACATGGTTTAGTAGTTGATAGAAATGGTTGGACTCGATCCTGAAGGTCTTATCCAACCTTTCAGAAGAACTTGAAACATCAAGCCCAAAAATTATTACTCGTTGACACTGTATTTTTCAACCTTTTAGTCACACTGCCTGAACCCATGATCCAGCTTTTAAATTTATTTTTTTAAACAATTTTGCGAGTGAATGTGTACACAAAGATGTTTGCTATACGTTCAAAGCACCGCCTTTTCTCTGTCTTTCATCAGCCTTCAACTAAGGTTCTAGATTCATATGAGATCAAAATTAATGGAAAGAGTAGCATATTACTAGATGCAAAGAATGGACAGAAGCCTACATTTCCAGTCAGCTTTTTGCAAATCTAAACAGAAATCTGTAACAGAAATACAGAAGTGAATTGAGGTTTCCTTTTTTTAACTTTAACTGACCATCACATTCTGTTACTGATCTTCCTGTGCACTTCAAAATGTACTTCAGAGGTAGAGTCATCTAAGTATTACCTCTAAAGACACAGTGAATTATATAATAGCATCACAATTTAGAAATTACATAAAAGAGGCTCTTAATAGGCATTTTGTAGTAATGCCACTAAATACCAGAGTCTCACTTGCTTCATAACTGAGAAGAATCATGATTTACTTCAGTTAAAAGACAACTTGGCCCCAGTTAAAAGGTTTTGGCAGTCTTAATTGAAGAAACATGTCCATGCCTTTGCTACAATTTTCATCTCACCCACATGAAGAGGACTAGTTCATAAAAATGTAAAACTAATTCATCACAACAATTAAGAGAAAGCAAGACTTATGAAACTCAAAATGGGCATGAAATTGATGAACAGAAGATGATGCAAGGAAGGCCAAGGAAAATTAAGATCTATGGTGGTCACAAGTACGTTGTACCTCATATCACCTTTAACTGTTCCCCAGTTGTGAGCTCCATTTCCACCCTTTTTGCCACCTGCTTTCATTCTTCTAGAGAAGGAAACAGAGTTCAGTGAGTTTAAGAGCTTTCTTTCATTAGGACCTCCAACTAAAACCAGTACACACTTTTTCCCAGCCAGCCTGAATACAGAAGAAAGGAACAGAACACTGCAGACATTACTGCAGTGCTGACTGTTGATTACTTGTATACCAACCAAGTAAGAAGCAGCACACAGAATACTTACGATTTATCATTCCCACTGTGTCTTTCAAATTCCCATTTTCCTCTTTGGTCAAAGCCATTGAAGCTTCTATTTATTACACCACCTCTTCCTCTACCGTGCATTCCACCTCTTCTCCCACCACGACTTCTTATTGTCTGTTCAGGGACTAATTTTTCAATTGGTCTAAAAAGACTTGCAGTCATATTTTTTTTCCTACAGAACAGTTAACACAAGAGAAAATCATATGATTGTATTTGTGCAGTTGTGAGAGATATAAGTATAAGAAACCTACTGCATAATTTAGAATGCATCTTTACACAGCACAGTTTTGTCATTGAAAATGAACATAAACTGAACTGAGGAGGAATTACTGCAGGTAACAGGAATAGAAATTTCACCTGTTTATTGACTATGCTGAAAACAGAGAAGCTTAATAAAGTACTACAAAACTGTCAAATCTTCAGCAATGTTATTAGGCAATAGCTCCACTGTCTGAACCCAGATTTATATGTAACTGCTAAAAATTTCAGGGAACTTGTTAAATATTGACTATTGTAATGAAAAGTAAGAACCATGGTGTTGAGTATTAAAGGTTTAGGTGGAATTTTCTAGTACTTATGAAGAAAGCAAGATTGATATGCATCCACTTCTCTGACTTGGAAGCTGCATCAAAGGTTCTGCAAAGCTTGGTATGCAAGCTCAGAAATTAGCATTAATCTTCCAGACTAGGAGTTATATTTCCAGATCCTTCACACTTTTTCAGTCTCATCCGGTATTTCTAATATTTAACAAAACTGCTCCAAATCCATCTGCGAGGATGCTGAAATAACAGCTCTGACAGACAACAAGTAAGTCGTCTCGCAATAAATCTACACACTAATAATGCAACCATGCCTTCAAGTCATGTTGGGCTACTAGATCTGTTTTAGGAAGGTTAAGTCTCCTCCTTCCGACTCCTGCACAGATCCTCTTTAAGGGACCTTACTTCTCCCTGTGTGGTACATACCTTTCCACCATGAATTCCGTTTTTCTTTCTGTATCATAGGGACGGTGTTCCCTGAAAGGTTGTCTCCATTCGCTTTTGTCTTGTTTTACCTCTGCTCCTTCGATACTGAACCCTTGCTGTTCTCCCCACTTGGGTGCTTTCTTCTGGCCTATACATACACACACACACAGAGATAGATTATTAATAGTCTACCAATAACTGAATTGCAGTTACCAAACTATTGACTGAAATGAGTTAATTATACTTTGCAGTCTTTTGTTTTACCCTCTCCAATCCCAAGTCCACCAAAATATTCAAAGCACTTACAGTCAATGTTGCCAGACATAGTCTGTTTAAAAGAAATCTATTTACTTTCCCTTCCGCATTGATGAGCCTGCCTCAGGCAAAAATACCACAGGTGTTGACATAACTCACACATTTCCAGAAAAGAAAGGCTAAACAAAAGAAAACTCATTTTGCTCACATTAAGTCACAGAAATGGAGAACAAAAACTGGTTTTCTCATGTTCTCTCAAACATCTTGCTAGTGTACTACAGAATAAGGCAGGGTAACTTCAACAGAAGACATGAATTGCAAGATGGCTGCAGGAGGAATGAAGGTTGGGGGGGAAGTGACAGACATAAGTTTTCCATCATGAGACCACACACCTCCTATCAGACGAGCTGAATTCAGAAGTCTGAGCCTGTACCTTTACTTTAAGCTCACAGGTACAGTATCCAAGAACCACGAGAGGGTCATCTCCTTATATTACCGTTCTATAGAGGAGAAAACTATGGACCACTACTATGAGTCACTGAATTTAAGTAGCAGAAACCCAAGTATTAAGTACAAATGCTCCCACACCAATAATGGAATCTAGAATGTCAAGCAATTCCAAGATAAAACTTATTTAAACTTTCGGAAGCTTTGTTTGGCTATTGTCAGGGTTAAGGAAATGCAGCTTGAACAGGGTGAATGCAGAGAAATGGTGTATTTTAAGAGAGAATTAACAGGTTATCCACACAACCCATATACATCTAGTGTAAGATTAAAGTTCATTATGTGCTTCCTTCACTTTTCTCCCAATTTCTGTGCTCTACTTAGGACAAAGTTCTCCAGAAGCAAACAAGCCTTTTGTCTTCTAGGCCCCTATACCTACACTGTTGGCTGAAAAAGATATTGGTTTAAGTCAGCTTAGTAATACCAATCAAACAGCTATGCTTTCCAAAAGAGGCACCTGTGCAATGCTGAGCAAGTTACTGAACTCTCATTAGTGGACAAGTGGATTCTGTTGCCAGCAGGTGAAAGGAAAAAAAATCCCACTATTCTATGTGACAATATTAAGATACAAATTAATTCACAGCTCCATGAAAATGCCCATATAAGGAGATCTATGATCAAAGCTTGTATGGCAAGCATGAACTCCATAACATCATCTTTAAAGCTAAAACTTTGAAAATGTATCCACTCGGTGAATAGGTAGAAGAGTGGTAAATAAAGCTTTTTGCTATGTGGTAAAGACAGTTGTATCTGTACAAAATAAAAAGTTTCATATTTTGCTGCAGAGGCAACCTTAGCTTTTGTTTTCCTTAAGCTACAAGTCACTTAACATAATACATTCCAGTAATTCTCTCTTGAGATCTGGACTTGCTCAGTCCTCAAAGCAGCAAGGGTATCATCATCCACAAATTTACAACAAAATCTCTGAATAAAGGATGATTTTTGAAATTGGTTTCTGAGTAAGCTATTCAAACCAGAATGCTGTAATAAAAAGCAAAATTATAAAAAATATAGAATTGCATACACTGTTAGAAACCACATTTACTCTATGCACATCAGAATCTTGCATTGGAAAAAAAGTGACTACTCGCTTTTACTTATTTTGTTAGGATCTAAATGTGTAACTGTAATACAAGAGTGCATTTTAATTTCTTTTTTAGCCTCTAACTGGCTATCAGAAACATCAGTTATTCCAAACAGAGTAACTTGTCAAGAATGTAGTAGTCAGAGCCCACCTTCCCTATATACTTTGTATTAACATCAGTTTCACCTTCAGATTTAAAGAATTCCTTAGAACTAGTAAAGCAATGCAAAAGTAATTTTAAAAATATGTTCTCTGGCTCTGTTAGCCAGTATCACTTAAAAGTACTTCAAAACAAGTTTCCTTGTTGCCAGTGTATTATACGTCACTAGCACTGATGATGCACTATGCAAAGCAGTGAGCTCTATTTTCATCTCAGTGCAAGGCTATTTCACCTTGATTCAAACAGGAAGCTATAATTACTGCTGATGTATTTTTAAATACTAGAAAGATTTGCAGGATTTATTATCTGTATAGAAACATTTTTAACTGGTTTGACAGACATGCAGCAGTGGATTGAAATGCTATGCAACAACTGCACCCTTATGGCAAGTCAGGTCACTTTGAGGGCACAAGATTGTGATCTCCTTGTGAATCAGTCCAAATAATCAGCACAACTTTCAGCTCTGCATATAAGGGCAAAGTAAACTGGAGCTTGGCAGCAGTAATAGCATAAGCCATCACATTTTAATTCTCTGTCATATGTATGTCCCAGCAAAGACTCATTTTTGTTTAAAGAGCTGAAGGGCTACCTACCTTTGGTAGTAGGGGGGAATAATAAAACAAAAGAAGAATAATCTTGTGTAGTGCTTCAATAATAGTTTTCACTTAAAAGAACTGACCTACACTTTGAATGCTTATTAACTACCTCTCCAAGTACACCCTGATTCTGTCTGCTTCTTTGCATATATAGACTGGTATGCAGGTTTTCTTCAAAACTGCAGGAAAAAAAAATGCAAGCTCATAACTTTAGTGGATCATCTACTTCATGTCTTTCAAACATTGTGCCAAAAACTGAAGATCACTCTTTCCCAGTTACCATGTTTAGCCTCCCTGTAAGATGGTTTTCTTATGTCTCAGTTACACCTGTAATTTGTATTCAGCTGAAGATGTTGCCCACCACTCCCCACCTCACCACTGCTTCCCCCATGGTTACTGCAGCAGAGCAAGCCATCGAGCTGTCCGCTGAGTTGGACATTACTATATTTTCTAAACTGAGGAATCAGAAAAGAAATCTGATGCTTAAATCGCTTCAATAGACCCAGCTCTCTTCTTCCCCCCACAATAATATTTCACTATCAGTAATAGTTTTGTTTATACTGCAACAATCTGACAAGAGGACTGCCTAGAATCTAAGGCATTTTTAGCAAGTATGTATCACTGAACTTGCAAGTAGGAGAGCAGAAATTGTATTTTCAAGACCTGCGTTGCCTAGTTTCCCAGACACTGGATATTTATGTATTAACAGACAGATTTAAAACAATACAGCATAATCTAGCTGCTTTTGTAGTGTTGTTGTCGATCATCTGTTCTCAAACAAGTAGGAGTTCTGCCTGGGAAGAGATTGTTTTCAAGGTTTTGTGGGTTCTCACTGGCCACCACTGAGAAGATATGCTATTGCATTTATTATAAGTTTTAGTTTTAAGGAAAAAAAAAACCAAACCTTTTGTGCAGCAAACTGACTAACATCACAAGGAGCCTAGCTTGCAACTTCTATCAGTGATTACAATCTAGAGCAGAAATCTTGCTGTTTCCCCCATTCCCTCATGCAAGGAGCATGGCAGGTGAGGACGGCAACACACAATTCACAGGCTGAGGGAGATTACTGCTGCAAAGAGCACCAAAACCTGATATTCTGATCTACAATCCAGCTGAGAACACTGCATCATAAAGTTTTATGAATTCTCACAGTGAGACCCATTCATCCCACCAAAATAAGTGACACCCAAGCCCAGTGAGACTATTACATCAAAACTCCACTTCCACAAATGCAGCCTGGGATGAAGAAATGCCAAACAAATAGTTATTTCTATTCTGCTCTAGTAGCATACATGGGAACATAGCAAAGGCAAATTGAGTGTAGTTTTGATTTAGTTACAATGAACATTAGAGCACTCATAGTAGCCAGATAAAAAACTTGTATATATTATAGCATGTACTTGAAGAAAGAAAAAAGCAATGATAAAATATTTCCCACTTGGCAATTTACCCTCAGAGGCTTTCTAAATCAAGGACTGTAAGCACTGACTAATACAGGACAGGTCCAACAGATGGGCTGCAATCAGTATAGATACATGCTTTGATAATCAACATCACCTACAGTCTCCGAAAAAGCATTATTCTTCCTTATTTCACAAAATCTGTCAGAGTAAAGTACCCTTTACTTCTGTGAAATAAGAAACAATAAATAGTCTTTGCCAAGACTCACACGCAGTGAGTCTATTCTATACACACTCCTTTTGTACCCTCAGACATCTCTACTCAAAACAAAAAACTGAATTTAAATTTTTCCCAATAAATCATTCTGTAAGTTTCATCATGTATGTCACTCTAGTGTGCTTTTCCTACTCTTAGCATCTCTGAGGTGACCAAAAGAGCAGATATTTCACAACATGGCAAGGTGGGATTCCTTCAAAGGCATAACAATTCCTTTCCCCTTTCCTTGCTACTACCACTGCTTCTCTTCTAGATGGTAACTGGAAATAGACCTGCTGTTCTACTCTTAACAGTCCCAATGACTCCAAGCTCCCTTTCCTAAACTGCAACAGTTTGAATTAGAAAAATATTTCACATTGTAGTAGTTTGCAACACTGCCCCCCACCTTGATCTGCTTCTTCCATATGTACTATTTTACACTTATGGGTAGTAAATTTCCTCTCATATTATAGCTCCTTTGCATTATTAATTTGTGTCACTGTCCTGCAACTCTTCTATTAGGCTACATAACCTTGTAGCAGTAACCTTCTCTTTCACAGCTCTTTTAGCACAGATTTCACCTGTCTGCAAACACATGAAACAAAAATTCAAGTGTCTGCGAAGACAAATTTGAAGCACAAGTTTCAACTATCTTGCAGATATTAAAGCTAGCAGCAGCATATCATTACTGGTCCTAAATTCAAATCTCTCTTTCCAGTTATTTTAAGAGACCCTTCTTTCTTTTGCTTTCACCTTAACAGTTCATTTTTCAATGAAGAAAATGTAAGCCTCAAGAAACAGTTTAATGGAAGTTCAGAGAATATGAATTAAGTACAGAAACCAAACAGGAATACTACTCCTGTTAGTCTGGGATGAGGGCAAGTGGAGGACTTGTTCCATAATTCCAGGATCTGTCACTAACTATGGCTGTATGCAAAGACACTACTTCATTACCATCTCAGTAACACAATAATACCTATGCATGGACAGCTAATCTTCCTTCATAATAAAGCTGCATAACCAGAAATAGTAACAGGTAGTTCACACTCTCAGGGTACTTATTTTGCTATATTTCACAGTAAAGCTGATTTAAGACTGCACGGACTATTTTACTTCCTCCCCTTTCCATGTGTGCGTCCATGTGATTTTAATTCCAAACTTCAAGTAATTACTTTTGTGAACTAAACCATGACTAATTTCATGATTTGCAGAATAATACCTCAGTATCCCAAAACACAAAAAATTGCTTCAGCTATTGCTTGCAACACACCAAAGAGATACATCTAGTTAGACTCTGTTCTGTGGGACTTTGTTTTCATGTGTGCCAATACCCAATTACAGAATTGCCTACAGCAGCTTGCCTCTGGACAGTCCTTATGACTAGGTAGCTGAAAGAATAATATCGGAATAAATTATTTAAAAATAAGAAAACTGCAGTCAGTATAAGATGAAATTCCCCAGAAACATTTGATGTCGTATTTCTTTAAAACCATAGCTAAAAAAATCAAACATGCTATTCAGAAGCTATATCTAAATGTTGCAGGAGTCAAATGTACAACAAACAAGAAAATCTTTTAGTGGTATTAGTAACAAAGGTTTAGAGATTTCAACAGAAAAGAGCTTATTACTGCACCATCAACAAATTTAATTTGCCTGGACCAATAAAGAATGCAAGCTCTGCAACTGAGCCTTTTGAATAAAGAGCTGGCAAAAGCATTCTGGCCACTCTGCTAAGAATGGACTTGAGTTCACATTAAGTGGTGCAATTACAGGAGCTGCAATACCTACAAATAGCCTTCACCCAAATCCTCTGCACACAGTCTAAAAATCACAGAACATCAGCCAATAAAAGAAAAAAAAAATACATCATTAAGGTCAAAATGTAGGCCTTGAAGGCTATGAAATAGGAGTACATTTTCTCCCCAAAGATAGATTAAAAAATAGTCTTTTTACAGTTGTGCCAATTCATAATAAATAGTTCGGATTCTAAAGGTCGACATGTTGGATTATCTGGCACAGTCCTCTTAGGAGTTTTGTTTCAAATTGAAAACCTCTCCAGGAAAAGGCAGTGAAGAACTAAAGTAAAAAAAAAAAAAAAATGTAGACTTAAAAGCTTTGTGAGTAAAACTTCTGCTCTGACATCAAAACATAACACTGAAAGAAGTCTCTCAGACTACAGTAAACCTATTTATTGCAAGACTGAAGAATAGGCTTGCTTCAAGAATGCAGAGACTATTTTGTTTAGATTTAATATGCTCAAGAAATAACACAACGATAAAACAAATAATGAAACTTTCAACAAGATCTTTTGCAATCCTTAAAAGCAAAACTGCCCGGTGATTATATACAACAGTCTGGAGGGGGTCCGAAAGAGGGCCATGAAGATGATAAAAGGCCTGGAAAGCCTGCTCTTTGAGGAAGGACTGATGGAGCTAGGCCTCTTCTCCCTGAAGAAGAGAAGGCTCTTTGAGGACCATATCACAGCATTCCAGCACTTGAAGGGCAACTATAAAGAGGATCAAGGCTCCCTCTTCACAAGGAGACACATGGAGAAGACAACAGGCAAAAGTTGCACAAGGAAAAGTTTCATCTCAGTATCAGAAAGAAATTGTTAACAGTCACTCAGTGGAACAACCTCCCCATGGACACAGTGGAATCCCCGTCACTGGAAGTTTTCAAGATGCAACTAGACAGGGTGATAGATGATCTCTTCTAGGCTGCCCTTCCCAGGACAGGCTGGACCAAATAGTACCCCCCTTCCAAACTGGATTGTTCTGTGATGACTCTATGAATACTAGCACAGTACAGACTGAATTTTGTCATTCCAACCATAATAACAGAACCTGTTTCAGATGGGTCTGGATCCTTCTTTGTGTTTCATTCCTAATCAGGGAAATGAAATTAGAGGAAGTTTTATCCAAAATCTGGAGAGAAAAAAAAAATTACTAAGAAAGACTGGAAATACAAGGTTAGTTTCACAATGCTATTTTAATCAATACTTTTATTTATCCTAACAGAGGTGCACTCCTCTAGCAATATGTCTGTCATTAGAAGCTTTAAGCCAACCTGAACTGATGCAAGGATCTTCCCAAAGTGCTACTCATTCCCAATTGTTAAACTGAGAGTTCCACAAAACTTCTGCTTTACCCATAAGTTCTCTGGTTGAATCCTGCATAACAGATCAACTTGGTATGGCCCAAACAAAAAGCTGTCCCCCACCTTCCAAAAAACCCCTACATTTTTGCCTCAGCCTACCACTTGATTTATATTTGTCAGCTATACCATCACTATACTTGCTGTGAAGTCAGAGGGTGATTTCTTTTCTTCAGAGCAGGCTTGTTAGGCCCCTCCAAAGGAGGAACACAGAGACAGGACCCAGTCCCACCCCTCTGCCCTGGTTTAGCATTCTGAGCACTATAAATTTACAGCCCTTACTTCACAACAAGCTCAAGGGCATAAACATACAGCACACAAAATCTGGCACAGCCACTTTCTTGAAAGAAAGAAGTGTGGCATTTTTCAGAGTTAAAGCTCTTACTTGAGCTTGCCACACCTTTTTCTAAGGCATTAAAACACATGATTCTTTTGCTGTCAAGGGAACAGAAGCTTTTACTACAGGAAGAAATTAATATAAAACAATTAATGTGTTGAGCTTCTTTGCCTGCTGCAGGTGAATGGGAATTTACAGCAACTCCATGCAGAGATTCTTGATATTTGGAAACCATCAGCCAGCTCTCGGATACTTTATATACTGAATCTCAGAAGCTCAATACCAGGTAAGTAATAACAATTACACTGACAAAAATGCCTCCAAATGCAAGGAGTTACAGCCCAGCAAAACCTTCAGCTGCAGAGAGGACTGTGCCAAACAGTCTCGATGTGAAAGCCGACCGGCTCCCTATTCCCTGAAGCAACATTTAGCATCAACACCGAGCAGCTGACAAACAACCCAGACCATTCCTGAACACTACCCTAAAGAGTTACCCAGGAAATAAGATTCTATCTGAAGGTTTGGGCATCAACGCAAGCTTAAGAAGAACCAAGCGCAGATCCCCGGGCACATTACAAACCTAAAGGGCCAGAAAACTCCTTGGAAACAGCATACAAGGGAAAGGGCTCGGGTGGCAAGCAACGATGAGCATTCCGAGGGGCGTTAAAGCAGCGTGAGAAGTACAGGCGCCGCAGCGGGAGAGCGGGCGCTGCTCCGATTGGCTCTGGGGATGCTCTCTAAGTTCTCACGCACACCCGTCTCCCGAGCAGTCCTCCCTTCTCCGGGCTCCCCGCTCGCCGCCCCCGCCCCCCGGGCTCGTCCCCGCCGTACCGGGCTGCGGCGGCTCCGCGGGGGCGCGGGGGGGGCCCGGCCGCCGCCGCTCCCTCTGCGCCTCCCTCCCGCCGCCGCCCGCCGCTCCGTCCCGGTCCTTGCGCTGCCGCCGGCGGAGCTCAGCCTCCTGCAGGACGTCGAAAGGGTCCGACACGTCGTCCAGGAGCCGAGAGAAGCGGTTGGCGACGGTGCAGCCGAAGCACTCCTGCATAACGACAGCCCCCGAGCCGCCCGCCGCCGCCGCCCCTTCCAGCATCGCGAAGGCGTTACAGAGCGGCGGCCGCTGGCCCCTAGGAGCCTCGGCCCCGCCCTCCGCTCCGCCCGCGGCCAATGGGGAGCGGCGGCTGGCGCTACGCGGCCAATAGCGGCTCCGTCTCTCTCGGCGGGACGTGCGCCCGCGGCCAATCAGCGCGCGGCGCCGGCGCGGCCGTTCCCGGCCCGCAGGTGAATGGGCGTGAGCGGCCGGCCCCGCGGCTGCCCCGCACCCGGCTCTACGGGTACCGATGGCGGGAGCGTGTGCGCGGGCTGCTTGGTCACGGCTCTCAGTCTGACGCGGTAGAATCATAGAATCACCGAATCACCGAATCACCAGGTTGGAAAAGACCCACAGGGTCATCGAGTACAACCACTCCTATCAAACACTAAATCATGCCCCTCAGCACCTCGTCCACCCGTGCCTTAAACACCTCCAGGGAAGGTGAATCAACCACCTCCCTGGGCAGCCTCTGCCAGTGCCCAATGACCCTTTCTGTGAAAAATTTTTTTCCTAATGTTCAGCCTAAACCTCCCCTGGCAGAGTTTGAGGCCATTCCCTCTTGTCCTGTCCCCTGTCACCTGGGAGAAGAGGCCAGCACCCTCCTTTCTACAATCTCCTTTCAGGTAGTTGTAGAGAGCAATGAGGTCTCCCCTCAGCCTCCTCTTCTCCAGGCTAAACAACCCCAGCTCTCTCAGCCGTTCCTCATAAGATTTGTTCTCCAGCCCCTTCACCAGATTCTTTGCTCTTCTCTGGACTCACTTCAGAGCCTCAAAATCCTTCTTGTGGTGAGGGGCCAGAACTGAACACAGGATTCAAGGAGCAGTCTCACAAGTGCTGAGTACAGAGGGAGAATAACCTCCCTGGACATGCTGGCCACGCCATTTCTGATACAAGCCAGGATGCCATTGGCCTTCTTGGGCCTTCTTGGCCAACTGGGCACATTGCTGGCTCATGTTCAGTCGGTTGTCAACCAACACCCCCAGGTCCTTCTCCTCCTGGCAGCTTTCCAGCCAGGCTTCTCCTAGTCTGTACCTCTGCTTAGGGTTGTTGTGCCCCAAGTGCAGGACCCAGCATTTGGCCTTGTTAAACCTCATGCCATTGGTCTCAGCCCAGCAATAGGCTCGTAGAGTGGTTTGGGTTCAAAGGGACCTGAAAGATCACCCAGTTCCAGCCTCTGGACACTTCCCACTGAATCAGGCTGCCCAAAGCCTCATCCGACCTGGCCTTGAACACCTCAGGGATGGGGCAGCCACAGCTGCTCTGGACAAACTTGTTCCACTGCCTTGCCATGCTCACAGTAAAAACATTCTTCCTAGTATCTAATCTAAATCTCCCCTCTTTCAGTTTAAAACCATTACTCAGCAATCCCTGACAGAGAGCACTTTCCCAGCTTTGCTTTGACCCCACTTTTAAGTACTGGAAGGTTGCTATGAGGTCTCCTCAGAGCCTTCTCTGCGCTGCGCAACCCAAACCCTCAGCCTGTCACAGAATCATGAAATGGTTTTGGTTGGAAGGGACCTCAAAGATCATCCATTCCCAATCCCCCTGCCATGGGCAGGGACACCTCCCAGTGAATCAGGCTGCCCAAGGCCCCATCCAGCTTGGCCTTGAGCACCCTCAGGGATGGGGCAGCCACAGCTTCCCTAAGCAACCTGTGCCAGTGCCTCACCACTCTCATGGTGAAGGAATTCTTCGTAATGTCTAGCCTAAATCTTCCCCTCTCCAGTGTATACCCATTCCCCTTCGTCCTATCACCACAAGCCTTTGTGAACAGTCCCTCCCCAGCTTTCTTGTAGCCCTTTTCAGTTACTGGAAGGTGACTGTAAGATCTCCATGGAGCCTTCTCTTCTCCAGGCTGAACAAGCCCAACTCTCTCAGCCTGTCCTCCTATGGGAGGTGGTCCAGCCTTCTGATCATCTTTGTGGCCCTCCTCTGGACTTGCTCCAACAGATCCATGTCCTTCCTGTGCTGAGGACTCCAGAAATGAATGCAGTTCTCCAGCTGAGGTTTCACAAGAACTTCATAAAGCAGCAGAATCACTCCCTTGACCTTCTGGTCACACTTCCTCCCATGCAGCCCAGGATATGATTGGCCTTCTGGGCTGCAAGCATACATTGCCAGCTCACACAAAGTTTCTCATCCACGTGCGCCGCCCTGTCCTTCTTTTCAGGGTTGCTCTCAATCATTTCTCTGCGGTGTTTGTGCTTGGGATTGCCTCCACTGAGGTGCAGGACCTTGGCTTTGTTGAACTTCTTGAGGTTCACACAGGCCCATCTCTTAAGCCTGTCAAGGTCCTTCTGGATCACATCCCTTCTTTCCAGCCAATTGCACCACACAGCTTGGTCTTATCAGCAAAGATCATTGGCAAAATCACTGAGGGTGCCCTCAATGCCACCATCCATGTCTCTGATAAAGATGTTAAACAATACTGTTCCCAATACTGACCCCTGAGGCATGCCACTTGTCACTGGTCTCCTTTTGGGCACTGAGCCATTGACCACAACTATTTCAGTGTGACCAGAGAGCCAGTTCCTTGTCCACTGAGTGGTTCATCCATCAAATCCATCTCACTCCAATTTAGAGACCAGAATGTAGTGCAGACAGTGTCTAATGCTTTGCACAAATCCAGGTAAGTGATGTCACTTACTCTTCCTTTGTCCACCAATGCTGTAGCCCTGTCACAGTATGCCACAAAAGTATCAGGTGCAATTTGCCCTTAGTGAAGATAGGCTGGTTGTCACTAGTCACCTCCTTATGTTCTGTGTGCCTCCGCAGAATTTTCAGGGATATCTGCTCTGTGACTTTGCCAGGCACAGAGTTGAGCATAACTGACCTGTAGTCATCACAGAACTGTGTCACCACAGAACTGTGTCACTACATCCACGACCACTAATGTGTGACTTTAATGAAAAACAGAGTATAAGAGCACAGCGCATTTGCATAAACAAGCCTGATATTTCCACAAAGTTTCTGAATTTTACTTTCTGCTTAATACTGTGGTGGTGTTCATTACACCAAGCCCCTGTGACCTAAAACTGAATATGCAGGCACCTCTGTGACTATAGGAGCCATGTTGGTCACTACCAGCGATGCCTGCGGTGAGCAGCAAGTCATTTTACTATCTCTCAGGTTTATAAATACAAGCAATAGTGCAAATGTTCCCAGAGAGTCAACAGGGTTTGTTCATGAGGGACAGGCAACTGGGATGACAAAACATAGCTGTATCAGCTACAGCAACACCAAACACATGATGTAAAAATCTCAGTCCTTCAGATACAATGTTCTGAAGAATGTCAATTGTGGTTGTGATTTCTGTGATTTGGCCTTGTTTTTATCCTGTTCGTTCATGGGAAACTAACTTCCTCTGTTGACCTTAACTTCACATTACATCCCATTTTGCTTTGTAATTAATCTTATCCTTAGAACAGTACGGCAAACCTAAACCTGACTCACAGCTGTGCTTCAAAATACAGGATTAGAGATGGCCCTGACAGCATAACAGCTGTCTCCTCCCTCAGCCTTGGAGTGTAGACAGGTCTGAGCAGACTATCGTAAGATAAAATACAGTACATCCTCTATGCCAATCCCTAAACATAATCATGTCATGTCTCCTAAATTTTACGTAGACCTACTTATGCAAGGCAGGCTTATTGCAGAATAAAACCAATTTCATTAGACTGTGGCCTTTCTAGCTTCACCCTCATTGAAGACATCACAAACAGCTTTGCATCAATGGAATAATTATAGCAACTAAGTTAGGGCTATCATCTGCTCACAAACAACTTTACAAAATCCTGGTAATCAAGTTAGATCCCTTACACTCTGACTTACTTCAGATTGAAGCAGGAAATTTTGACTCAGCAAAGAGTGTCATTATTATTTCTGCACAGTTCTTAAATTGTAAAAATGAGCCAGGCATAACTAACAATAACATAAAAATTTCTGAAGATATTTCCATTAATACAATACAGTAACAAAATACTATATAAGAAATGTTTATCTACTGTTCTTTCCTCTGAATAGTTGTTTTATTCTGTAGAAAGATGAAATTGCATGAATTTTCAGTGAAAAGAAGGAGCTGGAAATGGTCCTTTTCTAGTCTGGAGGTGCACATTAACACCACCACATTACTGCAACACATCAAAACCCCTACCAAATATTTTGCAAGCACTTTGGAGCCTTTTGTTTGTATCTGTACTAGATTTCCTTGACAAACACTATACCTAGAAAGCTTTTTAGAAATTTTTGGAACATCATCACTGCCTATAACTACCTGAAAGGAGGTTGTAGAGAGGTGAGTGCTGGTCTCTTCTGCCAAGTGATGAGTGACAGAACAAGGGGGAATGGCCTCAAGCTACACCAGGGGAGGTTCAGATTGGACATGAGGAAAAAATTTTTCACGGAAAGGGTCATCAGGCACTGAAACAGGCTGCACAGGGTGGTGGCTGAGTCACCAACACTGGACGTGTTTTAAAGACAGATAGATGAGGCACTTAAGGATATGGTTTAGTGGCAGATAGGTATGGGTTGGACTCTATGATCTCAGAGGTCTTTTCCATCCTGTTGATTCTACAATTCTATGATTATTTTTATGTAAAGCATTCTACAAACTTCATTCAAAGACTCATGAAGTTACGCTGTATATGAAAGATAGCAGACAAAATGATGCCATTATTGACTGTACAGAGAAACTGTTTGCTGATGCAATCAGCGTTTTGGAGGTCATAGTATTTTTGAAGAGGGACAAACACAATGAATTCAGAACTATTTCAGCAGTAAGATAAGAGATGTAGTGTTTTGTCAAACCTGTCTTTGTTATCACAGAGTTTCGAAAGAGACAAAAAAAAAGTATAACTTCTCAAAGAGATTCCACAATGACAGTGAAAAACACTGCTTAGAAATTTATCTCATCTTTGTCTGTATAATTCTATTTTCTAAAATGAATGTAGACCTTTACAATGAGCTCTTCATTTTCTCATGCTCTGATTTATCAATCAAACCAAAATTTCTGTAATACAGGTTTCAGTCCCCCAAGAGATTATGTCTGCCATGGCAGATTAAAGAAATCTGTGACCTCTTCATTTGCAGCTTTTCCCTATCCTCAATCATTGTCGAGTAACATATGCACATAAACAACAAGAGATGGACAAAGAAGATTTAAATTTCACAGCTGACATGAAATCATATGTTCTGTCTTGATTTTCATGCTGAATAGGTAACAGTGATGGAATTGGTAGGAATACATATTTGCAAGCAAAGCCTGGATATCACACTCGGGACAGGTGGGTAACCTTTCTGGCAACAGATTACTCACCTTATCTCAGCCAAGATGAGGGCTGCCTGCCAAAGTTGCTCCTCTATCCGAGTTCTCACCACAAGTGGATTTTTCACATGGGCAGAACAGCAGCCCTACACAAGCTTCCCAAAAAAGGATATCACATCTTCCCAACACGGGATATCACATCTTTACCAAAAGACCTCTTGCTTTTTTTTTTTTTTAAGGGCAAAGGTGCTTAATTACAGGAGGCAGAGAAGTGCTAATGGAGGTTCATGTTTTTCTGATCTTTACAGATAAGCGTTAGTCACCAGCAAGGGGCATCCTCTCCTTGGCCTTTTCTACAGCCACACTCTCATCCCCAGATATGAATCTTATTCTCTAGTGCCTAATGTCTCCCTTATCTGGAGTAGGAACACCCTGAATCCAACACAGGGCTCAAGGTCTCATTTGGGAGCAGGGCGCTTGAACAGGTAGATTGGGTAACACTGTCACCTAGTGCCATCTACCCATCATACTCATTTTCCAGCAATGTAATTCTACTGAACTCAAGTGATGACATGAAGTTTTAGGCTGAGCACCAAAGAGCTATGTTGCTGAAAATGGACATGCTTCTGCTAACTACTACTCTTCCAACATCTGCACAGGAAAATATGGGTGTTTATCGGTGTTGTGGGAATGCTTATCTTATTCTAGTGGGTATTAACATAAGCAATGTTATTGTCTTGATATATTGATTTGACATAAAGCAAAACTTGGATAGTGCAATAACTAACTTCCTGCTTTGAACTTTGAAATATTGCTAGAAACAGTTCAAGCATACTTCAGATATACAGAGCACTTTATTTTCCCTTTGTTTATCATTCGTGTTCTGTTTCAGCTTGAGTATATAGAATTTACTCACCTCAGAGAGTTGTTCAAAGGTGTTGGTTTTTTTTCTGAAAGACTTTATCCTCAGACTCCTAAGTTGTGATGTCCTACTTGAGTCTATCCATCTGGTACTTTTCCCTCATTTTCTCTCGAATTTGTGCTCCCTATTGCCTTATTACATTGTTCGTAATAAAAGGTATAATTTATTGCAATAATAAATTGAGTTTGATCTGATTGTAGGTTGTATAATGTTTCATTATCTTGGTCCTTCACCTCTCAGAGAGAACTTTTTCTTGTTCCTACACTAATGCTAAAATATTAATGCTTTCATACATTAAGCTACTAGCATAGCATCATAATACTATCAAGAGCAAAAGTATTTAATTGTTAAGAAACTATAACTCAGATGATTACTTTAGAACAGTTTTTACATAACGTTACATGAACTACATAGTTTATACATATGACCGTTGTACTGAAAAGCAGTGTGGTTTAAGACCTTTAGGTCACTTGTATTCTGTGTGCACGTTTCCTCTTCCAGCAGCAGCATCTGGACAGAGAGGTCACTTCTCTCCCTTTGGTCATTGTTGTTACTACATGAAACACTGTTGTTCAGAGCAGTCAAAATATCAGAAGTGGCACCAGCTCACCTCATACTTCTCTTGTGCTGCCTTCATTAGCAAAGATCTATCCCTTGAATGTCACTGCAAAATTTAAAGTGTACACTATAGTGGCGTAGAATAAATGTGGAAATAATCAGTTACTCACAATGCATTGCACCATTCACAATATCTGTGATTTTTATGTACCAAATCACAACATCAGTTCCATAGATCACCGGAGTTCCTCAGCAGTTACCTGAACTACTTGAAACATCCATCAGTAGTGTAGTTTTGGAAAGTTACCAAGGGTATTCACAGTTTGGTTTTGGGATGCAATTATTTTAACACAAGGTATTTCTTTCCCCTTAATACATTTTAACCTGTCTTTCTGTATTACCACTCCTCTACAACATTGTTCTCTTATTGGCTGAAGCTTTTTAAGTGGGTCACATTTATGCATGTGGAAACCTGTTTGCTCATTTTGGAAACAAAAGTTACAGGCCGTAGTATAGTGTTTTCTTTGTGGCCTGATAAGGACGGCCTGACCTGGCATGGTACAAAGGACTTTGATATATAACACCAAGTTTAGGAAGCTAGGACATTATGGCTATGAACATGAATTTACCTAAGCAAAAAAAAAAAAAAAAAAAAAAAGAAGTATTTTAGTTGTTACAAACTGAGCTGTAATTCATAATTAAAAGGCTGCTTTTCAACGTTAGATAACTGCAGTCCAGTACTAGTCTCAACATTGGTAGTCTCCCACTTTCCAGACGTGGGGGGGAGGGTTATTCAGTAGATATACACTGCAAATTTGCTCCCCCATTCACTTTCCTATTCCTATCAGCAGGGATAGCTGCTAACAGTCTTAGAAGACAGCACTCCACAGCATATGAACTGCAGTGAACAAAGCAGAACAGGGGAAAAAAACTTCACCCTTTTCACAGCTTCATGGCTTCTCTGCACTCCTGATATTTGTCTCAAAATTTAGTTATTAATGTAAGAAATGTGAGTTACTCATTTCACAGCCTACAATTAGCCATTAAAACTCATTGTGATGTTAAGACAGTGTGGCAAAATAGCATGTTAATGCAGTGCTGCTGGTTAGCTTCAACACAAAAGGCCCACATCAAGGGCCAAGAAATGTGCTTTTGCTTTAGAACAGAAAGATCTACTGCTTTAAAATAGCAGAGAACTAGCACAAAATAAAAGAAGTACCACTGTATGTGGTAAAGCTAAAGCTCTTTTATTCTGAGTAAGCAGTTTCCAAAGGATTCAGTAAATGAGGCACAGAGGGTACTTGCAGATTTAAAAACTAAAATAAACCTACAACAATTTTCATGTTTTTAGCAGCTGGAGACAGATCAGCACACACCACAGCATTTCCAAATCACTCCTCACTACTACCAAATCTTTTACAGATCAGCCATATGCCTTTTGCTCACACAGATGAGGTAAAGCCAGCACAAATCCCAGTTCACTGTGGCCACTGGAGCTTCACACGCAGGCGGGCCTGCAGCCTCCTTGTGCCCTACCATGTGGGCCAGCAGGCCGCAGAGCTAGACAGTGTCTCTGTTCCAAAGGAGAAACAGTGTGGGCCAGCAGGACCAGGGGAGTGATCGTGCCCCTGATGATGATGAGGATGCACCTTGAATACTGTGTTCAGTTTGGGGTCCCTCACTACAGGAAGAACGTTTAGCTGCTGGAGCATGTCCAGAGAAGGGCAACAAAGCTGGTGAAGGGTCTGGAGCAGCTGAGGGCACTGGGGTTGTTTAGGTTGGAGAAAAGGAGGCTGAGGGGAGACCTTATCGCTCTCTACAGGTGCCTGGAAGGAGGTTGTAGCAAGGCAGGTTGGTGGTTGACACTTCTCCCAAGTGACAGATGATAGGAGAAGAGGAAACAACCTCCGATTGGATGGGGGAAGGTTTAGGCTGGATGTTAGGAAAAATTTTTTCACTGAAAGGGTTGATAAGCACTGGGACAGGCTGCCCAGAAGTGGTTGAGTCACCATCCCTGGAGGCATTTTAAAGACTTGCAGATATGGCTCTTAGGGACTTGATTTAGTGGTGGAGTTGGTCTGCTAGGTTAGGGTCGGACTTCATGGTTTTAAAGGTCTTTTACCACCTAAACAATTCCGTGATTCTATGTAGACTAGTAGATATTAAGATACTGTTTCTGTAATTGCAGTACAAATACTTAAATGGCTACACTAGATTGAGAGAAAACCCCCACTCCTCAAACAGTAATATACTGAAATTTGTAACCTATATGAACTTTTGATACCATATACCTGAAAAGCCGGGGGAAATCCCCTAACTGCAGCCTGTGGCAGCCCCTGCAGCAATTTGGTCCTTGTCTCCTGCCTGCTTCTTGCAGTCCTGGGGCCAGTGCCTGTCGCTCTGTGGGGCTGCTGGCCGGTAACACCAGTGAGGGGCACATTGCGGAGGCTGCTGCCAGAACGGGGCAGGTGTCCATGTGCCCCTGCAATTGATACTGAAAATGCTGGCAAATAAACTCTCCAAGACTCTTTTTTAAATTTTAGAAAGCAAGCACCCTTCATCGGGCCTGGGTGACATGTGGGAGTGATCTCCATCAGTCATGTGCAATGAGATGAGAATATTCCCCACTCACTTGCATATGCAAAAGCTTTCCCAGGAATCTTACGCATATTGTATTCACAGAATTATTCATAGTTTGGGTTGGAAGGGAACTTGGGAGATCATCTAGTTCCAACCCCGCTGCGATGGGCACAGACATCCCACTAGACCAGGCTGCCCAGGGTGCCCACGCAACCTGGCTTTGAACACCTCCAGGAATGGGGTTTCCAGTGGCTAAATTTTAATGTTATTATGAACTTCATAACAGTCGAAACTCTCGCTCGTTCGGAGCCGCCAAAGCAGCGACGCCCCACCCGCCCGGCGCCCTCCCGCCCTGCGAGCGCGGCCTCTTTAAACCGGGCGCGGCCTCTTTAAACCGGGCGCGCCAAAGCGCTCGCGCCTCCGCGGCGATTGGTCGCGGCCGCCGCGCGCCAAGCGCCCCTCCCCGCCCGCTTCCCCCGCGCCGAGCCCGTCAGCGTCTCCTCCCGGGGGGGGCGGCCCCGACTCAGGTTCGAATCCCTTCGGCGAGCCGCGCGCGCCTCTCGGGCCGTGCCCGCCCCTCCCTCCCCCTGAGGGGCGGGGCCGGCGCGTTCCCGGCAGCGCGATTGGCCGTCGGGCGCGGCGGCCGCGTGACGCATCGACAGGCCGCGTGATTGGTTACGCCCCGGCGCGAAATGTAACGCGGGAAACGCTGGGGCTCGGCCGGGGCTGCGAGCGCTGACGGCGGCAGTTCCTCCTCGGGCATCGCCGGGACCGGGGCTGCCGGCGCCGCTTCGTAAAGGTGCGGGGAGGAGGAGAAGGAGGAGGAGGAGACGGCTGCTGCTGCTTCGCCGCGGTGCCCTCCGCGGGTTTGCCGAGCCGCTCGGGACGGGCGGTGGGGCGCGGGGAGGCACCGAGGCGCTGCCGGGAGCCGACGATGAGCGGCTGAGGCGGGACGGGCGGCGGCTGCCGCGGGACCCGCTCCTCGCTTCGGCTGGGACGACGACGCTGAGCCGCCGCGTACTGCTCCCGCGCCCACCTCTTCGCCCGGGGCCGGCCATGGCGGAGCGGCCGCCCGCGGGCGCCCCGGTGATCTTTTGCCAAGACTCCCCGAAGCGCGTCCTGGTCTCCGTTATCAAAACCACGCCGATCAAGCCCTCCTCGCGGGGCCGCGGCGAGGAGCCGGCGCCCGCCCTGCCCGTGCCCACCAGCCCCGGCTTCAGCGACTTCATGGTCTACCCGTGGCGCTGGGGCGAGAACGCCCACAACGTAACCCTCAGCCCCGGCGGCGCCGTCGCCCCCGCGGCCCTCCCGCCGCCCCGCGGGGGAGCGGGCAGAGCCCCCGCCGTGGAGGAAGAGGAGGAAGCGGAGGCGGCGCGGAGCCCGGGCGGCGCCCGGCACCGGCACCCGAAGGTGAATGAACGAGCGAGCCGGGGGGGGGAGAGGAGGGGGCGGGGAGGGGGGGCGAGGGGAACGGGGAACTGCGAGACGCTTCCCCCCCGGCCCCGCGCGCTGGAGATTTTAAAGTGACGTCACTTCCGGCCGCCGCGCGCGCGCTCTGGCCTCGTCGGGCGCGAAAGCGGGAGGCGCTGGTGGCCGGCGGAGGCGCTCCCGGCTCACCCCCCCTCTGTTTAATAATTAAAGTAAGAAAAAAGAAGAAATGCAAAAATAACCTCCCTAAAAAAACCAACAAAACAGTAAGAAAGCCCCTCCTGGTCCTGCGCTGGCGTTTCCTGACCCGCACCTGGCGGCCGGGGAGGGTTGGCATGGACCCGCGGGCGAAGCCGTCAGCTGGCGGCCACCCCGGGGAAGCTGTGGGCCTCGGCTGAACCGCAGAGGTTTGGGAACGCGTGGGATTTCAGTTCCCTGATTTCCGGTACAGGATGGGATAAGGCGTGGCCGGCCAAGAGCAGACACCGTCCGTGACCTGATAAATGAAGGAGAGCATTCGTCCAGCAGGATACGGTGCAATATCTGCAACCGTGTCTTTCCACGAGAGAAATCCCTGCAAGCCCACAAGCGAACTCATACTGGTGAGTGAGGGGAGAGTGTGAATTGCTAGCAGGAGCAGCTAAGAAGCAACAAGGAAAGAATTAAAACAGAAAGCGCAAACCACAAAGAAACCCCAAAACAAAACACACTCGACCAGTTAATATTTTATTGTAGCTGTTAAATTAATCATACTTTTCTTCCAGAGATTGTTAGTGCTGTCAAGATTCAAGATCTTTGCAACCGTGTCTGTCACAGGAAAGCGTAGCAGCAGTTTGGGCTATAGCAGTATAGGCAAGCACTGTGCAGGTTTAATCTGCTGCTGTGACAGGCAGAAGTTTCCTTGAGCTTGGTACCCTGTATATGGTAGCATGTTTTAGTCTGACTCCTCTGTGGTTTGTTTCCTTCTTGCTACCAAATTTTTCACAGATATCAAATTTAGCTGTGAGAGGAGATGGAAACTTAAAAAGTGGCTGGTAACTTGCACAGTGTAACACCCTAGAAGTGCAGCTTAATGTGGAGAAATGGTTCAAATGTTTAAAATCACCATCCAGTTTTCTCTCTCGCCACCTAAAATTCAATAGCTGGGGTGGAGGTGGTGGCGCTAATTTACTGAACTGTACGTAAAAGGCATATCACGGTTCAGCTAAAATGTAATAGCGCTGCATGTGATACCCAGATGAGCTGGAATAGGCCATGCAACTACTTTTTTTTTTTCCCCTTTTTGTTTCAGGAGGACTGAATTTATGATTAAGTGTAGCTCACAAACCAGACAGAATTACCAATATTCTCCTAAAAATGCCCAAACCAAACAAAACTCCAGAAGAACCTTCTCTCCCGTGGTCTGCTTCTTTGATTCAAGTCACAAAGACTAACCTAGATACTTAATATTAAACAGAAGTTTCCTCCTTGGTCAAAAGATGTTTGTATTTCACTTGGTTATGCTGGGTGTTGAGCTTGTATAAACCACTTACATGAGCAGAGCTTATCCCAGTGTTGCTCCTCTGTTATAGTAAGTCAGCATTACCCCTGTTTTGTCCTCCCTTAGCAGTGGCAGTGTGGCATCCCTTTGCTTAGTAACATGCAGTCAGATCCTCTTGAGGGAGAAGACACCTGCTATATCTGTTCCTCTCATGGCTGTTTTCATGGGGAAGTCTTTCTTGATTACTGGTCTAAGAAAGCTTTTTTTGGCTTGAGTCTGGAATAAGTTTCTCTTGTCATCTTTTACCCATTACCACTTATATCTAATAGTCTTCCGTAGTAAAGTATTTCTACAACTTTGCATGTTACTATAGTCTTGATCTCAGTTAATTTACCCTAGTTCAGGCGACGTTAAGGATAAAATTTATCTAGTTACAGCTTGAATTACATTACTTATCCATTTACTCATTTCAATTAATATATTTCTTGCTCTGTAGGTGCACAGTTTCATGGGACAAAACTTAGGTAGTGCTATACAAGAGGTTTAAATCAGAAAATATGACAAGGAAAAAATGCAGTTGTGATTTTGATTTGTCATTCCTGACATCCCATTCTGCCTCCCACCCCTGTCCTTCCTCCCATCCCGTCTTCCTGGGAAGAACTGTATTATCCAGTAGCATTGAGCATGTACTTCAAAGTAAAGATCTGTTTGGGGTAAAAGTGGATTGCTGCTATTTGGTATACCAAGGACTTATAAGTGGGTGCAAACATCTGAGTGGGTATAAGGAGAGCTTGCTTGTGTAAGCCTTAAGCCAGGGATCACCACTGTATACCGTAACTCTTCTTTTATATTCAGCTTACATAAATCTGTTCTGTTATTATTTTTAAGGTGAGAGGCCGTATTTGTGTGACTACCCAGATTGTGGGAAAGCCTTTGTTCAGAGTGGGCAGCTCAAAACTCACCAGCGTCTCCACACTGGGGAGAAACCTTTCGTCTGCTCAGAGAATGGTGAGCCATTAGAGAACAATTTGCAGCTTTTAGAACTAGGGTCAGTCTAGTAGTGGAAATGCATGCATGTTCACGTGTCAACAATCCATAAAACCCTCGGGCTTTAATTTTAGAGAAGCTTCTAGGGAAGGGAGGAGCCATGGAGAATCTGCATAATTATGCAAATATGTTTTTAAGAATTGCATACGTTATTATGTAAGTAGGTTATCAGTAATTCTGTCTGTTGGTACTAATGTGTAAAATGATGGGGCATTTGCGATGTTGCAATGAACCTCGCAACCAGAGCCTGCTGTTTTCCACCAAACCTAGGGTTTTGTGAGGTGCAAAAGGAAATTTGTAAGAGGAAGGTTGGATTTAATAGTACTTTCATCCCAGAGCCGTTAATGCTTGCCCATTGGTTGGATTCCGTAACATGTTATTGATTTTCACCTTGTGTTTTTTAAGGCTGTTTAAGCAGGTTCACACATGCAAACCGTCATTGTCCCAAACATCCAGATGCACGACTGAAGAGGGAAGAGCTGACAGAGAGGCTGAGTAAGAGGCAGACAGCTGACAATAAAGCTGTGGCTGACTGGCTAGCAAAGTAAGTTCTCTGGTGGAGTCATCTTTCTCTAGGTACTCTTGAGGGTAGTCTGAGAAAGCATTTTATTCTTGGGGGCAAAGCAACCCCCCCAACAAACCAAAACCAGCTGTTCCTCCTCCTTGCCTTTCCTTAAAGAAGTGCAAATTCCTGGTCGAGACAAAGTTCCTCGTTGGACCTTTTCTTGTAATTTTTGTTTGGTTGGTTTTGGTTTTGTTCTCTGCTTAGATGGTTCTGGCTTGATCAACACCTGCTAATACTGCATTGTTTCAGTGCTACAATCTTGCTGAATTTTCATCTATATGAGGGGTAACAATGTGTATGTCTAGCGAGAAACAGCTGCTGGGAGTACCATGTGAAGGAGAAATCTGTCACAGATGTTCACTTGGGCACTTAAAATACTGAATAAGGCAGGTTTCTGACAGCTTAAATACTACCATAAAAGGGCTGAAAGACAAAGCCAAATGCAGTACTTAGTCAGGTGCAAGCTAGTACTTGGGAGGTTTTTACCAGCTTTGGGTTGTTGGCGTGCTAGTCAGTTGTATGTATTTTAAAAGCATTCCCTACATCTATTTTTGTAGATACTGGGAGAATAGGGAACAACGTGCTCCTGCTTTGAAAACTAAAACAATCCAAAAAACGGATCAGGAACAACAGGACCCAATGGAATATCTTCAGTCTGATGAAGAGGATGATGAGGAGAAAAACAGTGCTCATTCAGCTGCTCACCGCCGCCGCCTCCAGGAACAGCGTGAACGCATGCATGGCGCACTAGCTCTCATTGAGCTTGCAAACCTAGCTGTGGCACCCCTGCGACAGTAGATGGGAACAGAGTCTGCCTATACAAAATGTACTTCCTGGTGGCACTTAACCAGTTAGATCCTGGGCATAAGCTAAGCACCTTATTTGCTTATTATAGGCTGCTATTCTGTAGAATTTATGAAGAATGTTGTTGCCCCATAACATGGGGTAAGAGAATTGCACTTTTTGTAAGGTAAAAGACAGGTGTAAAGTTTAAGTATTTTGTAAATATGGACTGCATAATGCAGGGTTGACAAATTTGTGTTGTGGAGAGCTAGATTTTGCAAGGTTAACTCATTTATTTGAAGCAGTTTTCACAGGAAGCACTTTCGCAATTAGCAGAATGGTACACGTGACTAAAGAAGGCTGACAGAAGTATTTATATGTCTATTTAGGAAAATTTATACTAAGTGGTAGGTCTGAAGATATTGTTAAGCAGCAATGAAACCATGTTTTTCAAATGTCAGTGTATTTTTTGCCTAGTATCACTGAGACTGTGTGAGAGCTTAGTTATCTCAACTTGCAGAGGCGAAGAAACTGCTTTGTGCAGGGAACTGTATGATTGTTCAGGATCTTCACTGTAACTGCTCAAGGTATGACGCTTGACTTTGCTTTTATGTTTTCTGATTTGATTTCAGCAGAATCTCTTGGTAGCACTTGATATTCCTAACGTGATGTTAGGAATTTTTGCACATTGTTGGCTTTATCTGAAAATGATTGGTCTTGCAAAGTCTAGACAAAGGTAAACAATTGGTAGTATTTTTTTCAGATATTTTTGGACCCTGTAGTGATTTGGCACTTGACTTTGGTAATAAAAGGGGGATTTACAGGGTGGTGTGGATTTGTAGTAAACTGTTCTAGCTCTATTATTAGCAAACACTAAGTTTTGAAGTATTGCTTTTATATGATTATTAGCAAATAGAAGCCTCTATACTTTCTGTGCATAAAGCCACCTTATTTGCTTTATTTCAGGATAACATGCCAATTTTGTGTTCACTAACTAGCACAGCTATCAATTAAACACTGCAGAAAAGTATTCACTATATGAATAGAAAATAGGCTTCAAATATAGTTACAAGTGTGTGAACAGTGTGATTTCATTTATTCCCAAAATAAATGAAGTTACAGAATGCTGACTAGTAATCAGATGCTGATGTAAAATGTTTAGCAGGATGTCTTGTTACTTTGAATGTTATATACTTTCAGATAGCATTGCATTGTGATATTTTGCTTTGAAGGTAACCAGAGATTCTTAATATGCTAACAAAACTTTGTGTTTTGGTTGGAGTTTTTGTTGTGTGTGTTTTTTTTTTTTTTTTTCATTAAGCTGTTGCTTTAGGGGATATTAAATAATCTGAATTTACTGACCTGCTTTAACTCCTTCCTCTTGTTGAAGGTCAGGAAATTCAGGTGAGAGGGGATGCCACTTTCCCTCTTGCTTACACTAGAGGAAGGAATCATTTTATCAGTCATTTGGTATAGACTGACCAGGTGTATACAGCTGTTCCAGAAAAGTTGTGTGATTTTACACCAGAAACTGCAACTGTTGGGTTATGTTCTCTGATCATTTATAACGTGTTGTGGTTAGAAGTCTCATTAACACAATTTGTTTAAATGATGTATTGATGCACTTAATAATAATTGAGTAATTAAAAAAAAATCACTTTCATTGAATGTAATAACTTTGCACCAGTGACACGGTTTAACTTTTTCTTTCAGATCCTAAGCTTAGCTGACATCTGGCCCATTTCTTTCTGGTTTAAGCCTTTTAGGCTCAAAAATATGAAATACTTAGTAAGGCTAGTGTTTCAGTTGTGTATGTTTGGCATTTCTCAGATAAATTACATGCTCTTGACTGTTCAATTGGCTACAGGCAAATAGTCTGATCCTACAAGGAGCCCTGTGCGTAAATCCACTGTACTTCTGAGTCACAGCTCAGAGTAGCTCCTGACTGGTGTTTCACAGGAGACAAGGCTAATTACCAGCTGGTTGCAGACTGGAATCTTATCGCTTCAGTGGGGTTGATTTATTGTTTTATCTTTTCTCTCAGTCAGCTGTCATGCTTCGGGCAACTTGCAGAATATTTCATCAAGTATGACAAGTACACAGAATTATACTTTGCTGTAGAAATCAGACAGCTGGAGCAGTTTTGCATTGTCATAGGTTTTGGGTAAAATATCAAGTAAAAAAAATCGAGACAGAGAAGAGTTCTGTTTGTTTTATTACCAAGTGATTACATACATGAAATCTCAAAGTGTTTAATGTCTCATAAGAGTAAGTTGTAGTTTGGCATGAGTTTACAGCAGGATGGGGGATGTGCTGTCTTTTTAATAAACGCTTTGACTAGAAACTCGGTCTAATTTTCCTGTTTGCTGTCTGGAAGTGGGTTACATTCAAATCCCCGTGTTCTTCGTCGTTCCCGCGATCCTGTCCGCCAGCCTCCCCTTCCCCAGCAGAGGGGGAAGATGCTTATTTTCCTTCTTGGAACGCGACCCGCGTTGCTCAGGCGGAGCCCCTGCTTCCGCGCCCTTGGGAGGCGGTGCCGCTCCGGCTCCGCCAGGGGGCGCCGCGGGGCGGGGCGGCCGCGCCGGGGCCGCCATGAGCGCCGGGGGGGAGGCGGTGGCGGGCTCCGCGCTGCCCAGGGTGCTCTCGGCCCTCTTCTACGGGACGTGCTCCTTCCTCATCGTGCTGGTCAACAAGGCCCTGCTCAGCGCCTACAGGTGAGGGGCCCCGCCGCGGCGAGGGGGCGGCGACCCGGGCTTTCCCCTCCCTGCTCTTCCCGAACCGTCCCGCCGCCTCCCTGCCGGCGGCCTTCCTCCCCAGAGGGAGCCGAAACCTAAAGGTGAACCTCGGAAAACATCGTGGTCGCGAAAACTTCGAAGAACCATCTGTTGACTTCACTTGGGACCCATATGTGCTGTAGCTGCGATTAGCTGGCTGTTAATATGCTTATCCTCAACATCAGAGGCTGTTGGAACGGGTCCGGAGGAAGCGGCAAGGATGATCCGAGGGCTGGAGCACCTTCCCTATGAGGACAGGCTGAGAGTGCTGGGTTTGTTCAGCCTGGAGAAAAGAAGGCGCCGAGGAGACCTTGTAGCCACCTGAAGGGGCTACAAGGAAGCTGAGGAGGGACTGTTCACTAAGGCTTGCAGTGATAGAACTGGGGGGAACGGGTATACACTGGAGAGGGGCAGATTTAAACGAGCCAGAAGGATGAATTTCTTCCCTCTGAGGGTAGTGAGGCACTGGCACAGGCTGCCCAGTGAAGCTGTGGCTGCCCCATGCAAACTATTCTATGATTCTATACTTTACTTAACAGGTTTGGTTAGTTCTTGCTGTGTTTTACCTCATTATGAGCCAACAACAGAAAAGGAAAATACCCAACAAAATAAAAGGAAAAAGAAAATTATTAAAAAAAAGTGAAACCTGCTCTTATTTTCTAACATTTTTTGCTGTTTGAACACATAAGACTGTACATAACAGCTCTCAGAAATTATACATGAGGCAAGTTGTGATTTTTTTATGGTACAGTCTGCAACTCCCTGTAAGTCCCTGCCATACGTCCAGCACATCCTTGAAAGATAATCAAGGACAGCATGCCCATCAGTAAGGACAGATTTTGTATAAACAGCTTACAGTCTTGCTGAGAATGTTAGGATTCTGCAAATAAAAGATGGGAAAAATCTCTGTAGGACAGATGAGTGAAGTCTCCATAGTTATACTGAGTATCTCGAGTTCAGGTGTCACATAATTACAGATGAAAGTCCTACTTTGTTTTTCCTTCTTTTTTCCTTCTCCTTTTAATACCTGTTTCCTGGAATCACTTTTGCTACTGGCTGCTGCTACCCCTTTATCTATGTAATGACTACAGTGTCCTTAACAGCTTTCCTACTGCACTTCAGTAGGAAGTGCACATGGAGTGTTTATTTTTTTTTTGCTAATACTATGTTCCTGTCCTGGTGGTTCTTATTTGAAATATACATTTCTCAGCACACCAAATGGTAGTATTTGAGTTCTTGGTGGGTTTGGTGGTAAGTAAGCACCATCTCAAGGAGCTTTGATAATGGAAAATTACACAGCTTGTTGAGGATGTGGACCTTCCTTAGGCACTCGTTAGTGTGGGTGTGCACAGAAAATGAATTGGGTTTTATTTAGATTCCTTGGGTGCAAACTTGCGTGTGATGATTCCTGACAGTACAGTCCTGCAAAATGCTGTATGAGCTGTTGTGTTTAGGGAGCTCCTTGCCACCTGAGGCTTTTGGGCAGAGAGGATCCAGACACTGCTGGCATAAAGCAGCCATCCATCATAAATAACTTCTATGCTTGTATTTCAGTGTGCACGCAGAGAATTAACAGCAGTTAACTGCCACACTTCTATTGCTTTAACTTGGGTGTAGGTTTAGGGGAAAAAAATCAAAGGGCCCAGGCTCCTCAGGTGTCCTGCTAAAGTTTCTGCTTTTTTAACCTTCAAGCATCTGTACTTTCAGCTGAAGATAACTGAAGGGATATGGGAGGAATTTATCCATTTTAGCAGACAATAGGTGTTTCTACAGCATTTACCTAAGTACATTCTTCTCACAAAAACATGCTGCTGGTGTTTTGGGGCTATGCAGATAAGCTTCCAAGTCAAGGCAAATGCAAGAGATGTAACTACCAGCTCAGCACGTGTAGTGCATATATGATGCCACTCAAAAACTTATGCATTGTAAAAGTTCTCCAAGTGTGTTACCTTGCTTTACAAATACACCTAAGCCAATTAGCTCTTTAAAATTGATCAGCTGAGTATATACTGTATTATTTGAATGCCGCTTAGATTTTGCTGCAGAAATGAAATTTTAGGATTCCCAGTAACTGTAGCAGTACTTGAACTCTTCTGAAAGACTGGCCAGTCATCCACAGTCCAGATGTCTAGTTGTTGATTTTGGTGCTAAATTCATACTCTTCATTGTTTTGTTCTTTTGTTTTGTTGGTTTTCTTATTTTTTCCCCTCAGTATTAAATGTCTGTTTATACTTTTCAGCTTCCCGTCACCAATGTTTCTTGGAGCTGGACAGGTATGTTCAGAAGCAAAGCATGCTAAATGCACTAATTATTTTATTCTAAGTTAAACTAATCATAGCACAGAGATATATTAAAAGGGAAAAATCTCTGTTGTACTGTACTGCTCCCTTCTGGATTAGATGCAGCTCAAGGAAAAGTGATTTGTTTTAGTGAGATCAAGGAAATTTCAGCTCAAGTCCTAACTTTTCAGTAAGAGATCTGGCCTTCAAAACTGCCAAGATTTGTTCTAACAAGTACATAGATGCTATGAGAATCCTTGAGCATTTGTGGATTATATACACAAGCATTGCTTCTATTTGTAGACAAACTGTGTTCTTCCTCATAAGTATCTCTCCCCTTTCCCAGCAGTTTTCCAGCAGGATTGCATAGAGTTTTGGTTCTTGTTGCCTTATTTGCCTGTGAGCAGTTTGCACTGCTGCAGCGGAAATACGTTTTTGTTGTTAGCAGGCATCATAGTAAAACCAAAATTCAAACATTTGTGTACATGATCCACAAATTAAAATGTTTGACTCTGAAGAGGGATGGGTGGGAAGGATGGAGCCTTGAAGCAAGTGTTGTTTAGGCAAATACATTTAAAAGAGAGGATTTATTTCCTGCCAAGGTTACAAGCTAAGAGGTGGTGAGGAAAAGATAAAAGCACATTACTGCAGGTCTAATATGTCTGCTCTTTGATGCTGAAGAGAGTAAAATTTTTTGTAAAATCTTTGTTGTATTGAGAGGGAGAGAGAAAGAGAGTTTCACACATCCAGACTGCTCAAGGAAGCTCATGTCATGTTTCACTAGAAGCCAAAGACTAAAAAATGCGGCAATACTTCATGTAAAGGGCAATGGTATGGCCTTGTTTCTTTGCAGAACCTAAGTCATAATGACATTTCCATTGTTTGTTGACTGATTATTCCAAGATGTCCCTGAATGGTTTATGAAATGCATATAATACAGTACAATGCTTTAGTCTATAGAACATGATACCTCCCCATTTTCTAGATAGACAATTAATGAATTTTTTTATAAGGAAACTTTGACCTTTTTTTTTTTCCTTCCTGAGGTCAACATTAACTCTTACTATGTGTAATTACTCAGATACTCCCCTTCTTTCTGTCCATATCTTTATTATTCATTCCTTACGTTGTCAACAAACTGATCAGTGCAGAGCAACTGTCTGACATTATCAAAAATGCTGTAGGAGTGATTCTGCAGACTAAACAGTGCTCTGAGTGAAAACCTGATTATTCTGGAATACTTTTCTGTGTTATTTTCCCAGCTCCTTCTCAGCATGTATTGTGCCACTAATTTTCTCAAGCCAGCAAAACTAATGTCTCTATTGTACTTTTTAAAAAATAGCAGGTAAAATTGGTAAGAATAAAGTTATTTCACTTTATTCAATCAGAGCTGTATTATTCTTTGAAATAAAATACGTAATAGCTAGCATTTGTCAAATGCATGTAAAGATTTTGTCTCTGAAGCAGTTCTTTCATTCACACATTACAGTTTTGCTCTTACATAACTTCTTGTTTTTTTCTTTTTGTTTAGATGACAGCCACTATACTTATCTTGTATGTGTCAAAATTAAATAAGATTGTTCACTTTCCTGATTTTGACAAAAGTATACCTGTGAAGGTAAGGATTGCTATTAATGAGAAAGTATTACCTCTTATAATGGCATTCTTTCTTATGGAGACAAGATAGAAAATATTCTGCTTGTTTCTCATATGTGTTTATGTATATCTTTTATTTAGTATTGTATTTGGTCATTTTAATTTCACTGCAGTATTCTTGCCTTTTGTTTGCAGAGAAATCTGGTGCCATTTAGTTATACAGTATATGGGAAAGCATGCTGTACTTTCATACAGCTAGGTGAACTCTCAGATTCATGAAATATTTTTCTGAATGTATACAGCCCCCCTCAGGATCAGTGGGAGATCTGTGTTAAAGGATTTTGATCATAGCATGAAAGGCTGTTTGGAAATGTCAATGGAACATGATAAAAGAATAGAAAAAGACTGTGTGACAGACAAAAATATCTAAACTAACAGTTGATTCCAAATATAAGATTTATATTCTATAGAAGAGTCTAAAATAATGCCCAGCAAAGATAGTGTAGACAGAGGCTAGATGCATTATGCAGATCTTAAGCGTTTATAGTTTAAATAGGATAGAGAAAAAATGAGAGAAAATCTTTCATTGGGAACTAGGAATCTAGATTGGGAACTGGGATCCAAAATGACTGTAGCAATGATCCTGTATCCATGTGCAGTGTTGTTGGAGCTTTACTTTTATGTTTAAGGCTGCATATTTATGTCTTATTGCAAGGTATTGGTCAATATTTGCTGAGATGTACGGAGAGACTTAGCTTCCAGCTCTCCTGCAGAGCTCAGATATTGTAGTGTTTCAGGCCAGCATCTTCACTGTGGAATCTTGTTAGAAACAGTATGAGGTTTACTGTGAGTATTTTGCAGCTTTTGGTGAATGCTCTATTATCATAATGCGTACTGAAATCATTAGCATTTCTGCATGTAGAAATCTTGTAGGAATATCTATAGCATCAATTATAAAATGTACAAATCTTATTTTTTGCAAAACATGAGCAAAGAAGTTTTCCCATTGGGTAGTTTCGAGTTTGGTATATAGACAGGTTGTTGAGACTTCAAGAGGTTTCTTCAGTCCCTCTACTCTCCTTCCCTGCTGGGACCTTTAATTTAAAATCAGTACACGGACATTAAAAAATACAGCACCTATCTTCTTTGTCCTAATAATATCTACTTTGGAAGAGCTGCTTGGATAAGATGGGAGCAGTTAGCACTGCAGCATCCAGGATTTGTGTATTACTTTTTGTGCTGAATTTGTCAAGTCACAGTGAATCAGCTGGATCGCTCATTTTGAATTTCATTACTTTTTAAAGCATCTTTTGTCGTTTTGACAACTGTTGCTTTCAATAGTACTGTGATTATAATTGGTTCTCACTTAGTGACTTGTTTATGTCCTCAGAGCTTTCAGACAGAATTTTAAAGTAGCTAAGTGCTTATTTTAGCGAGGAAGCTTTGGCATTCTTGACTGTTTTTAGGTAAATCACAGAATCACAGAATAACCAGGCTGGAAGAGACCCACCTAAATCATGTCCCTAAGTACCTCATCCACCCTCACCTTAAACACCTCCAGGGACGGCGACTCAACCACCTCCCTGGGCAGACCGTTCCAATGCCTAACCACCCTCTCCATGAAGAATTTTTTCCTAATCTCAAGCCTAAATCTCCCCTGGCTGAGCTTGAGGCCATTCCCTCTTGTCCTGTCCCCTGTCACTTGGGAGAAGAGGCCAGCACCCTCCTCTCCACAACCTCCCTTCAGGTAGTTGTAGAGAGTAATAAGGTCTCCCCTCAGCCTCCTCTTCTCCAGGCTGAACAACCCCAGCTCTCTCAGCCGCTCCTCATAAGATTTGTTCTCCAGCCCCTTCACCAGCTTTGTTGCTCTTCTCTGGACTCGCTCCAGAGCCACAACATCCCTCTTGTGGTGAGGGGCCCAGAACTGAACACAGTACTCGAGGTGCGGTCTCACCAGTGCCGAGCACAGGGGGAGAATAACCTCCCTGGACCTGCTGGTCACGCTGTTTCTGATCCAAGCCAAGATGCCAGTGGCCTTCTTGGCCACCTGGGCACACTGCTGGCTCATGTTCAGTCGGTTGTCAACCAACACCCCCAGGTCCTTCTCCTCCTGGCAGCTTTCCAGCCAGGCTTCTCCTAGTCTGTAGCTCTGCTTAGGGTTGTTGTGCCCCAAGTGCAGAACCCGGCATTTTATTCAGTTTTCTGAATAAAAATCTGCGGAAGATAGTGTATTGCAAAATTTTTGCAAGCTTAGGTTGAATATGTATTGTTACTTATACTCTTCTTACTTTATACACTGGTTTACTTCTACCATTACATTCACTTAAATGTTAACTACAGTTAGCTTTAACTGTACTTTTCTTCTCCCTCCTCTTTGCTTTAAAAGAAAGGAATTCTTAACATTGATAAAATGCAGGCCATTCCTCTGCATGCTTTTTCTGCACGCAGTGCTTTGTAAAGGCATAGGCTCTGACAAACACAGTGTCTCCTGAAGGTCTTATAAGCACAACAACATCAGCTGTTTAAACATGCTAAGATAGAGGATCTGTTTTGTCTTTCTGCCATTCCAGCTCCCACTTGACTGATAGTGAATGGGACTAGATGTACACACCACCTTTCTCCCCGGCGATTACTTTGGCTGGTTTTAATCTTTTGCAACTTTTCTGTAGGGGGAGAGTAATAGCTTTGAACTGCAGCTGAATGCTGGGTAGGGATCTTCTTCTCCTGGTGCATTTTCTTAAGGGTCTGAAGTTTTGTTATCTCTTCTCTATATTTTGCCCATGTGTTTCTGTGGGAATCAGTCCTTTTATGCTAAAAACTGGAAATGGTAAAGTTTAATTTACCCCTAAATACTTATATATTCTTTCTAGTATTTTGCCCATGTGTTTCTATGGGAATCAGTCCTTTTATGCTAAAAATTGGAAATGGTAAAGTTTAATTTGCCCCTAAATACTTATCTTTTCTTTCTAGTATTTTGCAGAGTATAAATTGTTAGGTAGATCTAAAATGGTAAATTTTCGAGGCATACTAGTATGTGTGGAGTACCTAGGGAAGCGTAGCATACTTGCAGCTTTTATTCCATCTGTTCTCTTGCTTATTTAGTTACTGTTACTAGTATTAATTTTATACCTAAATCTCAAATATTAGAATTAGAATTAGTATTAATCTGAGGATTATAGTAATTAAAATTAAATTGATTAACATTTACAGTAAATGGAGATTGAGTTCATTAGAAGTAGATTATGATCTTTCTAATAAAATCAGTGAAACTATGCTCCTGAATGGTCACATGAATGAAAGCTGAAGATCACTTTGCAGAATAATTATATTTTTTCTAAAAATCCTCTCTTTCTTGCTAGAAGTACCTCTGATATTACAGTTATCAAATTCTATCAAATAAAGATTCTCAACAGTACTTCAAAGCATAATAATCTGAGTTGTGCTTTTAATTTTATCACAGTTGTTTCCTCTGCCTCTGATTTATGTTGGAAACCACATAAGTGGATTATCAAGTACCGGCAAACTCAGGTACAGTAAATAGAAGTTGACTAGATTTTAGCCTGTATTTTGTGGGGGTAAAAAAAAACACTAAAAAAAAAAAAGCACTGCATTGGCACTTAAGTGCATAGGATGCCTGTCTGTCTGTCCAAACCCCTGATGCTGTTAGGAGCAAACGGTTGATCCACTTACAAGCTGTCAACTTCTTTTAAGGGGGAACTTAGCTAGGCCTGTACTGACAGATCACAACACTCCTTGGGGCAATGAAAGCACTTTCATTTTCCCCTGTACCCAGGCATCCCACTCTTCTTGGGTGTCCTAACCAGAGAGTTTGAAAGATGTAAGAAAGATGGTAAAGGAAGAAGAATGTGGTAAAGATTTGTGCCACAGCATTGGTGCAAGTTTTTAGGACACACCAAGAGATAGCTAAAGGGCTCACTGTATGCCCATAAGCATAAATCTGTGACAGTTGCTTCCATGCTCATACTAAAAAGGTGTAAGCTATGTAGAGGACCTGCTGTGACAGATTGAATGGTCAGATTTGCTGTGAAAGAGAAGTGCAGAAGTAAGAGGCTGCGCCAGGGTTGGAGGATACAGCCCTACCATTGTGGGATTTCTTTTATGTCATTGCAGGCTCTTGAGGATTGGTTAGTAAGCTAAATCAAAGCCACAGGATTTTACAGGGTTGCAGCATATCATAACTTTGAAACATTAAACACCTGATTCTGCAAGTCTTTGATGTATGCATTCAGAAGTTGTTCCACTGAAGTGACTGTTCAGGTAGACATGAGCACTTTGGCAGTACTGTCTGTAGTAGCTCTTCAGCCAATGTGATCATGGAAGTCATTTCAATCCTATAAATTTTTGATTCATAGGTTCTTCTTTCCCCTTTCTCCCTTACTGTAACTTTAAAATAAAACGTTTATTAGACGATTTTAAGCCTAAGTGCACCACCTCCCTGCCTCTTTGACTGACATAACTTTTTCTTAGATTTACTATTTATAACTGATTTTTCTAACAGAAAAGTAAGAATGGCTGCAGTGGTTAATATTTTGTTACATTGTGGTATACATTTTGTTACTTTAGGTAGCATTTGATTACGTTACGGTATTTTCCACTTTGTTTGGGTTGTCTGCAGGGTGTGGATGATCTTATCCATAACTTCAAAATGCTTGTGGTAAAGTGATTAAACTCTTTTTTAGGATTTGTATAATTTACAATTGCTAATAGTTATCTTAAACAGAGGATTAATTGGTCCATATGGCCATGCTGTCAGATTTCCAAGGTGTCAGATGCAAATGTTTTCTCAAATTAATCACAGAGTTTTCCAACTGCATCACTTAATATGGAATGACATATGTCATTCAAAAATAGCTGTTTGGTAGTTGCCGCTGGTCCCACCTTAGATCACAGAATCACAGAATGGCTGGGGCTGGAAGAGACCTCTGGAGATCATGTAGTCCAACCCTCTGCTAAAGCAGGTTCACCCTCAGCAGGTTGCACAGGAACATGTCCAGGTGGGTTTTGAATATCTCCAGAGAAAGAGACTCCACAACCTCTCTGGGCAGCCTATTCCAATGCTCTGTCGCCCTTAAAGTAAAGATGTTTTCCCTTACGCTGGGGTGTAACTATCTGTGTTTCAGTTTGTTCCCAGTGCGTGTTGATGTTTCTTGTACTTGGTTATTTTTTGTTGTGGATTTATTGTACTTTTTTGAAAGTACAGCTTGTTTACTAAGCATGTTTGCTTTTAGTTCTATTTGTATTTTAGTTCTCTTATATATTTTCAGAGACAGGTTTATTGTATGTCCTTAAGGTTTACAATAGAAATAAAGTTTACTTACCCTGCCTGTGAATTCTACAGAAAGAATAATTTAATAGGGCATGTGCTAGGTAGAGAATAGCATTTATGTTTCACTTTGGTGATGTAAAGAAGCCTTTTAAAAGGTAGCCAGTTTCATTGCTTTACCAACTGGCAAACCTTGTAATTTTTCAATGATTTGGCTATCTGATCTGCCCGTAGTGTCAGACTGACGTTTTTTAATGTATGCTAAGTGCCTGGGAATTTGTTTTGGTTGCTTATTGTTGGACTGATGGTTTCATCTGCTGCTTAGTAAGATTAAATAAGAAATAGAACATAAGAATGCTATTAACCTGACGCTCTACTTGGATTTTTTTTTGACAGTTTGCCGATGTTTACAGTGCTCAGGAAGTTTACCATTCCCCTTACTTTACTGCTGGAGATCATCGTACTTGGGTATAATTTTTTTTTCATTTGAGATACTTTTATTTTAGATCATATCAAATGGAAGTATATATTACTTGTGGCATTGCATCATAATATTGAATGTTTGCTTCTTACTGAGAAACAGAGAAAGCCAAAGAAAGTAATTCTGTGTAGCCTTTTTTTGAAGATGTAGGTACATGTACTGTAGTGAATACAGGAAAAAAAAATCAACTTGCTGTCATTTACACTGTTTATCCTCTTGACTGTTGCACAGGAGTCGGGTAAGCAGGGCACAACTTGAACACTTCTATTTGTGGTTATGGTTTGTGTCTCATCTTGGAGGCCCCTAAGCTGCAAACTGCTTCAAACGGTCAAATGTATGTCTCAAAACAGTGATGATAGTATGGCAGTCTGCTTTTGTGGAATAGCTTTCTGGGGCAAGTTTAAAAGCATTAACAGTTTAATGAAGCAAAATGGTATCTGGCAGTGTGCTGTTAGATCAACAAAGACTGTAATTACAGATAAAACAATTATTTTTAATGAAAAATTAAAATTGTATGCTTTTGCTGCTTGGGATGGCTGGTTTCAGTTGTACCCATTTGGGAGAACAGGAATGTTACAGTTTTGTTACTGTCATAGTTCTATGCAGATGTCTTGTGCTTGGGTAGGGCAAGGTCACGAGGAATAGCAGCATGCTGAAGCTGAACACAGGGAACGTGAGAGTGATGGTCAGTGGAAAAGCGTTTCAGAAAGTCTCCAAGTAGACTGTCATCTCCTTTTAGCTGAAGCAGCAGTTGATCATTGCTATTCATTTTTAGGGGTGCTCCAGGATTCTTTTCTAGTTATAAGTCATCACAGGGAAAAAAGAACTTGCTGTCTTCTTTTGGCCTGAAGCTTCCCACAAGCAAGTGGGGAAAGTGTGAGTCAGTGAGATTGTCATCAGTTCTTAGGTTGACTACAGTACCATGGTGTGTGAGTGTAAGGAACATCCTAACCTAAGCAAAGCTTAAGAGCAGAAAGCTTTATTCATACAGACTGCCACAGTGTATTTCTTCAGGGCTGACAATTAAAGGTCTTCAGAGAGTTTATGCTGACTTACCTCAGGGTTTGAAAAGTAGTCAAAGTTGAGTTGTTACTGTTGAGATTCATTATGATCAAAGCCTAAAATATCTGGATACTGCATACAGCTTTGTTGTTGGGAGAAGCAGTCTGGAAGGGCAAAGGAGCCCAAGAGGGTTTGATGCTCTTTAGGAAGGAAATCTTGGTGGCACAGGAGTAGGCCATACCTGTGTGCTGGAAAATGTGCCAGTGGGGAAGAAAAACAGCTTGGCTGAGCAGAGAGCTTTGAGGGGATCTCAGAAAAAAGAGGGAAATACATGAGCTTTGGAAGAAGGGGCAGGCAACTCAGGAGGACTACAAGGATGAAGTGAGATCATGTAGGGAGAAAATGAGAAGGCTAGAGCCCAACTAGAACTTAGATTGGCCAATTCTATGAAAGATAATAAAAAGTTTTTCTACAAATATATCAACAACCAAAGGAGGGCTTTGGAAAATCTCCATCCTTTATTGGATGCAGCGGGAACAATAATGACAAAGGATGAGGTACTTAATGCCTTCCATGACCCAGTCTTTAATCGTAAGGTAAGATGCTCTCTGGATACTCAGCCTCCTGCACCAGAAGACAGGGAGGGGGAGTAGAACAAAGCTCCCATGATCCAAGAGGAAATCGTTAAGAGGCCTGCTTTGCCAATTAGACATTCAAAAGTCTATAGGGCTGGATAGGATCCACCCATAGGCATAAGTCTTATGAGGAGCGGCTGTGGGAACTGTCATTGTTTAGCCTAGAGAAAAGGAGGCTGAAGGGAGACCTTCTCACTGTCTACAACTACTTGAAAGGAGGTTGGAGCAAAATGGGTGTTGGTCTCTTCTCCCAGGTGATGGGGGATAGGATGAGAGGAAATGGTCTCAAGTTACACCAGGGGAGGTTCAGATTAGACATTAGGAAAAATTTCATCACCTAGGGGGTTATTAGGCACTGGCACAAGCTGCCCAGGAAGGTGGTTGAGTCACTGTTCCTGGAGGTGTTTAAATGGTGGGTAGATGAAGTGCTTAGTGATATGGTTTAGTAGTTGGACAGGTATGGTTCAATTCAATTATCGCAAGGGTCTTTTCCAACCTAGTGACTGTTTTGATGGATCTTTTCTCACAGGCCAGCTCAGACCTGGGGACTGGCCTAAGAGAATGTCCAGAGGAATATCTGCAAGACACATTACATAATGGTGCAAAAATACTTAAGAAATTTCTAAATAAAGTAACACAGGTATAAGGAGCAGAATAGTTTTTTGGTATGCTTCTCTTTACTCTGTGGCAGTGCTGATGCAGACACACTTAAGAATATAATAAGGTTCTGTACTTCACCCTCCAGTACAAGGTTTCAGTTTGACTTCAAAATAAGTATCTGTTTGAAAAATAGCCCAGTTACTGTGCTGTACAGTATCTTCAATAAGAAAAGTGAGATGAGAAACTACATGTTCACAATAGATATGTAGTGATTTTCCTTTATTGGATTACTGTAAGACGTGGAAATGTGACATTATGAGTATTAATACACAGTAAATTACAGTTTGTTCTAGCACTGTTACTTTAAGCCTTTAATCATTACTCTTAAAATTGTCTAGAGGCAGAACGCTCACAGTTTTTTTCAATCTGTTCTTGGGGCCAAGTTCTGACAGCGTGGCACATAGTCAATCACATTTTTTTCTGTAAGAATATCAAGACTATGCCCTCCTGTTAAGTGTTCTCTGATTATTAATTGCTTTGAAACTTTTCAGGCAGACAGCCATTTAATCTTCTCTTCAAATAATGAAAATGTGAACTGTCTAATTTTTGTCTACAGGAAACGATACCCTCTGAGTATTATAGTCAGCGTATTTGCCATCATTCTTGGGGCTTTCATAGCAGCTGGGTAAGGTTTTGATTTGTTACGTGAAGTCGTGTTATAAGAGGAGGATTTTCTTCCTTGTTAAGTGCCAAGTAAACCTAGGTTGAGATCAGTTGCTCTGAATTAAATAGATTTGGACAGTCTCTACTGATTTATTTGGGAGATGCAGGAATACAAAAGGAAAAATTTAACTCCAGGTAAAAGTACTTGAGTGCCTGGTTTTTGCCCCCTGTGTTTTCCATGTTCACAGTATCAGAAATGAAGCAAGTTAAAACTGTGTGAGGAATACTGCTTTTATTTCAGATCATTGTATTTTAATAATCCTAGGAAAATATATTCTTGCTCTGGGTAGAAAGAGTGTTCTTTTGGTTGTCAAATCCTGCTTTGAGTTAAGCAATATCCATTTTTAAATCACTTTCAATGAGTTCAAGTGCGAGGTTAAGTTCACAAAGCAATTGTATGTTAGTCTCCTCTGTATTTATTCCTGTTTGGAGATTCCTTTTTACTTAACAGGAAATATGATGTTATCTTTTGTTTCTTGGCTTTGCTGTGTATAAAGGTAAGTAATTTCCATGTGATGTGACTTTAATACAGCTGTGTCCTGTTAAATGAATTACCCTATACCCATGTGGTAACTAGTCAAAACAAAAAAGATGACAATATGTCTAGTCTGACCGTAAAACACAAGTAGTCATACTTTATTCTGTAGCTACTTTTTGTGTTAAAAGAAACAGATATGTATTATCAGTAATAATTGGACAGGTTTGCAGGACTGAGACAGATAGAATTCTTCACAGAGTGAAAAACGAATGTTTCAAGCTACTTCTGCACTGCATTCTGGGAACTCTGTGACTCATTTGTGAGGGTCCTGTGACTGGAAAATTTAAAGTACCTTGATTTAAAAAAAAGACTTAAAGTAAAACCTGTGCCTTGCTGGAGTTGTCAGGATTTGGATTTCCTCATTTGTGATACTTTTCTAGGTAAACAAGGTAGTGCAATGCATTGTATACTGTTTGCTTATTTACAGTACAATATTACTTTTCCAGGTCTGATCTGTCTTTTAATCTGGAGGGCTACACATTTGTGTTGCTGAATGATATATTCACAGCAGCAAATGGAGTTTACACAAAGCAGAAAATTGATCCAAAGGTAACTGTAGGGTGATTGGGTTGATTTTAACGTTATGAAAATATAGTAACAGTTGGTTACTCCTTATGTGACTTTAGGAATGTATAGTTATGAATGAATAAGTACTTCCATTTGCTTTCATATTTCAGTTGATATATGCACTCTTAATACAGAATACCCTGGGAAAAAGTTGTTTATATCTCAGGCCAGGCTTAGATAACAATGTCTTTTTTTTTTTTCCCCCCTAGTCTTTTAGGCAGAGTTTTGTAGTGGCTTTAAAATGTATTTGTCGTCTAAAAAATAAAATAAATCTAAACCAAATTGTTTACCTATAAACTTGAAATATATGTCTAAGATAGATGGTTTTTTGACTAGAAACACACTTTAAATGAGGTCTATGTAAAATAAACTTGTGGACAGGAACAGCGACCTGACCAGTTTGAGTCAATCATAATAACTGATACCTTTTTTTGGCTGTCTAAAAGCAAGTTCTACATTAAACCCAGATAAGCCAAAATGTTAGGCCATACCTTGATATATTATACTTTTTGTAAACACTGAGCACACTGCTCTTCAATTACAGTGCCTTGAAAACATACCAAACTAGCAAAAGCAGGCTTGGAGGTGTTGAATAGAGGTTTTGTCACTGTTTTTTGTGGGTCAGTCTGTACAGCAGAAATACGTATCTTTTAGTAATCTCAGGAGTCACAACAAATCCAGACGCAGTAGTTTTCTTGATGAGCAGCACTTAATCACCTCACAGGTTTCTGCAAAATACAGTGTTTCATTTTAAAGCTAGAGAAAGGCTGGAGAGATTTCCTAGGTATCTTGGCTGAATCTAGAGGAAGGGAAGGCTGCCTTTTCATTCCCCTAATCTTCTGCCTTTGTGTCAGGCAATTTAACCCACAGGATATACAACATCCCTCAGGTTCTGCTGAACATACAAAGTGACTGAAATGGAAACTAAACCCTGAATCCAATGATTCTAATCCTGCATTATATTTTGCATTTTATTTTGTTTGTTCATTGACAATAATGTCAGAAGGACTGCCAGAGTAATATTTAGTATTTTACTTCCAAATGGTTTGTAATTCCAAAAATTTCATTTTTCACAGGAGCTGGGAAAATATGGTGTCCTTTTCTATAATGCATGTTTTATGGTGGTTCCAACGCTTATTATTAGCTTTTCTACAGGAGACTTTCATAAGGTAAGAAACAATATTCTGTATATGAAACTGATAACAGTATTTTGTTCATTTTTTTCAATTGGGGCTTGGGTGGGTTTTTTTGCTTTTTTTTTTCTTAAAGGCGGTCATATCTCCATATTAGTGACTAGCATTTGAAATATATGACTTGGACTTCCCTTCACAGGTAAGAACTTGTAATTATTCACTCTGAGGAGAAACTGAAGCTGTATGATAGCCTTTATATGAGTCTTTGTTTAAAAACTAATATGCAATGCAGAGCTTTCATCTAAAGCAATTGGTTGGGAAACCAACTGCACTGTGTGATTTGTCACGTGCTCTAAAACAAGATAGCACATACCAAAGCAGATGATTTCCAGTCCTTCTGTCATTCTCATGCACAGAACAAATTCCTGTTTAGCCTCTGTCTACTTAAGTAACCTACATTTTACATTCTTACAGAACAACAGCATGACTCTCCATAGCCAATATTAATACAGTATAATACCATAGGCAATGTGTCCTGGCACGTAAAGTATTAGGCCAGGAAACCTGTGTTCTTTTTCTGGCTTCCTCACTGACTTGCTGAGTTGCCTTTTCCTTATCAGTAAGTTGAGTCTAAAGACATATATTCCTTTTTTGAAATATTTGATATTGGCCACTGAAAGTTTTTGCAGAGCTTGGTGTCTATCAGTCATTCCACTGTCCTTTGTTATATGTTGTTGTGCTCTGGAGTCACATAATTTTGTTATTGTCTTCTTACAAATCTGCTTTGTGAAAAAAATGCTATTCTCTGAAAAATGATGGCTTTATATCTGCTGTGAATGTGAAGTATCTTCTTGTGACATCAGTTCAGTATCACCTTGTGCCAGTTTAGGAAAATACAGGTGATGCTCTTATTGGCACACGTAGTGGGGGCCAAATTTGTGTAGCTGTAATGTTTCAACTGGTTTCCCAATAGTCATGGTTGGAAGCGTTTTGAGAGAACTGGACAGGGAAATTTACCTTGTTGTTAGATTTATTCTAGTGGAAACAAAAGGAATGCATTATGCTCACATATTGATTTGACACAAATAATTTACTGCTCAGTTACCTGAAAAAAAAATAATCAGAGGAATGTGTACTGCCTGTTGTTCACACGCATTGGTTTGGTCACTTAATGTTAGAAGTCCCATTAAATGATAACTACCGTCAATGTGATACACGGAGATTAAATCACAGAAAATTGTAGAAAATGGAAAAATACTGATGAAAAGTCAACAAGTTGTTTTAGGTTGCACCTGTATTTTGCAGATTTCAGGCCATAGAATTTGGCTTGCCTTTACCCTAGTAGAGATTTTTGCCTTGAACCATCACAGACAATACACAGCATGTACCTTTCGCTAGGTAAAATGTCAGTACCCTGTGTACATGATAGGGAAATTGCATCTGCTCCTCTAGCTCTCTCTGGAGCAGCAGCTACCGCATCTTGTAGAATCTCCAGTGCATGAGTGTCACAGTTATTCACTTCTTCACCAGCTGACCGACTAGAAGAACAGGAAAGCACGATGCAGGGGAAGAGAAATGAAGCTCTGGAATATCTCTTTGTAATACTTCACAATTCTTTGTTGTACACCGGCACAATTCTAGCAGGACAGAGCTGCCCAAGATCACTCTAATCTATTATGTAAGGTGCTGGCGGCTGAGCTAGCCACAGCTCAGCATGGACTAACAGACTTTACCCTGTTCCTCAGGCATGTGTTCAGCCTTTACTGAGTTTTGTGGTGATACAGGTAGCTTTGAATTAGCCAGATTAAAATGAGGTGTCTCCTGGAGTTACTAGAGATGGAAAGGAATCTGTGATGTGTTTGTTAGTGACTGTTGTCTGGCACTGTTTGTTTGTTTGCTGCATGTCACTAAGGAGCAGACTTCAATGTGATGATTTAGCTTTTTTATTAACCTTCATTGATGAGAGACCTTAGCTGTGCTTATTTAATCTACTTTTGAGGTAAAAAATGCAGGCTTTAAACTTGAAAGCTCTTCACAAATGAATCTATGGTATGAAATAGATCTAAATGAAATTATTTATTTATTTGCTTCTCTCTCTGTCCGATATTAACACTATTTATTATATAATATTAAGTGCAGTGTTGGTGTCTGTATCAGTAAATATAAAACCAGAGATTTTCTGCATTGTATTTGTAATCATTGCTTGTAGTGTGCAGATTTGTATCTGCAATGATATGTATGTTATAAGAATATGTCTAGGTGTCATGAGTGCTGTCATCCTGTTGTCTCTGAAGTTAAATGCATCAAATTGCTTCCAGTAGTAATATAAACATTTTGTAATTGTAATATGTAACAAATATATTTTGTAGTTTTACATATTTTCTTTTAACTGTATTTTATATATGTTTACCATTGATTATATAGCACATTATTCTTTCTCTCTCTCTTTTTTTTTTTTTTAACAGGCAACACATTTCCAGCACTGGACAAATTTTTTATTTGTCTTTCAGTTTCTTCTCTCCTGCTTGTTAGGGTAAGGACTCAGAGCAATCAAGTAAGACATTTTAATGACACTTTTTCAAACTGCGAATTTCAAATGCAAGATACTCACTAATAAGTTATGTTAAAATTCAAAGAAAATATATTCTTCCTTAACGCTTCTATCTTGTCCTTTAATTATTTCTAATAGTGTAAGAAACTGTTTCAGCACTACCTATGTTGTTGACTTCAGAAGTACAGTGGTCACCAGCGTGACATTTAGCTTTATACTTTCTGTACTCAGTATCTCTCTGCTGGCCCTCTCTTCTGATTAGCTAACTGCTTTTTGTGTAGCTAATAGAATGTAAGCCCTTTTGTATAGGAATTTTTTCAGTGTGTTTGTTTTTTAAAGTATGTGGAAAAGTAAGGGAGACTCAAAAGTAATGAAGTAATGCTTTATTCCTGTTGGAACCGCAGAGTCAAAGCAAGAATAAAAAAGTGACTTGGATCCTGTTCTTGCTCTTTCACACTTCATAACCAAGGGTCAAACTAACTTCAAATATTGACATTTAGGAAGCTAAAGCTCAAGCACAATATTTTAACGTGTATTTTGAGTACTCTGCATATGCGTATCATTAATTAAAATATGGATCCAGAGAATCTCTTTGTAGGGTGTAAAACAGGTGGGTTGAAGATCTCAGCAAAATATTTATCCAGAAAATGTTGAATGTTTTGAAGTGTTGCTAAACTTCTGTGCTCCCTTTCAAGTATTTATAAAATTTTCTCCTTTGCTTCATTTAGGTTTCTCTTGATGTATTCTACTGTCCTATGCAGCTATTACAATTCTGCACTTACCACAACGGTAGTTGGTGCCATCAAGGTGAGTTATGGAGAAGAGGGAGATTAGAATACTTGGATAAAAGGAAAAGTCATTGTCTCAGCAGTGATCCTGCTTTAACCTGGAAGCTCATATTAGGGGCTAATACTGAGACACTGCTTGTGACATATATTTAGGAGATCCACACAGCCAAGTGATCTTGTCACCAAGCTCAGGTATATCCTAGAAAGTAATGTGAGTATGATTTATTTTTGTTTTTCCTACATGAGAAACTCAAACCACTTTCATTAAAAGATGTGTATTTAACCACATTTCATCAGGTACCTCCACCTGCTTCTGTTCCTTATCGAGTTACTGTGAGTTAGTCAGGGTAGAAAGGTAGGTATTAGCCCATTTTCACTTTGGGCTGAAGTGATTTCTGTTGCTGCTAATAAATAGGCCATTCATAGTTACAGAATAATGACTAAGCTGTCATAAAGAGTTTATAGCTTTACAGTTAACTGCTTCTGTCTCTGTGAGAGAACTTGCATTCTAGCTGAATGGACTGTTTAATTTTGATTTGTATAAATTCTGATAAATTTGATGAACACCAAAACATGCCTATCTTAAAAACTGAATTTGCTGTCCTTACAGTCTGTTTTCTCTAACTCAATTTAATTTAAAACCACTGCAACTTCCTTTGTGTTGTTAAGGCCGGGAAGTCTGCACTGGGAAGATCACTGGCTGCACAGCACCTTTTAGTAGGCCAGTTTGGAGAGCCATAAGGTGGAAGAGTGTCAGCAAAGCATAAAACCTGTGCAGCTGGGGCCAAACACCTATCAGAATCCAAACTAACGTAGGCACAGGAGTAACAGACCTCAACGTTCTCCCTTTCATTGGTGACGAGGGAAAACAACACCTTCCACATAGCAAAATACTCAAAAAGGAGGTCATAGAATCATAGAATCACCAGGTTGGAAGAGACCCACCAGATCATTGAGTCCAACCATTCCTATCAATCACTAAACCATGCCCCTCAGTATCTCATCCACCCGCACCTTAAACACCTCCAGGGACGGTGACTCAACCACCTCCCTGGGCAGACTATTCCAATGCCTAATGACCCTCTCCGTGAAGAATTTTTTCCTAATCTCAAGCCTAAATCTCCCCTGGCTGAGCTTGAGGCCATTCCCTCTTGTCCTGTCCCATGTCTCTTGGGAGAAGAGGCCAGCACCCTCCTCTCCACAACCTCCTTTCAGGTAGTTGTAGAGAGCAATGAGGTTTCCCCTCAGCCTCCTCTTCTCCAGACTAAACAACCTCAGCTGCTCCTCATAAGATTTGTTCTCCAGCCCCTTCACCAGCTTCGTTGCTCTTCTCTGGACTCACTCCAGAGCCTCAACATCCTTCTTGTGGTGAGGGGCCCAGAACTGAACACAGGATTCGTGGAGCGGTCTCACCAGTGCCGAGTACAGAGGGAGAATAACCTCCCTGGACCTGCTGGTCACGCCGTTTCTGATGCAGGCCAAGATGCCATTGACCTTCTTGGCCACCTGGGCACACTGCTGGCTCATGTTCAGTCCCTGTCAACCAACACCTCCCAGGTCCCTCTCCTCCTGGCAGCTTTCTAGACAGACTTCTCCTGGTCTGTATCACTCCATAGGGTTGTTGTGCCCCAAGTGCAGGACCCGGCATTTGGCCGTGTTAAACCTCATGCCATTGGTCTCAGCCCAGCAGTCCAGCCTGTTCAGATCCCTTTGCAGAGCCTCCCGACCCTCCAGCAGATCCACACTTCCACCCAGCTTGGTGTCGTCTACAAACTTGCTAAGGATGCACTCAATGCCTTCATCCAGGTCATTGGTGAAGACATGGAACAGATAGTACTTCTCTTTCTACAGTTGGTTTGTTTGGAAGCTGGCAAGATTAAGCTAGTAGTTTTCATTTTGTGGTCCTGAAAATGTTCTGAATTTTTTATGTCTGCATTGCACCAGTAGAACAGAGCAACATGATTTCTGTTTTGTGAGTCATAATTAGTCTGAAACATTTTGAACTGCTTTAAAGTTGAGAAGCCCTTTATGATGCAGTAGTTCCCAGCAAAAGTTGTTAGAAATGATGTCATTGTCCAGGCTAACAGCTAAAACATTTAAAACTAACAAAGTGTTGGTAAAATGATCACACTGTTCTACAGCTTTCCTTCTGTCTATAGGGGACATTTTTCCCAGAACTTGATGGAGGAGAGGGTGAGGAGTGGAATCTTTAACTTTGAACTGTGTCTGCCACGAACTTTAGCCAAATGCTTTCAATGCATATTTAGTTGGCAAACTAAGGACGTAACCCTTTTAAAGCAATAGTAAAGAACTGTTATGGTAACTTCAAGTCATAATTTTTATACTTGAGAACGCAAAACCTGATTTTAAGAAGTAGGATTTGAAATGAGCCCTCCAAAGATTAAAAAGAAGTAAAATTTCAGAAGCTGGTCATAGCTCCGGTTTACCTAACATCAAATAGCTAATTTTATTCTTTTTTCCCGAAAGTCATTCTAAGTGCGTTATGTGTGTTCAGAAAACATGCTGATTTTGTTGTCTGTTTCACTGCCATATTACCCATAATATTGACATTCATTGAAACTCATTTAAACACCGACTTTGGAGTGGCCAGCAACAGCGTATAGCTATTTTCTTAGAAAAGTAAATTAATTGATATTAGTTGTATTATTGGAAATGAAAACTGACTAAATGCTTGGCTTTGTTTCCTTTCAGAATATATCCATTGCTTACATCGGAATGTTAATCGGTGGAGATTACATATTCTCCATGTTAAACTTCATAGGGCTAAATATTTGGTGAGTGGAACCTTACTAGCTTTTACTTGTCAAAGCTGAAGATTTCTCAGGGAGAAATAGTTCTATGTTTTTTTTTAATTTGGCCCTCTGGGGTGGTACAGTTTTGAAACTACTGGCCTGAGGACACACTGCCCCAGAGTGTAAGGCTCATTACATTTTCATATCTGGTTTCAGATACTGAATCTTACTATGGTAAGATCTTAGCTACAGAAACATGCATGCAGTTTTACTATGTGGGATTTGATTTATTCTTTTTTTATGAACAGTGGTTCTGAGCTGCAAGGCTTCCAAGTAAAAGCCAAGTGGTGTGGGAAGTGAGAACACTGATTGACTGTGTTGTGTGTGTTGAATATGAGTTATGACTTGTGAGCTGTTACTTTTTGTGGTTGTATGAACTGTTACATCTGTATGAATCCGTTGGAGCAACTGTTAATTGAATTGATCTTCTAATACTTGTGACTCATTTCTCATATGGCTTACGTAGCTCTGAGACGCTCCTAATTTATGCTTACTGGCATTCTTTAATCCTTTAGAAGGAAGGGTACATACTTATGAAATGGTATGTGCATCAGGTATTTCTGACACCTGTGTTCATTCTCTTTTCTTTAGTATGGCAGGTGGGCTGAGATACTCATTTTTAACCTTAAGAGGAAACAGCAAGCCTACACAACCTGAAAATGAAGAGAATGCACTTCCTGAGTCAAACAATTAGCCAGAATGCCTGCCTGAAGATACAAGTTTGTTTATCATTGCCGAGAACTTAAATATATGCTGGAACGTATTTGGAACAGAACAAAAAAGTCTACCTCAGTTTCTACAGATGTGTTCGCAACTCATTGGTTGAGAAATATCTTGCAAAACCATGTTTTTATGTGGGCAAGATTAATTTCAGCATTTTTTTAGCACCACAGGCCAATTTTTAGGAAGGAATGCAAAGAGCACATCTCAAGCTCTGTATTTCTTCATGTATATGTACTTTGGTGCTATTTGTTCTGTTTCAGCATCTGCCAATACTCTCAGACAAAACTGCTTGTAAACAATCACGAGGCTTGTTTCACCATTGCCTTAGTGATTTAGAATGATTTCTATACTCATTTGTTCATGTGCAAGTTACTCTAGAACATACGGGACAAAGGGGAGATGTGCCCCAAGACTGTTCATCACATAATTGTTGACTGAAAAATTGGGGATATGGCCTAGTGTATTCAGTGTGTACTTTTCAGACATTCTCCCTCAATCTTTTCCTCATCTTTAATAGCATGGTATTCTGTTGCAGTGTCACTGTTGTTATATATGAACCCTCATAACTTCGCTGCAGGATCAAGGAGAGAAGAAAATTGAGAAAATATTTTTTCTATTTAAAATGATTTTTTTTGTATGTGGGCCAGTACCAAACAGGTGATTCCAATTAATCTCTACCTCCAGAACCCTAATCATTGAACCTCATCTCCCTGCAGTGGGGCAAGGCACTAGAAGATTTTAATTAATTATGCAAAGATTATGGGAGCCAGTTGATTGCAATATGAACGGATACGTAATGGCACTTGCTAAATAAAATGTAGTTCCGCAAAGGAACAGATACTGTATGCATTTAATTAATTAATATTTTGCTCTACCTTTTCTAAATAAAGAGATGTAAATTTTAGTTTTAAGAAGTTTTTCATTTTTTAAAATGGATGAACACATTAAATGCTTCTAAGCACACATGAGTAGCATGATTATTTGCTTTCTCTACAATCAGCTGCTGTACTGTACTTGATCTAGTTTCATTAGTTCATTCTGTACAATAGTGAAGTGATTTAATTTAATTCAATTTATCGTTCGTGTTTGAAGTTCTTCAGACTTAGTCTTCTCACCTAAAATACAGACCTGATTCCCAAAGTCTTTATGATAATATTACTTAGAATAATTTAAAATATATACTTAGGAATAGCTAAAAGTAGGTATTATCTAGAAGAATTTGCAAATGTTCATGTCCTTTCACAGAGCAACTCAGCTTCTGTCACTTATTTTCTTCCATACCTGTAGAGATAATACTGTTCTCAGTAAGTTTGCTGGTTTAAACTGTAGGAATATGGACTCAAGCTGTCACAACTCTCATGTTAGTATTTAGGCAATTATGGACATGATTGTGAAGGAGAGCAAGAAATGCTTCTATAGGTATGTCAGTGATAAAAGGAAAATGAGGGAGAACGTGAGCCCACTCTGGAAGGAAACGAGAGATCTGGTTACCCAGGATTTGGAGAAGGCTGAGGTAGTCATTGACTTTTTTGCCTCAGTCTTCAATGCCCAGGGCTCAAGCTACAACACCCAAAGTGCAGAAGGCAAAGGCAGGGACTTGGAGAATGAAGGGCCACCCACTTTAGAAGAGGAACGAGGCCATGAAGGTGCATAAGTCCATGGAATCTCATGAGATGCATCTGCAGGTCCTGAAGGAACTGGTAGATGAAGTTGCTGAGCCACTACCGATCACAACTGAGACGTGGCAGTCAGGTGAACAGACTGGAAGAGAGGAAACAAAACCCGTTTTAAAAAAAGTAAAACCAGGTGACCCAGGGAACTACAGGCCAGTCAGTTTCAGGTCTGTGTCAGGCAAGATCATGGAGCAGATCCTCCTGTAAACTCTGCTGATACATATGGGAAATACAGAGGTGAATGGTGACAACCAACATGGCTTCACTAAAGTCAAATTTTGCCTGAGAAATCTGGTGGGCGCCTATGATGGGACTACACCATTGATGAATAAAGGAAGAGCAAATGACATCATGTCCACTCAGTGGACAAGGAACTGGCTGGATGGTCACACTCAAAGAATTGTGGTCAATGGCTCAGTGTCCAAGTGCAGACTGGTGATGAGTGGCATTTTGCAGGGGTTGGTATTGGTACCGGTTTGTTTAACATCTTTATCTGAGATATGTACAGTGGAATTTAGGGCACCCTTAACAAGTTTGTTGGCAAAGCCAAGCTGTGTGGTGCAGTCAACATGCTGGAGAAAAGGAGTGCCATCCAGAAGGCTTGAGAGATGGGCCTTCATGAGCCTCATGAATTCAACAAAGCCGAGTGCAAGGTCCTGCACTTGAGTCGGGACAATCCCAAGTGCAAATACAGGGTGGCTGGAGAATGGATAGAGAGTAGCCCTGAAAAGAAGGACTTGTGGGTGGTGGTGGATGAGAAGCTCAACGTGAGCCGGTAAGGTGCGCTTGCAGCCCAGATGGCCAACTGAATCCTGGGCTGCATCAAAAGATGTGTGACCAGCAGGTTGAGGCAGGTGATTCTGCCCTTCTGCTCTGCTCTTTTGAAACCTCAACTGGAGAACTATGTTCAGTTCTGGAATCCTTAGCACAGGAAGGACATGGATCTGTTGGAGTGAGTCCAGAGGAGGACCACAAAGATGATTCCTCCCATACAAAGACAGGCTGAGTTGAGATGTTCAGCCTAGACAAGAAAAGGCTCCATGGAGACCTTATAGCAGTATTCTAGTACTTACAGGGGGGCTACAGGAAAGCTGGGAAGGGGCTCTTTATCAGCAAGTGCAGGGACAGGATGAGGGGTAATGGTTTTAATCTGAAAGAAGGGAGATTTAGATTACATATTAGGAAGAACTTCATTACCATGAAGATGGTGGGGTACTAGAACACATAGCCCAGGGAAATTGTGGCTGCTCCATCCCTGGAGGTGTTCAAGGCCAGTTTGGATGGGGCCTTTGGCAGCCTGATCTAGTGGGAGGTGCCCCTGCCCATAGCATGGGAGGTGGAACTGTATGATCTTTAAAGGCCCTATTCTATGATTCTATGTTTCCATGATTCTGTTTGTATGGTTCTGTCATTCTAAACTTAAAAACAATAACTCTGGTGGAAAGAAATTTCGTACTATACATTGATCTGTTCATACTCTTAAATTTGTGGGAATTGCTTAGCAGTGGGTGAGCTGTAATGGAATGATATTAAGAGTGAAAAAATACAGTGATCACCCAAAGAAGATTTTTATCCATGCAACTTATGAGATTCTTGCACTGTTTCCTGTCAAAGTCAGAGAAGCAATACTTCAGGAAAAACACTTAAGACTGGCCTGGATGAACAATTCTTCACAGTCATAAGCATTTATTGATTTTCCTGTCAGTATCTTGGCCTGATGTACAAATATTAGTCCTGTGAAGTACTGTAAGCATATCTCAGAATTCTTACCAGCCTCCGGAAAAGAATACGTCAAGGGAGTATGGGCAGATTTGGAAGTGCAAAAGAAAAGATTGGCAGCTATGAAAGTTTGCGTATTGCCTCAGTCATCAAAAAAAAGTATTTTTGTTTCTTTTTTATTTAAAGGAGATATTCAGCATCGTTGTTGCATATGAAGGACACAGTGCAACTTGTTCAAATGTAAAGTATTCCTTGAATAGTAAGTGGTTCTTTAGGGAATCTGGGATGGTATGTGAAAATTTTTTGAAATTTAAATTCACATCTTTTTGGATCTGACTGAACTTTCTTATGGTGTAAAACAAGAGGTGTTGTAGGATAGGAAACTATTATTTAACTGAAATTTTAAGAAAGCACATGTACAAGGAAACTGAATTGTTGTTAAGCCGAGTTGTTATTTGCTTTGATATCTTCTTATTACAGACACAGTCTTGTGATTCATAACCTTGTGGTTGTGATTGCATCTGAATCTTTACTTCATAATAATTCTCTATATTGCAGTTTTCTGGCTGATGATGTCAGTACACTTGATCTTCAGCTGGAGGTTGCTGGTTGTTGGGCTTTAAGTTTTAAAGGTGATTCATATTAGGTGTGGAAGTATATTGTCAAAATATATAGAGAAATTTTCTTTTACTTTATCCTAGGCGTAAGCATCGGTGTTCTTCTTCTACCATTTAAACAGATTGTTGAAAAATGGATAATGTTTCAAATTGCCACTATGAAGAAGAGGTTGTTTCTGTGTCTTTTTGAGAAATTCCATATATTAAATTTTAAAATTTGTTAATCACTTCAATTTTGAATATCATTGATTTCATCTTTATCTTGCAGTGAGATACTGTTTCCCCCCTTAAGGTTTTCATACATGTCCTCAACTTAATTACCAGCTCAAACTTACTTTGTTCACAGAAGTTGAAAGTCCTGTTATCTTATTAAAAGATTACTGCACTTGTCCACACCATTTGTAAAATGGGCATAATGATAATAACCTCTTTTCTGAAAGCACTTCTAAAAGTTCTGTAATATTGCTTTCTCTGTACAGAAATAATCATGTGACGTTAGCAACCTTTCATTATTTTGTCTTTGAATTTGTAGATAAATCTATTTTTCTGTCCTCTGCACAAGTTCAGTGTGAACTTGACCTGGAAATGTCTGGGCTAGAGTTTAACTTTTCAGCAGTGTAAGAGGTAGCGCTAATGTGTGTTATTCCCAAGGTCTGGGTATTCTTATCCATAGTAGGGGTTTTTTTCAGACTGATATTTCATCTCAATGAATTCTAAACAATGACAATAAAAATATTTTTTTCTTTTTGTTCTTGGATAGTCTCCAGAAAAGGAGCGAAATGTTTTTTGTAAAGTAAGAGCCAGAAATCATTGTTTAGTTTGAATTTTTTTAGTGGTTTACAAACCTGGATGTAATGTAGAGATGTTATTCTAATCTTTTTCTTGGAAACAGAAAGTCACGTGATTTGATTAGACTTCTCACTACTTTGCCAGCAGTCAGAGACCAGGAGTGTGCTGGAGAGAGACATTTCCTGGGGAGAGAGCAACTGATTCATACTAGCTCACTGCATTTGCTTGCCATGGACGTGTTCCAGCATCAGCTACTTACTGTTATTGGGGGTCTGATCTGTTTCTGTACTCTGCTGAAGTGCATCGGATTTATGAAATACATTTTCCCATATATCTGGAGTTCTTTGCCTCAGACTTTCTTTCGATCGCTGGGAGAATGGGCAGGTAAAGGAAACTTCCTCACCTTCTTGAAACTCAGTGATGGATTGCTATAGGTTTTCAAAAACATAGTTTGCACTAAGTTTTGTTAACTTAGGTTATTTTTGTTTTCTCCTCCTAACTTTGGTTTTATGAGCCTGACAGTTGTGTGTGCTTGGGGAGAACAGAAAAATAGTCAAACTGGTAACAGTTCTTGCACCTGGTGTATAGATCTGAATTATCTCCCCATTCCTACTTATGATGCTTTTTCCTCTACTGCAAGTGCTTTAGTTTTAATACCACTGCCTATATCCTCAGTTTCCTCATATGTGAACCAACTAGTTTATGCCTACCATATGGTCTCCATTCTTCAAAGCAACTTCTCTTTGTTCCTGGTTACTTTGCTCCAGTCTGGTTTTTTCAAATTGATGACCTGTCCTTAATGGTACCGTTAACAAGCCAAATCTACTCCTAGTCTAAAAACTTCAAAGGCTGCAACTTGGCAGTACTTTTTTAAAGATATTACTCATTCTCATAAAAGAACATAAACATTTAATAAATACTTTATTCTTCATCCTGATTACTAATGTTTTTCTAAACTCATTAGATTATCAGTATTAAGCAAAAATGAACAGGTAGTGCAGTGTCTGAGCTCCTGTGCTACAAATGTCACTAATGGTGGCATCTTCTTAAGAAGAGATCAGGACAGTACTCTTGTGCCTTGTTCCTTTCCCCCACGTTAGAGACTTGATGCATCTGCATTGAGTACGTGTTTATTAAGCATATCTCACTGTGGATTAATAAAAAAGTAAATACACCCCCTTGCAGAAGACCTGTCTGGATGCTAGCTGCTTCTGAACTAACACGTATATCTCACTTTGATTTGAGGCTAGGACCTCTATTCTGTCCACAAGGTGGGGAGCAGTGCATGGAACTTTATGTGTAAAACCTGTTTTTCCGCTGAGAAACTTGTTTCCTTCATGAACCTTTTATGATCTGTCCTTTTATAAACAAAAAGTTTTCTGGGCCTGATAAAATTCATAAGGCTTGGATGATTTGCTGTATCACATGGCACATGCGATCCTGAGAATCATGAAAAGTACAACTGGGAGGTGGAAGATTGTTTTCCAATAGACTCTTGCTTTACATCTGCAGATATTCTAGAGAGCTAAAGATCCAGTGCTGCATCATGAGGAGTCTCTTTTCTAAGTGAAATGAGAGAGTGATTGCTCTTCTATTGGCCATGAACATAACCATTCAAAATCACTTTGCTTCCCCAATGTCTTTTGCACTTTATAAGTCCTTAATCCACATTTTTTAGATATTGACTCATTTTCAGTTTTGATCTGAAGATTTACCAAGTTTACTGTGAAGTTGCTTTATTACTTTCCTGCTTTATTTATTTCTTCTTTATTTCTCACATTATATGGATTTTCTTTCTATAGTTCCTCTTCAGTATGTGCTTGTGTATCATTTGAAGTTCAGGGTGCTTTACAAATACTGAAGCTTATTTGCTTTCCCATTAACACTAAATTTAAAAGTAAAATAAATAGGACAGGTCTGAATAAAGAATGTTTTGTAGTTGGTGGTAAATTTGATGTGATGTTTCCTTACATACAAATTTCTTGTCTGACAAAACATTATATCAGCTTTGGTCACTGGTCAGCCCTTATCACCTACCATTCTGCCACCAGTATATAAATGAAAGTCTTAAAAAGCAGAACTTAAGCAAATATGTATATGGGAGAAAATTCTACCACCTTCCAGGCAATTGAGTTTTTGCTGAGTATCTCCTCATTGAAAATGAAAGTAATAACTACCCGCTGCATCAGATATACTGCTGAGGGTATGGGTTGTCTTTAGAAACAAAATATGCTAAATGAAGTAAAACCAATGAAGAAATTAGAAGGAAATTAATTTTTAAACATATTATGTTCAGAACACATAGATGATGAAGGTTTAAAAATTCAAGAAAGAATAAGCTAAATCAGAGCTACAGGTGTAATCCTGATTCTTCTTTTTACTTTCTCCAGTGGTCACAGGAGCAGGAGATGGGCTTGGAAAAGCATATTCCTTTGAGGTAAGATAGATTACTTACTCCTACATTTATTTTAACAAAACGGCAATTACTACCCCTTCATCAGTCTCTGCAAGTTAATGAAGTTATTGTACAATTCAAAGCCACTGTTAAAAACATAGTAGTAAACCTTCTTCATTGTATGTGCACAATAACGTTACTGAAGTTCTGAAAGAAAACTGGTACTGCGTTTCAGAGTAGAGTCATTCATGCTTATATGGTTTCATCAGACTAAGGAAATAAAATGGACACACTGAATAATCCAAAAAAAATCATATTGTCTGCCCAGGGTAGGAAGTTTCCTACATTGTCCTTTTTTTGCCTAGTTTCACAGCCAATCTGCTTTTTGATGTTCAATGTGGTGAGTCAGAATTAACAAACAATATCTAATATTCAAGCCTTTACACATGAAAGCACGTTCACAGATTCACGGAATCATAGAATCCATTCTTAAAGATAAATCTCAAACAACACACAAGAAATCTGTTTGAATTAATACCAATTACAATTTATGGGAATTATAAAAAACCCTAATGACTTAATTAAGAATTGGTAGCTCTAGGGGTCTGCAGGAGGGGAGAGGAACTTCTACGCTGACCTTGTAGCTACTGCCGAGTCACTGCAGCAGTCCCTCTCTAGTCACCCCTGGAAATCAGTGCTGACGGCAGGGTGACCTTGTGCTGTCTTGTACTACACTTGCTGTTAATAATAGTGACTGAATGGTAGATTTTCTTTTTGGTGTCTTTATTCAAAACTGGCAGTTCTTCTTGAAGATAAACTGCAATGGAACATGAATTGTTTTCAGAGCTGGGATGACTAGAAGAAAATTAGCAGGATGTATTATGGAAGAGTTTAGATAAGTTATAAATAAGTTATAAGGTATACATAAGTCAAAAGTTATAAAATGTATCTCAAGGAAATGAAAATGAATTTGGTTTTGAATAAATTTACAGGATTTTTAAGCTAATCTTTGTAAGTGTTGTCCTGGTTTTGTCTGGATTAAACCACAAATGTACGCATTGTTTAAGAACTGACCTCATGATTTTTATTACTGGGAGTGGCAGTACAATAACTGCATTTGAAAGCACATTGACTATAGGAAGCACAAAGACAAATACCAGCTATTGCAGTTTACAACTTGACATAGTTGAGATAAAGATCACAAGCTCTCCTGTTAGAAAGAAAGGAAAATGTTGACTTCTTTCTACTCACTGGGTTCTTCTAGTGATGAACAAACAGGAAGGGTGTGATAAATGCCTAGATCAGGGGTGAATAGGATGGGATCAAGACAGGGAGACCAAATGTCAGAAATGCTTCAACATTTATTTAGCACCACACATCTGGGTGTAGTCAAGTGCACATGCACCTTGCTGAACTAACCTTGCATGTGAGCACCTGGTGATATTTTAACCATGTGAAGGCTTCAGACACCTGTGAATATCTATATCAGAGCCTCTATAATTGTTCTTCCTTCGTGCTATATGGTTTATGCAAGAGTAAATACCATTTAAAAGGCCCATTATAGCATGTAAATTGTTGCTATAACCCATGAGAAAAATTAAAACTGCTGTGTAGGTTTTTTGTTTTAAACCTTGGCTGGAACTGTCTAGATTTTGTGGAACGTTTGTTAATTATTTTTGGCTTTTGTAGGATGACTGAGATCCACCTTTATCCATGCTGAGATGTACCATGTGGTCCCTTTGATTGAAGCTGTGCTCAGCTACTGCTCTGTGGGGCAGATCCCAAGCTCACATCACATGAGGTCATAGCTTGGCACATCATCTTGCTGGCTGAGGTTGAAGCACACAGTTATGTGTCACTTATGGATAAATAAACGTGACCCTGCTGTTTAATGTCTTTGTACCTTTGGAGTTTCTGGCTCAGTACTAGTGTCTTGCTGGTCTGGTGTCAGGGTACATAATTCTCTGATGTTCTTCTGGCATAGATCCCTCTGTTGTTGTGGGCTGATGGGAAGCATTTTTTGATGGCCATGGTGTCTGTTCTTTTAGAATTTAAACTCTGACACCAGGTCTCTTTGTGACAGATTAAGCTCAAGGATGGGCTGATAAAGAATCACAAACTAATCTAAGTGCTCCACACTTGTTGGTAATATACAGTATAGGAGACTAAGGGAAGCAGTTCATGTATTTTGCAAGACTAGTGTGATGCAGCTTCTTCTGTGTGGAAATCCCAGCAGGAGGCTCATTGGATAAAACCCAGCAGATTGAAGTCCAGGGAAAGATGACAGTATTTACAGCTTCAACACTCTTGCTTCCAAGGTTTATGGCTAAATGCAGGTCTCTGCAAGATCAGTTAATTTCAAGAGCTGACTGAAACTGTGTGAAGAGCCTGGCAGCTGTGAGGCCTTACAATGCTTCTTTATTGATGCCAGGACACAAATTCATCAGAGCAAACTGTTGTCCCTTTCATTTTCTGAGCTTGTGTTGAGAAGCAAGCACACAGGCAATTCAAATATATCCTCTTCTGTGTGAAAGTTCAGGCTTCCATGAAGTCTCTGTATTTCTAGGACATCAGGGTCATTTTGAACAACTGGCCTTCTTGAACATAGACCCTAACCTTTTGAATGACTGCTGTAATGTCTGTGTACTGGGATTTTGGATCTACTTTGTTATACTCATTTCAAAAGCTAGGTTTCTGCTAGATTTGGTCCATCAGTTTTGGGGCTGCTGGAGTTTAGACTTGCCAAACTTATAACAAGGAAAAAAGTAAATCAACTGTGAGTGTGCTGCTAGCCTGCTGCATCTATAGTCCTCTATTAGCATTTCAGATACTAGTGCAGTCTTGTTTGTTCTGTTTTTCTGAAGTAATAACCACAGATGTGTGCTAGCCATTGGCTTATCATCTCAAACATACTACGTTTATGGATGAGGCCATGCCATACTCTGAGACTCATGGTTTAGCCTCTGAATACTTCTTATCCAATGTAAGGTCCCGGGCAGGATGCTGGTGGCTCAGATGGCCATTATTTTTGTTATTGTTAATAGTTCATAACTCTCTTATAAGTTACACCAATACTTGTGCCTAAATAAATGTTTTAGCAGATTATTTTGAGACAGGCACTGCATTAATTTATTAATACAACAGTTCCACAGATCTTACCATAGAATCATAGAATAGAGTCATAGAATCGTAGAATGGTTTGAGTTGGAAGGGACCTTAAAGATCTCCTAGTTTCACCCCCCTGCCATGGGCAGGGACACCTCCCAGCGGACCAGGCTGCTCAAGACCCCATCCAACCTGGCCTTGAACACCTCCAGGGATGGGGCAGCCACAGCTTCCCTGGGCAACCTGTGCCAGTGCTTCACCACCCTCAGAGTGAAGAAGTTCTTCCTAATGTCTAATCTAAATCTTTTCCCCTTACAATTTATAGCCATTCCCCCCTCATCCTATCACTACATGCCCTGGTAAAAAGTCCCCCTCCAGCTTTCTTGTGGGCCTCCTTCAGGTACTAGAAGGCTGCTATAAGGTCTCCATGGAGCCTTTTCTTTTCCAGGCTGAACAACCCCAACTCTCTCAGACTGTCCTTATAGCAGAGTTTCTCCTTCAACTTCACAGGCCTCCACTGGACCCATTCCAACAGCTCTATATCCTTCTTATGTTGGGGATTTCAGAACTGGACACAATTCTCCAGCTGGAGTCTCATGAGGGAGAGAATCACCTCCCTCAACCTGTTAGCCGCACTTCTTTTGATGCAGCCCAGGATACGGTTGGTCTTCTGGGATGTGAGCGCGCATTGCCAGCTCATGTCAAGCTTCTCATCAATCAGCACCCTAGAGTCCTTCTCCACAGGGCTGGTCTCAAGCACATCATCCCCCACCCTGTATTAAAACTGCAGATTGCCCTGACCCAGGTGTGGGACCTTGCACTTGGCCTTGTTGAACCCCATGAGGTTCACACAGGCATAATTCATCAGCTTGTCCTGGGCTCTCTGAATAACATACGGTCCTTCTGGTGTGACAACTGCACTATTCAGTTTTGTGTCATCTGTAAACTTGCTGAGGGTGCACTTGATATCACTGTCTAGATCTGTATCTTGAAGCTTTGTTTCTTTTCCTGAAGTTGTATGTGGTATTACCAGCAATATAATACAAGCTAAATATGGACTGTGTTTTCTTGCTTCAGTTGCATATATAGTCTAAATTCTCTGCATACTCCTAGATTTATTCCTGCAAATATCGCTATTCTACTTGTGTTGCACAGATGCAGAACCCTTCTGCCCTCTTCTCTCAGTTCTAGACTGCTAGACCAAAAAAGGGTTGAAAGATTTGAATCATAGAGACCTTATGGATCTGAAACCCAGGCAAGGAAAGAAAAAACGTAAAGCACTGAAGCCATATGAGGACAATCCTTGAAAGGAGAGAATAATCTCTTTTGTAAAAGATAGACATTCACAATAGGCAGCTACAGATTCCAGAAAGCATTATTCAGGCATTTAAATCATTGCATCTAATGATCCTTGTGGAGTAGAATTGATTTGTCTGTGTAACTGTAGCCTCTAAATGCTTGGTTTGGATGCACCACCTTTGTCTTTCCTGTCGCAAAGCTTTATTTTTAAAAATTCACCTCAGACTGAGCTGCAAAAATGTGCTAGAAAATGGAGACTGACTTTATACTTGTTTAATTTTGATTTAAACTTTTTAAGAATGAGTTTGTGGGGCTTCAGAATGCAGATTCTGCTTGGCCTTTCTTCATTATTAGCACCATTTCTAAATGCTTAGTTGTCATAGGTCATTATGGCTTGATTCATTAACAAGAGTCTTATATTTTAGCAGTCTGAGAAATTGAGGGGCATTTCAGTCCTTTGCCACTGGGAGTCAGGATTTGCTAACGCAAGGAGTTTCACATTACACTCCTGTCAGCCAGTGCTTATTCTTAGCTGTCAGGTTAAATACCATCCTCCAAAGAAACAGCCTTTTTATTTTGTGAAAATGCTCCGTGGTAAAGAGGTTGACACTAAAAGTTACCTTCATCTGGAATGCAGTAAGCTTAAAACTGATTTAACTTTTGATGCAGATGGCTAGGAAATTATTTTCTAAGCACAGTTCTTTTTGTTTGCTTGAGGGTGCATTTGAATGTCATGAAATAGACACACATAATCTGTGGGTGAGGAAGAAAAAAAAGTAGTCAGGTTTGTAGCCTCTTTTCCCTTGAGAAATGGGACAGCCTTATACTTCTGATTAGTCTGGTCTACAGCAATGAGGGAGAATCCTCTCACCTTACAGTTAACAATTTTATAACAATTTTACCACAGACATGCTTTTAGCTGAAATACAATGCAATCCTAATGCTAAGAATAATTTTTCATTTAGCCTTTAGGAGGGATTTTTCCACCAAATGTAATATGGAAACACAGCTGAGATGATACTGAGAAGCCCCATGAAGAACTTTTACTTTATTCTTTTTATGACATGGCTGATATTTGGGTTTGGATCCCAAGGCACAAAAATTAAAATAGTCTCCATCTGAACACTCTCAAGTGGTAGAAAGGAACAGGTGACCGTGGAAATAGAGACTATGTCTCCAGTTGGAAATGGCTTGAGTCAAGCTCATTGTGAGCAAAGGGAAATCTGCCAGTACATAGGCAATTAAGAATGCTCTTCCTGAGCGTTTAAAAAGGAGCCCTTAGAATAAGCTTTCAAAACTCTGGAGTGTCTGTCTGTGCAGGTCTCTTTGGAGCACCGGCCAATTATGTGAAGGGGTCTCCAAAAGCACAGAATTGTGAGCATGGTCTTTGTTCTGAAAATGCAAATGATTGTGGCTGATACATTTAATAGACAGCCTGACCTTCATACTCTTGATGTAGCAAATATTTGAACAAAGGTCCTTATTCCTTAACATTCTCTGCATTGTTTCAGAAGAGCTCAACAGGACAAACTGTTTCCCTCAAACAGGTTTAAAGAGAAAACATTGCAGGGAGTCAGCTATGGAAATGAATGGGTCTATAGTGTGTGGACCAGTAACTTTCTTCTTCTAAGCAAGCCTGGCACTTTCAGCTGATATTTGCTTTAACTTTTGTTCAGATTAATTTAGCTCCATTTCTTCTTGCACTCATGGGCATTTTTATAGTTTCAGCTTTATCTTTCTTTATGTGCACAACTACATTCAGCTTCTGCTTGTTAATAACTTCGTTGCACAAGCTGGGGCCATGTTTCTTTCTCAAGATTTGCCTAAAACTCCTTAACTGATGGGAATGTGAGGCCTCAGGAAAACAGGAAAAAATTGTTCTCTGTTTTTCTGCTTATGATCTGCATGTGGTAATACCAAACTCATTATAAACAGACTGCTTTGTTCAATACTTTTTGTAGCTATAAACTTCAGCTATTGCCAGTGTGTTTGTGGATACTCTTTTTGTTGTGGCTATACTTAGAATTTTTATGCAGAGGCTTCACAATTTTTCTTTTTTTGGCTTTTTTTTTTTTTTTTAGAAAAAAACAGTTAATATTTTTCTGGCTGACCTGCATGAAATTTTATTTCCATTAAAAACCAAAAAAAACTCTTGAGCTTTCAATCCAATATGCTTAATCAACTTCCTCAGGGTAAAAAAAATTGTGAAGGTAGAAGGTAATGTCGTAAAATGACAAGGAAGTCATCAACATCTTTGGTTTCCTAAATCCAAGTTGAAATAAAAATGTGTTTCTGGGAAATGTCACATTTTTTTTACTCTTTGCAGACATTCATTCATTTGAAATTGGCTCAGATTATTTATTTATATTCTAATCATTGAGGTTTGATTGTTGTCCTGTATATTTTTCTTGTAAGGATCCAAGATTGTACAGTGAAGGAGATGTTTTGGAAGACTGTTAAAAGCCTTGGTATTTTTTGGCCTGGTTTTAATATCTGCTATTTTCCCATTTGGCCACTGGCAGGAGAGCAAAAGCAATTTAAGAATATCTGTAGACGTTTTTATTGCAAGACTGCAAAATTTGTAAAGTTTCTTGTCACTTTACTGTTTTCTGAGAGCTTCCATATTCTCCTCTTGTAGCTGGCAAAACGTGGATTAAATATAGTTATGATAAGCAGAACTCTTGAAAAACTGCAGAGAGCAGCCTGTGAAGTTGGTAAGTGTTTATTTCAAACTTATCTTCCTGTTTAGTAGTCTGGCCTTACAGGGATCTGGAGGTCTATTTCCTCAGTATGGTGTCTAGTACAGTAGTCCCCAGACATTGCTCCAGATATAGCCCCAGGTATTGCTCCAATATTACAAATAATTTCTGCTGTTACTGCCTGACTCAAACACTTCTGATCAAGAATCACTTTAAACATACATGCTATAATTCAAATAATGCAATAGGTTGGATTAAAAACAGTGAATATGTGTTGTTTGCTAGCTTTATCTGCCCTGGAAATCTGTAAATACGGTCAAAGCATATACAGTTTTCAGGGGAATTTATGAAATAGTTTGTGCTTCAGATAAAAAGGTTATCTGTAGCTTAGTTCTTGGAACATAGCAGATAAGTAAAAATGAAATCAATGTAAAATATTTTAAGGTTTCCAAGTTATAATTGGCTTCTGATAAAGCAATTAAATAGTGTGTCTTTAGAACACACTTTCTTTTCTTTAAAGGAAATACAGTCATTTACTGTGAAAAATGGCTTGTTTCAATTCCTTTGCAAGTCAAATAAGTTTATATCCTCCACTAGCTTTAAAGTTTGCTGTAATGAAGTTTATTCTCCCCACTGTCTCTTTTTCTATTCACAGTTTCTATTCACAAGATTTCTTGACTCACAAGTTCCTGTGTTAAGCCTGTGTCTCTCTGAGACTACACCTTTGTTAGAAAGACCTGCCTTTAAGCAGTCTTGGCAGCTGGATCCTATAGAATATTAGGTACTGGATCCTTTTCTACAGAGGGAGCAGTGCATCTTTTGGGATTATGGAAGGCCTGAAGCGGGTGAAAAGCTAGTAACTTCTGAACCTGCAGCTACTGAAATCAAGGATTGGACTCTGAAATTTTCTGTCTGATTTTCCTCCCTTTTTTCCAGTGATGGACTCGTGCTTCTTTGGGAAGCAGGGAGGAAAGCATCAACTCCCTGAATAGTCCCTGCAAGCAGTGGTCCCTGCAAGCAGCAATATCTGCAAGACCAATGTCACTGTGGCTTACTCTAGCCTTTCTTATGTAAACATCCATAAAAAATTAACTTATGTGGGAATTAGGCCTGCTCTGGTGTCATTGTTGCATTTCCTTGCAACTAAATATTAAATAATTAATGCAATAGAAACCAGGAAAAAAAAAACCCAAAGCAGCTAAGGAGTATTTATAGATTCTTTACATTGCAATTTATAATCACAAGGAAAGAATGAAAACAATAAGATTTCTAAAACTAATGTAGCTGAATAAAGGAAAAAGAGGTGGAGCCCAGAAAGAAAACATGCTGTACATTCCTTTGTAGTGTGATTTGCTATAAGGCCATGGGGTCTCTTTCCCTGTTGAGGTCATACTGTGCTGTGTTGTGTAGCAACAAGTGAAGGTCCACTTGTCCTGTCCTGACAAGTTCTGCTGAGATGGCCTGCAGACACTATGCCTTGTCTGAAAGTGACCTGTAACTTTTTGCATATGACAAAGCTTTCTTTACTGCAGCAGCATTACCCATGTAATCCAAGGTGCAGGCAGGTGGGTTGTGTGAACCCAGGAGCTCAGCCTACGCCAATCAGGCTTCAGTGCTATGATCAGCTGGGCTGTGGGCATAAAGCATTTTCCCAAAGCTTGCTGAAATTGGTGGCAAATCCTGATGAGATTATTCCAGGTTTTTTTGTGAGTTTTGCTGAAGACCAGAGTGACTCTTTTCTTACTTACTGTGCCAGGTTGGAAATAAGGACATAACAACATGCAGATGACACAAACAAAAGGAAGGAGTGGAAGCTATAGTGATGAAAAGCCCAGAGTATCCGATCTGGAGATGACTAGAATAAGCACCGAGGTCTGAATGTTAAAGTTTTGGAATTATTCCACTGATTCCAATCTGCAGAATTAGCCTTTACTGTAATTAATCTAAGCACTCATTGGGAAGGAAGAAAAGTTAAAATCACTGTAATTTTATGTAAGTAAATGAAAAAACAGAAACTAAAAATTAAGCAGAAACTTAACCAGAATAGTTTTACTATTGTTTGAATTTTCTAATTCTCACTGAATTTTTCTTTCTAAACTACTTAAACAAGCAGTGTCCCACTCCTAGTAGTTATCATTACCGTGAACTAATGCACAAGGAAATTAAGACGCAGAGAGATAGACAAAAATTGTTGTAGGCTGCATGGATTTGCTGTAGGACTGAACACATTACTTGTTCCTTTTTTTTTTAACAGCTACACTATATATAATTTTCCAATCAGTTGCACACCATAATTAAAAGACTTGCCTCCCTTTTAAACCTGATAATGTTAGTTGTGGAATCATACTGCCAAATTCTGTTTAGATACCAAGTAAAGTAAATTAAAGGAGTCTGTAGTGTGGATAATTTCACAGATCTCAGTGCTGACCTTTCAGTTTCCTGAGCCACAGGTGTTCATGGGAAAAAGCTCTCAGAGCTCTAGTAGGCAGAAATCCACCTTAAGAAAAGCATTTCTCTAAAGAAACGCTGGTATTGAAAGCCGGATTTCCATTCAGACAGGAAAGCTCTTTTCGAATGATAAAAGATAACGAAGTAAACCTTGTGGAGGGCAAAGAAAGGGACAATTATACCAGGTGTAGTGCTCATTTAACACATTTGGTATTGTGATTGTGAAACATTGATGAAACCATAAAATTATGAGATCAGAAATTATGGAATTATGGAATGCTACTAACTGCACTCCTTTTTTATTTCTTTGACCTGCATTTCCTAAGCCAACTGTGTGGGCGTAGCTATATCCTGACTGAAAAATTATACTTTAGGATCTGTTAATATGGTCGGGGTCCATACTGTTTAGCTGTTAATGAAAAACAAACAAAAGCCACTTCTGTCAGACTTAATTATTCACAACAAACACAAGGTCCTGGGGGTTTTAGTTGTTTGGGGTTTTTTGTAGAAGCACCAAGTCCGTATTTAAGGAAAGATAGCTTGTGTGATCCTCAGAAAGCAGCAGAAAATAGAGCTACACTGGCTTAGACTAGCTAAACACACAATCCATGAATCCAGGCTTGGTGAAATCATGCCTGATACTACAGAATAAAGCAGTGAACATAAAAATCACCCCACAGAATTGTCAAGAACCAAATGTGCTTTGCTCCCACTTAGAAACGTAAAGGTGCTAATTCATTTAGTTGTGTGTCCCATCTTGTCCATCCCTCCCCTTTCATTTCTCCCACTGCAAGTTTGGTTTCTAGTCTAGTTTACTATGTCCTATGCCCTTTGTCCTTTCAGAGCTAGCTCTGAGAGCTAAGCATCTGACAAGCTGAGATCACTGACTATCACAAAACAACTCACTTGGCACAAAGTTCCCTCATTCTCAAAGGCTGTTAAAAATACCTCTTGTGTCTTGCTGATCACTTGAGGTGAAACATTATTCCTCTGGGCTATTTCCCCAACACACACTACTACAAAACAGAGCACTTCAGGACCTTCATTAACACTCTGAGTGCTCTGGTAACTAGCTGCAGTTTCTGTGTTTTTTTCTTCATTGAGTTTGTGTTCTCTGGTAACTTCCATCACCTTTTGCAGTTCTGCTTTTACATTCATTCTTTTTGTTTCTTCTCTAATTTCCTGGTTTTTTTCTGAAACTAAGTTATCTTATATTTCTGGGGAGATAAGTTTAGCAAAAACACTCTGGAAATGTAACCAGAACTTGTGCTTTATAATCTAACAGAAATTTTTATCTTTCACCTCAATCTTAAATATTTTCTTCAACTTTTTCTATTCTTAAAGTAACTTCTCATTTTGAGAATATATTTGAATATGTATGTCATCTTAACCTGAGTGCTTCTCTCCTCTTATTCAAATTTTGCTATAGTGTGCAAAAAGCATCTCCTCTTTCTACAATAATCAGTTCTTGTCTTGTTCAGGCATTCATTTTGCTACCTAAGGTTTCCAGAAAATCTTCATAACTCTCTAAATAGAAAATAAGATGTTCTGGCAAACTGCTTGCTTCATTCTGATTTATTCTCCTCTCGGTAAATTTCAAAAGACTGCACATTGTCCTATAGGACAAGAGGGATTCCCAAGTGATCTGAGGTCAGAAGGAGTTAGATGTATCCCTTTTAATGACAAATTTTATACATTATATTAAACAACTCAGTTCAAGGTCTTTTTTTAATTTTCCTGAAATTAGTTCTCTCTTCATTTTTTTAAAAAAAAAATAATAATCTGTCCTGAAGTTTGAAAACATAGGCTTTTTGTTTCTGGCTTCCTTTGGACTTTAAAAACGTTTGTTTCTTCAAAGACCGTCATAAATCTTTGTCAAAGAGAGGGAGAGACATAAGAAAGAAACATTGGAAATAACTTTTTGGCTCTCTTCTTTGCAGAATTTTTATCATTTTCTGAAGAGCTCTCCCTGGATAATTCATTTATCAGCATGGTAGTTTTATTGGGGTTTAATATATTGTTTTATTCATAAATGAGATAGAGGATAGCTGTGTGGAAAACTTGTTTATTGACTGACAGTGGTGGTTGCAGCAGTACGGTTCTGTACAGAGAAGGGGATGCAGAGAAAGTACAAATAGTTTGTTTGATCCTCATTTTTATGTTGCTCCAGTTTTGGCTGCCCTTCTCACTGCCCACAAAAAGGATGGCCACATCCCTACGATTTTTAAGACCATCTAATTTTGTTTATAGAGCTCTTCAATCAGAAGGTCACCGTAGGTGTCTGCTCCGGCTGTTGGTCTGTTATTTACCTCCACTGCATTTACACTCACACCGCGTCCTCTTCTATATACTTGCAGCATTCCCCTAACTGGTGACCCCCAGGGAGTCGTTTGCCACTAGAGGTTCTTATATAGGTTGAAAGTTCAAAGGGTTTTTCATCCCTTTCATACATGCAACTGCACCTTGGAAAGAGGCCAAGAAAAAGGCACTCCTTTCTTCTGTCATGGAGACAGATGTCCCCTAAAATCACACAGAAGATACAGCCTGCACTTCAGATCAGTAGTCAGAGTGTCTACTGTTTCTTCAGACCACTGGTGTTATTTGGGTAGCATAGAGTGGTCAAGATTTGAAGTATAGTGAGGGGCAATGGGGGAACCACCAGGAGGGAGTAACATCCTACAGCCTCCAATGGAGGCTCTGCTGTGTTGCAAACAGTCCAGCTTTCTGCCAGCCTTGCTCTCCTGTGGGAGCTGGTGCAAGAACTCTAAATTCTGAATTTACACAAGGAATGAAGCAAGATCTCTGGGTGGAAATTAATGAGTCTGGTTCCTATTCAAAGCAATGCTTCTTGTCACCTGTATGATAAAATCGGGTTCCAAATAAGCAGAGGCATTTTCCCAAACAGGACCAAAAGCAGGCTTCCTGCCATCCATGTGCACCTGAATTCCTGCCACTTGCAGTGAGTCTGCAATCTGATTGTCTACTGACATTTCCAAGCCTTGCTTGTCACTTTTTTAGCAAACTTCATCTGGATTTCAGGTTGCCCATAAAACTAGAAAGCAGGTTTAGTAGCAAGAATTTACTATGTGAACACTTAGTTAGAAGAGACCTCACTGGGTCCCTTTAAAGGAGAACTTTGACTTCAGATTGAGTAAATAAGAGCTTCTACCTCTTTTCCTCATGAAACTTCATTGAAAGTATGAACAGTAATAAATCAACAGCTGAGAAAAATGGTAGTGTACAGCTGGGCTCCACTCCTGCACAGTAATGACACTGGAAAAATCACACACATTTCCCTTTCCCTTCTGTGTAAATTGACCTTGTAAAATTTAAGCTATTCACTCCCTTAAATGCCTTTTAGTCCTGCAAAATCCTGTGCAAGGTTCAGTCTATGGAAATGCGAATGCCAAAACAGGAGAGGAATTGTTTGAATATAATGCAGAAAATATTGTGTCAAATCCAGCTCTGTTTTCCCTTCCTCCTACATGAAAAGATAAGCTCTGCTTGTTAAAATGTTCAACTTACACATGCAAACAGTTAAAAAAAAATCTACGAAACTGTGGTTATGCAGAGGACCTGGCACCCACATTCACTTGTCTAATGTATGCTGACTGTTCATTTATAAATATTATGATAGCCAGAGGGAGAAGTCCAGTGTTTATTTCTGGGGTATTTTTCTTACTGGAGGACCCAGTGGTGTTTAGATTTTGTGAGAGAACTTCTACTTATTTCAGGGCATAAATTAATCCTAAATTTGCCATGCCTTTTCCTTGAAAACAAATGGGTATTATGAGAATGTTTTGCTTGTGTTTTGACCTTTCTTCAAGCTAGACAGCTGAAATAATTACTTACTCTACAGGCAGACATTTCTAAGTGAGACACCTGACTATTTCTCTTATTACTTAATTACAGCTCTCCCTCTCTCTAGGAAGAAGCAAAGGGGTTTTCTCTTTTTCTTTTTCTTCTTCTTTTTTTTATTTTCTTAATTACAGAGCAGGTGACGGGTCAAAAGGTGAAGGTTATACAAGCTGATTTCACCAAAAATTCAGTATATGAGAACATTGAAAAAAATCTGCAGGGCTTGAATATTGGTGTTCTGGGTAAGTCACTAAGGTCTGTAGATTGAAGACTGTTTTATGGCTGTAGTGCATTAAACAGCGTACTGTATAGATAATGTGTCATGAAAACTTGTTAGTCAACACTTGAAACAAAGCATACAGCTGCCTAATGTGCTTAAGCATTAGTTATAATAAATAAATTTTAAAGGTGAATTAGGATTCTCCAAACGCTTCCTGTTTCTCGGTACAGTGGCTTCTTTACTGTGAAATTTCTTTTGCCACTTTATAAGCAGCATGCAGCTTGTGGGGTGACTTCTTCTCTGTTTGACCTCAAGGAATTAATTTTCACTGTTGGTTGTTTTACAGCCATGCACAATTCTTATATTCAATCTGATAGGATCCTGTGGCTAACATTAATTAGTACGATCAACACAATAATGAAAACATGGTTTTGGGGGAAGTGTTTTTTTTTTAAAAGACAACAATCCTTTTAATAGTGAAACACGTGGAACCACAAAAACAATACAGATACAAAAACCAAATCCCCAAACTGTAGTAACAGACTATTTTTTCTGTTCCCTGAAGTAAGTACTGATCAGTACCCATGGCTTCAGTGAGAACAAGACTCAGTGTTAAACAGCATTTCATTTCCTATAGAGCTCAAAAGCTTCTGAGCCTCAAGGAGAAACTATTTATTTCACTAGCTGAACTATGCACTTTGCCTAGATTAGGTTCTTATCATTATGTTTCCTTTGCTTAGTAAACAATGTTGGAATGCTTCATAATCCTCTTCCTTGCCGTTTCCTTAATGGACCAGACATAGATGAGGTAGGATTTACTCTGTTAATTTCTATTTCCAGTACAAAAATGAGAAACTGTAATTACACTTAACAAGGGACAGATTTTGCCTCTGCTACAATCAGCATGTATTTAATTGTTTGGTTGAGTGGGGAAAGAACTAGGCCTGAAGAAGCATATTTTGATTTGGATTTAATGCTCAGAAGAGCTTGCAGAAGAAAAAGACCCATAGATTTCAGCTAAATTACAGCAAGCACTCGGCAACAGAGGGGAAAGCACAGCTGGCCTGGTTGTAGCAGGGGTCAGCAACTCTTCTGGCTTCCTGCTCTCTTACCATGAAATGAGGTCCAGCCTGGTCACAGCCATAGCTGAAGCGTTGGGTTCTTATTAGTATTAGTGAAACTTACTCTTTTTTGAACACCATTGCTTAAATGGGGGGGGAGGGGAACAACCCCCCCCAAATCCCCAATGCCTCACCTAAGCACACTTTACTTTGGTGGGGGGAGGAAGATAAATTTATAGAAGTACAATAATTTGAGAGGATTAAGGGTATGATCAAGTTTTTGTTGCCTTATTATTAGTTACTTCTGTAGTATTAACCATGAAAAAAAACCCCAGAGCTTTAAAACTTATTTCTTGTTAGCATGTGTCTTGGGATTCATTGAATCAATGTATCATCATCTACTCCAAATCAGAGATTCCCTAAGTGGGCTGCTTCCCTCAGAGCCGCAACCATACAATGGCACCTCTGCTGCTACTATGACTTCTGTTTCATTGCTGGGTCTTGAAGGGATATCTCTACATGGCAGTGCTTTTGCTGCAGATATTCTACCTCTGTCACTGAGAGACACTCTGTCTCAGCATGGCACATGTGTAATTTGTTGTCCGTTTGCATCCAGCTTGGTTTGCTCGTGCCATCACTGCCTGGACACCGGCATTCCAGGTTTAGCCATGTGTAAAGATGTGGCTGAGCAAAACAGAGGGCACAGAGTCAAAGGAGTGCAAAGCAGATTTGAATAACATGTTTAAAATAAAATGAACCAGGGCTTACCTGCCTTTGAGTATCCCACATCATTGGCACAGTTAGTTGGAGTGATAGTCAATTGGCAGTGGCAATCGGAGGGAAGCAAAACAACTCCAAATGCAACTGCCACTTGAAAGCTTTTCAGCTGAAATTACTAGTTTTGTTACCTAGGTAAGCTACAAACTCCCTGAAGTTAACTATGAACTTACTGTTTTCTTGATTCCTGCAGAATCTTGTCAACTGCAACATTATTTCTGTTATAAAGGTATGTGACACATCTATCTTACATCTATAATTACAGAACTGTGAAAAAAAAATTAGTCCCACACAAGAGTGACCCACTAATTTTCTCCTGTATTTTCATTACATTTATCCACAGTTATGAGTGGGAATCTCAGCATTATTTTAAGGCCCCCATCTGTTTCTACTGCCTGCGAAATATTTTTATCAGATCTGACTGAAAACATTTCAACACAGTTGCTTGATTGAGCCACGCTGTTATGCTGCAGCTGAAAGATTTTGCATAAACCATTTGGATTGGGAAAATGGGGAGATTTGTTTCAGAATCAAAATTTTGAGGACAGGAGTATCTGCAGTTTGAGTTTTTGTACAATATGTGCCTTTTTGACAAAATTCTCTTCTGTAAAAATGTTTTTGTATGAGTGCAGGACAGAAACATAAGGAGTTGGCTTCCAGTTCTATATTGTTACCTGTTGGTGTTAATTTTGGCTGGATACTTCCTTTACAGGAACAGGTGGTATTTCATGCTTTCCACCTCTAATTAAGATTTGTATTGCTCTGCTGTTTGCAAGCAGCATGTTAACATGAACAAGAGCAGAACTAGAGCTTTGTAGTTCATCTCAGCCTTGGCTAATATCTTTCTAAATGAAAATTATTAACAGATGTTCATCTTTCTTTGGCTAGCAAACTCTACATCCCACATTTTTACTGCTGCTTAATGACTTCAAATAATAAATCACGTTCTATCAGTCAATTGAAACAAATTCTTCCATGAAATAGGTGGTGAACTTTCTTCCCCTGACAAAAACTCAGGCAAACATTATCAGTCTGGATACAAAAGGCTTTTCTCTTTATAATTTCTCACTTTACACATACCCTTTCTGCTTCACCAAGGCCTGGGCATTGCTTTTCCTAACTGCTACAACATTTCTTTTCAATCTTTCATGAGCATTCACCTTCCTTGAAAACACAAAGAAGAAATTATGCTCCTAACCAGCATCCCTCAGGGTTAGTTCCAAATAATCTCTAAATCTGATTGGGCTTTTTCTTCCCCCTTACCCTGCCTTGATTCTTGCTAGGATCCTGCTCAAACTTCTTGTAGTGGAATACTTGAGCTCCAGGTATACCTGGGTCCCTCACATACCGGCAGGGTTTTCAGCTCTGCAAAAGCAGGACATTTCCCATGTTTTCCCTTTACTTGGAAATTCCCCTTCACCCAAGCTACTATGACCCACCTGCATCACTATTCTTTCTGAAAACAAAGCTTGTAAACCCCAACCTGATCCTACTATCCTGTTGGGCATAATGGCATTGCTGAAAAAAACAAGGAACCAATAAGGACAGAATTAAGCTGCATCTCTGGCACTACTTTTCATTGCTACCCTTTATAAGTCGCACTCTTATCTAGAGAAGATTCATACACTGAATGTTAATAGTATGAGTGTGAATTCCTTGGGACTTAGGCTTACTATTAATAATACTCTCCAAATACAACAAACACAAGCAGATTTCTTACCTAAAAATTGTTTTAATTGCACTTTCAAAGTCACAAGTGTGCTTAAGTCTGTTGTTAAAATCAGAGTGGATAGTTAAATAATTAGCATAAAAACTAATCTAACACTCTCTTTAGTAGCATAAAAGGGGGTTCTTTTTCCCTTGATTTTCTGCTGTTTGTGGTCCAGTTAGAGCCAGAAGTGAAAGTGCAAAAGCACTGAGGTTGACTGTCTCCTTACAATTCAATAGTGAAGAATGATGAAATTCAGATAGTGTTGAAAAGCTTTGGATAAGTGAAAGACTTTCACTAGTTAGAAGATTAACCTTTGGATATTTTTGAAAACTCAGATGATTTGGAGGCCACTGGAATTTCTAAAATGTTTGCCAACATTTTGAATGCACCACATTTTAGTGATTTTAATTGTATACATGTGGCTGGGGCTTGAGCAAGTGGGAATCTTGTGAATAAAATAAGAGTTGAAAAATGCAGTCAGAAAGAGGGAGAATTGATATAGTTTTTAACATATTTGTCTTACAGATGACAAAAATAATTTTGAAACAAATGGAGTCACGGTAAAAATATTTTTTTCTAGAACTTTCAAAAGGTTTTAGCTGCAGTTTATTCAGTGGAAGCTATGCTTTTCCACTATTAACTTCTGCACTTTACTGTATGTCAATCAGTAAGGTTTTATTCTGTTGCTGTTATTGCTATGTGAATGAATGATAGGAACTGCTACAAATTGTCAGTCAACTGCAGAGCAAGACAGAAAACATAATATATAAGTTTATGTCCAGTGTTGAATGACAACAACATGCTGGTGTTGCAGCAACAAAACAGCGTGTGATGGGTCCTATATTAAACAGGAAAAGACTTTTGAAGATATTACTATATTCTTCTATGAGTGGTAACTGTACTTGGAATAACAGTTTTCAAGCTCTGGAAATAACTGTGCTACACCAGAGAGTAATTCTGCTGAGCAATTAAGTGTCCCTTTCCTCCACTTAACACAGTGTGTATTTTAGACATGGGGGTCCTTAAACAGGAAAGTAAAGTCATCAGATAGAGTTTCTAGAAAACATTTTTAACTACTGCTTTTTAGAGGACAGTGCATGCTTTTTGCTTTGGCAACAAAATAAGCTCTTATTATTTAACTGTTCTCATGTTTTTGTTCGTTTTTTTGGGGGTGGTTTTTTTTGTTTGTTTGTTTGTTTTCATGGTTGTTATTGAATTAATTGTTTTCAGTGATTTGTACAGGGAGTGGTGAATAGGGAAGCTAAACCAAAAGATGAATGAAGCAGGAAAAAAGGCTTGCTGGCTAATGAGCAAAGGGAACCTAACAGTTACTTAAGAGCCTAAAATTTTTCCTCTGATGGCAGATGTACTGTAGCATGTACGGTGTTCCCATGGTTCTGATTGCACTAGGCATTAAAATTTCACTTTTGACATTATTTCTAGCTGGTTTGTACTTAATTGCACCTAACTAAACCATAAAAATTGAGTCTTTTGAAAATGTGGTCTACAGTATAATAAGAGAACTATGGCTTCTGGGGGAAAAGAGTTGTTTTCAACTTGTGCAAGCTTCTACTCTAGTACTGTCAAACATAAACTGCATGTAACTGTTTCAATTAAATTGCAGACAAAAAGGTCTTATTCTGAATCTCTCTTCTGCTCTGGGTACTTTCCCTTGTCCATTATACACAATGTATTCAGCTTCTAAGGTAAGTCATTCACATTGCTTTGCAAATAAATCCCCATCAAGTGTTTACCAAAGAGTTTCTATCAGCAACACGGGGTTGGGATTTCAGGGCATAAATTAGTGTTCATCCCCTGAATAATGAAGTGATATAAATGGGCACTGGCTGAGAACTAAGAATCAGTGAAGCTATGTAAAGGAAATCAGCTGAAGGTATGTCTGATACTTAAAACATCTTTGCCTTTCATTAAGTAATATTATATCCGTGCTCACAATCTGTACTCATTCTGGGGAAATGGTTTTTACCAGTCTGGCTTAGCTAGTTTACTCAAAATCATAGATGCACCAAAGTCCTAGATTTTGCTTTTGGAACCAAGTATAAAATTCCTCGTAGATGTATGGTGAGTTGCCTGACTTCATGGATTTCACTTTGATATTTTGTTCTGAATTAAAGCCCCAGAGCTCATAAAAATGAGGACTGAATGATTTCTGTTGAAACTCCAAAAGTAATTCTGTCAGCTAAGGTTTGCTCCAAATTAAAATTTCTAAAAATATTTGCTTGAACATAGTTAAAGTTCAGCTTGGCAAGAGAAAGCTAGTTATTCTTGGTAAGAAATTCTAGTCTTCCTTTTCATCTTTCTCTTTTTAATATAAGTTTCTCTTTACTCCAGGCTTGAACTACATTCAACCCAGACAATTCTAGCTCCTTAAAAATGTTTAGTTCATGTTTTTTCAAAGTGATACAGTACAGTGCTTGCATTATCTTGATATTTTTTCATTTTTGGGTATCTCTGACATTTGTTTCTTCTTAAATGTAATTTTTTCTTTTGCAATGTCATGAAAGGAAGCTATTTTACTTGTCAGCATACATTTCATAAACTATCACAATGCTGCTGGTGTTTAAATTGTAACACCCACCAAATGATGGCTTTGAAACTCTGTTGTATTTTTCTCCTTATAGTAGGATGTTTATATTTTGAATTACGGAGGAATGATCCACCATTACCAAGTTTCTGAATATTTCTCAAAGATCTAACTCCTAATACCAGTCTTAAAAGAAACTCAGCTTTTACTCAGTGAAGTTAATATGTGTGTACTTTTCATGGTGTGGAGAAAAACTCAGGCAGATAAACTCAGAAGGCTGAAGCTATACTCTACCCTCCTCCATATTCCCAAATACATAACTTCGAAAATTGTATTTGTAGGCTATGCTATTAAATATATACTAAAGGCAAGAGTTGTATTTCAGTCCCTTTCTTATTGCAAGAGAAGCACAATGTAAACTTTGAACTGGGAAGGCAAGTGCCACCCAGAGATGAGACCCACATGAAACAATATCTAGAATAAATGGGACTCAGACATTTATATCTCCACATTGTCATAAAAGTGACAAAGCTTTCAGTCTAGTCTGCAGTGGTACTTCTTTAATGTCTATTGGGCCAATGCAGATAAGAAGTCTGTCTAACCATTGCCCATGTGCACGAGCAGAAAACATACCTTGAAGAGTTCATTTAGCTGTTCTTTAGCAGTGCACTGTGCCTTAAGTTGGATGATGCTTCTCCATTTTGTTGAGGGGCTGTTCACACATATTTGTGAAGGTACTTAGTTTCCTATGCTAATGTTATTTTGTTTTATTTCATTCTAGGCTTTCATAAGCACTTTCTCTAAAGCACTACAAGCAGAGTATAAGACAAAGGGAATTATCATACAGGTGATGCTATTATCTTGCCATATTTGCCTTCATTTTTACAAATTCTTCAACAATATATGAGATGCCTTAATGTGTGTAGTGTAGCTGTCCTTGGTGATGTGCTGAGATACCCTATCAAAGCTTTTTTACTTCCTTGTATGCAGCTGTAGGCTTTTTTCCTCATTTCACCATAGTATTATTACTTATTCCACATAGTGTCTTAATCCATTGAAAATATCTGTTATAATTCACCAGATACTGTAGGATTGTGCAGAGTGAATGGCCTTATCTAAATGCTAGATGACATTACATTGTTGTTATAATTTTTTGTTTTAGGTAGTTGCTCCTTACGGTGTGTCTACTCCAATGACAATGCATCAAAAACCTGGTCTTATTACAAAGACGGCAGAAGAATTTGTTAGTGAATCATTGGACTATGTCACCTTTGGAGATGAGATTTTTGGATGTTTAGCCCATGAAATGCTGGTAATTACACTTGATAGTCTGTAAATGGGTCCCAAAGCCTGCACCAAGGCTCTCTGAGCTCTGCTCTAACTAATTACAGAGATCTTGAGGTTAGACATCAAATGAGAAACAGTGAACAGGTCATTAAGGCTGGTATATTACAAGGAAAAAATGAAGGGAGGAATACAGAAGTAAAGCACACTGCTATCAGCACAGTGGGGCTTTCTTTACTTTTACATCTTGAGCTCAGCTTAGTTTGATGTGTGATTAGTCTTTATCCTTCCTCCGGCTGCCTGTTTTCATGACCCTGTTAGGAATATTTCTGAGCTCCCTACTCCCTTACAGAAATTGGCCAGCAGATTCAAAAGTTAATTAGTAGTGGGGAAGGGAATGGACAGAAAAACAGACTGTACTATCACATAAGCATGATTTCTTTAGGATACCAAAACAACAAAACAGAATCAATATTTGTACATGGTAGCAGTTAACGATGAGCATTTAATGGAACTATAGGGATGTGAACAGATTTGCTGAAAACTGAGAGAAATGAACATTTGCCTCTAAGAGAAGCATACGTACTAAAGGTATAAAGTAAAATCTTTGCATTTACTGTTTTCTATGACTTTTCAGAACAATAGGTCAATTTCTTCCAAGAGGTTCCTGTAACACTTTGCCTTTCTGTTGTTTTTGCTTGATTATTCTGAAGGCATGTCTCCTGCAGTTCGTCCCTTTATGGGTGTTCCACAGTGACAGACTTCAAGAAGCAGTACTGCGTACATTTACCGCTTACCTGAAGAAGAGGTGGAAGAACCCCTGAAAGAGTAATTTTTTTTTTCAGAAGGCATAGACTGAGAAACCTTGGCAGGACATATTTTACTGTGTCTCTGTGTATAGCTCCATCCAAATCACCTATTAAGTGATAAATGATTAGATCTAATCAATCTAGTAAACAAATTCATTCCTGTCCTTTTCCACAGACCATAAGATTTGCTAGAGCTGCTCCAATTACTTCTGTGGACTCTAGATAGGTTCTAGGAAATTTCTGTTATTACTTTAGCACAAGCTTGGAGGCCACAAATATTTATGCTTATTTGATGTTCATGAATAAAACAATAATTTTCTTCATTTCCAGACTTGTTCACAGTGTATTTTGATGCTTTCAGCGAACTTTTTATGTCTTTGGCTTCTTCTGAAAAATCAAGGAAATCAGCAAGAATGAAAAAAGAAAGTGTTCGGAGTGTAAAGCACACACTGGACCTTTGGAAGTCTGTAACCATAAAAAAAATGTGTTTCTGTGCAGAGACTGTGGATGTTTCATTCTCTGCAATTTCTGATTTAGGCTGTAGAATCTGGGGGCATTGGCAAAAGTTAAGCAGTAATTCTGTATTCCTGAATGAATCCAGAAGTCAAGTCTTTTGATTTTAGATATGTATGAAGATTACACTGTTTGCTATTGAAAGGTATTTCAATGATAATGCAGTCATTGGATACAGCCAGCATGGATTCAGAAAAGGAAAGTCCCTTATAATCTGATATTGTGCTATTATAAGCCTACCTGCCTAGTTAATGATAAGAAGGTGCTGGACATAGTTTTTCTGGATATTAGTAAGACTTTTAATGTTGTCACACATGGCATCCTTCTGGACAAGTTGCCTAGTAGTGAGATGAGCAAGTACACAGTGCGCTAAGTGAAGAACTGGGTCAGTGGCAGGACTCCGGAGATTTTAGTGAGTGGGGTTACGTCTGGCTAGTGATCGTTCACTAGCAGCGTTCTCTAGGGCTCAGTTCTAGGGCCAGCTCTGTTCAACATGTTTATCAGTGATCTGGATGCTAGAGTTGAATGCAATGTTAGCAAGTTCACTGATGATACCAAACTGCGAGGTGCAGGTGCTGTTGATTCTTTCAAAGGACAAGAGGCCTTTCAGAGAGATCTAGATAGACTGGAACATTGGGCAATGAATGTCATGGAATGTAACAAGAACAAATGATAGGTTCAGTGCCTGGGACACAACACCACCAGACACAAGTACAAATTCAAAGAGGAGTGGCTGGAGAGCAGCCCTGCAGAAAGAGATCTAGGGCTGTCAGGTGACAGGAGGTTCAATGTGAGTCAGCAGTGCTCACTGGCAACCGAGAGGGCAAACCACATCCTGGGGTGCATCAAACACAGCATAGCCAGCTGGTCAAAGAAGGTGATTATTCCTTTATATTTAGTGTTGGTGGAGACTCACCTTGAGTACTGTGTGCAGTTCTAGGCCCTGTGATTTAAGAAGGATGTGAAGGTCCTTGAACACATCCAAAGGAGGGCAAAAATGCTGGAGGAATGGCTGCTGAGAGCTTTGTGTTTGCCTAGCTTGCAGAGAAGTAGACTGAGGGATGACTTCATTACTCTCTGCAGATTCCTGAGGAGGGGACATAGAAAGGGGTTTGTCGATGTCTTCTCACTGGGATCCAGTGGTAGGGAATGGTTCAAAGCAGCACCAGATGAGAGGATAGTAAAACACCAGAACAGGCTTACTAGAGAGGTGATGGATGCCTCATGCCTGTTAGTGCCTTAAAAGAAAAGCATTTGGAAAATGCCCTTACTGATTTGCTTCAACTTTTGATCAACCCTGAACTGGTCAGGCAGTTGGATAAGATGATCATCATAGGTCCCTGCCAACTGAAGTATTTTATTCTGTTGTAGTCTAATCTAGTGTAGTCTAGTCTATTTATTCAGATGTACTTCTGTTTGTTAAAACCCAGGAATTTTAATGCATCTTCTCATTTTGCGGGTTTATTTTATTTCTGCATTCCAAAAAGTCTTTTTGTAAAGCTGCATTAAGATAGGAAAGACCTTATTAATAGAAGTAAGTTAATGTTGTTGGGGTTTGGCCAAATGTGAGGAAGAGTTTCTGTAATCTTGGCTACACAGGATGAAAAGGAATCACAAAATGCATCCTCCTCACTCTAGAAATCCCTGTCTGCTGCATTCAGCCTACTGACATGTACAGACAACACCACAGAGATTTTTGATACAACACAACAGGGTCTTAGCTTTCTGCATTTGCCTCTTACCCATGTTACTGTAAATCTCCAAAAGAACAACTAAGGACTACACTGAGATCTCTGAACTGAAATAATGAAAGTTTTTATACATAACATGATATGTATCTTTCCCATAGCAAAATCAGATTTGGTATAGGTCTGCGAAGTCATAAGAATTTGCCTTATTCACAATGGTTCCCAGGTCCTTCCATTGAATTCAGTGTGGCTGCTTGTACACTTACATTCTTTCACGCTGGAATTGGACAAATAAGTCTCTTAGAGAACAGCATTGCTAAACTCCTTGGCTCACACCTCGAAGACTGAAATGTTATTATACTGTAAGCATTTTATATTTCTGGTTTTGAATTTTTTTTCAACCTTTGAAACAAACATTTTGAATCCTTTTTCTATGTTACCCTTCCATCTCCCCCAACAAATCCCCAAATGAACCACTCACAAATATTAATTTCATACATATTTAAGAGCATAAGGTCTAATTAATACACAATGGCATGGTTCTAGAATTTGATGCTTTCGGGAAAACACAAAGAAGCATGGATCTTGATAAAATTATGTAACTGTCAATATTATAATTTCTTTCTTTAGATGGGATTTTAAGTGTGTCTTTTGACTGGACTGAAAGTTAAATCTTGTTTTCGAATTAGAAGTCATACTCCTGAAGGATATTATTAAAAGCATTGGGATGTGGGAATGCTGCAATGCTGCGGGAATGCTGCAATGCTGCAGCAGCTGTGTGTACTTGGGAGGTTGTTGCTGTGTGGAACTTTCTCTAGTATCACCCCAAAACAGAATAGCTCCAATTACATTTGCAGGGGATAATTTTAATAAATATAATTTCCAGCTCTCCAAAGAAATTTTGCCTACTAATTTTAACAGTCTGTGAGCGAAAGCTTTAAATCCCACTTTGTGCATGTGGGAGTATATTTTTCAGGATAGGTTTTCTGATTTTTAAGGAAGGAGTGAGGGAGAGATAGGGAGAGATTTCATTTGGTGTTTTTAATCATCATTAGGAATAAAAGCAGCCGATAATTTTTTTGTAAAATCCGTTCCATGGTTCAGAAGCAAAAATATCACTGATTCTTAGAATATGGAATCCATTCAGTATTTTCAATATGATTTCTTAATTATTTGTCTTATGTTTTGTCTCGACACCAAATGTGGAAATTCTGCTCTTTGGAACAGGAAGACATTTCTTTCTATGACAGTAGAAAATATTTTAAAACTCCTCTTGTACTATATGCCTATTACATGACATAACATTTTTAATAAAATGGCTTCTGTTTTTCTCTATGGCCTCTTATATTTCATGCTTTAATACAAAATAATTCTTCAAATAAAACTACTACTGAATATGGCCACCCAATATGGAAAACATCTAGAAGTGAAAATGAGACATCTCTGCTGGACGTTTCAGTGTTGTTGGTTTGAAAAGCAAAGAATAGGAATGGTTTGTTCATCACTTCATGAAATTGTGTTTTCAAGTAATTAAACCATATTCTTTTAAATGTAATATTTGTGCAGCTGCACAACAAATAAGTACAGAGGGTAATATATGATAAATATTACATGTGGGCCAAAAGCTGAATTCCCTGGGGGAAACGCACATTCAAGGCCTGAGCATGGAATGCAGAGTTTCTGTTTGCCTTTGGTAGAAGTGTTCATTTCTCCATGGATGCATATTTCCAAGCAATAAATTCTCAGATACAGCATGAAATGCAGCGCACGTCTCCTTCCCTTGCTTCTCCACTCCAAAAGCATACCGACGCCTTGGCCACAGACAGCTCTTCGCATGTTTGGTTTACACATGTGAATAGTCCTGGTGCGGTGGTGTAGCTCCTACAGAGCAGTGACTGCTCCTGCTCTGCTGGAGTCAGTCAGGGGTCACTTAGGGGATTCAGTGGCAGCAGCAGCAAAGCCTGAGGATTTCCTTGTCTGCAGCTTGTCATTATATCACATAATATAGTTACACATTACCTTTTTTTTTCTCTGATTTTCACATGAATTACCTAACTCAGGCCAGAGAACACCCTTTCACATTCCCTGCAATGACAAAAGATCTGTTAGTTTACCACTGGAGAAAAATACGCACTTATCTAGCATACAGGGATCTCCGTAACACTGAAACAGCATTGACACAGGCAGAGGTTACTGAGCAATGGAGATCTGATTTCCAAGGTTTACAAGTCCTGTAATCTATGATAAGTGACATTTCCATGCTTCTTGTCTCACTTTTGTTTACAGTTGTGCATGGCTCCTGAGACTTGCAGGCTGTTAGTGGAGTTGAGCAATTGTCTTAGCACAGATTTGTTTCTCCTGAGGAACAGAAGGATCTTGTTACTCACTGTTATTGCATATTCAACCTATTAAAGTAGCCATGTTTTGACCTTTTCACTCATTATTTGCACAATATTAGGCTCAAATCTTGCTGACTTGTAATTTTCAGGGAGCTTTCCCTGACAGTGCATTAGCATAAGAATGCAGAGAGAGATTCCCTCTTCTTCAACCCTTTGGAGGAGTTCATGGGTTGATCAGCCATGTGCATCTAAGCACGGAGGAGAAGCAATTGTGCTCTCTTCTTAATTTTGTAAGCCATGCATCCCCTTGGATTGCAAAAAACAGGTCAAATGATGTATCATCTACTCTTCCTGCTAAACTTGGACCTAGCTGATAGAGAAACGTAAACAGAGGTGGGAAAATGGCAGGTGGAGGAGCAGACCAGCAGGTCAGGCTTTTTGATCCCCCCTGCCTCCCAGCACCTATCAAATGAGATTTCCTGTTTTGGAATGAAATATCGCTAATAACAATAAAAATGCCTGCACACTGAAGTGGGTGGCTTTCTGTGGACTTTGTGGAAGAACTTAACATCACCCCTGTTTTACAGAGTGGGAAGGGGAGGTGCAGACACGTGAAGAACCTGCCCCAAGCCACTGAGAGAAAGGATCATCCCTGGACAAAGAGTGTCTACTCAGCCTTAGCCACACGCCTGGTCCATACGGAGCCTCAGGGATAGGAAGGTCAACTATTGTCTAATTAATTAATCCAAATAATGGCTAACTACTTAACACCAAACCGTTCTGTGCTTATGTTCTTATACCCTGACTCTAGCAGGGAGTTGGAGGAAACACTGCCCTCTGGGCCCTAACTGCAGGGTAATGCCTCCATTCCTCACGGTCATGGAATCATGGAATGGAGAATGTCCTGTGTTGAAAAAGACTTTTGAAGACCATTTGGTCCAACCCTGCTACTGTGATCAGGGATATCTTTCACTAGATCAGTTTGCTCAAACCCCTGTCCAACCTTGCCTTGAACACTTCCAGGGATAGGGCACCCATAGCTTCTCTGGGCAACCTGTTCCCGTGCCTCACCATACTCACAGTAAAAAATTTCTTCCTCATATCTAATCTAAAACTATCCTCTTTCAGTTTAAAGATATTATGCCTCATTCTTATTGGTAAAAAGTCTCTCTCTGTCTTTCTTATAAGCAACTTTTACGTATTGAAAGACAGCAATAAGATGTCCCTGGAGTCTTCTTTTGTCCAGGCTGAACAACCCCAGCTCTCTCAGCCTGTCCTCACAGGAGAGATGTTCCAGCTCTATGATCATTTTCACAACCTTCCTCTGGACCTGCTCTAAGAAGTCCATGTCTTTCATGTACTGGGGACCCCAAAGCTCAACATTTGGGGTCTCACAAGAGTGGAGGAGGACAATCCCCTCCCTCGAACTCCTAACCATTTTTACTTTTATGCAGCCTAGGCTGCAAGCATGCATTGCTGACTCTAATGTAATTTTTGCATCCACTAGTATCCCCAAATCCTTCTCTGTAGGACTGTTTTCAATCCACCAGTCCCCTAGCCTGCATTGATATTGGCGATTACCCTCACCCAGGTGCAGGGTAATCCCATGTTCAGGTAAAGGGAAAGTTGTTAAAGAAAAAAAATTTAGCTAGTCAATCTGCAGTGCTAGTAGATTAAGAAAAATGGTACGTATGCAGTGCAAGATTGCTTTTAACAATACGATGTACCCAATCAGTAGATTACATCAGTGACTGAGTCAAAACCTTACTTTCACAAAGATTGGAGCTCCAAATCTGTCTAGACAAGCGATTTACAACAAGGAGAAAAAAATCTAAACCATTGAATTCTAATGCTGTAAACAGTCTGTTATCAAGACTGGCAATACAGACAGAGCTCTACTGTTCTCAGGGACCACCCACAAGAGAAAGAATTTGATATAGCAGCATGCCTGAAAAATTTATTTGCAATATTCTGGTATGTGGTAACAGCATGAAGGAGGTGTAGGAGTGAGGAATGCTTTGCTGAGGGAGCAGCTGATGGTATTGTCCTTGACAGTGACTGCAGTATGTGTTTTAGAAAATGTCAGTCCTCCTAAAACACAGTAGAAAGACAGAGAGGCTGAAAATGGTCTTCTTGGCTCTTCTGCTGTGTCTGCTCATCTTTTCATTGTAATGGTATTTCAAGAATCACAAAGTAATCATAACCTGTGTGTGAAGTTTCAATTGTCTTTTTTTAATGACTGAAGAGTTTTCTTGGTTAAGAACACACTTGTAGACCCTGTGCAAGCCGTAGTAGCATATATTTTGGTACATTTGGGTTTCTGTGAATGAAAGCATAGTTCAACATTACAACCAAAGTTTTCTGAAGTGAGACAGACTATCAGTCACTGTCTTTGGCTGCAGCAAAAGCATGGCAGACATCTGGTATAGACTGCCCCTTGACATCCCCCTGCAGCTCCTGAGGCAGCTGTGAGACAATGCAAGCTTTTAAACATTTGCAGTCTTGAATATTAAAGCTAGGTGCCTAGATCCATGCTTACATGCTTAGGTCTCCATTTTAGAACAGTATGCATGATTTATATTCAAATTATTGGCCAACTTACTCAGCAAACTGTGAAGGAGTGAAAAAACCCCACACTTCTGACCAAATGCTCCTGGTTTTGATGTACTTTAACTGTTCAGAAATGACTAAAAACAAAAGTATCTGAAATGTTTATTCAAAGAATGTCTCAAACTCAAACAAGCTAAATTTCTCCTGATGTTTCAAATCTAAGTGAATACAGGCATTTGTCATTAAACATGTAGCAAATGGACCAAAAAAGAAGCAACCTGTAGAAGAGTTCTGCCTCTCTCAAATGTTTTCTTTTTTGTTTCCAAGAAAGAAAGCTGAACAAAAAAAGTTCTAGCTAGAGTTACTGGCTACTTGTGCGGTGAAGAAAATCACGGGAAAGGCAGCCAGCCCAAGCGGGCTATTACATTCTTTCCTCCCTTTCTCTTCCCTCTGCCACTCTACAGCCATCAGAGCTGAATGGTACAGAGTGAAGGAGCAGGGAGCAAGGTCACACACAGCTTTACACACCAAAATCCCAATTTGATAGCTTTGCTAGTACACGAGCAAAGTGTAAAAATATGCTGGAGGTAGACCTACTGCAGCTTGTACCTTCCTGAAGTGTTGAGACAACTAGGATTGTTACTCCCATTGAACAGATTATAAGTCTGTTGGGCTTTCCCAGGGAACACTTTGGAAATGTGAAGGACAGAAAAATTCTGTGTGGCCAAATAATGATGCTTGCTACTGCCTGAGAGGATAAAGGTGGGCCTCTTTCAGTACAAAGGCTGACTTCGCTGAAATGCTGTGATCTAGAAGATGTCCTCCTGATACTACTTTGTGAGCACAGTGAGAGTTTGTGCTGGAAAAATATCTTCAGTGAATAGCTCCTTGAAAATTATATAAATGGACATCAAAATGCTACTCACTGTCTTCAAACAGAGAGGTGACCTAGAATTTGCAATTTAAGTAACTAATGGAAAGAAATAATGGTAAAAACATATTCATGCAAATATATATGGCAAAGAAAAGGATGAGGTCAAAGGCAGTTTTGTTTTTGACATGGACTAAACCATACTTACGGGGAAGGGAGAAGGGGGAGAGAGAGGAGTGATAGAGAGAAGTGACCCAGGTGCCTGAGCTAGAGCTATTGCAGGAAATGTGATCTAGGCTGAGGATTGATGCTGACAGAGACTCCGTGTGTGGTCAGAGATGATCATTGTGATCTCTGGGGCAAAGTGTCCTTCCATGAAGGGAATTTAATTAAAACATCAGATCATAAATGTAGGCCAGTACCACTGATACACTATCTGGGAAAGAGATAAATATTGGCACCACATCTGGGCAGACCCAGGCATGGTGAATATGTGTCCTGTGGAGAGGCAAACATAGAATCATAGAAGAGTTTGGGTTGAAAAGGACCTTAAAGATCATCTAATTCCAACCCCCCTGCCATGGGCAGGGACACCTCCCACCAGACCAGGCTGCCAGAAGCCCCATCCAACCTGGCCTCGAACACCTCCAGGGATGGGGCAGCCACAGCTTCCCTGGGCAAACTGTGCCAGCGCCTCACCACTCTCAGAATGAAGAAATTCCTCCTTATGTCTAGTCTAAATCTTCCCCTCTCCAGTTTTTACCCACTGCCTCTAGTCCTATCACTACAAGCCTTTGTAAACAGTCCCTCCCTTGCTTTCTTGTAGTCCCTTTGGGTCCTGGAAGGTTACTATATGGTCTCCTCAGAGCCTTCTCTTCTCCAGGCTGAACAACTGCAACATTCTGAGTCTGTCCTTGTATGGGAGGTGCTCCAGCCTTCTGGTCATCTTCATGGCCCTTCTCTGGACCTGTTCCAACAGCTCCATATCCTTCTTGTGTTGAGGATGCCAGGGCTGGACACAGTACTCCAGATGAGGTCTCACAAGAGAGGAATAGAGGGGCAGAATTACCTTCCCTGACCTGCTGGTCATGCTTCTTTTGATACAGCCCAGGACGCAGTTGGCCTTCTGGGCTGTGAGCACACATTGCTGGCTCATAGAATATCATAGAATAACCAGGTTGGAAGAGACCCACCTGATCATCGAGTCCAACCACTCCTATCAAACACTAAACCATGCTCCTCAGCACCTCGTCCACCCATCCCTTAAACACCTCTAGGGAAGGTGACTCAACCACCTCCCTGGGCAGCCTCTGCCAGTGTCCAGTGACTCTTTCTGTGAAATTTTTTTTCCTAATGTCCAGCCTAAACCTTCCCTGGTGGAGCTTGAGGCCATTTCCTCTTGTCCTGTCCCCTGTCACTTGTTGACGTGAAGCTCATGCTGAGCTTCTTGTCTGTGAGCGCTCCCAAGTCCTCTTCCACAGGGCTGCTCTCAATCACGCCATTCTCCATCCTGTATTGAAACCAGGTATTGCCCACACCCAGGTGTAGGACCTTGCACTTGGCCTTGTTGAACCTCATGAGGTTCTCACAGCCCCACTTCTCCAGCTTGTCCAGGTCCCTCTGGATGACATCCCGTCCTTCCACTGTGGTGACTGCACCACTCAGCTTGGTGCCATCTGCAGACTTACTGAGGGTGCACTCAATCTTGCTGTCAATATCATTGATGAAGATATTAAACAGCAGTGGTCCCAGTATGGCCCCTGAGAAACACCGCTTGTCACAGATGTCCATCTGGACATTGAGCTATTGACCACAATTCTCTGAATTGGCCATCCAGCCAATTCCTTATCCACCAAACAGTCCACCCATCAAATCCCTATCTCTCCAATTTAGACAGAAGGATGTTGTGGGGGACCATGTCAAAGGCTTTACAGAAGTCCAGACAGATCAATTCCATGGGCTGAAGCTGTTTGAAGCAGGATGAGGCTGACCGAGTTCTGCAGAGACGCTTTTGTACTGCTGCCTCAAGGCTCACCCTCTCTCCTTGTGTCACACTGAAACACAGAGGCCTTGCCCGGTCACAGACACTGGCTCTCGGGAAGCAGCAGAGCGAGGGGGAGCGCCTGGCCACTGAGGGGAGCTAGGAGAGCGTGTGACTGAGGCACAGCAGCAGCTCGCCTTGCACTGCTGCAGAAATAAGAAAGCTCAACCCCCCCCCAAAAAAACTAAGAGGGGGGGGGGGGGGCGTTTCTGTTGTCTGAGCACACATGACCTCCGGGGGGCAGCAATGGTCTCGCAATAGAATCCCGGCAGGTCGCCCTTTTATTTCGTGCCCTTATTTTGCTTCTTCTAGGGCCATTGGGAATTTCATGTATTCGTTCAACTTCTCTCTGGAAGAGTATATACAGGGCTAGGTCCCCTCCCCCCCGCCCCTCGCTTTTTTCTTTCGTCAAAACCCAAGTCTAATATTGATTTCAACAGTGTTTTATTTCAGCTGGCAGAACGCAGGTAAAGACATCAAGCCATGTGATCTTTGTTCTCAACCCAACCATACTCAGACCACAGCACATTTCAGCTCTACACAGAAGTGGGGAGTCTGAGAAACCAGAAGAAAGTCCTGCCTTTCACACACATAAGAGTGTGCTGTCCACATCTATAGCTTCTAAAAGAGACAACAGGGCACATTTATGCCAAAAGTCCACTGATGTCAACACAATATCAAAGCAGGACTGATGCTACAGAAAATCAGCCCATAGAGGCACTTCTGGTTCTGTTTTATGTTTGCTCCGTTTGCATACTTTGGTCTAAATCCCCTACATTGTTCTGTTCCTATCCATGGGATAATATATGGCTAGGAGTTGGATCATCTGACTGCTTTATGACCTCTTATCTTTCATTGTGCTCCACATAAGCAGATGCACTTCTAGATCTTGTTCTGGGAGAGCAACCAATGCTATAAGTGATGTTAGCTAAATAAAATATCTTTTGCCTTTGAAGAACATGAATGTTGAACAACTTCTCACTGATCAAAGGTGATTATTTGCCCTTTTTGTTACAGATACAGATTTACTGTTCATTAGTCTAATATTTACAGCACATAAGGCTACTTTAAGCTGTCACTCAAATTTCCTAGTTTGTCTGGCTTTGGTTTTATCTTTTCTTTGACCAGTAATGTGTAGTGTGAAATGATAACTGAGTAGGCACATGGTTTAGTGATGGACTTACCAGTGCTAGGTTTATGGTTGGACCTGATGATCTTAAAGGTCTTTTCCAATCTAAACAATTCTGTGATTCTGTGAGTATTTACCCTCCATTTTATCCTATGCTGAGTTTTTACCTACATCTTCTTTCTACTCTGCTCCATCCCCTATTCTCCAGCCTGTGTATCATCTGCATAACACTGGTTATTTAAGATTATGGTAAACATTTCACTTGAAAAAAAATGGAAGTTCTCAGACATAACCAAAATGGTGTTCACCCTCGTATTTGAGGACAGAGAAACAGAAGGACATGAATATGCACAGGAAAGCGGGAGAAAGAAAGGCAGGAAGAAGACTGGAAAATGAACTAAATTTCAGAATTAGCAACTAGGTATAAGTTGGAGTTCCTTGGGCAGACTGGAAGATGCAAATTTCTTGGGGGGTTTTGAGTGGAGTCAGGGACCACAAAGGCCACGGGGCAAGGCTTTGTGCTCCCCTCAGCAGCACAGCCCAACAGTCACAACAGACCTTTCAGCAGAGCTTTTTTAAGCATGCATCAATACAAATCACCCTAAGCTGAAGAGTCTAGGTCTGACTTTCTAAAAAATAAGTGGTGTTCTGAATCCATGTGAGAGTTATAAGACAAGCAAAGCTTCTAACTTGATTCATTTCAAGTCATCAGATGGCATTATATCTGTTTGAAACATTTGAGTTCTAATTCCTTAGTACGTCAGTATAAAGACCCCAAGTCATTTTATCCAACTGACGGATCTCATCCCAGTGAGTCCAACACTATGTAACATCAATCAAGGGTCTGTCTTTACATAGTTTCTCATTCTCTCTTGTGTTTTCCAATGACAGTATGTCTGGATAACTTAGAAAGAGAGCCTTCTACTGAAGAAAGGCAAGATGCCTGGAAGGTGTGAGCTCTGGACATAACCTTCAGTGGGACAGCCCAAGGATGAGGGCTGCAGACAGAACGAGGAGGAATGTGCTGCAGTTGAGGGTCCATAATAAGAACATAGGAGAGCAAAAGATGGAAATCAGCTTATGAGACCAAAACTTGTTTTCTTGGTAAGGAAGTTCTCCAGATTGTAATGACTAAAAGGTTTGGAAGACGTTTTATGTATATCATACTTGACCACTTGTACCCAAATACAATATGAGTTCCTCAGAATAGATAAACAAAGCATATTCTGCTTCATTTCCAGAAAAGTAACAGTTTTGAAAAGGAGGATGTTTAGTAATGTATTCTGTACAAAAAAAAACCCAGCAGAACTTCTTGGTGTCTGACACAAGCATTCATACAACACAGACTAACTATCCTCACATTCTGATTTTATAGATACAGGCTTTAAAAGGCAGCTTTCTTTCCCCAAAGCTCCACTCATGACATAAATCAATGAAGAGATCAATAAGGATAGTGACAAAATGCCTCTGCTGCTGGTACACAGTAGATGCCAGTTTCTCTTCCTGTTCTCTCTGGCAGATCCCCAGGAATGGCACAGACTGGGTGGCCCAGGAGCTGATAATCACCTTGATTTCCAGAGCTGCCTCTGTTATTAAGCTGTGTCACTGATCCCATCTGTATTACAGAAATGCATCTTCCTGATGAAATCACAGAGGAGTTCAGTAAAAGTTGAATAATGCTCTTTCAATATTGAATAACTGTGTGTGGACCTGGCAGTGCTTGCAATATAAGCATATGGCAAGCACATGAACAACACATTGTTCTCTAAATCTATTGTTATATTTTGTTTCCAACAGTTTCAGTCCAGACAAATACGTTGCTAATAAATGACTCGTGATGGTTTTTGGGGAGAGAAAGATGTTATGGCAGAGGAACATCTTCTCCTCATGCCCTCCCCCCATCTTTTGGGATAATATTAAAGCAATTTAAAATAAGTTTTGTACACAAACAACCTTTTTTTTTTTTTTTTGAAGTTTAAGCAAGTTTGGCAGAAAGAAAGATAACTGCATGGTGTAATAGGAAGCAGGCAAAGTTTATCAGGAGAGATTGTGTCCTGTAGTAGACTCAGGGTTATATTTGGGGGGAAAAAAAAAGGCAGTCTTAAGGGCACTTACATCCCTCTTTATGTCCTAATCTCATAAAAGGTATCGCCTCTCCTGACAAACCTTGACTGCATTTATCCTTGTATCATCATAGCTACACCAACACAACTGTTAATACAATGAATTCATATGCTTGTGGACAACAGACACAGATATCAACTTGATTTTGGTCTTCATTTTAGTGTTTCTAAAGATACACTCTCAGCTCTCTCTAACTTTTTATATCCAGTAATGTTACAGGCTTCACATTAAAAATGAAAATAAGTGTTTGGGTTTTTTTTTATTTTTAGACTTGGATATCCTCCAGTGTAGATGCAGAAACTTTGTTTACCATCAGCAACAAGTTTACTTTTCTTTGTTGCTTCTTAATCACTCTATAGACAGAGTCTCTGGCTCCCCCAGGTGCTGTGCAGTTGTTGCAGTGCTCGTATTCTTAATGCCTTTTAAATGTGGAGTCATTTACTACCTTTTCTCTGAAAGAAGGACCACCTAGCACTGTCTGATATGGTGAGGGTGCTCACAAACACAGCAAGAAGTTTATAGCTGCTTTTTCAGTGCATTTTCAATCTTTTCAGTCAGTATAGACATTCAGCTGGCACATTCATGCCTATGCTGAATGTGACTGACTCCTGAGTTAAGGCTGGTCCTGCACACAGATTTGACCTCCTTTTTGTTATGAACCATCTTCTTATGAAACCTTTATCTTTATTGCAGGATGTTCCTTTCCTCCTGAAGGAAGTAGCGTGAAGGTTAGGTACAGCCTCTCACAGGATCTGAAGTGCTCCCCTCTTGGCCAGGACTCCTTTGTCTGCTTCCTTGAGGCACTCAGGGCTGGCACCCATCTAGGGCATCCCTCCTGCTCTTCTTCTTAAGACTGCTCTTGGGCACTGGTGCTCAGGAACTGTGCTGCTGATCGTGGCCCCACACAGTGTAAGACTGAGCTGTGTAATCTGACATGAGGTGACAGGCTAGACCCTCTGGGGATGAGCATTGATCAACCTATTATGAATGGGTCCAGAGAGAGGAAGACATATAGCCTGCGTATGCAAAACTGGAATTCAGTTTTGCAAAACCTTCAGAAGCTACACTGTGGCAGTATAATTCAGGAGGGAGGCAAATTTCCTCCAGGCACTGGTACACCAGGAGTGAACGCTTTCACTCTGTTGTGTAACAGTCCTGACAGGTCCAGCAGCACCACCTGTAGCATTGATGTAGGTAGGGAAAGCTACACCTCAGCTTAGAGGTCAAGGTAACACCTGGGTAAGCCGAAGCAGTCACAGGGCCATGTAAGTCCTTTTCCACTTCTGAATATACACATGGGCACATGTGTTTCTGGGTGACTAGACCTCTTACCATTCACAGGAATAAAGCACGTGTGAAACATCTGTCATATCTCCCTCTGCTCCACTCCCCTCCACATACATGACATGAATGCAATGAGACTGTCAGGTCATTCATAACAGTGGTTTTTATTACCAAGCAGACACAAAATTATTCATGTACACATCTTGTATATTCACAATTTTTTTTCAGCTGTTAAAAAGTAATAAATATTCTCATGCACCTGGCTGTAACGGTACTGCAATTTTTATGTATCTCATTTGCTTTTCTCTGATAATTTTGTTTAGAAGTACAGGATTGATCTGTAATGTTTTGGAAGTATGACATTTATTTTACTGTCATAGAAGAAAGTAAAAAGACGTTACTGGCTAAAATATTTGCTTATTGAATATGTCAAGCTCAGAGATATTAAAGAAAAGATTGGGCAGCTAATCCTTGGAATTCAGCTCTCTACTGCTGCTGCTTTGATTTGATAATAAGCTGCAAGGATTTTACACCTCTTTTGTATTTGTGGCCCCATTCTTATCCCTGGCACTCTGTAGGTCATAAAACTCATGCCCACTCTTAAAGGATGCCACAGCACAGACTGTACAAAGGGAGACAGTATCTTAAAGTAAAACTCTGACAAGAAGAAAGACAGAAGTGACCCAAATAATGCAACTTCCTCCCCATGTCCCAAATTGAGATGACAGTATCGCAGCCCTATGCTGCCTTGCTTGAAGTGCGCAACGCTTGTGCTGCTCTCACACGAGGGAGACCTTTTTCCCTTCCTGACCACACATCAAGCACTGTAACCACAACAGCACTTAGCAAATCCAAAGTTCAAAATGACTCAAGCTGCAGCTGCAGATCTGGTGCAAGTGTATGGAGAAGATGCTGTAGCTGCCACTGCTACTTGCACAAAGGTATTGGAGAGCTTCCCCACATGGCACGGAATTGCAAATGAGTTCCTCTGAGATTTCTGCTCTGCTGATAGAGCTTCAAATGCCAGAGAAAGGAAATAAATCTGTGGCATCTTCAAATATTTTCCATTATGCTACTCTAAATACATGTGCAATCTGCAGAAAAGGAGTGCCAGAGCACCTGTCATATCACTGCTTAGTCAAGACTAGATTCTGTATTGTTCTTCATCTAGGAAATGACAGATTAATGCTATTTGTTCCCTGTGTATGTCTCTAGCTGCCCTACCTCCCCCAGCTGGCTGTACGGTACACTGACATCAATTTGTAGTTGTGGGAATTCAATATCACTTAGGGAGAAACTGTTACCTTCCAAGATGCAGCTTTTTTTCTTTTGGGACCATTAGGCTTTCCCATTAAGTCCAAACACTGGAAAAAATGGGCAGAATAAATCCTGCAATGATGTAATTTACAAGGTGTGAAGCTTTAGGATGTTAAGATACATCGAAAAGGGTCTCCGCTTTGTTAGGCTCACTCATGTCCTCTTCTTTGACCTTAACTTATGCTAATTAACATGAAGTTTCCTTGAGTCAGGGGAAAAAAAAACACAGTAAAGCATGAAGGATACACAATCAGGAAAACACCTGTGGTATTGGGGAAGAAGGACAGCAGTAAGAGAAATATATCCTATTGAAACATTGTAGTTTAGAGGTGTTTTATGCTTGTAGAGGCGTGGAAGTCTTCTGGACTCCACTGAGATGTTTTCAAAGCATAATAAAAAGTTACACTTCAGTTTTTCATCAGATTGTGTCCAGGGTGGGTCCTGACACAGAATGGCATTTTAGAAATGGCCTTTAAAATCTAATGTGAGATGAAACATAATTCTTCAGGTTTATGAGAATGAGTTGTAAAGACCATGACTGACAGTCTGGCAGAAAGGTCCTGGCAGAGAGGATTACAGTGGATTTTAATAAGACTTTGGAATGTAATGAGGATACTTTTGATGTCTACATATTTTGGTATGTACTTCTCCTTCCATGTAGTCCAGGGTTAATGCTGCAGCATTAGAAATATTGAGTGAGTGATACTATGCACGTGATACACACTTTTTTTAACTGCTGGATTGCCCCCTGGGGACAAGCTACTGAAGAAAACCCCACGACAGAGTATAATCTCACAGCAACAAGATGAGTCAAGAGCATGCATGCATCCAGAGTACATTTCAAAGCATGTTTTGGTAGCCCAAGACTTTGTGCCATTTTGCATCTGCTGAGAGATCCTTTACCTCCTGGTCACTAAATGCCATGCAGGACAAGCCCCCAGCTGACATGGTAGTGAAAGCATAAGTTGCCCTACCTGGCCCCCGGGTGGAATGATGTTATGGTGAATAGAAACTTGAAGCCTTTCTTGCTGCAAATGTCCTGGCCAAAAGGGAAGGGATTCTTGATAACGTAACCATTAGCCAGAGGAGATAAGCTGATCACCAACAGCAGCTCTTCTAAACAACATCACAACTTCAGCAGCAATTATGCTGGAAATTTTTCTTCCTCTTCTTAGGTGGGTGGGATTGATTCATGATGAGGGGCTTACACTGCTAAATTCAGTCAATGCCTTTTGTCTTTTTCCAGTAGGCGGAAGATGAGAAATCTTCTTAGAACAGAGCTTAATCTGTGGAGAAACAAAGAACTCAGTTCAGCTACTTTATAAAGAAACCTTGAAGGAAACTTTTTAAAATTCCTATTACTAAAAGGATGTGAAGTCACAAAATTTTACTAAAGAATTGTTTTCCTTACAAAAGGGCTCTTCAGTCAATAGTTCCTCTCCAAGGTGATCTGAAGCACCTTGGCTTCAATAAGGTCAGATCCTCAAACAATCAGTGCTGGAACCAGTGTGACTACTATAGAATTTGCAGGTGTTTAGTGAGCTCTGTTGTGGATCTGTCTATCTGTGTGCAATTTTGCTGTGTCTTCACAGACATTCATTATTGTGTCTATCAGACAGGACATGGAAGAGATCAGTTTTTGAAATAGTTTATAAAGGAAGACATGATCTACGTATTTTTTTTTTCTTCAACCGGGTTGTACACAGGAGTCCCACTTATTAAGGCTATAAATGGTTTTGCAGTATGCTGACAATTTAAAAGAGGACTATCTCAGCTTCCTAAAGAAGACAAGTGGTCTACAGTGCCATATGACACTTAATGTTGATGTTATTTACTTATCTATTAATCACCATGATGAATTAAAAAAAATATAACCTGAGATTTTGTACAGAAGTTGAAGATTTTGTGTTTGTTTCAACAGAAAAGAAAAACACTACAAATAGAATCTGAATCTTGTCCTTTATATGAGGGTCAGTAGAGCAGAAATACAGTGAAGATTAAATGTATTTCCCTGTCATACAGTCTAGGCTCATCAGTTACTTTGCATTCTCAAAATGAAAGGGCACATGCAATGGATTGCGTAGTAAGGGTTGCTGAGAGTGCAGTCAGAGGGTCATCAGCGTGCTGCTGTGTATGCATTCATTGCTACTGTTGTGCTGTAGCAGAACACGTTCCTGAGGACAGATTTCAGATTTTGCAAAAAAATTCCATATTCCTATAGTCTACCTGTAGGATCAGTTGGGTTTTCAATCACAGGCCAATCAGGAAGCTGGAAAACGTTTGCTGAAGAGGATGGAAAAACATTTTGTTTAATCCCAAAACACAGAGTTTCTGTCAGAGATTTTCCTCTCTTGTAAAATAAACCTGGATAAATTTCTATACAGAACATCACTTCAATATGCCAAAGAAACTTCTCAGATTTTGATTTAGTATACCTAAAAGGACATTTGGTTGGCTAAAACAACTTGATGACTTCAATGTCATTACGGATTACTTATTACAAAGTAAAAATAAGCAAAAAATATCTCCACTGAAAACATGGTTCATCATCTCCTCTATCTAATTGCACTTATTTCTAGATTTATTTATAGTTCATAGATTTTAAGGCCATAAGAGACTGTAATTATCATTTATTTTCACCTTCTATATAACCAAGGGAACATAATTTCCCAGAAAAATTCCTGCATCACATACAATACTCAGACCCTTCATTTGGAAATCTTTCATATATGTAGGAATTTCTATGAAATTTTTAGTGAAGATAATGAGATCCATTCACTGCAAGAAACTTGCAATCCAGAAACGTAGAATCAATATTTGTGGCAGGCCTGTCAGCAGATAACTGCTTTCACTTCTAGTGGATAGCTGGGGTGGATGGGCTGTTTCTCTGATTCCAAGAGCCTTAACAGGATAATACTGTAAATCTGTAACACAGACATTAGTAATACAGCACTGTAGTGGTGCAGATTTAGTGTGAACAAATTTCACATTACAGGGTTGTCAGACATACTCTTTGCTTCTAAAACACAGCGGGTATATTCATGACTTTTGGATTGTCCCAAAGGTACTTTGAAAACTGGAACTCATCTGCTTTTCATATAGATTTCAGCAGTCTTTCTGCCACATCAAAATCTTTAGAATGAGAGCTGAAAGGTCATTTTCACAATCATATATTCAAATGCTTGAGTGGCAGTTTGTATATTAATATGATGTTGCTTCATTTTGTCCTGAATATTCCAGGTGAAGGAATTATGGTTATTCTTATTATGTGGGAAAGCTGTTCATCATCTATGTCTGTATCTACTCTACTGCTTTTCAATCAGATTTTCCACTCTAGCTCAGACTACCTGTGTCTTCTTTATGCCATGGATCCCTGAGGACAAATCAGTCCTCACAGCAACTGAGGAGGATTAATACGGATTAATCTTTTTTTCCTTGATATAGTGAAATAGTAGAAGTCAACTATTGCCAGCCAGACAGCAATATCTATGAAGTACATGGGTATGCCTATATGATTTCATGGCCTGGGCAGAAAATCAGCTCTGTCTGCCCCTGGTTCTGGAGCTTGGCTTTACCATTCATTCAGACAGTTCCAATTTATTCCATTTTGAGTTGTGGTTCTCACATGTTAAGAAATAGATGTACAACTGTGGCTGCACACACATACTGCTTTTGATTTCAACCTGAGAGCTGAGGAAAGAAAGAGCATGGTGTTAGCAAGCAGTCATTAACATTTTGGTAAAGAATATGTACCAAAGAAAGGTATTTTAGTTCAAAGGGAATAGTAAAAAATAATCACGTTTATGTGACTCACTGTCTGAGATGTTTAAGTTTATTTAGATTATTGAGTTTCAGATGCATATGGATATTCATTAACACTTTCCGTACTCAGTGAAGAAAAAAAGCTCCTCTCATCCCATGACAGATGTCTAGCTAGGTCACAAAAATTCCTTCCCATTGACTGCTGATGAAGTTTATCTCAACTAATGTCTAGATGCAGCAGTGTTAAAAGGTTAAGTGCTTATTAATTAGGTAATATATGTTGAATTTGAAGCATTTGAAGTTAGGTGAAATTAGTTTCATTCCCTGTGACTGAGGAAATGAGTATCCTAAAAGCTGCTGAAACTCAATTACAGTTGGTACTTCCCTATCAGGATCCAAGTAGTTAAAAACTCCTTTAAGAGAACTGATAAGTTGATGTTTAAAAGACCCAAGTCTAAACTTATCAATTATCTGATCCTCCTTCAACAGTACATCAGGCTTGTAACAGGACCCAGAGGAAATGGCTTGCTCTTTTGCAAGCTTTTTTGCGAGCTCAGGGTTGAGGAGAATATTTTGCAATGGGTATGGAGAAGATTATGCCATCCATCAGGCATCCTTAATGATAAAACACTCTCACTGTTCTCTCTCAAAAACATAGTATCTGGAGCACCTCTGCTGGTCACAGCTGGCAGAAGTAGAAAATCAAGTAGGAAAGTCCAAAGTTGTTGAGGGCTTTGTAGGTCAAAGTCAACACCTTCACTTCAATATGGAAAAGCAGCAGGAAATCGGCAGAGATCACAGACCATTAGTGTCACATATTGCCATGCTGTGGAGCTGTCAGCAGAAATCCAGCTCAAGGCTTGCTAGAAAAACAACAAATACCTAAAGGTTTGTTTTGCTTCATTTCAGTTGAGTTCTGAGGTTACCAGCCTTTGCAGAATGATAACAACAATGTACATTTTTATAGTCCAGCAGAGTTCAGAGCCCTGGTAAGAAAGCAAAGCACTGCTTGGTCAGCTCTGCACAGGCACGACAGTTCAAGGGTTTGTGTTTATTCCCCTCTCAGCAAAGCTGTTTTCTCAAGAACATCTTTGTTACTTTTTGCCATAAAACAAAAGGTCAGGTTTGATGTTGCTCCTAGAAATGTTCTTGTTGTTCTGTTTGTTTATATAACCCCCTTCTCCCTCCATCTGATTGAGAATGAGCCCTGCTGCTTAATGCCAGCTGCACGCAGGATGGTGAGAAGAATGACAGCCCCCAAACGGGGGCTGGGGAGCTGGGAACACAGAGGGGTGAAGGAAATAAAGGAAAAATAAGCAGAGGTTTGCCTCTGGCCATTTGCAAACAGCTTGTGAGATCCTCACATCACACACATTGCTGTGTAGCCTGTGACATTTCTGAACACACAAGCTGTCATTTCCTCACAAGGAGTCAGCACTGCTAAACCCTTTCAGGCAACGTGGGTGGGCCCCTTAGAAGACATATTGTCTCATCCCATTCAGAAACTGCCCCCTGTCACTGCTGTCCTGGCATGCTGGATGTTTGTTGTTTAAGTAAATAAACTAGCCAGTGTCTCAACTTAGCTGTGCATGCTGTGTATTACCACCACCACCCTTTCCCGCCAGTCCAGGGAAAAGAAGAAAAAAAACAAAACTCAAAACAGCCAAAAGCAACAACAAGATGAAAAAGTTCACAAAGAGCTCCACTGCCACCCACTAAGCCCCAAATAATCAGTGACCAAATGGTGTCATTAAAGGCCCCAACATCCTGTCAGCACTCACCCTTCTTATGGGAAGTCTATGGTGGAGGTAATTTTGAAACTGTCTTTCCTATCTCCTTAAGAAAGAAGATTCTCAGAAACAGCCATCACAGGATACTTTGATTTCCCTTGTTTATTGCAAATGCACCTTCCATATTCCAAGTCTGTGGTCAGCTTCACCAAAAATGAAGGAATATTGATTGAAGCCCTGTTGTCAGCATACCTGCTTCCTAGGCTGGGGGAATGTATTTGGTGCAGAAGAGAGGTGCAAGATTATGAGTCTGCACCTGTTTTGTCCAGATGCACATGCAAGATTGCAAATCTGTTTAATTTGTGTTTTACTGCATTTGCACTGCCTCTTTTTTCTATCTCAATATTAAGCTACACAAGGGAAAACAGATGCCTGCTACAACAGATATTCTCTGTAGAGTTAAGAGGAATATTTTATACTGGCTGGCACAACATACAGTTTTTCATACACTTCTATTGGTAAATCCATGGGTATTCACATCACCTTAATGTAGACACCTCATTAAATAAACCAGCTGGCTAGGCATCCTTAAATTCATATGTACTCAGGGAGAAAAAATCATGGCAAATCAGAATAATTCCAGTAACTTCTCTTTGAAAATCACCATCTGCATGATTTTCTCCCTTCCTCCTTTACATTGGCTATACTAGAAGCCCGGGAAAGCTAGCTGGATCCACAAAATACCAGTGATTTAATGAATTAAGTCCCTTCTTTGCACATTAGCCTTCACCTCTTGCTGTTACATGAGAACAGAGTTTTTCACTGAAATGCTGCTTCTGGAGAAGTCTCTTTTCTATTCATTGCACAGAGAAGTTAATTAAGAGAAAAATATTGAAAGGTGACAGATTACAAGGGTCTGTTCTATTGGTTCTGCTTCCCTCCCTGAACATGTTTACATTTAAGCACAACAGAAGGAAAGGTATACACTGTCACTGGATGCCTCCTGTAGATGTAGGATGGCTAAACTGAATGTTTTTTTTAGATACCTAGCAAAACTGACTTCCAGAAATTTCATGAAGATGTTAAAAATCATTCCTTAGCCAAAGTGAGCTGTGATTTCCCTGGTCTCTCAATGCAGTTGTTCATAAACAATCTGAAAAAGGCACTTCTCACAGTTATCAGTGCTGCTTGTATCTCCTGTTCTCAAAAGGAGCAAGATTTAAAACTTAAAGATGGAATCTTAGACCAGTTTCTTCTGAATTCAGCAGTGCTCACCACCATATTAATTCCAGCAATTTGCACATGAAGTTCATAAACAAACAAACAAACAAAAAACAACAATCCTAAACCTTAGGAGTAAGACATATTTCTATCTTTCCATTCAACTTCTTTACATATCCCACTATCCAGGGGATCTTTAGCATCCTTTAGCATCCTTTGAACTTCTCAGGATCCTAGCAGTATATTTCATTAAGAAACCAAAGCACATCTGCATTTGCCAAAGATTCCAGTAAACTTGAGGAAAACTTTGAAATCACAGGAAAGGAAGGTCTGTTGCTCTCAAGGACAAAATTAAGTGGTTTAATGAGATCACATTTATCCTTCCCTTCAAATTAGACGAAGTTTAATATTTCAGTTGAATTCACCTTGACTGAAACAAAAAAAAACCAAAGCGAAAAGGGACCTAAAAAATATAAAATAAAGAGTTATTTTAACGCAGAGCTTCAAAACTCAAAGAAAAGACACAAAGAAAATCTTAGCTTGCAGTTTCCCTCATGCAGAAAAAATCCTCAGGTGGCAGGTAAGGCCTCTACTGGCATAATTAGAGGAAAGTAAGTAAGTGAAAACATAGTAAGTAATACAGCCTAAAGTACTTTAAAGCATTTTGTAATCACACTAGCTATGGGAATCAGGCTTTCACAGCTGTGATTACAAATAGCTGGATTCAACCTCCCTCCCGATGCAACAGGCAACAAATTAGTTTTGTTTCAAGGCAGTTTCTGTCCTTCCTCTTAAGAAATCCTCCACATATGTTGTGAACCAACCTCTTAATGCTCTGTGTCTTCAGCAAGAGACAACATGTACATAGATGTGTCTGTAAGAGACTGAGAAAAACTACATTTCAGATCAAGCATGTCACATTTCGCAGCCAGTTTTCGATTCATTTTTTATACTAGACTTCAGCTGACAGTCTGTCTGGGAATGGCAGGGTACAGCTGGTCATTCATCCACTTTTTCTGCAGCTCCTTCAGAGTGGGGAAACACTGCTACTTCCAGCAGCCCTATCCTTACTATGCAAAGTGCAAGTGCTTCTAGTCCCTGGCCTTCACCAAGTTCTGTCCTGATGGCACTGGGGACTTCCTTTCTTAATCAAGCTTGAAAACATCCCTTCTCCACCTGATCTGAAGACTCAGCAGAAGGAAGAAGACCTTGTCCTTCCCCAGAGGCTAGATCTGTATCTTAGCTCCTCCTGTCTTTAGGATGCAGTCAGAACTATAGAGCGACCTAGTTGGCCCGTAGCATCTTGCTTTAGTGATAGGCAGGACAATGCCTGTAGATCGAAGCATTCTAGCGGGCTGCGTGAGCCCTAGCTTTGGCTGAGAATGCTTAGAACCAGTGTCCTGCAACTCACTACATAACCCTTCTTACAGCCAAATCAGACTCGAATGTCATTACAAACACAGCAGTGCTAGCCATCTCACAGCCTATATAAATGTAATCTTTCTACCTGCTTAAGAAATGTATTTATTTTTCTTCCTCTTCTTTTTTTTTCTTTATTTTTTTCCCCAGTAAATACAGGGCTGATAAAGGTTCACCTCTGCTTTGAATTACTTTAAAATGGAGATGGACTTATTCTCTGTCTCACAGATTGTAGTCAAATGTGTTGTGTATGTCCCTTGGTCTTGCAAGACTGGTAGCAGAGCACCAGGCAGAAAGCCTCTTCTGTGCGCACATTGCTGAACTAACTTGATACAGAGTGATTTAAAAACACAGAGCCTACTCAATGCTGTGTTCACACAAACACTTTGTAGGACAGAGCTGCAACTGAAGGCTGTAGTGATGATGTTGAATACTAATGAGATAACATGTAATTTAATCCCAGTTGAAATTTTGAGCTGTTATTCCTAGGAATCATACATTTAAACTTAGTTAATCTCCAGGTTTTACTGACAATGTAACCATCCTATTTAAATCCTTGTACAATTTCTGGTGAAAAAGCAGAACTAAAATGTGGTTACCATGAGAACTGTAATGAAGATCTGGACTGTGAATTGTCTTTTTGTGATTTGCACCATGCATGCAGAGAAAGCTGGGGTGTTAAGTAACTGTACTTGAATTGTCACACCATGCACAAAAGGAATGTCCTTCCTCTTTCCTTCCAATCTCTAAAACAAAGTTTTATAGAAAAACAAAGTAACATAGAAAGTATGCCTGTGAATCCATTTCGATTTAATTAACAGTACGCTAGTTACAAACACAAACAGGTTCCCAAGCATGCAGTTTGGCTGCCCCTTCACTGTGGATTCAAGTTTGACTCCTTGCTTTGTTCTAATAGAACAAAGAGAGCAAAGAACAATGTGACCCTGACCCTTTACCCCTTCACACACAAATGCTCCCTTTCAATATTCAGACGAGCTGAGATGTGAAGAGGTCCCATGAGAACAAACACCTGCCATTTCTCAAGACAGCATTTTGACCAGACATTGCCTATGTAGTTTTAAAACAACTTCTACATTCCTGTGACTATTTTGTAAAGAAGATGGCAACACTTACATTCTCAGGGCTTAGTCAGTGTTTCAATGCAGAAGGGCACAATGCAGAGTCCCTTCCCACCATACCACACAAACATACCCCACCTGCAACTTCACAGCAATTTTCTTCCCTGGAGGATCAACAGCATTTCCTTGGAGGAAGGGATAGACTCATATACCAGCTGCAAGATTTTCTTGAACATGTGTGCATACATGCGTTTGGATCGAGATAGGAATCTCATCTCTTCTCCTTAGCAGTAAATCCAATCCCAGCAGAGCAGGAGGACATTAGGAAAGTGCAGAGACCATGCAGACTGAAGATGTCTTTTTATTCCTTAAAGGCATGTGTGTGCATTGATGCTAAAGACCAGGCAGAACGCCGGGGCTTGCCCTGGTAAGAGCTGTGGGAGTAGAACTGCAGACACATGTGGGTAGTGCAGGTGGCTGATCCCAGTGTCCTCTGCACAAACTGCAGCAGTCTGGCTTTTGTGTTTGCTCCAGCAGCACTGGAAGCTGGGCTCTGAAGATCCTGGAAGTTGCCATGAGGCTGATGGGATTTGTTGTCCGGTGACTCTTCCTCCCTCAAAGCCCTAAATCTTCCCTATTGTCTTGAACAGAATAATGGAGATTTTTACTTGGTTTATTTCTGAAAAGCTCAGCAATAGGCAGAGAAGCCTGATAAGACCCAAATATCTCACAGAATAATGTTATTCCTGACTGACTGTTGCCAAACCCATTTTTAAAAACTTAAGCTCTGGGAATTACCCCCCACTGCCACCAGCTTCTGAGGATCCATGCCAGCGTTTCATCAGCCCTACCTTCAGAAATGCTTTCTTAAAACCAGATATGAATCTCTCTTGCTAGGATTTGTGCCCAGGTACGTACTATCTGTCATGGACTAAAAGCAAATTATTTAGAAGCAAAGAACCATCATCTGTGGAAACCTTGCACCGCTAAATGCTGCTGTAATGTGTCTGCTCTGTAACCACTGCATCCAGTGATCATCGAGACCTTTTTTTCACTACTCTAGAGTTCAAAACAAGAGTTGGGCTTATGTTAAGTGTTTCTTCCAAGAAAGGAGCTATGCTGCTACATCTTTTGCTGACAGAAGGCGTGTAAAACAGAGTCAAAGACAAAGGGAAAAAAGGAAAGCCTAAATCAGACAGTAGTGGGCTTTGAGCTTGATGTGATCGAAACAAGATGACTTTCTCCACAGTTCTTTTCCATCTGGTGACATCTTTGACATCAATAGGAAGAGGAGGGTCTACGACCTCTGGAGGAAGGGGCAGGCATCCTGGGTGGACTATAGGGAGGAAGTGAGAACGTGCAGGGAAAAAATCAGGAGGGCTAAGGCCCAACTAGAAATGCGATTGGCCAAGACTGTGAAAGACAACAAAAAGTCTTTCTACAAATACGTCAACAGCAAAAGGAGGACTAGGGAGAATCTCCAGTCCATAGTAGATGCAGAGGGAACAAGAGTAACAGAGGACGAAGACAAGGCTGAAGTGCTCAATGCCTACTTTGCCTCAGTCTTTAACAGTAAGGAAAATTGTTCCCTCTGTGCACAACCCCAAGGGTTGGAAGAGAAGTATGAGGTTCCCAAGGTCCAAGAGGAGATGGTTAGAGACTTGCTTGCCCAGCTAGATGCCCACAAGTCTATGGGGCCGGATGGAGTCCACCCAAGAGTTTTGAGGGAACTGGCGGATGTGCTGGCCAAACCCCTTTCCATCATCTTCCAACAGTCCTGGAGGACTGGGGAGGTTCCGATGGACTGGAGGCTGTCTGATGTCGTGCCCATCTATAAGAAGGGGCGCAGGGAGGATCCAGGGAACTACAGGCCTGTCAGCCTGACCTCGGTACTGGGGAAAGTCATGGAGCGGGTGATCTTGAGTGCGATCAAGAAGCACTTGCAAGAGAACCGGGTGATCAGGCCCAGTCAACACGGGTTCATGAAAGGCAGGTCTTGCCAGAGTAATCTGATCACCTTCTATGACCGAGTGACTAAACTCTTGGACGAAGGAAAGGCTGTGGATGTATCTTCCTGGACTTTAGTAAAGCTTTTGATACAGTTTCTCATAGCACTCTGCTTCAGAAACTATCGGCCTCTGGCCTGGACAGGCGCACACTCTCCTGGGTGAAAAACTGGTTGAATGACCGGGCCCAGAGGGTGATGGTAAATGGAGTTAAATCCAGCTGGAGGCCAGTGACAGGTGAGGTTCCCCAGGGCTCAGTCCTGGGTCCAGTCCTGTTCAATGTCTTTATCAACGACCTGGATGAAGGCATCGAGTGCTCCCTTAGCAAGTTTGCAGATGACACCAAGCAAGTGTGGATCTGCTGGAGGGTCGGGAGGCTCTGCAAAGGGACCTGAACAGGCTGGACTGCTGGGCTGAGACCAATGGCATGAGGTTTAACAAGGCCAAATGCCGGGTCCTGCACTTGGGGCACAACAACCCTAAGCAGAGGTACAGACTAGGAGAAACCTGTCTGGAAAGCTGCCAGGAGGAGAAGGACCTGGGGGTGCTGGTTGACAACTGACTGAACATGAGCCAGCAGTGTGCCCAGGTGGCCAAAAAGGCCAGTGGCGTCTTGACTTGTATCAGAAACGGCGTGACCAGCAGGTCCAGGGAGGTTATTCTCCCTCTGTACTCGGCACTGGTGAGACCGCACCTTGAGTACTGTGTTCAGTTCTGGGCCCCTCACCACAAGAGGGATGTTGTGGCTCTGGAGTGTGTCCAGAGAAGAGCAACAAAGCTGGTGAAGGGGCTGGAGAACAAATTTTATGAGGAGCGACTGAGAGAGCTGGGGTTGTTCAGCCTGGAGAAGAGGAGGCTGAGGGGAGACCTTAGTACTCTCTACAACTACCTGAAGGGAGGTTGTGGAGAGGCGGGAGCTGGCCTCTTCTCCCAAGTGACAGGGGACAGGACGAGAGGGAATGGCCTCAAGCTCCGCCAGGGGAGATTTAGGCTTGAGATTAGGAAAAAGTTCTTCACGGAGAGGGTGGTTAGGCATTGGAACGGTCTGCCAAGGGAGGTGGTTGAGTCGCCGTCCCTGGAGGTGTTTAGGGTTAGGGTGGATGAGGTACTTAGGAGCATGATTTAGGGATTGGTGGGAATGTTTGGACTAGACGATCCAATGGGTCTCTTCCAACCTGGTTATTCCATGTGATTCTGTGTGATTCTGTGTGTGGTGGAAAGCAACCATCTAGGCTGAGCAGGGCAAGTCGACAGAGGCCTATGGGTTGCTGTTTGCTTTGAAAGCAATGGGAACAAGGCATTGATGTATCACTGACGCTTGTCAGCCAGTCTTGGCTCTTGGTTTTGACTGACAGCTGCAGAAAGACTCCCAGTCTTTGCTGGGGTTGGGTGGGCAGCAGAAAGAAAGCCAGACCAAAGTGCTTATGTCAAAATGGCTTTTCATGGTTCACATTCTGTCAAAGGCTCAGGCTACAAGAAAGATAGGCCAAGTCCTCAAAAAATTAAAGAGTGTAATTCCCAGAGGAATCAGTTATGTCATTGAAATCAATGGGAGTTTGGTACAAAGCACTTATGAGTAGCTGAGCAGTGGTTAATATTTTTCCCAGTCACAGTCTGTGAGAAGATTTTAACTTTGTTTTCCTACTTGAAACAATGAATTTTTGACATTTTTCCCATTGCCTGTGTTCCCAGAAAGGGATGAAAACTTTTCCAGGTTAGGTAATGTTACAATCAAACATATAAGACATCGCATAAGCCGAGTCAGAGCTTTTCAAGTAAATGAATGAATTTTCAGAATATTTAGACACAGCCCAGTTCTTACCCTCACATCAGAAATGGACTCTTGTCTACAACCCAACACTGGAAAATATTGCTGTTCTGGTTTAAAGTGACAGCTTCATTTTTTTCCCCACTGCAAATGAGAAAGTTCCTGGCATCCTGTGAACTGGCTGGGGTTCTGTATCATTGTGAGTTGTCCAGCCACATCCAAGAGTCAAGGCAACCAAACATCCATCCAAGCGCTGTACCTGCAACTGCATGGACAAGCCTGTTTGGTCAGGGGTGAACGTGACAGCCATTGGCCAATTCCTTACCTTGTAGACACCCAGAGTCAAATATTTTGTAGTGGTTGATGCACTCATTGCATGTGGCATACCTGTATGTCTCCAGTGTGCGTGAGTGCAAGGAAATTCCTGCAGAGGACAGCCACATCTACAAACCAAAACGTTTGTACATACTTGCTGTTCCAGTCAGACTTTCACTAATATTGTCTCCAGAATACTTACTGCAAGTCATTACAAACACCCTGACAGAAGAAGTGTAACAGTTCTGCTAGTCAGTTCTCCAATGCTGTTTGTTCTTCATATTTTCTGCTTCCAGAGAAACTGGAAAACACACAGAAGAATGCTTCTGCTTCAACAAAGTGTCATAAGCCTTAGCACAGGTATCAGTAAGATTAAGGATTTTTAAAGGTGAGCCCCATTTGAATGTTGCTGTGTAATTCAAAGGCTTATATGAATGGGTGTTAAGAGAACTCCTTACTCTACTTCAGAAATCAGAATGCTGAGAAGAGAAAAAATGGATGGTACTGTTGCTGCTTGACCACTGCTTGTCACTGAGTGAAGTATGCAGCTAAAACAGCTGTGATAGAGGTTAAGTTACAATTAGGAATGTCTGGTTCTCATTCTTACTCACTCAAAAAAAGATTTGGATTAAGACTTTTACTGAGCTTTGTACAGTGATTGAGACCTTACAGTCTTCCTCTCTTTGAAGGGTAATGGTGCTCTGAGCATTAAAAGGCAGACATCAAGGACCTTTGGACTAAAAAGACACCACAAATACTCCTGGCCTGTGTTTTCAGATGTCCACTAAAATATGATAGAGCAACATTTGATGTTCCTGGGGAAAACAGATCCTGAGTGGTGGCAAGAGCAATATATACATTCCATCAGGAATCTAAAACACGTAAACATACAGAAATTTTCAGAGGGATGTGAGAAACTTGTAAATTAACAACAAATGCAGGGAAAGGAAGTCCAGAATAAATACACTGATGTTTTTCACAACCATGAAGGAGTTTAATCCGCTGGTTTAAAAAACATATGGTATACTAAATATTAGATGGGTAACAGGCGGAGAGATACTTGGCAGTGGCCGATGGAAATATAAACACAAAGTGTTTGTTTCATTATGTCTCATTTTCTTCAAATATTTACTTTCCATGTTTTTCCAGGTTACATCTTTTTATCCTGTAAGCATACCTTTCCAAAAGCAGACTAGGTAGGCATCACTCTCAGGGTAACTGGTTTGAGTCTAGCAGTTCTTCATTGGGATTTAGTCTATTTAGTGAAGGAAAGGTAGCTGTATCTTACTTCCCTCCTCCACTCCCAGCCCCCCTGAGCCCTACCACTGTGTCTGATAGCCTTTGTGGCAGTGATGTCAAGGATAGTGACTGAATGTATTTGGAAAACAGCAGCAGCTTGCCCCTCCTCTTTTGCATGGGCTGCAGAGTTTAGAAAACAGGTAGGCTTTAACATCATGGCTGAATGGAGTGGGAAAGTAGATATATATCTTTTTCTCACTTCACCGTAATACTGTCCCTTAGGTCTTGGAGGCATCTTGGGTGGTGCTTTGCCCTGTCAAACCTCATGGCCTGGAGTGGAACTGAGAAACTGGGAAAGGTGCCTTCACTAACATATTCATTTCCTGTGCTGGCACACCCTTGGACTTGTAAGTTCTGTTCTGTGGATTTTCAGTGCTATGCAGGAAGGCTGAACCAATGTCTGCATGTTTGCAGAGATGTAATTCATGGTTTTGGAAATGTCATAAAGCATGGTATTTGGAGGCCAGAGGAGGAAACCCTAAGAGGTGGCAATGCTATCTAGAAGATCAGTAACCCACTCAAGGTCCTCCTTTGTGGTCTTCAGTCTCCATGGCTTTTGTACCCCTTTGTTTTCCTGAAATTCCACGCAGGGAGGAATTCACCACTAGGTGTTTGAGGGCCACACCTAACTTTTGGCTCCACACAGAAATCTTAAGCAGCCATAGGAGAACTGACTTCTAGGACGTGCTTAGAATGAGAGGAGTTGCCATGAATGAGATCTAAGGCAAGAGACAGAATTAGAGGAAAACGAGGAAATTTTTTTGCTGTGCTTCCTGTGTGGTTTTGTGAGTAGTGTAGATCTTCATTTTCTGTTTACCCTAAGAAAGTGCCCTGTAACTGCACTTGTGTACCTGGATGTACTCCACCAGAAAGGCTGTGTATCACTATAGAAGGAGGTGTTTCTGGCAGACCAACAGACTACAAATGTTTAGGAGGGGAAACTGAGAGAGATTGTGGACAGGCTGTTTTTTTTCTTGTTAAAATGTACCCATTTTGCAATATCTGCATTTTCTTTGAGATCAATATTTGCTATAACCAGACAGCTGAACATCACAAGACATACCTGAGTCAGGTTTAAACCAGCTAGCTCTGATAGTGCTGGCAGTGTAAAAACACCAAAACCGTATTCAATGATGCTGAATTGTGTCAGTAGAAAACTGCAACAGTCCCAGAAAAAGACCAGGCCTTCACTTGTTTTTCCATAGGCTCCCATGGGGTAATGTAAACAGGCCTCTGCAGATTCTTGACCTGCACCAAATCCAAGTTATACTCTGAATATCCGTGAACATAATGCACAGTTTCATAGCACTTCTAAAGCTTTCTTAATGTAACAAAGAGGTAAATCTGGGGCATGAGCAGGTGTTGGGAAGGGTGAGGAGAACATTTTTTTTGCTATGAAATGATACCCTACATATGGGCAAATCTTTGATTAGCACAATCTTCTACAGGGCTGATTGGCACTTTTCAGTGCAACAAAAGCTTCTTTTGTATTTTGTTTGGGATTTTACTTTTAGGGAGATTTAAAGAACTCTTAAAAAATGTAGGTATTTCTCTGTTAGTTGAACAATAAAATATTGACTATGCTGAGACTGGAAAATAAGTGAATGACAAATAAAATAGGTAATATTTACTCCAGCATTCTTTGTCCATCTTGTATCTTGCTGAGGAGAAAAACATTATTTAAAATTACGGACTCGTCATGGCTTAGCTGAAAACCATGTAGCTGATTCTCCAAAATCCCTTCTCCTCCAACACTCTGTAGGAAAAGGTGGGGCAGAAATTAGAGGAAAAAAACTTACAGGTTGGAAACAAGAACTACAGCTTTAATGAAATGATAATCATAACAATGAAAAAAATTAGGAAGTAATAAAACATAGACAAATACATGAGATTGTGGCCCCACCCCTCAACGACTACATGTCACCACAAATGCTGCAAAGCAGACACAAGGGGATGGGTGCACGGCTAGGAGGGAGATGGGCTCAGGAACAGAATCCAGGAACACATGGATCTGAGATCAGGATCAACCAGACAGGTCCTCACTGAATGTTTGGCATTGCAGAAGAGGGAGCCCCTTGTGATTTCTCAGTCTTATAGCAAGTATGACGTTTATGTGATGGAATACTCTGTTGGTCAGTTTAGGGTCACCTACCCTATTCGCCCCTTCTTGCTGGTGTGGCTCCTTTTCCACCAGCTTGAAGATGGCCTTGGTTAATTATAAGCATTGGCCTTTTTGCATACCAGTGCCCTGTGTTATCATTTTAGAGAAGAACGCTGTCTCAGAAACATGCAGTTATTTTCCAGAGAATGAAGTTTCTTACAGCAACTGAGTTAGTCACAAAACTGACTCAGTTAAAATTACCTCAAAATGCAACAGGACTACATAACATATTTAACTCCACAGGGTGGATATTCTTCTTCCCTGTTCCCCATTTCATCTGCATCTCTTAAAAGCTGCAAGATAATCTGGTCCATTCTTCTGTTAAGTTTGTGAACAGTTGCAGAAGGCATAGCAAAAGCTGTTTCTCTGATGGAAGGCTGAATATTGTAATGTTCAGAAACAAACAGAAGAAGCAGACAGAGAAGTTCCCCAGAAATACCTGTGAATACTTATTTATATGCACTTCAATAACTCACTTCAGTTTTTTGAATAATCCTGCTTTGGGATCTTTTGTTGATTTAAAAATCATGTCTTCCATCACAAAAAATGTCAGAAGCACAAAGAATAAAATGACTTTGTAATATTCTGCTTTTAAAATTGTATTTGGAATGATAGTGTATTCTGACATTGAATAAAAAATTTTTAACACAAACAATGAAAAAGGAAAAGTGGGTATGTCTATGTAGTGTTTATATGTAGTGATCACAAGGATGCCTACTGTACTATATGTTTTAAGCATCTTGTAAGAATATTTTATATTTTTATCATATTTTTAACTTCTGTGTCTGAATTTTTACTAGTACAATCCTCAAACCTTTATCTGTACTAAAACCGGGACTGCATAAAAGAAATGTGATCAGCTAGTTGAGGGAGATGATCTGCTCCACAGCTCTGCTCCCATGACATCTCAGCTGGAGAAATGCATTCAGTTCTGGAGTCCTCAGCACAGGAAAGACATGGAGCTAGCAGGATGAGTTCACAGGCAGGTCACAAAGACAATCAGAGGAATGGAACTCATCCCATACAAGGACAGGCTGAAAAGTTTGGCTTCTTCATCCTAGAGCAGAGAAGGCTGTGGGGAGACCTTATAGCAGCTTTCCAGTACTTACAGAGGGCCTACTGGAAAGATTGAGAGGGGCTTTTTATCTTGGAGTGCAGGGATAGGGCAAGGGGTAATGGTTTTAAGCTGAAAGAGGGAAGATTTAGATATTAGGAAGCATTTTTTTTTATTGTGAGTGTGGTGAGGCACTGGCACAGATTGCCCAGAGAAGCTATGGATGCCCCATCACTGGAGGTGTTCATGGCCAGGTTGGATGAGGCTTTGAGCAGCCTGATCCAGTAAAAGGTGTCCCTGCTCAAGGCAGCAGGGTTGGAAGTGGATGATCTTTATGGTCCTTTTCAACCCAGACCATTCTATTATTCTATAATTTTAATAAGAGTTATTTTAAAAATATTTAAATATTTTGTAAATAGCATGAGAAACTTTAAACAATATTGTCCAGATGAATTCTCCAAAGGTCCACTCTTTTACCAGTAATACATATGAGGGTTTCAACATTGGATCTGATCCTACTAGCATTTTTATTTGCCACACATGCATCTTCCAGCAAAACTGTGAAGGAGAATGGCTGGTGTAGGGCAATAACAAGTTTAGGTCTTCACAAATACTTATTCCCTGAAGTTCAGAGAGTAATTTTATCTAGTGGCAGCAGGAAACAGTATGCCAGCAGTTTCCAACAGACTACTTGCCTATTATATGCAGTGTTCAGAGCAGAAAAAGATGTGTGAAAGTGAGGTAAGGCTTCCCAAAGACATTGAGTGAAAGATTAGAGCCATGAAAGAGACCGCATGTATTTGGGATCTTAGCAAGGTCTGGGTAAAACTGCTGTTTGATCCAGGCACATATCAGTCTACCATTTAATTACAGCCGTGGCAAACTGCCTGCTTTGTGTCAGCCCTTCCTGGTACACTGTTATGCTACTGTAATCTCTAGCCGGCACAATCTGCCACCACCCCAAATAGACAAACACCCCAACAGTGTGGTGTGGCACACGGCACGTGCAGAGGAATAAGTGCCTCTCTCTTGTCTCTCAATTATACCTTCAGAGCAGGGCCAAGGCACTCTTTTTCCTGTGCTGCTGGGAAACCACCCAAATTCACAGGCTGATAATTTGCTGAAATACTTGTATGTAATACATAAATGTCTTGTTCTGAAGTTGTTGTTGGAGAAATTTAAAGAAGTTAGGCATTTCATGTCTAGGCCCATAATACGTTGTCAGTGTTGCCAAATGGCAATTTTTATTCTTTCATTATATACTGCGCTCACAAGAAAGACACCTGGTAAGATACACATTATGAAATTGTATTGGAGAAAAGAGTTAAAATATAGGTGAAAATTTTGCTCTCACTTGGAAAGACACCATATAAATAATTCTAAATTCTCTTTTTCTTAAAGTGTGAACTCAGAACTTATGTTGAGCTACATGCTGAGTGCATGTTAAAACATTTCTACAGGATTACTTGAATAATTAATTATACACCTATGGAAACTGGAATTTTAAATACAAACTAAAACTCTACTAATTTTTTGTGCAAATGGTGCAACTTTTGGTGTAAATTAAATGCTATTTTGTCTTTGGCTGTTGATGAGTTGTATTTGGACCATATGTAGGGAGTCTACTGCATCCTAAAGATAAACCCCATAGACATTGAAAATAAGAAAGACTGAAGAACGTGCCAATACACATAAGAAGACTAATCACTGTCAGAAGGACCAGGAATAACAGAAAAGTTTACAGAAACAGCCTCATCTACTTTTTCCCAGAATAAATTGAGTCAGTCTCCCAGGCTGAAATCCACTTCTTCCATCTTCCTCCATGGGAAATCTCTCTGGGAAAGGGATTTTTCATAAAGCAAGTTATAAAAGCCATCAAGAAAACAGTTTCCCTCTTAGTTATTATTGATAGGCAGTTGATTTTCTGGGAACTGCTCATGAAGCATTTGTAGATGCTGTTTGCAAGCTGGTGTTGCCAAACCATCTGCATTCTGATACAGGCAGGTTGTGAATGTCAGGCTAATTAGCCAAGGCTAATGTCTGGTTTCCTGTAGAGGGCTTTTGTGGAGTAATTACCTTCCTTGAGGTCAAACTGCTGTAATTACAGGTCTTTAACTAATCGAGATAAAGAGCCTTTGAATTCTTGCAGTGAGTCAACCAATCACTCTAGCAGACTTTTATCTTAACCTACAACAAATAGCTTATTATGACAGGTGATAGTAATGCTTTTTATTTGTGCGGATCTAAACAACAATATCTTTCACTAAAGCCGTATATTAATAACATCTATTAAAGTGTTTGCCTAGGCTTAAGAGCAAAATTGTTGTTATATGATTTTCAGAGTAGACATTCTTATTTAAATAAACCAGAAAGAAGGCATTTTCACAGAAGTAGGTGATACATGAGTAAAAGCAAGAAGAAACTATTTTTACCCTTATTTCTCACTCTTTGCCTAGTTTTATTCCTTTCTTTTAATAGCAACACTGAATTGTTCTTTGAAACACAGTATTAAGGCCATTTTTAAATTACAGCCTTCCAAACAAACTGTTTCCTCTTTCTAAAGGCTGGTTCTCCATAGGATTTCCTCTTCAGAAACGGTTATCTGACTTAACTCCTTTCTGCTTGCACTTGGGTGAATAAAAACTCCAATATAGCATCTCCTTTTATAAAAATAAAAAACCAACCCCAAACATGAACACTCTACGTCTAGTATATAGAGGATTTGCCCAAAAGAAGAAAATGAAACTAAATGTAGAAGGAAATGAATGGAGGCTTGACCCCCAATGCCTTCAGAAGGCTGCATCTCACCTTCAGACTGCATTACAAGTTTAGGTAACGTATTTCCTTTATTTAAGTAATTGCTGTACTACTGCATTACCAGAAACATGTGTAAGTTTAGTTTGGATTTCTGCCACAGATCAAAACCAATATTTGGGAACAACCTTCAGAGCAATCCAATCTATTAGCCAACTCCTTGACAAGGAAGAAAGGAATATTCATAGTGCTCCTACTACTTAATAAATTTTTTAGATCTAATCAATTAAATTTGCATATTTCTGGAATACTTTTGGGTGGGTGAGGGTGGTGGTTGGGGTTTTTTTGTAAATAAACTAGAACATAACTAAATCTTTACTGCAAATTAACAAGTGCCTAAAATACAGCATGACAAACTCTCATACTGTATTTATGTTGCTAATGAATGGTAACTCATTACCAGGCCATATTCAGTGCCAGAAAAGAATATGCCATGCATAAGGAACCAGTTTACCAAAAATTTGGTAGTCATGTATGCAAAGTGACAAGCACCTCAGTGTTATTAATTTCACATACGTGACACTCAGTGTGAATTTTCTGGTTTTGCTTTTTGTGACCACTGTCTCATATTGAGTTGATGTGTAATCATGTAGTGCTGACACTGTCACTTCCCTGATGTAACAGTACCAGTAAGGACTAAGGGATAAATGAGCTCTTATTTATCAGGTACCTACATATCTACAGCCCTTCTTCCAAACTCAGAACAAAAATCTGACTTTTCATCTCTGCATTTATACATATATATGTTTGCATGTATAAATTTTCATCCAACCTCTGCCACAGGAATATCAATTAATGAAGGTCTAATGAATGGCTGTAGAGCCCAATTTGAAGACCTCAAGAAATACAGAACGTACTATTTGCCATGCTGGTATCAAAGGTCCTTCCTACCAAAACACCCATCGAGGCCAAGGGATAGATGAAGAAATGTTGAAAGATACCCTTGCAGTACTGAGTTTGGTACGATTTTGTCCAGCTACAGACAAAGTCTACAATTTAGACATCTGCCTATGTGCTAGTCACTTCAGAGCCTTTTCATAGGCAGTAGCTACCAAATCAGTATAAAGTGTGGAATGGGAGCATGGAATGATTTATTCCTTTTTAAAATAGGTTCTGAAATAGTCTGGTGTCTCCTGAAGAGGCCTGATTTCTCTCCATATCTGTATAAGTACTACAGAGACAACGCTGCAAACATATATGGGGGTAGAAGGGGTGGAAGAGATTAATTCCCTCCCTTTATCAGCCCTGTCCCTACTGTATTTGCAACAACAAGGCATCCCCTTTTCAGAGTTTCTGTATTCAATGAGATACTGGGAACTTTTCTGTATTTACCCTTTGATGATATTCCATTGCAATACCCTGGCAGAGTAATAGAACCTCATGCTGGGGACATATTGTAACCACATCACTTTAAAGCTCCCTAAAGCTGCCAGCACAGGCTCTGTGTTTTCTAAATGTGCATTGTTCTACAACAGCCATCCCATTCCAGCCTTTCACAAACTATGTAATGTGGTGACTCTTCTGCTGTCTTTCCCCTTCCTACCCTGTGTATGTTTTCAATCACTGACAATTTATTTTAAAAAAAAAGGTATGTAAGAAATTAAAACCAAAATGGCATCCGCAAGGCCAGAGTTCAGAACACAGTTGTAAATGAAATATTTAGTTGCTTTTGTACCATTGAAGTGGTATAATGGTAAAGAGGAACTCTCATTCAAAGGGTGATTTGTGTGCCAGGGTAGACTGGAGGCACATGCACAATAATCCAATCTGAGCAGGCTGTAAAGTGCTAAAATGTTCCAATCTTAGATACACTGGGGAGTTCAGACCCTTGCAAGAAGTTAGTTGGGGCTTTTAAAGAGGCAGGGAACAGACATAGCTGGTGAAGCAGAGGAAACCGTACTGCAGCATCCATACTAATGAAAAATGGGTGGGATTATGACAATCTGCCAAACGCAAGATTTCTGCGCATGACAAATCTGACTCATCCATGGCAAAAATTTCTCTTGTCCTTCAGTAATAGGGGGTGAAACACTGATTGTGTTTAGTGCAATTATAAAAGCAAAATTAATTCCAGCATTTTGAAGAATAAAGGCAAATTCCCATAGTCATTCATCTGGAAGCAGCTGCGAAGTTCATAAAGTAACCAAACAGAGTCCTTGATTTCCACTCATCTGCCTACTGGCAAAACCAAGAGCCCTGTCAAGTGTATAGATCAATAAATATCACACAGTATTTGGGTTTCCTTCTCTTAATTTCCCTATGCCAATTCCAGAAAAAACCTGTAAGTCTATTGTTCTCCAGAGAACACTAGGGAAACACAGAAAAAGCGTATTTTGAATTAGATCCATGAGCTGGGTGGGTAACTCACCACTGACTTCCTGTTATTAAAATGAAGAGGGTAATGTTTGATAGTTACAGCAACACGTTAGCAGAAGGGTGAACAGGAATAGTTTCTTTACATCTGCTCTGACTATCCCTAGGTCGCTGGGAAGCTAACACCTTCTCTCTTCCTCACTTCACACTTTCCAGTCTCCCAAAGGTATAGAGAGACTTTTCTCACATCTAGAAATTTTGGTGGAAGGTGGTGTATGTGCAAAGTAATACTCACAAAGGAAAAAAACATGATAATTCACTTTCTGGGAGCAGAAGGAAGTGCTTTTGTTTGACTTTAAAACAGGGGTCCAGGTAGTGCATTTATAGGCTGATACAAACTTTTACTCCTAGTTCACAGTAGAAGAAAACACTAGAAAAAAGGATGGATTTCTGATTTATGGACATCAGCCTTGAGAGTTCAATTTGAACAGTGTGCATTGCTACTTGACCTTTCAATTGAGATAGTCTATTTGAAATAGGCAAATTAAGTCACTTCTGCATTTAGCTTTGTGTTGTATCAAGTATTTGTCTTGTATCAACAATGAATATAAGGCTACTTGTTTTTAAGTTTGGGACTCTTTTAAAGCCATTAGAAGTCAGTTTTTTCCTTCTCAGTACTCAAGATAGCTATATCACAAGCCTTTTCCTGATGATTAGCTAGTCCTTCGGGATATTTCTGAATATCTGGTCTGGGATTCGTTGTTGTTGGTTTTGGTTTTTTTTAAAGCCACAGAATAAAAACATACATTTACTGGTTTGGGTGTGAAACATATATTTGTTGGCTGAATTGCTAACTTAATGCTCAATGCCTAGCGAACTGTAAGCTTCTCAGAATCTTTTCTGAATTTCCCTAAGCTCTAACACAATTTGCTTTGCCCAAAGGTAGTGAGTTGTGAAAATTATTATCTTTGTGGAGTCAGTACTTATTTGAGGACCTAACACTTAATTTGTATATAGTCACACCTGCTAGACCGACACTCTGAAACTCACACCACCCCAGAATAGAGTGTGTGTGAAAGCCCTCCAGAGTTTGGCCAAGGACTCCATCAATCATGGGAATGACAGTGTGTTTGGATAAGAGAGCTGACGGGCTTGTTTGCCCCTTCTGGTGTTCCTTTCCCTTCTCTCATCTTAAACCAAAGTCCTTGAAAATGCACCAGCTGTTGTTGCTGAAAAATATTTTCCAGCTGTTGTTTTGAGAATGGGGTAGAGATTTAAAAGGCACCATCACTAACAAAATACATGGAATGTAGCCCTGTTTCTCTCATAATCAAATAAAAGGGAAAAAGGCCAGCTATTGAGAACACTGTGATTAAAACCAAGAGCTGAAACAATAGCTTTGGGCAAATGTGATGTTGTCACTAAACATCCTGCTTTGCAAGTAAGCCACATAGAGTGGGATGGTAATGAAACTAGAGACAACATTGACCAAAGGCTGTTGGTGCAACTGGGATAGTCCTACTCTGCCTCTATCAGGCAGGCTGGAGCAAGAAGGGGAGAGAGAAGCAATGATGACTCAGAGAGCCTTCCGTAATGTTTTCACAGTAGCTTGCCATAGGGAAGTGGAAGCCAGCTTTCAAGAAATATCTTGCTCTCTGGGTGGGCCAGCCCAGCACCACACATAAGTTTATTGTGTAGGGCTGCAAAGTTCAAAGGAAGCTCTGGGAAAGGGGAACTGTGGCTCACAGTGCTGAGCTCAATCTGCTGCACCACACATGGCTAGAGTACACACTATCAGCAATCATGGGAAGGACCTCCCTGAAGCACAAATGGCAGTGGGGGTACCCTTCTATAAATATCCTGAGAAACAGCAGAGTTTCCCTTTCCAGTTGCCTCAGTGACTCTACCTCTTTTGACAGCTTGCAAATGTTCCCTTGGTTTTAGCATTTACCACTGTCACATGTGCTGTAGATCCAAAACAAGTGCATGGGAAAAGGCATCTAAGCACAATAGGCATGGGTTGAATTGCATGCAGTAGGAACTGTTTTGGGGTTGTGGTTGTGCCCTTTCCCTTTTTTTCCCATCCTCCTAATCCCTTTCCTGTTTCAGTTATGTTCTAGTTTCCTATACTCAGTCAGAGAACCTTCATCACAACTTCACCTTCTCTTCAGCCCCAAGGAATCAAAACCATACTCACAAACTGGTGAAGGACAGTTGCAGCCTGACATTTTGATCCTGCAGTGAATAGCAGGGAAGAAGAATCCAAGAAGAGCCTCCAACCCAACTAGATACCACCCAAAAACCTCACTGGCATGGAAGTGATGTTTGTAGATCTATATATTCAGGTCTGAGACCGGGGAACCACATTCCATAGGAGAATTTTCCCTGATATCTTTCCGCTAATGATTAGAAAATCTAGTTTGGTCTTCACAGAATTCTGTGAACTCTAATCTTTTTAAAAGTGATGCAAAGCACCAATAAAGCATGGCATTTCTAACAAGTTCACCTAACTACACATTTGTACTGTTTAGAAAAAAAAAAAGTAAGGTGTTCCCTTGGAAAGTGTGATTTTGTTCCCTAAGTAAAAAGGGGTAGGAAAATTCAGTAACTATATTGCAGCTACAATATCTAATTTAATTTAGACACCTCATATAGTAGAAATCAGAAAAAAAAAAGAAAAAACCTCCTTGTTGTTCATGTACCTGGTGTGTGCCTGGAAATGGTTCAGCTGGTGGCTAGAAATTACAGATAGCTCTAGGAATTGTCCTGTTTTACGGAATACAGTGTAAATATTGGGTTTTCCTTGCCAGTGTGACTGCCTGAAACTTAATATAGAAGAATCATTCCTAGAAGTAGTGTTCAAGCCTTATATAATCCTAAAATCAAACATGTACCTGAACAAAAGAGGGATCCACTTAGTAGTATGAGACATTAGTTTTGTATGATGTGGATTAAAAACATTTAAAAGCTCTGTGATTGCCTGTGAGAAAAGTTCATATTTTGGGAAATAGCTGGATACCTCCTCCCATTCTAGATCAGCTTTATATGAAGGTACTGTAGACCAGTTAATTTAAAAAAAAATTGGAGGTTGGACTCAATTTGGAATCACACTACAGTTTTGTAGGGGAAAATAGGGAAAAGAACATACCTTCATGGAAAGCTCCATTAAATGTAATAAAGGCCTATCTGAAGTATCCTCTACTAGTAGGGTATTATATCCTTGTTACAGAATAGGAAAATTCGCAAGAGTTATGAAAGGATATTATCCCTTTCTATATAGCCTTATCACTTTGCTACAGAGCCAAGGTCTGACTCTGCACAACAGATAATTTCCATTGTGGAGGATTAAGTGGAAGAGTTGGGTGGTTTCTCAGATCAGAAACTCCTTTGCAGGCTCTAATCACATTTGAAACCTGAAAATGCAACTTCTTCTTCGTGGACCAAAAATGCAAGTGGAATTTTTGATGATAGATCAGTTTTGGGGACAAGCAGTGGACAGTCACAAGAACAACTGTTTCCCTTAATACTAACATAAGAAGAGTCCTCCCGTGACTTCTGCCTGCCATGCAGATGTAAAGTCCTGCAAGAGCAGAAAATATTATTTCAGGCTGACTTCGAACCTACCTCTGAATCCAAGCTCCAGTTTTGCTTAAAATCTTGCTCTGAAGTTACTCTGAGTCATAGAATCATAGAATCATAGAATCATAGAATCATAGAATCATAGAATCATAGAATCATAGAATCATAGAATCATAGATAGAATCATAGATAGAATCATAGAATCATAGAATAACTAGGTTAGAAGAGACCCACCGAATAGTCGAGCCCAACCATTCCCACCAATCTCTAAACCATGCCCCTAAGTACCTCATCCACCCTCACCTTAAACACCTCCAGGGAAGGTGAGTCAACCAACTCCCTGGGCAGACTGTTCCAATGCCTAACCACCCTTTCCGTGAAAAATTTTTTCCGTACTTGGTCCCATGTCTTCCACATGGTGTGCATATGTGGTATATCATTAGGTACAAGGAGTGATAAAAATACACTTGTTAAATATCCCTTTCATTTAGGACAGCCAACTGAACAATCATATGGACATATCAAAGTTTTTACAGAAGATATTACATACTTGCACAATAAATTCTACTTACAAAATGTATAAGTTAAAGTGATCTCAATTACAACTCTTTCAGCAAGCTTTCTAACAAAGCTAAAGCCCTTTCTCATACCCACAAACCTCCTTTCATATTTAGCAGCAAAAGAAATGGCAGATGCCAGAGACCTCTTTCTAGGAAAACAGTTCTCTTTGGCTGTTTTTACCCTCATGCTATAATACTTAGATGTGTGTTTACAAATTCTAGCCATTGCCAGAATTGTCCATGCCAGACCAGGATAATCTGTGCTAATACTGGAATTTAATCAGGGTTATATGGTTACTGAAAGTAATTTTCAAACATATTCAGAATACAGCTTTGATAATATGAACACTAACTTCCCAAATATCTTTTCTACCTAGTCCACAAAAATTTCAGGCTGACATACAAAATCATAATGGGACTATTCCTCCATCCATTTGATTCTCCTCTTATTGGGGCACATCTTTACATTCTTATTTCACTCATAAGTACAAAGTACGATTTTTTTTGTCTTTTATATAAATTACCACAACATTTAGGCAAGTTTCTCAAAGCATAACCAGCTTCAAGCATATACTCAAAATATGTTTTCCTGAACAAAGATAAAGTAAGGATAAAAAATACCATTAAGTACTCTAGGGTGCTTAAAAATATGGACCCTACTAGGCATGTTGAACTCGATGAGATATTCTCAAAATCAGATGATGTGTAAAAATATGTTGGACAAGGAATTTACAATTCATACTTAAAATGAAGTGTCTCCAAAGCCTCCATGCCTTTGGTTGCATTCATACCTTTCAAATAAATTTGGTTAGAGTTTTTTCTGGCATATTACTACTTAACCCATGGCCTTGAAAGAAATATTGTAAAGGAACTGAAAATCTCTAATCATTTCCCTCTGCTTTTATATCACTGGTACTTAAAAGAGATAGAGTTGATAAAAACACTGAGGCCTTCTAAGGTTTCCTGCAGACATACTTTACAGGTTTGATCATCATGTATTTTTCAGGTACAGTTATGGTTTCGCTCAATGACTTTGATGTTATCTTCATCCTGTTGTGGACTCCTGTTGCTGAGGGATGAAATATCAATTGATCTCCTTGCAAGAGTTACATGCTCTGCCTTTCCGTGGAGTGAACCTGGTTATGACTTATACCTTGTGAATGACCTTCTAACATGGAAACAGCATGTGGGAAGCAAATGGAATTAAAGGGGTTATCTTCAATTAATGCTAATAGACGAAAATAAACTAGATGTACCAACTGCTGCAGTCAACCTGACTTAACTCTAACTTTACCATCAAACAGACATTTTTTTTGAGGAAGTCATTGTAATAGGAAAATGTAATTTCCTTCTGAATGAAACTGTAACTTTATAGAGAAGACATTAACTGAGTCACAAAATCTTAATCAAGAAGAATAATCAAGCTGGAGAAAACTTGTTTACTTCATGTTTGGGTCTAGATGTTCTGTCATGCTAGTGCTGTTCTTACCTCTGCATTGATTCATAGGCATGAGTGAAAACAGATTATATTCATTGGCCAGATGGCAAGAAAAAAACATGAGCTGTACAGAGAACTTACTGTTTTTAAAATCCTTTTCATTTCTGGAATTTACAATACATTTAGTAATTCAGGAAGAATTTATCCTCTTTCTCTTCTATCCTTGGACCTCTTCTATCATCTTTCAAGGTGTGTTATTTTCTTCATACTCTGACAAGAACACTTCAGAACAGCAATGAAAGCCTTGGTCAAAGTACATTATCATTGGCATTTCACATGAATAGTACAAAAGAGTGTAGAGATTGAAGCAGATTTTATTTGGGGCAGAACACAAGAATCACATGCAGAGTCCGGATATCTCTGGGACAAAAGCAGGGGGAACACCACAAGTTCATTTTTGCCATTTTGGGCTCAGGTCACCCTCTTTTGCCTGTGTGTCACCACAGGCTACTCAGTTGTATTTCAGCTCTTCCCTTGTCCTTTCTGTTTGCTGTATTGTTCACTGGATGGCAGTGCTTTAACACCATTTTGATTTAGGAAAATGCAGAAAAGTATTTCTAAGGGAAGCAGTGGACGCTGCTTTGTTTCCTGTCATCAAACAAATGCCTCTCCCTAGAATACACCCAAACATGAGGTTCAGCAAAGGAGTGACTCTCAGGAATTGCCCACTCTGTGGTAGCCAGGAGACAACACTGGTGCTTTAACAGTATCTTCTGACTTTAAAAAATCTGGCTTTATTAATTTAAAAAGGAATGATGCTTTTTTATCACATTGGAGTAACAGCCCTTTTGGTCTCTCATGCAGTCACTTGGGATCATTGGAAGAATCTTGCATGAGGAGTGCTAAATAAGCAGTAATTCTTCATGCTGTGATTATCACACAACTGCAGCCTCAGTGGCTGTCTTCTGTGAAACTTCTTCTCAGCTGAGTGCTCGTGTGAAATCTTTACTCTGGCCACAGTGTTTTAAGATGCATATACATTGCTCCTTTGGTGCATCATCCTCATTTGGGTAAGATGTACATGATAACAGACCCAGTCAACATGGGTTCATGAAAGGCAGGTCTTGCCAGAGTAATCTGATCACCTTCTATGACCGAGTAACTAAACTCTTGGATGAGGGAAAGGCTGTGGATGTGGTCTTCCTGCACTTTAGTAAAGCCTTTGATACAGTTTCTCATAGCATTCTGCTTCGGAAACTGTTGGCCTCTGTTGACTCTCCTGGGTGAAAAACTGGTTGAATGGCCGGGCCCAGAGGGTGGTGGTAAATGGAGTTAAATCCAGCTGGAGGCCAGTGACAAGTGGGGTTCCCCAGGGCTCAGTCCTGGGTCCAGTCCTGTTCAATGTCTTTATCAATGACCTGGATGAAGGCATTGAGGGCAACCTTAGCAAGTTTGCAGATGATACCAAGCCGGGTGGAAGTGTGGATCTGCTGGAGGGTCGGGAGGCTCTGCAAAGGGACCTGAACAGGCTGGACTGCTGGGCTGAGACCAACGGCATGAGGTTTAACAAGGCCAAATGCCGGGTCCTGCACTTGGGGCACAACAACCCTAAGCAGAGGTACAGACTGGGAGAAACCTGGCTGGAAAGCTGCCAGGAGGAGAAGGACCTGGGGGTGTTGGTTGACAGCCGACTGAACATGAGCCAGCAGTGTGCCCAGGTGGCCAAAAAGGCCAATGGCATCCTGGCTTGGATCAGAAACGGTGTGACCAGCAGGTCCAGGGAGGTTATTCTCCCTCTGTATTCGGCACTGGTGAGACCGCACCTCGAGTACTGTGTTCAGTTCTGGGCCCCTCACCACAAGAGGGATGTTGTGGCTCTGGAGCGAGTCCAGAGAAGGGCAACAAAGCTGGTGAAGGGGCTGGAGAACAAATCTTATGAGGAGCGGCTGAGAGAGCTGGGGTTGTTTATCCTGGAGAAGAGGAGGCTGAGGTGAGACCTTATTACTCTCTACAACTACCTGAAGGGAGGTTGTGGAGAGGAGGGAGCTGGCCTCTTCTCCCAAGTGACAGGGGACAGGATGAGAGGGAATGGCCTCAAGCTCCGCCAGGGGAGATTTAGGCTTGAGATTAGGAAAAAAATCTTCACAGAGAGGGTGGTTAGGCATTGGAACGGTCTGCCCAGGGAGGTGGTTGAGTCGCCGTCCCTGGAGGTGTTTAAGGTGAGGGTGGATGAGGTACTTAGGAGCATGATTTAGGGATTGGTGGGAATGGTTGGACTCGACGATCCAGTGGGTCTCTTCCAACCTGGTTATTCTGTGATTCTGTGATAACTCCAAATTTGTGTTATTTTTTTGTACCTTTCATGTACATGTTGCCAAGTACACAGCTTGTAATAGAGCTTAGTCTGAGTCATCAAAAAGTAATCTCTTTGAAAGCAAACACAACCAGCCTCAAGTATGTTCACATGAACTTAGTTTTAGTTATAGTATGAATATTAGATGTTTTATTATTATAATATTCTGACAATTATAAGAAAAATTATTTTTGTTAGTATCATCAAGAGAATTTTTGCAGCCATATCTGCTGGGCTGTAGTTTTCTGAGACTTGGAAAACAAAGCAATCTGAGATTATTTGCCACTTAGACCTTTATGAAATAATATCATCTGGTTGTACTTGATTATCCAATTGATTATTTTCTTAATTTCTACATAACTTTAAGATAATTTCCTGCCAGAGATACTGACTTTCTTTCTGATAAGACATAAGCTGCTAACCTGACTGCATGCTAAAATTAAGTGCCTCTTTGTACCTGGAGCAAGAGCTGGGGATATTTTCTCAATCACATTACAGTCTGAAAAATTACATCTTACCTTCTTGAATTCCAGTCATATATTCAGCTGGATACAGTACTTATCATTTTCCAGCTCAAAATGTAACAATGTGGGGTGCTTTTAAACAGCTGTTGCTCTCCACTCTCCCTCCCCTCCAGGTGGCTGCACTTCGCTGATGGTTAAAGTGATTTCTGTTTACAGAAAAAGCAGCTTTTATAGTTTGTAAATGGTTTTAGGATCCTCTGGGAGGAAAGGCATGGTGCAGGAATGTAGGCTATTCTTGATTCTTGTTAAAAGAGAGGGACACAAAACCCCATAGGAATTAGACCAAAACTAAACTCCTGTAAAAATGTCCAGGTGTGCAATCTCTCGAAGTAGGAGCACTGGGCCAATAAAATGATCATTTGTGGTTTTAATAGAAAGTTTTAAAGAAAAAAAGGAAAAAGAAATAGTTAGCAGTGAATAAAGTGATGTGGGATATATTTTTGGGGGGAGGCTCGTTGATAAATAACAAGTCCCACCCTCAAATGTTTCTGCAACAGCAAGAAACTTGTCTAAAGTGCTAATGACACAACCAGAAACACTTCCACTTCACTGTCAGGAGCTGTTTTTCTGCAAGCTCATGTGGACAGCACTATGCCATGTTTTCTTTGTAGGACTGAGGAGGGATCCACTAAATTGTGATCCACAGGGATTTGTTGCACTGAAGACATTAATCAATGTCTGATTAACTATGCATGCAAACACAGACAGCCCACACGGCTGCTGGCTATGGGCTTTAAACTCAGCCCAGCACCACTGGTGAGCTTTAAATCCTGTCAGCAGCACTCTGAAGAGTGTCTCTGAGACGCAGCCAAGACACATGCAGTGCATTGGGAATGTTACCAAGCAGGAACTAGACCCTCCTTTCAGTACAGAATGTTTTCTTCAATTGAAAGGGGGAAAAAAAAGGGATCTGGGATTTGAATAAGCTTGTTAGATTTTGATCTGTGAGCTTATGTCACTTTTTCCATGCTTCCCCATAGAGAAACAGATTTCACAATTTAAATAAAAAATTCAATTTTCTTGGAAATATATTTACAACATTTCCCAAAGTCTTCCCATGTGCCCCCCAGCCTCTCCCTTCAGAGGCTCTGTGGCTGGCATGCCACGGACAGAGCCTGCTGGGATCAGGGGGACCATGGGAATCTGTACCAGTGACTACACACATGCTGATGCCAGAAGGGGCAGCACAGGGTTGAATCCCTTCCCTGCCACCCTCGGGCCTGCACCACTAATCACACCTTGCATGTCTTTGGCAGGTTCACAACGAAGACATGTTGAGTGGATTCAGTTTAAAAGGAAAAATTACTGGTGAGGTGTGAAAGGGATTTAAATTAGGGTTCTATAGCTACCAAGATACTTTCAAGACTGAATACACACACATGTCTTTTTCTGATAACCTTATCCTATTCTGCTTGAAATGCATTAGCATGCTGCTCCTTACAGGGATTTGACTCAAGTTTATGTGCCAATTAACTGCAGTTGCTGCTCCTGGCTGCAGGTTAACACCCTTGCAGCAAAGGTGTCCAGCTGGGTGATCTGCCTGGCTTCTCAGCTGCCACTGTTCACAGTCCAGCTATTAATGACCATGACAAAAAGCTCATTAACTGGATTTGCAAGAACATGGTGGGATGTGGTGGTTTCCACCAGTTGTTCAACTCCTTTGCAGTGGGACTGACAACGGCAGCTGAGACATGGGGCCATCAGCTGGACCTTATCTTGCTGCTGCAAAGTCTGGAGAGGAACCATGAATCAGGACAACGCAGGTATCTGCAGGAGAGAGCCTGGCTGTGGTGGTGGTCACTGCTTGGTGCTACAGTTCTCCTGAGCAACTCAAACTGGAGCTGCAATCGCAGAAAAGAGAACTGAGGAGACCATTCACATTCTAATGAGAAGTTATTAAGTGTGTGACTGAATCTGGCTTTGAGACAACAATTAAGCAGCTCAATGTCATCCCAGAGTAAGAGAATCTGAAAGTGATCATTTGGTAGCAGTTAAGATACTAAGTGCAGCTAGCAAGATATTTGGCAAGTTTGCAAGGAGATGTGCAATTTCATGGTTAGAAGATCAAATGCTGTTCATCTGGCTCTGTGATGCTTAGCAATGTTTATTAACTGTGCAAGATAAAGTTAAGGATGAAAAAAGAACTAATTGGCTGAATTATTTGACCTAGCCCTAGAAAAGATCATAACAGTCTGCAGACACTTCTGTTTTATTACAGCTTAGCATGGCCATTGGGGTTCCAGGCTAGCCAGGTGTGGCTAGAGTATGCCTTGCTGTTGGTGTTGTATTGATGCATCCTCAAAAATCCCCTTGCCTCAGAGGATGCAGGAAAGAAGAACTAGGTGCATTATTTCAGAGGAGACTTCTTTTTCAAATACATAATTCACCTTTGTGCTGACAACTCACTGCTTGAAGCTGAATGTGTTAAAGGGTGCCAAAGCAGAAGAAAATAATAAGAAATTTTACACACAAAGAAGTATTGGCTCTGAGATTCTGCAAGTTTTGTTGTTTCTTTTTTTCCTGAAGAGGCATTTAGTCACAAAATACACCTAGTTTTAGAGAATGCAAAGATGCTGGGAAAATCCTCGTGTTGCAGCAGTAGGACAACACTCCTCTCTGCTGTGCCCAGACCATTACAGTCTGACTGGTTTAAAGCTCAGAACCCATTGCAGCACCTCTGGCATGTGGGGCATCACTCAGAGGGGAACCCACATGTCTAAATGGACAATTTTTTTTCAGAAGAAACCATGAAGTTATTTAGAAAAACACTGACAGTGTTATGAAATGTCTTATGCTTTTCCAGCTGGCACAGGCTCACAGAAGAAGCCAGAGGGCTGCAGCCCTGATGCCAGCCACTCCTCAGTGTGCTGAGGTGGCAAGTGCACCTCATCCTCCATGCTCTGCCTGCAACCACATCATCCTTGGTTATGGTACAGTACAAACAACATACAATAGGATCAGTAGGTTGGTTATAAATTAAGCCAACTACATTAAAATTGATTTTGTATTATGGGGAAAGCATAAATTATGAGGTATTACAGTTGCAAACGTTTTTCATGCTACTTCCAAGAAAAATATTATGCGAAAGGAAAAAGAGGTGTCGACCAATCGAATCTCCTGATGCCTGTCCCTTCCTCCAGTAGTAATAGTCTTGTCATACTGTTTTACAAGGCTGTTTTCCTCCCTTAGCAAGTTTGCAGATGACACCAAGCTGGGTGGAAGTGTTGATCTGATGGAGGGTCAGGAGTCTCTGCAAAGGGACCTGAACAGGCTGAACTGCTGGGCTGAGACCAATGGCATGAGGTTTAACAAGGCCAAATGCCGGGTCCTGCACTTGGGGCACAACAACCCTAAGCAGAGGTACAGACTAGGAGAAACCTGGCTGGAAAGCTGCCAGGAGGAGAAGGACCTGGGGGTGTTGGTTGACAGCCGACTGAACATGAGCCAGCAGTGTGCCCAGGTGGCCAAAAAGGCCAATGGCATCCTGGCTTGTATCAGGAATGGCATGACCAGCAGGTCCAGGGAGGTTATTCTCCCTCTGTACTCGGCACTGGTGAGACCGCACCTCGAGTACTGTGTTCAGTTCTGGGCTCCTCACCACAAGAAGGATGTTGAGGCTCTGGAGCGAGTCCAGAGAAGAGCAACAAAGCTGGTGAAGGGGCTGGAGAACAGGCCTTATGAGGAACAGCTGAGGGAGCTGGAGGTGATTAGCCTGGAGAAGAGGAGGCTGAGGGGAGACCTCATTGCTCTCTATAACTACCTGAAGGGAGGTTGTGGAGAGGAGGGTGCTGGCCTCTTCTCCCAAGTGACAGGGGACAGGACGAGAGGGAATGGCCTCAAGCTCCGCCAGGGGAGATTTAGGCTTGAGATTAGGAAAAAGTTCTTCACGGAGAGGGTGGTTAGGCATTGGAACGGTCTGCCCAGGGAGGTGGTTGAGTCACCTTCCCTGGAGGTGTTTAAGGTTAGGGTGGATGAGGTACTTAGGAGCATGATTTAGGGATTGGTGGGAATGGTTGGACTCGACGATCCAGTGGGTCTCTTCCAACCTGGTTATTCTGTGATTCTGTGATTCTGTAAGCCAGTCACCAAGTGGAGGAACTACCAGAGTAATGTTCTTCCGGTTTATGCCAGGGAGGGAACCAAATCGCAGCCTTATAAAACAGTATGACGGTGCTATTATTATGCTGGTGATACAAACTACTTAAAATAGAGTTTTGATTAAATTTTTCAAAATATTCCCAGGAGTTGGTCAGGGGACAGAGTCTATGATGCTGAGTAGTGTAAAGGAGAGTAGGAGACCTTGGAATAATTTGTCTTCTCAGGAAAGGCAGCCATGAACCAAGACCTAGCGCAATTCTGCAAACACCATTCCTCATCTCAGGCTGAACCAGCATCAGTTTGGGGCTTGCAAATCTTTCCTGTGACATTTCCAGCCTTTCTCATCTTCTGACTGAACAGGAAGCAGAAATTTTATGAGAAAAATTGTTATCTCAGTTTTACGAGGATGAACTAAGGTGTCAAGATCAAAGACAGTTTGGCTAAGTGTTTTTGAGCACTGCTACAAAATGCTCTGCCTTGCCTTTTGTAGTCTGCCCGAGCCTCTCTAAAACATTAATACTGAATGGATATATTTTTCTGAAGTACACTAAGATGCTAACATGACAAAAATATATACGATCTCCCCAGCCCAGATGTAACAATGGTGGTTTAGTACAAACCCCAAGAGCAGTGTCTAAAACCAAAGGGTAGGGAAGCAGAGAGGTGATAGCTATGGGGACTTCTACTCAATGCTCTCTTGGAAGAAAACTGAGGTTTCAACCAACAAAATTCTGCTTCTGCAGAAAATGTTGGATTTCCTTTAGGAATAAAAATCTCTGACTGACAAATCAAAACAACTGCGTGTCCAGGAAGTATCCACATTTCGGGAACACTGTTGATAGCATGAGGGCTAAAATGGGGCTGTCTTGTGGCTGATGGGGCAGGATCTCCCAGCAACATTTTGTGTCCAATATAGCTGGGATTTTTATTGCTCATGCTATGTCTTAGCAAGAAAGAAGGCTGGGATGCAGGAAGGAAAACATAGCTCACTGAGGGAGCTTGTGCTGAGTTGAGAAATCCTTGCAAGCTGTGGAAGATCAGTGGAAAATGCAAAATGTGTGCATGGCAGCTCATCACTTACTTAGATGGAGAACTGCAACTGTCATCCAGGTGCCCCCTGAAGTGTATCGGGCACACATACTCCAAAACCTGGAGGCAAGGAACAGGACAGACAGGAGCTATTTAGGTTATAAGTTAGCACTAACTTATTTCCATAACTTTTGAAGGATCTAGGTTGCAACAGAACTAAAAAAAATATAATTAAGAAATAAATGCAGTCCTTATCAATAGGATCAACACTTGCAGCCATGACTTGTGCCCCTGCAGGCAGCCAAAACCAGACTGGAAGCAGCAGGAGAGGAAAACACTGAAGCAGAGGGGAAAGCATGTTTAACTTTTCTAATATTTGTAAATACACCAAAGAGAAGATCTCATTGAATTTAATTCTAGGCTTTGCTTGTTTGATGCCTCCTATAAATTAAATTTCCAGATAAATTATCAATGGGCATATATGCGACTTTTTTGATGACATAAGGAATCTGGCAGAGCTTCAAATAAAATAAACAATACAAATACACAAGGATATCTGTTCATTTTAAGAGCTTGAATGCATCCACGGCTGATGATACTGAAAAGTACAGCTCTGGTGTTTAGAAGCACAGCAATACTGTTCAAAAAGAAAGCATAAAACAGGCCTACTCACATTGTCCAAAAAAGGGTAAGAATGAACTAAGAAGTGGGATTTTGTTCAAGGCTTCAGTGTAATTCTATATTTTACATCTCTTTCAACGCAATACTTTGTTTAAGCATGGGAACGCTCTAGCAGACTTAGAACAATATTTCCATACTGTACATTTATTGTAGCTACTCATTCAGTTGAATTGCTAGCACATGAAGTCATGTGGAAAAAAGAAGGATTTAAGACATAACATTTGCAGGACGCAAACATGAGAAGTGAAGACTTTTTCATCAAACTCTGTTTCAGTCAAAGCAAAATTCCAAAGACTGTGCAGAGGCAAACTAAAGGGAAAGAGATTACTATCAATGTGATAATGATTTTACATTCAATTTCTTAGTAAATGACAACTCTTACCAGGCTGGCTGCAGTGTACTTATGTGTTGCTGCTCATGTGAAAAGAAATAAAAACACATGAAGAAGCTAGGCTTTAAAAGCTTTAAAACAGCTAGAAAACAAAAGAAACACTACTGCAACCCATCTTCTAATAAACATGAGAGTACTGTAATTCTCACTCTGATATTGATCACTGTAGTGACTATTATATTAAAGTTTTATGCAAAAAATAATAAAGCACAATATAATTAAGCAAAGAGAAATAATTAGGGGGGGGGTGAAGACTTTTCCTTTTGAGGCCATATGTGTGCACACCACAAACAATAGTTTCACCTATATTCATTCTTTGGTTATGCTACATTTGCACTGCCTTTCTGTGCTTACTTCTGAATCTTAAAGTTTTCTCAGTCAGTGTTCATTGCACACAGTCATATTTCACAATATAACCAGACATAAGTTGTATGACTCAGAATCCACTTTCTCCTTAGCTGTTTTCACTTCCTTTTGCAGCTGGTTCGGTCCTTGAGCACAGGGAATGGGTATTGAAGGAGGGAAGGCTGCCTCCCACCCCCTTTAGCAACCAGCCATAAGGCCACCTTAACTGCCATGAACAAGACAGCTTCTCCAAGTGGGAAGTTATCCCCAGGGCAGATAGAAACCTGCTCTCCACAACTGCTATTGCTATGCTGGTGATGAAGAAGATGAGCTTCAGCCAGCTAAAGAGGAAAGGAAGTGGTCGAAGTATCACTGGATTTAAGGAGGGGCAGGAAGGAAGGCTAACTATGGGAACTATATATTTATGAATGTATATACATGTATGTACATTTTGCAGAGGAAGTGAGACTTGTGTAATTGATGGAGTTAAAATATTGGCAGCTTAGCCCTGTTGGGGAACAACAGCTGTAGCAACATCAAGAAACAACAGCAACCACCCATCCTGCCTAGCACCTGGGGTGGTCAGTAGTCCGACTTTTCTCTTGTTCATCTCATTACAGTGTGACCAAAATACGTAGTTGTAAAAAGACCCTTTCGACACCCTGGTGCATATTATTTGTTATTCTGTATAGCAGAAGGGGGAGGCATTAACAGCTGCAGGAGCAATAGCTAAGTGTGATGATGAAATAGAGTTTCTGAGGTAAAACTGTCTGTGGCAAAATGGACAAATACAGAAGTGGAAGAACTGTATATTGCAGGGACAACGAGGAGTTAGGTATAGAAAGGAGGGCATCTTACTGAGAAGACGGTACTTAAAAAGAAACTGGTGACTCCAATCAGTTCCACACTCCTGCTGGGGTAGGACTGGATCTACTGAGGTCCCTAAACCACACCAGACAGAAACATCAAATGAAGTGGACAAAGAGGAAAGAAACACAAAGCTCTACCTGCTCTCCTCTGATCCAAGCAGCATCACACAAATTGTCATTTGCCTACTTCAGGCAGCTCAGTGAGGAGTATGCAGGAATGCCCCAAACTCACTGACATGATAAGAAGGTCTTTAGTGCAGAAAGCATGCTTTGGTGTCCTGTCTTACTCTATTTTGGTACACCTCTTCCTCTTCTTTCCCTAGACTGCCACAATTCTTCTACTGTCTTAGTGAGAGTTTCACACTAAAATATCATAACACAACTCAAAAGTTCAATCACATTTTCCTTGCAAAGTAAGAAATATTTGCTCTCTTCCACTACATTATCAGTGCATTTACTGACTGAGAACAGGGAAAAGAATTAAATGCTGATAGATGTGACTGGCTCAGGAAGTTCAGATTTTAACATTGTATTTTTTTTGTTAACCTACCACTATCATTCTTAAAAAGCCTGGTTAGAGGTCCAGGTGTTCCTCTAAATTTGTCTGTCTTTTCTCTGCTTGTGCAAGGAGACTCACTTACCTAAACTGACCTGATAGGCACGTATACTGCTGGACATATTTCCTTGCAGTTCACTTCTGAAACCAGCACTGCTCCCATGCTGCAATTTCTCCACCTGTATGATGACCGCCTTGTGAACTGTCTATGTGTTCTGTATCAGAGCAAGGTGTTTCGAATACTACAGATGATTTGTTTTCAGATGGAATTACTTCATTTTAGATGGCATTTCTCCAAAGCATTTCTGTATTTTTCTTTTTTATCCCTAGAATGTATAAGCACAGTAGATTGCAAATTTAAAAAATCCCAGAGAGTAATTTTACTAGCTGCTGAAATACGTTAGTATTCCTGGACTTTGAACTAGGAATAGTGATAATAGCTTTTCCTGAGAGTGGTAGTTCTGAAGGAATTTTTTTTTCTGATGTTAGATTAAATTATCTTAATATTGCTTTGGCTTTAGTGGTACATAAATAGCTCTGTCTTAGTCTGCTTTGGTGTGACAGGACAATAACTATGGCTTGCTTTTTGATCTGAGTTACTTACTGTACTGTGATGGCTAACCAGATGGTGTCTGTTGCTGTGCAAGCTCAAGAAAGAATCCAAGCTTGTGATCTTTGTAGAAGACCATATTTTTTATGGTAGCTGTTACACCTGGAAGGTCTTTAAGGAATTACGAAGTGGAACAGGGAATTGGGGGTGGAGAAATCACTGATGACTTTGCCCACATTTCTTGGTTCTGCCAGTGCTTGCTGTAAAGCCTTCGTGGGGATTGCACACTGTGGGCACCCTTGGTGCTATGGCATTGCACCTGTGGAAAGCAAAGTGATGGTAACATAATTAATTCATTTACATACCTCTCTATGCTGAATATTAAGACACTGAATGCTTGTTATTTCTGTCCATTTTGAAGCAAGCTCAGATGCCCTCAGTGCATTGAAGAAGCAGGGTTTTGCCTGGGATTGCAACTTTTTTGCATCACATTTTCACACAGGGGCTTACCCAGACCTCCATACTTAAAACCAAGACACAATTTTTTTAGTGCTGCTGAGAGTGTGTTCTAAGTTGCACACACCACAGCCAAGAGCATAGAAGACTTTATATTCATAAGCAGTCAAGTGCTCATTTAAAATTCTTTCCCTACTTTCACAAGGGATAAGAAATTCTTCTAAGCTCAAATGTTCAATATTTGCAGACAGCGAACACCAAAGTTTCACAGACATTCAGAACGAAATTCACTAGGAATCTGATCAAACAGTGACAGAGAAAAATATCTTGGTTGGTTTCACAGATCTTATTCTTACAGAGATATTAAAGACCCAAATAAACAAATCTGGAATTACCAAAACTCTGTGCATCAATATGTATGAGGAGATTAAATAATACTTCTTTTGAAATGCATTCATCACTCCTGAGGGTACAAATTGCTTTTTCCTACACACCTAAGCAAACATTACATACAGCTGTTACAGGTGAACAATAACGGGCCAGAGAAGAAAGCAGAGAAAAAAGAGGAGAGGGACAACAACAGCCAGGTTTTTTAGAAACTAACAGAATTGTTGCTGCTTTTACATGGATTTGAAGGCATATGCAGTTATTATTCCCAGAGCTGAACAAAATTAGAATTAACAGGAAACTACGCTGAAAAACACTCTTTCAGACTGCTGTATCTGGAAAGTCAAGGAGCTTTCTGGTGGTCAGTAGACTGCAATTAAGTACTCCTAGCTTTTATTGAAATATCAGTAATGCCTGTAGGATTTTACCACAGGCTTCCCATGATTTGAATTTCAGAAACTTAGAATTCTTGAGACCAGGAACAGAGCATCATTTTCATGAGCCACCTGCCCTCAGCAGCCAATGGGAAGAAAACTGCCCATTGTGATGAGACCACAATATGTCTGAGTAGCCTGATCTGCAGCAGCCTGGATGCTTGGATTGCTACTTGGCCAGTCAACTAGTCAGATGAAAAAACAGTGAGGTGAGAGGCAGAAATTTGTCAGCTGTGCAGTAAACAGTGATCAGAGGCATCAGTGGTGCAGAATCAGCCTATGTGTCAGTGGCAGGGAGCAGCATGGCTGGCTGTAAAATTAGGAAAGTCCTTATGCAAACGAAGAAACTTTAGCACTTGCTTAGTCCCAAGGAAGCTAAAGGAAATCTTGGGAATTTAAAGTATGTATGTTAATCAGTGAGGGTGGAATTACTAGGTGAAATCCTATGACTGGATCTTCATCATATAGAAATGAATGCTGGAGGTTTACATGCCTGTTGGTTTTCCTTTTTTTTGTTTTTTCTTAATATACAGTCATATACTATTTCTGACTCTTCAAGTGTCACATTTTAAATACTGGTCATATTAATTTTTGGTATTACAGGATGTAGTTCTTCAGCTGGGGATGTTTTTCACCTGCCCTTATTTTGCACTTAGCATTCAGAGACAAGCTAATACTAAATCCTTTGAATATTTACTCCCCCTCTGAATGAATAAAAGACAGTGAAATTGGGAGTTCTGAATGGTCCCAAATCTGGAACAAGACCTCACTTCTGTAGCTAAACACCATTTGTATATCAATCACACAGCGAATAAGAAGGACTAACATACAAAAAACTACCCTAAAAGCCCTGTATTTCCTCATACTCTCCTGCTTCCCTAGTTGTGGCTCCAGCCTTCCCCTCATCCCTACTGAAGACTTTGTTCAAAGCCTATTCTGAGGCTGATGGAAATCATTTGTTCTACCAACAATTTCAGCAGGCTCTGGATCACAGCTAAAACACTGGGAAGACCTGACACTCCATCCTTTTTTTAATAATTATGCAGAGGCTGTTGGATCACTGATGCATTTGCATCTATTTTGAAGACTGCTTTTATATTTTTGAAGTTGCTTATGCATTGTTTTAACCAGATCTTCAGGCTATTTGGAACTTCGTTCTTAAAGCCTCAAGCACCTAAACTGCTGAATAAAGATTTTTTGTGACTAGTGTCTGGACTCCCTAACTAAAGTTTGAAAACTGTAGTGCAGTCATAACCCTCAAATAAAGAAGTAATAATAATAGACTTTAACTAGTGTATATTTAAACTAATATATTTTTAACTAATATTTCTGCTAATATTAAGCATTCAAATCCGTTCATCACATCTTCTCAAGGTGGTTTTCGAGCTGTGCACTTACCACTGTAGAACATCGAATGCTGGCTCTCTAGTTCTGTCATGAAAGCCGTAGAAGGTACAGTTACTAAGCACTTGTGAAACAGTGTTGTTTTTGATGTACACGTGACTCAGAATACAGTGTTAAGCAATACACGGGACACTTGCAAAAGGAGGAGAAAAAAAGAAATAAAAAAATATGAGGGAGTGTAACAATTCCTAGTAGCTGCCTGACCACAAGCCACTTTATATTGCAAGTCTGTAACGGAGACATGTTATCATGAGGGTCCACATGTCATCCTCTGCTACCACCGTACATAGAATGCAAAGTTTAGGAGCAGTAAATAGTGGAGAGTTGCAGATTTACAAAAGCTGGATTTATTAAACTGTCACAGACTATGCAGGGTGCTTAGGGGAAATTAGTATCTAATGTCACAATGGCTGCACTGTTTGCACAGCAGAAATTGGCCAATTCAGATATTATTTTTGTTTATCGTCATATATCATAGTCTTTTCAGCATTTCCCAATAAAATAAAGGTCTCTGTTCTGATCTCCCTTATAAAGATCCACCACGGAAGCAGATGCAGAAACAGCATGTGTCTTTGCTCAGCCAGTAATAGATTACATATGGAAAGACGAACTGCTTATATTTTCATTACTTTCATTACAATAATGTGATGCTCAAAGAAGGCGTTCCTGAAGGCCATTTGATTAGCAGCAAGCACTCTAGACTATTGCCTTGCCAGGGAGATTTAAAGCCTACCAATCTTCTTTGGGAGGCTCAGTACAATTTTTGCTGCCATCTGCATGGCTACTGGAGAGGGTGTCTGTTTAACATCCCATGTAGAACATTGCCTTTAAAAGAAAATGACCTGTCTGCAGCTACGCTTCACTGTCAGCACAGATAGAGCCCAGCTCCTAATGTGCAATCTCAGCTATGTTCCAGGTGGCCCAGAGTACACTGCACAAACACTTTCCCATGTTTAAAGGGATGGTCCCTTTTCACAAGGATGTAAATGATACGTTAACGCAGAATCTGCCCATGCTGAGGGCTGAGTTTAGTCTCAAAAATACAACAGGAAAATGTGTAAGTGAGAACATTAACACAGGAGGATTGGTCTGAGTCTTTAACAAAGAGGGAGTACACCTGGTTTTTGAGACGTTACACTCTGTCACAGTAGGTAAGTTAAGGTCCTCTGGAGCAAAAGCAAGAAAGTCTAACCTTTCCGGACTTGTAAACCTGTTAGGAAGATTTTAGAGCCATGCGTATAAAATGCATGTAAAATAGAGCAAGGGGACAAAGGGTCTGTGCATCAAGAGATTAACTAATTAGAAAAATATCAGAATCAGAGACTCACATGTGGGTATTATTTTTGGAAAGAGGACTTCATTAAAGAATTTTTTTTGTAAATGGAAAATGCTTCAAGTTCAAGACATGCTTAAAAGCATAACCATATGGGACAAGAGAGCAACAGCTGCACTCAAATATTTTCTTAAGAGATGAACATTCATGCTCATTCTGTGCTACATCAAAATAACATTTCTGTATATCAGCTTAGTTCACAAGTGCTTTTGAAAGGGAGTCTTTGTTTGTCCTTCCCAAAGCCATTTTTAGCTGGAGCCATCATTGCTTACTCTTCCCTGGTGACGCACAGTATGCCGGATCCTCATAAGCAGAGTAAAATATCCCTTTTCTGGCAGTTAAGAGGGTAGTGGCCCCTCAATATTGCCTGAAGAAGGAGAAAGTGAGGAATATGTTCTGCCCACATTATTTCAATATTTATCCATCCTTGAAGTAAACATTCAAGTATAACATGTTAAAAATAAAATGTTCAAGATCTTGCTCATAAATACTTTATTTATGGCTTTGAAAATATACGTTGGAATGTCCTGCACTTACAATCATAAATTATACAGCACCATAAATTTACTGACATTTTGCAAATACAGATATATCCCCTGTCCCTAAGAATTTAAAATTAAATCAAGCATGACAAACAGAAGACATGGCAGAGGAAAACAGTTCAAGACAGGAATGATGGGAAAAGAATAAACATTGTCTAAAGTGATGGGCCTAAAGCAGATACAGAGAAGACAAAGTAAAGTACTCCTTATAGGTGCAGGAGAGCGTTTTGATCTAAATCCCATCTCCATGCCACAGAAAAGGACAAGACACAGCTCTCAATGTCTTCATTTATATGTTTACTGATAAGTTCATGTGCTGAGTTGTGAAGGTTTTGTTGGAACTTGTTTATGTTTTGATTGTGAATAGATTATTATTCTAAGTACTCTTACAGAAGGACATTGAATTTACAAGTGACAACTTTTGGCTTAGTAACAAAGTCAAAATGCTCAGCCAGAGGTGGCAGAGGCATTTATTTGCTCCATGTTCCCATGAAGGAGAGCCTGTGCTAAATGCAGAAAGGAGCTGCAACCATGGTGCAGAGCCAACTTCACATCAGAGTCAGCAGCATCTGTGCAAAGCTGGCTACATGTGAAGCTAGCTGGTGGCAGTCACCCAGAGCTAATGTCCTTGCAATTTCTGACTTGTAGAAGCAAAGCTGATATCTGCAGACAGTATGTCTGTACTGGGGGTGGGACCTAGCAAAGGGTTGGTGGTAGATCTGAGTATATCTGCATAGGGTTGCTACTTCCATGGGTCTCTACCAAGGAGGCAAGAATGTGTTTGAGAGAGATTGTGGATGAGGTTTGTGGTGGGAGTAAGTGATCTGGAGCTTGGAAAACTGGGCAATACATATTTGGACCTCGAGGCTGAATAAGATCCATGCACAGTAAGTTGTGATAACCCAGAGCACTTGAAATTATGCTGGACATCTATGTTCAAGAAACTAAATTTCTCTTATGGCTGAAGAAGGGTAAAACAAAACCTACTTGAATATATCGAATGGAAGTAATACTTTGCCTCAGCCATTGTTTACTGACTACTGTGAAACACTGACGAATCTAGATGAATTCTCAAGCTACACAATACCCTGTGTAGTAGTTCAGCTGAAGCTGCTGAACCTTTCAAAAGCGTCTCTTGCCCCACCATAGTCACCTCAGCTTTAGGGAAAACCTGTGATAAAAGGAATATTAAGTTACCAGAGGTGTACAGACCAGCCTGAACACTGGTGTTGTGATGTATCTGAATGCTACTGGAGAGATGTGGAGTAGGACACAGGATAAGGCATGTGTAAGGAGCTCTGGCAATTGATACATTTTGGCAGCAGAGAAATTGCCCACCTCTGCTGTCTCACTGCACTTCATAGACTGTCAATGAGACCAAAGCTCCCTCAACACTACTTGGTCTTACTTTTTCCCAGGAAGGCTGCTGTTCACTGCTCTTAGTATGCAGAGTGGGTTGGGTGTGCTTGTAGTCAGGGGCTCTTCCTCCTCTTGATAGCAAGAGACAGCCACTGTTACTGCTGACTTGATTAATTGTCCTAGTCTGAAAACTGTATGTATAGGGCTCTATTCGCATTGGTGGATACGTATATACATGCAAATGGTTTACTTCTATCAAGAAAGGCATGCTGCACAGTTTTTTTGAGAGGCATAGATTTCATTGCTACCTTGTGACTTCCAGTGGGAGAGCACAACCACGTATAGCATATGTTCCTTTTAAAAATGACATTAAGTACACCATTATCAGCACAAACATGAGGTGCAGTTGCAGATCCAGGCTACCTTCTCTTTCCTGAAGGGCCAGAATATATTTATGCCAGATTAGTAAAGTCACTGTTGTCCTGAGTTATCTTCTTGTTCAGATACAGAGACTATGTTTAAAGCTGTTTTGATTGTTTATCTGGGTCTCTGTCCTCCCTGTTTAGTTCTAACCACAGATTAGGAAGTAGCTTTGCTTGTGATAGTGTTGGTGGCACCTACAAATCTAATACTGGTTGTACCTAGGAACAAGAAAAGGCCACTGCAGTGTGCTGAGACGGAGCGATGAAGCAGATGTCTGATCGTGCAGCAGTGCCATTGAAACTGCCGAGATACTTTGGTTTACCAAGATGAAAGGAAGGAAACATTAGCTGAAAACAGCTAATATACTAAATCTTGGTATAGTATATGGGCTTAGCACAATAGTTCTGGAGGGAGCTATCAGGGCAGCTCATGACCTCTTGCAGATAGTAGAACAGGAACTGCTTCTATTAGGCCTCAACAGTCATCTCATCAGTGCTGTTGATCCCACTTAAACTGGTTGAAAACATACAGTTCCACCCAGAAGTGGGTGGAATATGTAGCTGACATTTCTCCATATTGATTGTTTCAGTTCCTCAGATATATAACAAATAGGAAGTTAATAAACATTGCGATCTATACATGTATACAAACAGTTACATGTTATTGACAATATCACAAGGTTTAATTTAATTTGTATGTCAAAGCTTTGTAGAACTAGAACATTAATAATGAAACAAAATTCCAGTACTACCACAGTAATCAAACACTGTCAGACTTTTGTTTGATGGGAGCGTGTTAGCATTTTGTTCTGTTTTGGAATAAGCTTTGTTTCAAAGCATTGGAATTTCCTTTAGAACAGAAATCCCAGTTCCCAATAATTTTTGTTCCCATTGTTCCTGCATCCCAGATCCCAGCACCCAGAGGCTAAACTTCTTTTCCAGTGCATGTCCACGTTCCACCTCCCCGTGCCCACAAGTCCTGCTGTGTGTAGTCTTAGAGACTCTCTTTTTGAGAAACAGTGTCTGCAGACATCACAGGCACACAGCCTGCTCTTTGGAGTGCAGTTGTATTGTGTTTAGGTTCCTGTGCCTAAGGCTTTTTGTAGTATGATCTCTCACAGCACTAATGTTAACCATCTGGTACGGTTTACCCCAAGGAGACACCCTGTGGACTACATTACCCAGAATCCTTGGCAGGGGAGTTGACAGATAGCTAATGAGTGAAGAATAAATCATATGTGGTCACTATGTTCCTCAAAGTCACATTCTTTTTCTTGCATAAAAGCTACTGGCCAGATGTGCCTACTGGATGATGGTCATAGCATGGTAAAAATGCAAGTCAAAAAAAACGTTGCACTTAGGTTCAGCTCAATAAAAGTAAAAACCCAAACACAAGTCTTTTGTTAAGATCCACATCCCCAGTCATACTAAGAAATACTTTTGATGAGTCCAGGGAGAAATATCCAAAAAAGTCACATTTACTGTAAAATTCTAGTAAAATAGACCAAATTCTATCAATAAAATACCAATGAGATTAACAATAAAGTTAGTTCTGCTAGGATATTGGTAGGTAGAGGTTAAAGACAGATGACTCTCCAGGTACTGTAGCGTGACAGCCATAATGATTTCATCACAGGCACAGCTGGAGAATTGCCAAGCTTCCTCACTGCAACTGGAACAGGTGAAAATGAATCTCTGGTTCTTCCTTAAGTAGCCACACCACTGAAAGCTTGGCAGTTGCACCCTCTGCCACCAGATCACAGTGCTGCTGCTTCCAATGCTGACAGCAGGCATTCAGTTTCAGAGATGGATCATCATGCTTTTAAAAAGCTTCCTTAAAGTTTACGATGGTGGCAATGTCACATAACTTTTTGCTTTTGATGTCATGCAGTGTAAATACTGCAATTATATTTACAAGACATGATTGATAACATGCTGTGCATGAAATATTTCCTTTAAACTTACCCATAAAATATATTCATTTGCCATTTCCCCATCTAAACTACTGAAGGTTCCACATGAAAAAGAAAATTTAAATAGGTCCAAACAGGAGAAATTGGCTTTGAACAACTGTTCGAGAGCAGGAGATGACAGTTCAGTTCCAAATTTGAGTTTGCTGAATGATTATGCTCTTCCTTTGAAAGTCTGTGCAAACTGGGGTTTTGGGAGGGGTATTCTTGTTTCTCCAAACCTAGACTCATAGGCTGTGTAAGAGTAACATGAAGTCCCAATGAATGTTAAATTCCACAGCCAAACTGTTTACTTGATTACCTGTTCATTATTCCTCTGTGCAGCATTTTGCTTTGTCTGATACAGGGCCTGAGCTCCACTGCTGTACGTGCTGTGGAGGAGGCTATAGACTTCTTGAGCTGCTTGGTTGCCTGATAATACTCTTCCTTTAGCTGCAAACTGCTTTAAATTGTTACTCACTGCTAGGTTAATACAGCAAACTCCTCTGGCAGGGAATCAGGGTGCACTGTTATCATTCTGATCCAGAGTTGGTGAGTGATAATTTCTGACATGGGGTGATTACAAATAGTGCCAGGGAGTAGCCCTGTTAGATATTAAACAATTCCACTGCAGCCTGAAGCACCACAGCCTGTGTCTGGGAAGGGATCATCTTACAACTGAGTCAATTGGTTGTGCTCACTTACTTTGCTTGAAACTCCCCTTCAATGACCATACAGGTAAACTTTGACTCCTATAGAAGACAATGAACATGACCAGCTCACAGGAGAGGAATTAAATTCTTTTTAAGAAAACAATTAAACCACCAGTAAAAATGCAAATTTGTCACAGTGAAGGTAGAACATGGCAAATAAATCCAACTAGTATGGAAAATCCTTATAAACATTTGTGCTACACTAGACTTTCACATGATTCTGAGATTAAGGCTACCAGGTAGCAAAAATTAAAAATCTCCACTTGCAAAAGAATCAAATTTAGTTTTTGTGTCATAAAATAATGTTCTATTTTGCTATAGCCTGCATGAATCTACATCCAAGACTATCTAAAATACATTACAAACCTTTGGCCAAATAGGAGATTAGTTTAAAGTTTAAGCAAAAACCATCGTCCCAGGAGTCTGGCATTTGGTAAAGCTGTGCTGGAATAATCAGGTTAAGACATCGGGTTATCTTGTGTAGTAGTGGGAGACAATTGAATAGTAGAACATCCAGTTCTGCAGATATTCAGGTAACAATGTTTTCAAGGCACTTTGAAGATGAAGTACATGAATAGAAGGTTTTACTATTAGGTATTAGGAAGAACAACAAAAATAAATACAGTTCATACTAAACATCTGAAGAATCTTTTATGAGATGCAACATAGGGGTCTTTTCAAAGTAATTATTTGATTTTTCACTTTACTCCTTTCCATTAGCAGATTTCAGGAGTTAATTTGAGAATGTTTGTTTCATTCAATCCAGCAGCGTCAAACAATTTTGCCAAAGAAAGACATAGCCACTCAGACTGCATAAAGAAGCTTGTAAAATGCTACTAGATAAAGACACTCACTCAACCACTACCAGCACTGATTGGATCCAGAGCCACAATAAAAGGTAGACAATATATGCCCTTACCCTAAATCGTCTCAAACAGCACACAAAGAGGGAGGGAAGGGGGCTGCAAAGGGGCAAAAGTGTGCTGTAGAAAACCAAAATGAAAGCCATCCTTCCAACATCTCAGTTTTGAGCAGTTGTGTAAAAACATCTGGAAGCTGAAAATCCCGAAGAATCCAGCAGTCCCTTGGTCTTCTGTTTCACTCAAGGACACAATATTTGGTGTCTGTGTACTAGAGAGCAGGAACGAAAAGCAGCGTAACATGTCAAATAAGGAGTATGCACTAGCTTGAGATTTGTTGGCTTCATTATAAATTAATCCATTTTCTGTAAGCTAAATGAGAAATGCCCTGAAGACTCGGGCTGAGAGCAGTGTACAGCAATATTATTTTGTTATATGGATAGGCATTGGAAGGGGAGCTTGCACCCTTGAGATTACATCCGTAAGTGTGATCTATCAGCTGTGTCCCTACAGTTATTGCAAATGTATACTGTATCTTGTATCCACTTTTCCAGTGATGATCATATGTAACGACAATTTTAGTAGATATATCTTAAAGAAGGGAAATTCCAGTAAGATCATGGAAGTGCCTTTGAAGTAAGGAATACACTGAATGATAGCCATTAAAATTTTATGAGGGTTCGTTTACCAGTAGAAGAAAAACCTCTGTGGTATTTGATAGATCTCAAGTGAGAAATACTGCATATTTAAGTACCACTTACAAGAAAGGATGAGAAAACAACTCAAGGTATGTTAGGAAGAGAATGCATGATTTTGAGCATAGAATTATGCAATTTTTTTGAATGTTGTGAATGTTAATATTACCAGAGAAATCCTTTCATTGAAATACTAGGCCGGACATCCTCAGAAAGAAGGACAGAGCAGGGAGGTAAAAACAAAGCAGTTAGTTAATTGTCAACTAGGTCAGTAAATGACCATTTACAGAACTAAAAACCGAAGTAGGTAATGATAGAATGCAAAGTTCTTGATTTTCCTTGTCATTTTGGAGAGATAGAGGGAGTATTTGTGGGGAAATAAATACTTATTTCTCTGATTTAGGCATAAAAGATTAAATGATGTAGAAAACCCACAAGCAGTTTACCAGTGAAGGAGAAGACTAGGAATATAAGGAAGGTTTTTACAAACCTCCAATTAAGGTTAGGACTATGAGGATCCTGAAAAGCAAAACTATTAGGGTTGACAGTATTGTGCATGTGTGGTGCACACATGTAGAAATAAAAATACACAATGATGTTTCAGATTCAGTTATTTAAGTTAAAGAACACCAGAACTTCCCTTACTCATAAAATCTTCTTGGGTTCACTTGCATGTGTGCTTCCGAGTATGGTGGAGACTGGGCTGCTAGTCATTGGAGTGTCCCATAGCCATGTGCCCTTTGCATAATACAGACACTACTGTGAAGATAGAAGAGCTAAGCTGCTTGCAGATCTCTCTGTTTTCCTTCTTATTGTAAAACTTAAGTGCTTCACACACAGGATTTATAAGAAGCTTCTGAAATGAGGGACTGCTATGAAAGATGGGAACTGAAGCACATACAGTTTAATGTTCAGGGCGTCCATCTAATTTGGGTGCTTAAATTGAGGCTCCCAGGATTTCTTTTTTTTCAGACTTCTGGCTCTCGCAGGCACGGTTTCCAGACACCAGTCCCACTGACTTCCATGGCTCTCAGAAGCACTTTGCAGTTGTGCAGAGAGATCCCTGCACACAGTGAGCAACCACCTGCTAAATTCTTGGTGATATGCTGCCAAGGTAAGTCAGCATTTCACCACCCAGGCTGTGCTTGATTCAGTAAATACCTTCCAGTTTCCTGAACAATGAAGGCTAAAAAATAAGATGATGTCTGTCATTAAACAGTCCTGTCCCTTGCACTACTGCATTCAGTGTGCTGAATAGATCCACTTGGACTGCTGCCAGAAACAGTCTCCCCTGCATACTGAAAGTGGCAGTTTTCTACTATTATTCCATTGAGTTTCTTCTCTTTCTTGGAGAATTTCTAAAATCTCACTAAAGAAAAAGAGGTCAGTCATGAAAGGTGAATTCCATATCAAAGTTTTCATTTAAAATCCTATTCAGCAATTTCAAAACTAAACAAGGTAGTGGGACAGAGTCTGGAAAATATAAATCTAGTATGGGTCCCTGTATACCTGCTTACAGAAAAAAAACCTAAAAAAGACCCAAGGGATTTGCTGGCAATCAGTTGTCCTGTTTTTGACAGTATGTGCAGAAGATAAGAATGGATGATGGAATTGCTCCTCTCAAATCTTGTGTTCCTGATACAGTAAAATAAAGTGGAAAAATCATATAGGAATGGTTGGCTCTTGGATACTAAGATTTCCTAATTTTAATGAACAGCTGAAGGCTATCTATGCATATGTTGCTCTAGACAATCCTGAAAGTATAAAGCACTGTGAAAGCTGCTCAAAGTTTATGTACAGCACTATGCTTAATGTCCTAACATAAAGCAAATTTAATTCAATTGTTGTGAAATAAACTAATGGTCCCTTCTGGCTTTAAACTCTATGCATCTATTAAAAAAAAGATATTAGAAAGTTATAGAGGTACTACTATTAATAACAACAAATTTCTCCCTTGGTTGTAAATAAATATTTGGTTACTTCTTTCAAAGATTCAGCATCTTCCCAAGACCCTGGTGTTGCTTAGAGTAAAGTTCCTCTAATTCACAGGAACAGTCATCTGAAAAACAAATTATGTAGCCAACTTGTGTTGAACTAAAGAAGACCAAAACAGCTGTTTCTGTATATGAATCAATCCATTTGCCAGAATACACTATGATTTAGCTAATGTGAAGTTATATTAAATCTTATACTATTGTATCAGAATATGCCATAAATTTATTGTTTTCAGCTCTTTGTTACTACTACTGCCTCCTGCTTTCACTGGAAAGAACCAAAACTTGCAACTTAATTGATAGCTTGAAATGAGTTTCATTAAGAGTTGGTGCCATAAAGGAACTAATTTATTTGTCTTTCTCCGAAAACCTTTACAAGTACTCCTAGAGCAAAGTTTAGATGTTGGTTATTTGCAATAGCAGAAAATAATTTCCCACCTAGCAGCCCTTAGTAGCTGCTAAGTTCCTCTGTCAACACAAGCACAGTGACATTCTGTTGATACAAAAGACTGGAACACAAGGACAGGAAAGACCTTCTAGCATATGGCATGCCTCTACTCCACATGGGAAAATCATTTGTTTTAGGCAAAGATGAAACCTTTTCAGAAACCGTGGACTTCTTATATTTCTTAGTAGTTTTGATGTAATGTTGACACACCTGAAACTGGAGCTCCATACATAAAATTTAGCTCCAGCTCAGATTTAGGCAGGTACTTTCCCCCTCCTTTATTTTCAAGCCCTGAGGACTATATTGACTGACCCTGCATGCCTGCTACAGCCTTCAAATTCAAAAGAATAAAGAGGTTTTTCAGACCAAAGCTTGGGGCAGGAGCAGGGCAGGGAAGGCAGGTGAGATGCAGCACCTAATTTAGTCTCCATGATAAGCCATAAGGATATTATTTATTTCACGAGATCAGATGAATATCCTTTTGCTTCTTTCTGACAAAGAATGCAGCACTCCTGTGCTTCACAATACAAAGTTTTAGTCTCAGCTTTTTACAGTTACGTGTGAACTTTATTGTAATAACCCAAGAGAAGGAGATGGATTTCCCCTGTTGAAGTTGCTCATAGCATCAAGATTTTTTGTGTATTCATCCCCCTAGGTTGTCTATGAAAGTCTGGCTGTAAAGTTAGAGGAACCATGGATCCACACACATTTTATTTCAACTCTCATTTAACAAATAGTGGTTATTGTTCTGTCATGTTACAGTTGTAAAATTGCCACAAAATTTTCAGCTGGTTCTATGCTGTCACCTGCAGCCTGATGGATCCAAACCACCCTGGTACTGTTTTCCTGAAAGGTTCAAGCTGTTTTGCATATTTTTTCAATATTTCCCTATTTCCATCATTTTCTTTAGAATTTGTTTGAAAGAATAAGCATTTGCCCTGTGTTCCTATTTCCCACAGCAATAGGACTCAGTCTTTGAATGTGGCCTTTGTGCTTGCTCTTTGAACTCAGTTTTTTGTTGCACTGATAGCATGTCCACTGTTGCAGTTCCCTGGCATCACTAGTTATCCCTGTCACTAATCCAGTAATTTATAGTGATATTTTAGGGATAAGCCAGCCATTTGCTGCATTTTGACTGCATCCTTTTGCATACCCCACACTAACCAAGTCCACTGAACAACTCTGCAACTCTGCAGCTCTTCATAGCTCCATTAATTTTTTTTACTGAATAGAGAGCTCAGAATTTCCCTTGTTTCATCCATTCTCCTTTCAGAGACAGATTTTTACTAACAATACATAGAAACTACATAGATTTGCATGGTCTGCGATAATTTTACCTAGTTGTTACACACCATCATGAAGTTTAGCTTTATATAGGCTACCTCAGTCTGGCTTCTCCAGTGAGACACACGAAACATCAGCAGCTGCTCAGACAATTTTAGCAGTACTGACCAAATGTTTGTATGTCACTACTCTATGTTTCACTCTTTTAACCTGATGATTTCCTGTATTTGCTGAAGGGTATATGCAAAACTTTGATGAACAACAGGTAACATGATGTGTGCTGTTTGGTGATGTATCTGCAGAACAACAGCACAGAGGAGGCATGAAAGGAAATCTTTTCACAGGAGGCAGGCATGCTGGAGTGGTGTGGGATCTTGTGTTTTTCCACACAAGACAGGAAGCCTAACCTGCTGAAGTCACAATGAGTTCTGCTGTAGGTTGCAGATGCAGATCTTGATTATTACAGTGGTTTCCTTACTTTGGTATTTCACTAGAACAAGGATCAGCAAAAGTATACTTGGTGACAGACTTGTACACTATTGCAGAGGCCTTACTTGACCTTTTGTCACACCTAATAATATTTGCCGTAGATGTTTAAATGATACAAAAGATTTCATGGGAGAATTTGTTCCATGAGTATGTCAACTGAAATGTTAAAATTGCATTTGACATTGGGATGGCCTTTAGATGTGGCTACTCACTTTACTGAAAGCTCCTGATATTCACCTCTGCTAAGGCTTAGGCTAAAGCAGTATATTTTCTCTGACTTTTCAGCCTGATAGTTATTATTAAAGTAATGGGCCATTGGTGTGCAGAGAGGCCACTGCTCACACCTGTTCCTATGTAAATCCAGACCATTACAGAGTTGCTGGTGAAGAGGGTCACATCTGCTGGGAGGTGTGGACAGGACAAGTGATCCAGCCTGACCAAAGGAGTATTCCACGTCATGCACGTCATAGTGCACGAGAGCCAGACCTCTTCTTTGATGGTCGATGTTCCAGGAGGACCCAACTGTCTGTCTGCCCCTGAACCCATCCATGTGTTCCTGAATCAGCTTGCTGAGTTCAGCTCCCTGCTGCTGCTGAGTCCAGTTCAGGACCTTCCCTGTGCCTGCCCTGAAGTGTCAGTGGTGACATAAGGTTATCAGTAGATGTGCCAAGATTCTTCTATGCTCAGAAGTTAAAGAAAAGTACACCTTAACCATTAGAAAATGTGTGCTTAATATTGAGAAAAGCCATAACCTTCCCTGAAAGCAGCTACTGCTTAGAAACCATTTCCTACCCTCAGAAGAAAATTGTCAACCTTTCTGTTCAGTATTTTTCTCAGATTTAATATTATACAAGTATCTTGAAAGAAATAAATGAGATGGAGCATGCGAATGAAGAAGAAAATACAATAAACCCTTGCAGCAAGTAGAGAAACAGAATGCAGAAAAAGCCAAGGAAGATATGCTGCCTTTTGGGGATTTCAAAGTCATGATTTTTTGTTTGTGTTGTTAACATAATGCAGTTATGATTTTCACTAAACGTGACAGGATTCATGAAAAGAATTCACAGTGCTTAGGAGCTTTTAAATTATGAATAAATGTTATACATAGAAATCTTGTTTTCTTTTCTGTATTTCTCTCTTACTCACCCCTCTAGCAGATTTTCCTCAAAGCTTCTCACTTCAGTAGTTGAGAGGTATTTATTGCTGTTATCCTTTACCCTTATCTACTCAAACAGAAGAAACTTACCTCACATCTATTGCATAGAGAGAAGAAAAACCATGGCAGTGAAACCAATCATTTACAAAGGCCTACAAAGCCTCATCACTTAAATGCCCTGCAAAATAGAACAGAAATTACCTGGCAAAAATATCAAAGAGCAGATAATAATTTTTAAAATCCCTCAGTTACTGCTCCAGCCTATGTACAAATCATTCCTCTAGAGGCCAGCAGAGTACCAAAAAACAGTTACTGTGAACTAGACCGTAATACTGCCACGGAAGCAACTCTTACCCAAATTATTAACATTTAAGCCTTCTTGCAGCTGTCCAACGACTGCCTTTTGCATTGAGACTGAACTGCCCTGTAAACATAGTAGGAATGTGAAAAAAACATCCTTCATCATGGTTCTAAATTCTGTATGTGGGATCATGGGTGTTAGAACAAGGGAATGCTCATCAAAACAGAAAAATTGCCTTTATTCATGCAAGAAAGATCTGCTTACTTAAGCAGAGTCCTTGAGATTAATGCATACTTATGAGAAAAAGAGTGTATTTTGGTTAGATCCAGGAATGGGTCTCTACCATACCCTGGCACTGACATGCTGTCTCTCGAATTTGTATCTTGGTTTTACCATCTATGAAATAGTTACTGTGATACTTACAGTACACAGGAGAAACCTTGGGAGAAATGCCTCCTGCCTCATGGAATTGATGAGAAGATTAATTACTGTAATCAGTTACACAGTAGACCCTCAACAAAGAGTGCAACAGGAATGTGAAGCAATGAGAGATGAAGCAAATGAAACAGGCATGTTCCTTCAGCCCTCACACAGCCACATTCCCACAGAAGTTTGCTAGGAAGGGCTCAAGATTAAGTTTTGTGTGTTTTGTCTTGGTGCCAGGAAATATTATCCTTTTAATTAGCAAGTCCATTTCTTTGATAAGTGTTTAAGTGGCTTTACTGCAATTTCATCTCTTCAGTTGTCATCCAGCATCTGGGAGGTAAGGAAAATGGAAGCCAGCACTGAACTTTTTCTCATTTCTACAGAGGGATATTTCTGACACACTGTACTTGTGTGGGTGGGCAGATGGATGGATAGACAGGCGGAAAAGGGAGTTTCCTTTATGGGATTTCAGTAATTGGTATGTGGTTTACATTCCATTCATCTGTAGGACTCAGATTTTAATCAGAAACAGGACAGGGCTACTAAACTACCTCTAGTGTTCAAAAAATGCCCTCACTTTGAGCCAGTGACTTTTCTCACATGCATCTTTTCTTTGACACCCACAGACCCTAAAGAGTGATGTGGTTATTTACCACCAAGAACTCAGTGTCAGGTTCTATAGCAATGAACCTGTCATCCAAGTCCTATAACAGGACCTGGTTCAGAGTCTTCTTCCAGGCAGAGGTTTTCTGATGGCTGGCTTCACAAGCAAAAGCGCTATACAGGTCAGTATTTGAAATTGGCACTGATTTCTCAAAAAAGGGTTTGGTTTTGTTTTTTTTTTTTCCTGGGCTCATCCAGCTCTGGGAAAGCCTTGTCTGGACAGTGTTTTAGAGGTCTGGCAACACAGCCTGGTCTTAGTAGCCAGAAGCTAATGCAGACAACTGGTGAGAAAAGCCTCATATTCAGCAGTTGGACTCGCTACTGTGCATTAAGCACAAAAGAATGAGAGACTAACACCTTGTCTAGAACTAGTCAGACTAAATAAACAACATAAGATAAATTTCAGCTTTAGGGCTGGTAAAAATGTAGTAAATTACAACATTAACTGCCGTCATCTATGGGCAGGGAAAACCTATAGTGACTTTTGTAGTGCATTGGTATGCTATTATTCAGAACTCTCTCTATATCATCTGTAATATGCCTGTAGTAAATCCTAAAAATTTCTTCAAATTCCATTTTTCCCTGTCAGCTAAGTAGTTCTGCTGCCCAGGTTAGCCCTTAGCTTTTAATTGCACATGCTCCAAAACATTTATCTCTTCTGGGCATATGTTGACTGACATGTCTAGATTGTATTACACTTTGGAGAATTCCTGCACTCCATTGGATCTCTGAGAGTTGTGGGTCCATTCTGTAGAGCAAGTAGATCATTGCTTCATATCTATCACTGGATGCCTTAACCATTTCATATTACAATGTTTTGATCAGATATCTTGGTCTCCAAGGTCTCTGTCTGAGATTCACTTTGAAAAAGAACTTCCATCTTGTTTTAGCCCAGAGCAATAATGAAGTTAATCCTGTACATACATAGGTTGGACAACTGCAGTGTTAGCTACATTGCTAATTTAGAGTAAATATATCAAGATCAGTGATATTCTGGTTACTGAGTAATGGACTGAAAACAGAATTTGGAGTGCTCAATTCTGTTCTTGCCAAATAATTTCTGATTAGATGAATAATAATGATTTGTAAGGCTCCCCGGTGCTGTCCTGTCATCTGGGTTTCACCCACTCACAGTTGCTGGCTTGCTTCATTAACATCACAACTGCATTCTGGGATTTTTTTGTTGTCTAGGGTTTTTTTTGTTTGTGTTTTTGATTTTGTTTCTTTTTTTTCTGCCATGAGATAAACCATAATTTATTTTGGATCCTGAGATTTAGCTCAGAGCTAGCATTTTCTACTCTAAGATTTTGCTGCTGGACACCCGTGGTTTCTCAGAGTAAAACCATTTACTTATGCTGGACACCAAAACAGCTTGATACAAGGAGTCTTTGGATTCATCTTATTTGGAGGTGACTACAATGAGTTTGCACCACATTTGATTAAAGGCAGGTGAAATGCTGAATAAATTATGACCAGCACAGCAGAAAGGACTCTTAACAATACAATTGGTTCATTTACTCATTCCTCAGTGTTCTCCTGGGACTGATAATACAGCACCCTCACACACCAAGAACTATAATCCAGCTTTTAATGTTAATTAACGTGTGATGGCTTATACATCTGCATTTTTAATTTCTCTTCCCTTGGCTTGTTACATCTGTACAAATGTTGTTGAAGGTTACTCTGTTCAAGTATTAAAAAATGCTTAGTTAAATAGGTTAGCTTATTTGCTTTTGCTGATAGTAGCAGTCCGCCCACAGAGCCCTTTCAAATCTCTTCAGTGTTTTGGAAAGTGGATAGCAGACTTACTCAGTGTTGTGCAAGTTTTACCTGAGCCAGGAATGAAGCATGCGTTTCATGAAATGAGAAATAACCTCAGACCACACACAGAGTATAATTTCTGAACTCCAGCTCCCTCTCTCTTCCCCTCGTCCCCACACACACATACACACACTCCTGCCAAAAAACAAGATGACGACTGACATTCCTAAATCCTTTAAGCATTCTTTTACAGCTAACAGCAGAGGGAGGTTTTCAGAGATTAGGTTATTAGCAACAAGCTGATGAAAAAATGGATTACTATAGTATGTACATACCATGCCAAACAGAAATAGCAAAAAGCCTATGCCATCTAAACACAGCTTTCAGAAGGAGAAACTGCTGATGCAAACACATTAAAGCTATTTTTACTGCTTAAGGAGATGAGGAAAAGCCCTCCCCAAAATAATTTTGGTTCTGTCACTCCTTGTTTAGTTAAGCTAAAATCAGTTAGTGTTTCAAGTATTATTTTCCATTATAATCCAGTGGAGTAAAGTAGACAGGTAAATTTTTGGCATACAAAAACCTCACATCCTTTCCTCTCTCAGAGATAGGAACTATGTTGCATGGGCAGTGAGAATAAACTACACAGAGAATAGGCAAAGGGCAAAATTTTCCACAGCTGTTACTCCATTGCTTCAATGTCATCTCCAGAGCTTAATTCTCAACAACCTTACAGCAAATACACTTAAACACTGAGTCATTGATCAAAATTCTGTTCACTTCTCCTTCAAGATTTCTTTTATGCTGGTCTAAAAGAATTGGCTTCGTTGCATTTAACAGTTAAGGAGTTCCCCTGCGTGACAGTCACAGTGTGTCTGCTGAACTGCCCATGTGGTGCTAAAATGAACAAGCAAAGGTAATTATAGATCGAGTTTTATACCTTATTTCTTTTGAACCTATTACTAACGCTATCACCAGCTGAGCCACTGATATCTACCACATAATCCTGTGTATGCTTAGGCGTAAAAATGTACATCTATACATGTATTATGTGCACTATAGTTACTTCCAGCAATAGTTAAGCTTGCTTAACACTTTCCATTATAGGACTCTGCTTTCAGTTGTTTATAACTTTGCCAAACTGTAAGCGCTCAGGCTGAAATTTTCCATGCTAAGTGTCTGTGTCAGGCTGAATTTTTCTGATAAGTTTCAACTAAAATAGTATAGCTGGTTTGGAAATGGGGTTAAAGGGGAACAATCTCCCTTTTCCTCATGTTATTCCTACAGCCATTTCACTGAAAATCTATTTTGTCTGCATGCTTTGGAAGAGAGATTGAGGAGGGGGAAGGGGCTACCCTGCTGTAAGCGCTCAGGCTGTCAGGGTCATTGCTGGCCCTAGCCTTCTAAAACCATGCCAGATTCTGACCATGTTATAAAGCTCTTAAAACTGTGTTTTATCTGTGTTTTATCCATACAAGCCTCCTAAAGCACCATTATTTTCTGAATACTCCGGTGAAACAGAAGATGACCTTGATGTCACAAACGTCTTCCATGCCCATCACCAGACTGTGTGTGGCATCCTTCCCACAGATCAACCAAGCAGTCTCCCAATTACAAAATAATCAGTTCGTGACTTCTCATGCAGCTTCTAGTCCTGGCCCCCAGGAGCTCCTGTGGAACCAGAACTGAGAGCTAGGAAATTCTGCCTGTTGCACCACCAATACCCATCGATGGTGCCCATGCAGTACACTTGAGGAAGCTTGTTAAGCCTGCAAACAAGCAGGAGAGTTTGGGTAACAAGAGAGAAATGGAAAAGCAGAGCAGACTCCAACTGACTGATGTAACAGGACAGTAAAAGGGCCAGGGCATAATGATTCATTGTGTTACATACACACTCTCCCCAGATTGTAGACTGGAACAAAGAATTAAAAAATCACAACCTTCTTTTGTTTTCAACCAGTTTCTATGACATCTACTAGCAAGTACATAATTTCCTCCCCTAATTGGCTGGTCCACAGAAGAGACTGTAACCTGCTACTTCCTGCTGTTAGGCACTCCATTCAGTCAGGTAACAGAAATTGTGATTCTAATTGTTGATGATGATCCACGTGGGAATCAGTAATTTCTGAGTAACAGAATTCCTTTTCGTTTTGGTTTTATATTAAACTTTCAAAAAGCATGTTGTCAAAACTGTGCTAGAAATATTAAAGTTATAAAATAACCCAAGAGTTGGAAAATGATAATGCAAACCAGAGTTAATGCATTATGGTATAGTCTATAACTGTATGCTAATTGTTTCTAACTTTTTCCCAAGGATATTACCCTCTTCTTTACAGAGGACACCACTTTTCTGGAAAGATCCTTTTATTTCTTTTCTTTTCAGATTTGCAGTTTTTCCCTATGACTATCCAGCATAAAACCAAGAATGAAAAAATTTCAGGTTGCACCTCCATATCTGCTGCAGCATTTGCATCTGTGAAGAGGCCACAGCTGCACAGTGGCTGTCATCTCAACTCATCCAAACCAAACTACTGGGTAGCTATAATGTTTTCTAGTTAATCATCTGTCTGAACAAAACCAAAAGTTAAACCCAGACTTCTTGTCTGTTATCCTCTACTCTTGCAAGGCTAAAAATGGAAGTTCTCTGCCACTGGGAGGAATAGATTCGCTGCAGATTTCCATCCACTTGAACACTCACTTCTCGCCTTTGAAGGAATGAAACAAAATAAGATAAACTGATGACATTCTTAAACTATAGTAATTCAGTTACAGAGGGTTTTACGGCTTACTCTGAGTCTTAAACACAAAGTCTGCTATAAAGACAACTCTTGGGATTTTCATGGTGAAGAAAACAGAATACAAATATCTTGTTCTATGTTTTTAAACTCCCTTAATTTTTTCCTAAAACTATTTTCTTACTGTGATTTTTTTTTTTTAAACACATCATCCCCAAGACTGCCAGGACATAGCGATCTCTTATTTTAGAGGCTCAGCCTTCATGTATGAGATGAAAAACTGTAACCACACTGAACCACAGTCTAAACACCTGTCCACACAGAGAAAACACTGTAGTATTTCAGAAAGGCCTAAAGCCTTTGCCCTTCCTGGGATAAGGGTAGCAGAACAGTTTGACATTTTGGACATTAGTGTCTCCAGGTACACAAAGATTCCACATCTTTGGCTTTTTCAGTCACTAACTAGGATATTCCTCCTTTTACTGGTATTCACAAATGTTAATATGTACAGTGGCTGAAAAACAGGGTAAGAGAAAAGATAAAAAAAACAACTTTAGACAGTTTTCCTCACTATTATTGAGAATTTTTACCTTTACATTACATAAGGAAAAGCAAGTCCAACCTTTCTCTTTAAGTGCTTTCACCCTACTTCTATCTCTTTCAATGAAATGGAATTTATGAAAAGAATCCTTTCATACATATCCAAAAATGTTTCAAGAAAAATACTGCAATCTAGGCCAAGTGACTTTTCCTGTATTATTAATTTTTAATTCCTTGTTCATGTGCGCAGCTAGAACTAGAGAGATGAATGCCACAGAACAAAGGTATTTGCTACGGATACAAGTTATGATTTTTCAGTGGTTTTGTAGCCTAGGGTTTCTGAGTTTGAAACAAAGTGCCATCAGATGGTAAATTGCCCAATTACAACAGTTTGATAGAACCACAAAATTATCCTACATTCCAAAGGTTCAAACAACAGTATGCATGTAAAATACCTATTATTTGTTTACCACATGCCTAAAATAGGCTTTTCACACTATCATAGTATATCTCCACGTATGTTAGAAGTAGGTTATATCATGTAGATAATCTACAATATAACTGTAATTTATACTATATGTATATATACACACAATATAATTATGACTTATTTTATATGGAGTATAATACATTACCTACCTTTAATGTGTAGGGCATGTAGTATTGTAAAGTAGTAACATCCATGACAAGGGAACTTGGATGATTGTGTCAAATACTGCATTCATTGATATGTCAGAAGCAAACCAGAACCTTAACATTTAATTAAAGAGAAGACATCGATTGATATTCCATCCAAGTGCAAGTGTCTTAAATTGGAAGTAGTGTATTGTAACCCAGCAATATATATAATTGCAACTACAAAACAGTGGGGAGGCATAGGGAGAGGCAAGAGGAGCTTGAATTGCTCTAGTAATGCTATCAAAATATCTGTATGTAGAAGGACCAAGCCACGTTCACATCTGAATGTACTGCAGAGGTGATGAGACCAAAGCACTAAAGAGAAGTTTTAAAAAAAACGGTTTTCTCAGAGGTACTTACATTTTGTTTCCACTTAGATTACAGTACGGATTTGTTTTATTTGTGATTGAATTATAAACCAGAAAAACTAGAAACTGTGCTGGAACTTCACTGCAGTTTGAATCATGGAGAGGCCAGTGCTGCCAACAGTTGCGAGCATTTACCTCAAACAATATAAACAGACATCTGGCATCTGTTTTTAGAGTAATTGTCAAAGAATGATTTTGAGGGTGATATAGGAGATCATGTTTATATGAGCGTTCACTTGATGGAAACAGCTTAATATCAGGCCATAGGGAAAGAAAATCCCTTTAGCATAAACAGTTCTGTTGAAGTAAAACACAGATTTATTCCAAGTTGAGCTGGTATTCATTTAGCATCTGAGCTATCCCCTGCTTTGCTATTGTCTTTAATGAGTGCAGTGTTAGGGATTGCTAATGTTGATATTAATGGTCAGTAATTGGTGCAAATTCTAATGTAATTACGCTGTGTAATTACGCATTTTCAAAAAACAATGCTTATAGTGCAGCAGGCTTGCTCATGCTCCAGTTTGTGTTAATTGTGTGTGCAGTCTCAATTCAGGTGTACTGTGGTTGGACACACAAACACAAGGTCAAATTCTGACCTTTCAATTCCATCCTCTCAGCTCAAGTAAACTCACAGAACAATTGAGGTAGCTTGTCCTCATGTATATGCAACAGATCTACATTCAGTTACTCTCATTATAAAGCAAGGTTTTCACTTAACCTTTGAAAAAGGAAATGTGGCTTTTTGGACACCAGTTAAACAAAGGTTAGGATGCCAAGCAAACAACTCTGAAGATGCACTTTTCCTTGTCCTTCAGAATTAGGTAGTAGAATCACACACAGGATACAGACTTAGTATTGCAAGGATCCTCCTATGATCGGTATGTGGTTGTTAGGAAAAGAGGTGTGACTCTTAATTGCTCTGGATCACTCTCTACCTTTATTATCTGCACATATAGACATTCAGCTTAGATCGCAGAAATTGAATTTCTGGAGTTACTTTTAGGCCAGTGGTCTACTTTCCAAGTGCCTTAATCACGAAGGTAGATTCTAGCACCCCAAGACTACTTAGGCAATTATTACTCTTCTTCTATAGGATGCACCAGTCAAAATATGCTGAATTGTGGAATGTGCAAATGCAGGGAGAGAGAAGCCTGGCTGGAAAGCTGCCAGGAGGAGAAGGACCTGGGGGTGCTGGTTGACAGCCGACTGAACATGAGCCAGCAGTGTGCCCAGGTGGCCAAAAAGGCCAAGGGCATCTTGGCTTGTATCAGGAACGGCGTGACCAGCAGGTCCAGGGAGGTTCTTCTCCCCCTGTACTCGGCACTGGTGAGACTGCAGCTCAAGTACTGTGTTCAGTTCTGGGCCCCTCACCACAAGAAGGATGTTGTGGCTCTGGAGCGAGTCCAGAGAAGAGCAACAAAGCTGGTGAAGGGGCTGGAGAACAGGCCTTATGAGGAGCGGCTGAGAGAGCTGGGGGTGTTTATCCTGGAGAAGAGGAGGCTGAGGGGAGACCTTATTACTCTCTACAACTACCTGAAGGGAGGTTGTGGAGAGGAGGGAGCTGGCCTCTTCTCCCAAGTGACAGGGGACAGGACGAGAGGGAATGGCCTCAAGCTCCGCCAGGGGAGATTTAGGCTTGAGATTAGGAAAAAATTCTTCACGGAGAGGGTCGTTAGGCATTGAAACGGTCTGCCAAGGGAGGTGGTTGAGTCACCGTCCCTGGAGGTGTTTAAGGTGAGGGTGGATGAGGTACTTAGGAGCATGATTTAGGGATTGGTGGGAATGGTTGGACTCGACGATCCAGTGGGTCTCTTCCAACCTGGTTATTCTGTGATTCTGTGATTCTGTGAAATTTCTTAAGAATATTACCTCATTTGTTGCATAAGCTGCAAGGTATGCAGTGAATAAAATACAAGGGGCACTGCAGGAACAGGAAGATATCTAGCAGCAAAGGCATTTAAATGCTTCCTTTGAAGAACAGAACCCTTTTCTGCTGCTTCTAAGACTCTAGCAAATAACTTAAACCATCCTTTCCATACCTAACAACTGTATTCTCATATTTTAAGGATCTAGTGATACTTTGAGTATGCTGTTAACATTTTCCCTTCCCTCTTGTTAGTGCAGCTGTCACTCACACTAGTGAAGCCACAGCACTGGCATCATTCTGCTTTTCAGTGCATAAAGTCACGATCTCATAAAGCTGAGTGACTGCATCCTTTCAAAATGCCTTATTGTGTTCACAAAATGTTTGTGTGAATACCCTGACTCTCTCAGACATATTCATTATCTGAAATTATTCATTCTTCCTCTCCTAGACCAAATACGAAATCTGTGTACCACATGGCTACTCCCAAATCCAGTCATAAGCACAGTTCCAGTTTGCAAAATATGACCAAGATCTGAACTACACTGCAAATCAGACCCAGGACTGTTTTTAAAAAGGTCTGGTGACAGTTTTGTAAACAAGTTGCTGACAGAACTGTATTTGTTAGCAAAGGCTGGGTCAGATTTCTTACTATTTTCCTGGCAGCCTGTTTTTCTTTCCCCAGTCAAGAGTTTCCATTGAAAGCAATAGGAACTATTGGTACCTCCTGTTAGGTCCAGGACCCAGAGCTGAATCCATAGGAATTTCATTGAATAAAAGAACAAGGAAACAGCAATAAGTAACAGTAAAAACCAAGTAAGCCATTTCCAGTTGAAAGATATATAAAAAAAGGACATCATTCTCATCCTGGCTAGTTGAGATCAAATGACATTTCCTTAGGCTAGGAGGTTGTTGCAGCTTCCCTCTAGCCTGTACCTCCCCGCAGCCATGCAGGAACCTGCACGGAGGAGCTGTATGAACTCCACTTTACCATAACCCTAACCACAGCATTCCCCAAGGCCTCTTCTGTCTTTAAAGCCAATCAAAACAGATTTCTGAGAAGACAAAAATTATATTTTTAGTATTTGAAGGATATGCCTTCAAATATAGGTCAACTTCTTCCCTTTTGAATTCGTTCAGATTCTTTTTTTTTCTTTCAAATCATACACACACCTTATTCATGACAATGTTTTGTACACACAGATCCCTAGGGTACAGAGTTATGACTTAGGTGAATTTACCTAGTGAAATTTGCACAGGAAACTACAGTGACACAAATCTTACTGCAAGACATTGTCCTGCAGCTCAGTTTAATTCCAGATAAGAAATACATTTCTGCAAATACATTATCAGTACTTAATATACACATGAATAAAATATGCACTTCTATGGAAGTTTTGATTTATGCAAACCATCACCTTATAGACGAGAAATATAATTTCCTGAGTATTTCCGGAAAATTATGACAGTTTTGTACTTACAGATCAGTTCTGTAGTTCAGCCTTGAACCTGTACAGTTCTACCACCCTGAGGCTCTTCTAGAAGTTGTAAAATAATAAATTTTACCTAACTCAATCAGATTTTGCCCTCTCCAGTGTCTGCTAATTTACGCCATGACTGACGAACTGGTCGTGCTTAGATGAATCCTCTCTCTAAAGCCTTAATATCAATTGGAGCTGGCTCAAGCTCTCTGCTTGGCCTTGGCTTTAAGATAGATGAAAACTCCAAACAGAGGTGGTTACAGAAGAGACATCCATTCAGCACAGATCATACTAAACACAAGGCGTTACCATCTTCAGGGAACAAACAGTATCCAGAAAACATCGTTGTAAAGAAGTCATACTATCAGAGGGATATTCTGTTTAACTTTCAAAACCCACAACTGCTTAGACGAAACTTAACTGTACTTTAGCTTAAATAAAAATATTCCTGAGAGGAGGGTGCTGGCTTCTTCTCCCAAGTGACAGGGGACAGGATGAGAGGGAATGGCCTCAAGCTCCGCCAGGGGAGGTTTAGGCTGAAGACTAGGAAAAAATGTTTCACAGAAAGGGTCATTGGGCACTGGCAGAGGCTGCCCAGGGAGGTGGTTGATTCACTTTCCCTGGAGGTGTTTAAGGCACGGGTGGATGAGGTGCTAAGGGGCATGGTTTAGTGTTTGATAGGAATGGTTGGACTCAATGATCCGGTGGGTCTTCTGCAACCTGGTTATTCTATGATTCTATGAAATCAACAAGATTATTTAGCTCCTTCTGGCCCTTGGGTTGAGAAGCTGTGAGTCCTTCTTTCTGACTTAAAATAAGGTTAATTTTATCTGTGTAGCTAACAGATATTTGTCTTTTGCAACCTATTATACATTTACCCTTACAGAACTTCCCTGTTCTCTAACTTCAAGCACCTTTGGTGTGTTTTAAACCACTTGAGCATTTTCTTTTGGCTGTAGACATGAAGGGACTTTCCCTTTTCTCTATATAGCAGCCTTTATATTTATTTGATAGCCACATTCTTCATTACAGAATCTCCTTTTGCTAAACAGCAGTAAATCAATAACGATGCCACCAGTAAGACCTTAATTATGCACAACTTATTAACATTGACAAGAAGGGTCTACATATTCCCTGCCTTACATTGACTTCCTTCAAATGTACCAATAACTAACAGTTTATTTATCTCTTGGTGGAGACTCTTTTTTAAAAAGGTGCTCCAACTGACTACACTTATATTTCAGTTTGTATCTTAAATATCATTGGGCATAATACAATGGTAACAGCAGGAATCAGGGTGAGACAAACAGTTGAGGGAACATTTACCTTACTTACCGTAGCTGCTTGCAAAGACAAAGCCTCTTATTGCTTTATCATGCATGTTTAAGGCTGAGTTCCTTGTTTCAGGTAGTTAAGTCAGATTTCCCAACTAAGATTAGATGGCTTCCACTTACAATAAGCACATAATGGTTAACACAGAGACAGAGCAAGCCTGTAACAACTTCCCATGACCTAAAGTAGAAGCTGCTCCAGATCAAATTCAAGCTTATTTTCCAATGGGCAGTCTTCCAGACCACAAAAACCACCACCGTTCACAGACTGCTGCTGTGCAGCTTCAGTGTCCAAGCTTTTAAAACTTCATAACATTTACCCTTCACATAAAACAATTTATATAGTACACTCAATGCAAAACCCTATACTAACACAGCATCATATTTAAGATTTCAAAGCTTAAAAAAATCAGAGATTAGGGTTAAGGTTTCCAGCATAACATGAAGCCCTGGCCTCTTTTGGTTACGTATTTTGATAAGGTAATTCTTCATGTGATCCCATAGCATTGAGACATATGATAGACTATTTGGCATATCGGGTATGACATGGCTTATCTTATAACCCCTTCTCCAATCTGTGAAGAATGGTTTAAATTTCAAGCTTTTATTACAGCCAGCAGGAGTAAGGCAAGCTGACAACTTGTCAGTATAGAGAAATTCCTTATTACGTATATACTGTACTGCATATACTCAAAGGCTGATAAGGTGAATCCTTCCTTTTTGAAATGCTGAGAGTGTATTTAATATTTGAAGAAAAATTAGATCCAGGAGCTTCTCCTCACCCCTTCCCGCCCTAAGTACATCTTGGAATGTATTTATTATGTTCTCAGAGATGTACAGATTTATCTATGTTTTGCATTTAAAATGCTAAAGGAACCCTGAGGTCATATTCCATGTTATTGTTAAGAGGAAGAATGAATATGTTGTGTTAGGGAAGTAGTTGAACAGGGTACAGTCTGTAGTTTCTTCATGACTGGGTAAGAAAACATTATTATCTATCATTCTACTCGAGAACACATGCATTTGATACATGCATCAGAACGAAGAGTTATGGCCCAATCTCATTTTTACCCATCTTTATTCTGAAAGCTTGGATCTGCAAGCCTACATAAGCACTAGTAAATTGTTGCACAAATCTGATGTTTAAAAAGCCCCACATAACAAGTATTTTTCCTGAAAGTCATACTTCCTTTAAGGCCCATCATGTGCCACAAGATTAATTCCTGCTCACAAAACCAGAACGCTATCAGGAATATATTCACAACTGCCTCCTGCTGCCTACCTGAAAACAGGCTTAAAAGGTAATGGAGTTAAGCAGTAGGATATCATCAGGAACAGACTCTCTGTGCTTTCCGTTGTGAAGGGATGCATGATGTGCATACCCACTGTGCTAAGGTCATTTATTTCTTGAGTTACTGGTTGTCCGCACAGATGAGATAATGGAGCAGCTTGAGAGAATGATATGACTGGAAACTGAGGAATAGGCTAAGCCTTCATAATTCTGATCAATTGCTACAGGAGGCAATTTTGGATAGTAATTCTCCCCCTCTACTCCACCATGCTTGAGATCCCACCTGGAAAATTGCATCCACAGCTCTGGGCTGCCCAGTATGAGACAGACACAGGTTAAAAGGATGAGAGCTCTGCCGGAGAGGTTCAGGTTGGACATCAGGAAAAAATTTTTCACGGAAAGGGTCATTGGGCACTGGAACAGGCTGCTCAGGGAGGTAGTTGAGTCACCTTCCCTGGAGGTGTTTAAGGCACAGGTGAACAAGGGCCTGAGGGGCATGGTTTAGTGTTTGATAGGAATGGTTGGACTTGATCCAGCAGGTCTTTTCCAACCTAGTGAATCTGTGATTCTGTGATTCTGTAATCGATGTGGTTCAGCAGCAGACACAGTAAGTACTGCAGCCAGACACTAGATCGAGGTGGAGGGGAGCTTCACAGAACAGGGAAAGCCCAGGAACCCCGGAGGGAGCCCAGCAGGTGAGTCTGGACTGTTGGAAGCCCAGGCTCGTATGTGGGGGCTGAGTCATGTGAGGGTTGGTCCTGGAAGTGGCTGTGGGAGATTTAAAAGGTCTCCAGAGAGTGTCAAAAACAGGGGTGGGCAAACAGGGGTTGGCTCATCAGAACAGCAGGCTCGAACAGTTTGCCAGATCAGGTTGGAAAGGCAGGGTGTGCAAGGAGGGTGCAGTTCCAATGCTCAAGAGGTAAGCTCGGTTGGTGAGAGGGAGCCCAGCCATGGTGAAAGGCTGCATTTTCTGAACCCACCAGAAGGGATGCGTCAGTCTAGACTGAGTTCTCAGGAAAGCATGTAGCTGTCCAGGTCTCAGGCTGCATGGAATGCCACCAGCTTGCACTGTAAACAGAGGGCAGTAAGGGCAATGGTTGCATAAGGTGCAAGCTGAGTGGTGCAGTCACCATATCGGAAGGACGGGACGTACTGCAGAGGAACCTGGACAGGCTGGAGAAGTGGGGCTGTGAGAACCTCATGAGGTTCAAAAAGGCCAAGTGCAAGGTCCTACACCTGGACTGGGGCAATGCCCATTTTCAGTACACGAATGCGGATGATGTGATTGAGAACTGCCCTGCAGAAGGACTCGAGGGTGCTGGTTGATGAGAAGCTCAACATGAGCCAGACGTGAGAACCACAGAACCACAGAATAACCAGGTTGGGAGAGACTCACCAGATCATCGAGTCCAACCATTCCTATCAATCCCTAAACCATGCCCCTTAGTACCTCATCCACCCGTGCCTTAAACACCTCCAGGGAAAGGGACTCAACCATCTCCCTGGGCAGCCTGTTCCAGTGCCCAACAACCCTTTCTGTGAAAGGTTTTTTCCTAATGTCCAGCCTCAACTTCCCCTGGCAGAGCTTGAGGCCATTTCCTCTTGTCCTGTCCCCTGTCACTTGGGAGAAGCAAGCTTGCAACTGAGGCCAACCACATTCTGGGCTGCATCGAAAGAAGCTTGGCCAGTAGGTGGGGGGAAGCGATTCTGCCCCTCTATTCTTCTCTTGTGAGACCTCATCTGGAGTACTGTGTCCAGTTCTGGAATCCTTAAAGCAAGAAAGATACAGAGCTGTTGGAACGGGTGCAGAGGAGAGCCACAAAGATGATCAGAGGGCTGGAGCACCTTCCATACAAGGACAGGATGAGAGTTGGGGTTGTTCAGCCTAAAGAAGGCTCTGAGGACATCTTATAGTGACCTTCCAGTGGGGCCTAAAAGAAAGCTGAGAGAGGCTATTCATAAAGGCTTGTGGTGGTATTATACCAGGTCCAGAGTAAGGCCATAAAAATGGACTGAAAAGAGTTGGGGTGGTTCAGCCTGAAGAAGAGAGGCTCCAGGGAGATCTTATTGTGGCCTTTCTATACTTAAAGACTGAACAGTTTTTCAGCTGAAAGAGGGTAGGTTTAGATTGGACATGAAGAAAAAAAACTTTACCGTGATTAAAAAGTGGTGAGACACAGGAACAGGTTTCACAGAGAAATTGTTTATGCCCCACCCTTGGAAATGTTCAGTCAGGTTGCATGTGGCTTTGAGCAACCCAGTCTAGTGCACAATGTCCCTGCCTATGGCATGAGAATTGTATGAGATGGTAGTTGAAAGTCTCTTCCAGCGCAAACCATTCCATGATCCTATAGGTCTTGAAATGCTCTTGGCTAGTTAACTGCTGTGTCTAGTTTAATTTGTGTACTTCAAATGCAGTAAGCAACACCCTTGGTGAAGTGTCCCCAAGACACACTCACAGGTTACTCCTGCTGCAGAAATGAATAAGGTATTGGAGAAAACTTATGTAGCAAAGTAAAAATTACAATTGTATGAGCATAATATGACTGACAAACCTTCTATCAGCACAAAGTGAATTCAAGCTGCAATACTCTTAACAGTTATATTCACTGTCAATAAAAGAATGTAACAGAAATTCATATTTAAATTCCTAAAAAGCTTACCTCACTTCTTCTAACAGTATCAATGCCTGAGTTTAAAAAAATGTGGCCATACAAATGCCCACAATATTGCTCATACTAAAATATCATATTTCAAATAACTAAGTTAAAAATAGCAATCTGTACGTGCAACTGCATGTTTTCTAAGTGCATATGCAATACAACGTGGTTTAAAGTTTTTCAGAATACAATTAGAAAATAAAATTTGTTTTATTTATTAAGCCAAGCAAGAAAAGTTTTCCCAGTATATAATGCACTTGTCTTTTTCCTGTCAGATTCTCAAATGTATGAAATAAATGGAGACAACAGTAAGTCTGAATTACTGAATGGCTTTAGATTCTTCCTAAAACTCACTGGGAAAGAGTGTGCGTGTGTATATATAGTGTACATATTTTAAAAGACTATTCCTATTCTTCTTTCCTTGCACAAAAAAATAACACTGAAGTTTTATCCTTACCACATCTCAAAGACATGATATAAAAGTCATGATTAAAGTGTTATGAAAGATGAAATTGGACATCTAACAATGTGCTGTAGATCCTGCATGGAAAAAAGTGAACAAACAAATTGACGATTTTTTTCACATTAATCAAGCTGAAAAATTCACTGCAATAGGATACTGAAGATAATTAGAAGCTCTACAACTTCAAAGAAAGACTGAACAAAATCACAGAAGATAAAAAAAATCTAGAGGTTATTGATCAAAAAGACATCATCCCTGTCTCATGAAGTTCCTGTGTTCCACTAGGTCAGAAAATATGTGGAGTATCATTGTCAAATCCTTTTAATATCATTTGATTCTGCTGCGATGAAGGAGGGTGTCCAAATATCACTAAAGTGGAAAAAATCACCTAGCACTGCTACTGAGTCCAGAAACAATATCAGGACACAAAAAAGCAAATTGTTCTCAGAACACTTTAAAAAGTTTAATTAACAATTAATATATCACAGTTTACAATAATACATAGTACATATGTACTATATATGCACATGCATACTATTATTACATATGTAAATACATATATATTGACATCTGTAAAATGTGATTATAAATATGAATTAATCACTTTGCCTTTAATTTCATGGAGGCATCATGTTTCGCTGTTAAAATTCTGCATATTTTAAATAATTAATTCTAGTGCAAACCACTTAGTAAACTTTCATTTTAGTACATTACAAGATGTAGGAGTGGATGGTTCATCTGAATCATCTGGACTATATTTTTTCCATAGAAAATTCTTGTTTTCTTTCCAAAGAGAACTTTCACACACATCCTTCTCCTCTGTCAGTGGTGGATGAGTTGCTCTTTCACATAGCTTCTCTATGACTGCTACATCAGTGAGCTTCCTGAGGCTCTCCTCATTCTGCTCATTCAGCATGTCCCAGAAGTCTTTTGGTCTCTCCTTTGATTTTTCTACATGCCCTGAAGGAAACTTCCTTTGAGATTCTGTAGGCCTATTTCCATCATTTTTGAAGAGGTCATTGAGAATAGTGGTATCTCCAAGTAAGTCCTCAAAAGACTTTTTCTTACAAGTCTGAGCTTTTCTTTCCCCGTTTTCTGACGGACACAGGGATCTTTTTCTTGGCAGTTTAGTCTCCCTGGAGTCCTGAAGTCCTTCACAACTTTTTACAGACAGCACCTCACTTATTTCTGATTTACTGCTCAATGAGCCAGATGCCATAAAATCTTTGAATGTGTGACTGTTTCTCCTTTCGATATGTTGAGTAGCAGCAGTGGGTGATAGTTTATATTTTGTATCAACACACATATCTTGCGTGTAGTAGTCATCTTGAAGTTGCTCTACTTTTCCTTTATGGCTCTGCATTTCTGTAGCTTCATTCAGAAGTATACCTTTAGCTAAGGAAGACCTAGACTCAGACCTTCTAATGGATTTTCTTTTTCTGGAACATGTTGTGCCCAATTTGTGTTCTTCACAATCATGTGAAACTTGTGCTGGTATTTCAGCTGAAAAGAAAGAATCCAACTCTGGATGCTTGGAAACATAGAATTTCTTCAACATCTTCTGCCTTGTTTCTGGTGCAGCTTTTACAACATATTCTGCTAGTTTTTCCACTGATCCCATATTAAAGTGAGATGCCATTTCCTCAAAGTGTCTCCTGTAATTATAAAGAAAGAAAAATGCATTGACACTTTTAACTAGAAATAAAGACAGCATTCCAGCAATTCATTCAATTCACATACTTACCATATCCCAGAAAGTAATCACTAAAAGTAACTCCCTTATCAGGATCTCTATTTGTTTTTATTAGCAAAGAGAAGAATTATGACCTTCGAGGAACTGAAGTGACTTCTGAATCCAAAAGTCAAGTGTGATTTCTTCAGTTTATGACCCAAAGAGTTACAGACTTGCAGTGTATGTAAAATTTCATTCCAAAGGGCTAGATTTCAAATTTATACACATGCTGAGATTGTTTTTTTGCAAAATAAGAGGGGTTTTTTTGAAAAGAAAGCCTCACAACTATAAAATAGTTGATCCTTTTAAAAGACTTGCTAAAAAAGAGCTGGATAAACACAGAAGACAAGGACTGTCCCCTCCATCTTACCTAGTGAACTATGGAATATTTGTTTCTACTAAAAGGGTAAGCTCTAACCAAAGGAGAACATCCTAACCAAGTTACCCAAGTTTGGGATCAGGCAACCTAACTGGAAGGCTGAAGAGGTGCGTTTATGCTGCCTTGTCAGAGAACACGTATGAAACATGTCTTTCCTGTACTTGGTCTCCAGTAAGCCGTGACATTTAACTCTGTTTTCCCTCAAAGACTGCTTGACTGGCTGGTTCCAGCTATGCCCTTTGTGTGTGGTGACTGTAGACAGCTTCCCACTCAGCTTCACAATCACATCACACCAAACTGAGGCACATTACCATCCTCAGTCACTGTGCAGTGGATCCAGATGTACTATAATGTACTACTGCAACCAACCTGCTTAATGTTCAAGCATGAATGTGCTTAAGCTTTTGCTAGATACAGTTTTAGGATCTTGGAATAATGCCCCTAATTACTTCATCACCTGAGAAATTTTTTACCTTGACAAATTATTGATAACTATGATTACAATTTTGATTATTTTCAGCACAAAGGGGTCTCTATCTGCTTCTTAAATATTTAGGATTTTCACTATCTCTAATAAGCAAGTTTGGCACTTCCACAGTAACAGTTTGTATCACTGAGGCCAGCTAGCTAATGCAACAGATTCTGAACACTTCAAGATATTACCTAGATACTAACCTTCATTCAGTAGTTTGTCTCACAACTAAGTTAAATATAGACACCAAATCCCAGTTCTTCAGGCTTGCGTAATTAGCTACAGCCTTCTGCCTTCTATTTCATATAATGTCTGGCTATTGTTATTGAACTTCTAACTATGTACCAACTGAATTCAAGTATTAATATTAATAGTAACAATAGTTTTGAGGAAAAGGAGGAGACATGAAAATTACTACACTTCCAAACATGAGGGTGGAAGCAACATGTTTGGAAGTAGTACTAAAAAATATTGAGCTCCGAGTTAAAAAAATAAATACAAAGTCCAATGTACTGAAGTCTTTCAACGAAAGTGATGAGAGCTGGGAAAAAACAGTAGGCAGCTGGAAGCTCACAATGTAAAATTTCTTGCTTCTATACAGTTTAAACATTGGTTTGCAGTACTGCGTGGTGCACATACCACAAATACTGGAGGTGATGACATCTGCACAGCTATGTAACATGATGCATTGAATCAATGTGTTAAAATGAATTGTAGGCTCAATTAGTTTTATTAATCAATTATGGTACTCTTTGTATAGTGTGAGTGGAAGTTTTCCCATTAGTTCTGCTCTTGCCACAGGAAATCATCAATATTCCCTGACTATGGCTGAAAAAAAGACAAAATCAACTGCCCAGAGGGAAGATAGCTTCAAGCTTAGAATTTTATACTCATCTCACCAAAATAGTCTTACCTGCGGATTCCTTTGGGTGTCTTTCCAACCAAGATGGTAGTTGAACCTACTCTGTGTACTTTTTTGGTTATCTGGGTCACAGGATGCTTAACACATAGGTGATTTTGCATACTGTTCGCCAACATTTCTTGCTCTCCCTGAATAACGTCCCCCTCTGCTGTGTCGTTTTGTGGGTTTTCATCATTTTTCTAGTAAAATGAGACACAGAAATCATCAGAACAGCTATGTCTGGAACATCACAGTGAGCTCTATTATGCCTACTCTTAATTAGCACTCAATGGTTTAAGTGCCAAGAAAGGGATTCAATGTGTCCACACAAAACACATCCATGTTCATTAAAGGTCAAATGTGAAGTTTGTTACTGTGAGTTATACATAGATGAGACTTTAAAAAGTAAGTTTTACACACATACAGATGAAAATATTCCCTGTATCTTTCTACTAGTGATACCCTAAAGTGAAAACTTAAGATAACACTCCAGGACTGTTAACATTCCACACTATTTTGCTTCCTTTTGAATTTGACTTAATACATTACTCTCACTAATTTCTCCCTCTCATGCCAATTTGTTTCCAATTCTCTTTTGATGTTTGCTGCGTAATTCACTGATCGAAATCTATTCCATGATAAACATGTCCTTTCAACAGCTTTCCATTTTGAGTTCTTCAAGCATTCTCTCTACCACACTGTGTGTGTCCCATTGTTCGCTCCTTCATGGAATTCCATGTTGGTTTTACAGCATTGATCTTGTTTACCTGAATTATCAAGCATGCACAGGGCAATCTTGTAAAGCAAGACTGAAAGTAACACAATTCGATTCAGCTAGGAAACCTCTGACCCTTGCTCTTACATTAGTGATACTAACACATTTAACAATCTGTTTATACTATTGAATGTCAGACCCTCTAAGAATTAATAAATATTATAACTGAAAGAATGGAATAATAAAGGACACAAAACCCCTTCAATGCAAGAAATGTTCTGTGCACTTGGAAGTGCACATTAACGTACAGGACTGTATATTAAGTACAAATGTTGCTGAAACTTCTTGAAACATTTTAATGATAACAAGATTAAACTACAGCATTTTCAAGTCTTTAATAGAAAAACATCCAGCTATTTTGCCAAAGTTCAAGTCTGGCTTTGCTCTATGACTCAGACACATATCTACTGGAAAAAATGTTAACTAATTTAACACAGTGAGAAGGAAAATAAGCAAAAACCTCAGACTGCACAAAGAGTGACAAATTCTCTCTCCTGGAATTAGTATTCCATCCAATGACTAAATAAGTAATAGAATATTTTTTCTCTCACTTAAAAATGTCAATATGCTTAAAAGTTTCAAATATACGATTATGTATTGCAAAATAATTCCTTCAGTAGCAAAAATGAAAAATTTCTATTGAGTTACTGAAGTAAAAATTTTTATGGTTTTATTCAACTTTGTGCACTTCTATGTTGTCAAAAAATCTTCACACCAAGTTCAAAAGAAATAAATAACATGTTCTCAAGGGTATATATATATGAGAAAAGGCCACAGATGCAGGTTGTTTAGTAGAAGGCAACATTTTTGGATTAAAAAAATTATGTGAGAAAAAGTTACATCACAAAAAATATCCCAATAAATGCAAAGAAAGTAAACAAAAGCACAGTAAAAAGAAATTGTGAAGTGCTATTGCAAACTAGGAAAAATAAGATGTAGAAGTGTGCCCATTCCCTCTTATTTTACAGTTGATTTATCATACTATCCCCCGTTTATTTACTGCACTTATTCTGTAGCAGCTTTCCACATTATAATCCAGAAAGAAGGACTATTACATAATTGTGCAGGAAATAGCTTTAAAAGTATTTGGAAAACCTAGGATATCACACAGCAAGTTTTGGACACCAATGAGTTTCCATTTAACTTAAACATTACATACAAGTTCTAGTCAGCAAAAATAGTAGCACCTGCACATTTAGTGTCCCATGCAAGTTCACATTTAAGGACAGCACTCTTCAAGAAGAGTGAAGACATGCAGCTAAGCATTAAGCAAGAATTTAAGTGCCATAATGTAGCAGTAACTTCTCGGAGATTGAGTCTTGAATCTGCAACAATTCTTGGTCTGTTAGCTGCGTGTGATAATCTGTTTCCTGCATCACAGTTAAAGCAGTTTTTAAAGTAGTATACACCTATCAAAACAAATTTGTATCTATCTTTGACAGAACAAAATTTCAGTATCCGTTCTTCCTACAACAGGGATAAAGAAGTGGCTCTACACTCTGGAGCAATGAATGCTAATCCACCTATAAGCACATATAACAAGACTAAGATGACTGGCCACCTTAAGTCTGTGAATTTCCATTTTCACTTTTCAAAACTTCAAGCAAGGCAAAAGAGAACAATGTTAATCTTTTTAAGTACAGCAAGATGAAAATGCATGGGGAAGCAACTGACCAGAGGCTAGAATCAAGATGAGCACAGAAAAAAGGAGAAATAGAGGTTGAGAGATACAAAGTTTTTTTAACCTCTCTCATGTTTGTGGCCATTCAAGCCACTATACTCAAGAGGATAATGAACTTCCTCCAAAAGCCTGACCTTGAAGTTGAAAACATGCTTGTATAATTATTCCTCAGCCATAGTTGTACTACATGTATGCATCTCCCTCTCTTTTTCTGGCTGACTACCTGAAGTATCACTATGGTAAATATCTTGCCAACTACTGACTTTCAGTAGGCAACAACTCCCACTTGCTTCCCCACTCACAGCTGGGACAGTGTTAACATACTTTTCAGGTGTGCATGAAACCACTGCTGCCAGGTATCTAGGATATTTTCCATTGCACAGCTTCATTGTTTGTTTTCATTTCTAAAACAAACAAGAAAGAACTTCTCAAATCTCTTAGCTGATTTCCTGTCACTAAATCATACAAAAGCACGAAATAGTGAATTCAGAATGACTGTCCTCTCAAAACACAGCTTGGAAGCACAGAGCAAACCCTTATGCCATATTCTACATTGTATTTTCCCATTGCCCCAAAACCTGAGAAAATACATGAGTTCCGTGATATATTGTGAGTTGCAGTGGGGTTTAGATCACTTATTTTTATCAGGTGATACTCGCTGATGTACAGTGAATTTATCTACCAAAATTACAATTCTAGATTTCTTTTCTCTTTATAGTTTTTTGTTTGTTTTTTTTTCCCCAATTCCTCTCACTCCCTGGAGCTTTTCCCATAATAAATATAAATACACATAGCTTTTCTATATGGTTTTCTTGAACAAATATTATTCTTAGATATTGTTTTTATTTTACCTATGTTTCGTCTACTTGTCAGGACATACATAAATACCCTGAAATGCTTGCTATGTGACTGTTCATTCTTGGTGTTGCTGCCATCTCTCTTCTACACATACATACATCAAACAAGAATTTCTTCCTAAATTATTCTGCAAGCCAAGGAAGCCAAAGTATAATAGTGTCCACACAAAACTTCATGTAGTTTCCCTAAAAATAAAATCCACATGGTCAAGACAATGAAAAAACTCATCAAACAATGAGAATCTCTTTCACCTGATTCTTAAATAAACCAGAATTTATTTTCTACTTAGAGAAGATACACCACTGCACAGTAGTCTCACAGACTGGATTTGTCTATTGTCCTAACAAAATAGGATTGTAGAATGAAAATTAGAGGTAATTGTACAGCTAATGGTCAGCACCACAACTGCCTTAGAAAATGATGCTAATCTACCTTAAAATTTTAGAGTATTTAAGCACAATCACACTTAAACTTTCTGAACTAAACAAAGCTACTCAAGATGTTGGCTCTGGAATATAAAGGTATCTAATACTATATTGTATCACAAGAGACCAAAAGCAGAACTATCCTTCAAGCTATGAAAAATGTTAGCCTTATTCTGGGTCCAAATTACTCCTCCAAAACATTCTGCCAACACCAAGAGACCAGTATTTAGCTATACTGGATAAAAGTAAAGAGATTTTATCAGAGTAATATGAAGTTATTTTCCTCTGGTTGTCATATGTAGCTTTTCTGTCTAACTTAACCGAGACCACAGACATCCCACAAATTCTAATCTTTCCCTTGGTAGTAGAGACTATGAAGTCAATTGAGGATGCATTGTGTTCTGTTTCACACTTCTGTTTCTTTGCCAATCAGGTAACGGAGTAAGAATTTCTCATTGGGAGCAGTTTTATTTAATTTGTTGACTCTATCAAAAGGAACTCCTCTCTGTCATTTCGCTTTCTTGCACCAAAAATCTGACCATAAATCAATATAAATCAGCCTGTCTCAGAATTCAAAGTTAAGGTAATTTTCTATTTCAGTACAAGCCTGTGGACTTGCACTTATCTTCTTTCACCTTCTCACCCCTCCATCAAATAGCAGCAAAACCAAAAGCCATGCACACACACCATAATGAATACTCAACTACATGTGTTACAGAATGCCAGATATTAACTCACTGCATTAAAAATCCCAAAGCCACACTGAAATGGTTAACTCTATTTTAAACTGAAACTGTAAACTCAAAGCAGCATTACAGGCCACTCAGTTGGGAACAATTATTTTAAAACCGAACAGCATTCCTCATCCTAGAAAAGCAAGGATAATGGAATGTTATCTCCTAAAGCCTACTCTTTGGAAACAACTATCTAAACTTGTTGAATCAGAAAGCTGTACAAACACACTGCAATCTAAGTTACTGTAACTAATAGAAACTTTTTGTTTAAATAATCTACAAGATGTCAGTGTAATACAAACATGATACAGAGGAATTTTTAATAACACAACTTTTGTATTTACAGTATTCTCAACCACAGTTAAATCTGCACTGGAGGTATAAAGGGCATGTTTTATTCCTAGGCTGACAGCACACTTAGTTAGTTCTCTCATTTACACCACACTGCAATAACATAAAGAGAGGTTTACCATTAATCCAGGTTTTACTACAAAGCATCCCATTATTTCTCTGTCAAACACTGGCAAAAGCATCAAGTGTCTATCATCCGATTCAGAGGATTAAGTCTTCTTTAATAGTGCAATCCAATTTATAAAAATACAGATATAGTTTCTTAGAGCTGGTCACAGTCTATATTTTGGCCTGAATTCATGCCACAGAGGTTGAATATGACAGCCGGCAGAACGCTGAGGCGAGAATATATCCTCCCCCTTTTCAGTTACCACATTTTGGTTGCCATAGTGATTAATCCTCAGTTGAATGGCTGTCTTTGTACATTTCTTTTCAGTAAAACTTTAAGTAAACTTAAATTGAAAACAGCAGTTGACTGAAAAAGAAGGACTCCACGTATTCAACAGGTACAGTACAAGTTCTTGTGTCTAATACTTTTCCACATATTAAAAAGTGCAAATTAGCTCTAATGTGAGACATCATCAGTTTTTCAAATTTAGTATGTCCTGCTCCCATTTCTACTCTTTTTTGTGAAGTCTCCAAGCCTTCTCCAAAGTCTTCCCCGTGCACTAACAGCCCTTGCCCCAAGATTCTTACTGAAGAAATACTACACAAATTCAACGTTCAAGGAACTAAAAAAAGCCCATTCCAGACTTCTGTACTCACATAAAACATTTTACATTTGCTGACTTTGCCAGTTTACACAGAAATTAATTAGGAAATTAATTAAATAATGCAGTCATTTACTTCAGAATAGACTAGAAACATTAAAGGAAGATATTTAATATAGCCTCTGGGAGGTTTCTATTTCTTAGAGTAATTTAGGAAAAGTTTCACAAAAAACAGTGCAAATCACCTCAAAAACAAAGTAATAGGTCCTGCACTGAAAACCTACCAAGTCGCTTTCAAAGCTGGAAGTTACACAGAGAGTCAAAACACCTAAAACCTTTAAAAATACTTAGTAGACAACTAAGACTTTGGAGAAGAAGTTAACACTTTAATTTTTCCCCCAAAAATGAATAATGCCAGCATAACATTGAGCAAGATATAACATGAATCACTCAAGACTTATTTTTTTTCTGAAAAGCTGAAATATGTGAAGGTGTGCTGTGAAAACTGTAGTATGATTTTAAGTCCACCATATCCACTCAACAGGTACATTTAACATTTTCTTTTAGAAGCTTTGGGTTTCATAATCCTTCTTTTTGTAGTTACACTACATAGATGAAAAACAAAATGAAGAACCATCTTCTTAAGAGAGTAATGGAGTAATAGAGAATCTTCTACTGGTTTCAGGAAAAAACAATTCATTTTAATCAAGTCAATTTCCACACAGGTGCAAACAGAAGACTTGAAACTAAAACGCAGAGCAAAGATGACTCAATGACATTAAACCGGCCTAAAACCAACACACAAAATTATACTAAAAAACTTACAAATACCAATAGACTAATTTGTTTTATCATCTTCTTCACTTGGACTTCTACACAGAAGACTAGAAAATCCTCGTTACTAATAATCTATGAAATAGCAGATCAAGCATATTTTATAGTCTTATTCATAAGGTAGGAACAAATGCCAGATCTCAGTAATTTTTAATGGAGTGGACATCTGCCTCAGTAAATGACATGCATTTTAAACCCTCCAATGTTCTGAATACTGAAGCCTAGTGTGATTCTTCTCTGCTTTGTGGTATCACAGAACTGACCATAACTTCTGCTGTAACCATATAAAAATGTTTAGTCTTTTAAAGTACCTCCCTGATTATTCTTGCAAAATATAAGCAGATATCCATTGTTGCAGATGATTATTTATGAAAGCTCCCTTTATAACAATAGAACAGTATTTGTCTTCATTGAAAATGCTGTTTTAACTCAACTACAGAACCTTCTTCCACTTTCATGCAATTCCATGGACTGTGATAAAGAGAATGGATTCCCAAAACCACTATTCTAGTTGCTTCAGGATCACACAATAAAACTTCGCACATTTGTTTGCTTCTACTGTTGTGATATACAAATGACGTTCAAAGATATCTTTCTTTAGTTCAAACATTGGTCTCATATTGACTCACGATATTCAACCAAGATATAGCTCATTCTCTTGCTTGTATAATTAATGTACACTTTATACTGTTACTTTTCCCACTTATAGATTTTTATCTCATCTTTCACAGCTGTTAAGTTGTGACAGAGCTCTGATGTTTTATTTTTATTTCTTGATGGTAGTCTTCATATGATGACTATTGTTCCAGAACTGTTTTCAATAGTCATACAGAATTTATGGAAATATATACTAAACAAGCATGCAGTATAGTAAACATGAATATTCTAGCTGAATTCTAGATTTACACAATTCCTTTTACAATAAAAAAAATAGAGTGCAACTGTGCTCCCTACCACCTCAGGAGAAGGAAGAGTTAAAGGCTCTGCTGTCTTGAAGCCATGTAATAGGACTGTTATGCAACCTGGGGCACAAAGCAAGCAAAAGCAGAAGTAATAATAGCAAGACCTATTTCTCATAAAAAGAACAAAGATTTTGTTCCCTTAAGCCTTTAATGGAACAAAACAATAATGCTTCAGAGAAAAGCTGGGTATATGAATACTAACACACGTAACATTAAGGACGCAGTGACTACTTGCTACTGGATAAAAAAATATGCTTGATTGAAGACTACAGTTTAAGAGGTTAAGAGAGATTTGACTCTGTATTACAACAGTGCTAACAGTTCAGATCTAATAGAGACCTCATAAATCAAATTAAGGAAAAAGAATATAACCAAGAAAAACATCTGTTCTTATGTTCAAGTTAAAATTTTACACTTTTTATCACCAACTTAAATCCAAGTGTACTTATTCATTAGTTATTTTCTTAAGTAAGATGTTCTACATACCTTCAAAGTTCTCTGTTGAGAAGCAGAACTCCCTGCCTCCCATCCCTTCTAACCTGGCTCTCAGTGATCTTCATCCCATGCAACCTCTTTCACTTTGAAGGAAGAGTCCTCACAGGTTTTGCGGTCTGCTCTGTTTTCAAGTAGTTTTTACAGCTCAAGTGACTACATTAGACTCCTTGCTTCAGTAATAAAGGAAAGATTAATAAATCTAATTTATACTCCTATCTACTGCAGATAGAAAACAAGGAAGACGACTTCTATTATATTGTCTTCCAGCAACTTATTCTTGCTGTTACTCATATTCACATCTTTTCCATTAATCAGCTACTGAAACTAAAGAACTTAACCTAGGATGTTACATATTATGGCACTTAAGTGAACCCAAAAGGTTGATTAGATGACTAGTGAATAGCAAGAAATAAATAGAAAGTCAATGTTCTTACAAGAGCTTATCTTAATTGATTACTTGTGCTTATTAGTTACTACTATTACTTACATTATTATGCCTGTCATTCTAGATTCATATGTAACCAGGAAGTAAAAGTGTTTTATTCAGCCTTCAGCCAAGACCTGTATGAAAAGCTGTATTATCAAAGTTATAGTTTGTCCATTTCAATAGAATATTTTGTTAGTTTTAAGTGTTCTCGCACTTCTTTCCTAGAGATTAGTCACTTCTTGAAAAATGTACTGAAACTTTAATTAAGAAATACATTATTATAGACCAATTGCAGAGCAAAATCAAAGCAGGAAGACAGAGTTGTCATTGGTGCAATGAACAGCACAAAGGGTATTTTACTTTTGTCCCAAAGAGAGCTATCTATGAAAAGAAAGGAAGAGATGCCTTTTTGATCACTACTGCTTAGAAACAGGAGAAATGAATTGAACCTGCCTTAAAATGGGCATAAATATTGTCAAGGCATTATTTAGGCACCTGCCCGATACTATCAGAAAGAGTGTCAATATAAATACACTACAAAAAAAGCTTTCTAACTAAGAATGTGATCATTGATACACAGAGTGAACAGAAACAGCTACACAATTTCTGAGGAACAGCTAGAACAATGACACTAGAAAGTAACACCAGTGAGAAATTTCAGCTGACAAAAGTTTTGGTTTCCTTTCAACAACTATCAGGCTACAACTAACATGCCAGTATTTAATGCTATAATTTTATTTACCAAAAATAATGATGAAAATTTAAACTGCATTTTCAATGTTCATCTGTATTTTTAATATTATGCATAATGCTAATTTAACCTGTTGAAAAACTTCTTTTCAAACTTAACTTGTAATCGGCATTCTCTTCACAGCACAGTTAGTTGCACTTACAGTGAATATCTTAACTTAAACTTATGGCAAATAAGAGAAAAATGACCACAGTAAAAACTGGTGGCCAGAAGATAACGTTTTTCATAGAACATCTTTTAAAATAAAAATAAAATACAAAGAAAGGAAATAGCAGCAGTAACATTCTAAATATATTATATTTCTAAGTTGTCTATGAAGCTCTGGCAGCATTTTTTTCAAGTCGAGCAGACAAATTCAAAGCTCCACGTTTAAAAACAGGCAGCCATCTAGGCATTATTTCTAGATTAGTGTCTCTATATCAAAGAAAGAACAGGAAGCAAAGGAAGAGGCAGGTCTTCCATAATTATTGATGTTTTCTTCCTGCTTAAACCTCCAAGAGCTGATACTACCGTTGCTTTCCAGTGGAAAATAGGTATCTTAGAAAAATTGAGTGACAAGTTAATCAAGAAAGGTTAATTTGTAATAGTTGCAGTCAAATAAACTCTAAATAATGAGATGCAAGTTACATGAATAATACAAATGACTTCCACAGACTAGTTTTGAACATAGGTGGATCAACAGACATTTATTCAAAGCACTCTCTTCAAAGTTTTTTCATTTTTGTTTAGTTTTATTAATGTTGTCAGGTATTGGCATTAAATAAGGATTCTTCTACACCATTCCTGAATATTTTTCATCATCTCTGCTGTTAATAAGGGACATTCTAATGCAAATTTGTTAGAACTGAAAAGCCTTCACTTTTACTGGCTGGCCTGGTTTGATCTTCCTAGTACAAAAAATTCTTTGGCATCCCTGCTAATCGCTTAATTAAATACAGTACAGCAACAATTCTGGAAGAAACTTTCAGCCACTGCAGACAGAGTCTTCTGTCTACAATTTCTATAGCAACTGCTAATATGTTTGTAAAGACTAAACTGCACGTTCACCAATTACTTATTCTGTGGCTGTGGTTTATCTTAAAATCAGTCTAGGAAATGTTTATTACAAGGCAAACAAATGTTTATTACAAGGCAAAGTAAGTGTCCAGATAATATTAATAGATTAAAACCACTACATAAAAAGAACAAAAACCTGGAAGCTGTACCTGAATTTATCCCAGATTTGTTTGTACTCCACATGTAATTAAACAAGAGGCATGACAAACAAGAAGCATAAAACATCTGTTCCTGTAGATGAGCATTCCCAGTAAACTCGAGTTCCACATTTCAGACATTAAGCATAGACAATAATGACTACTACTTTAAGCCGTTATAACAACTGCATGTGTCCACTCCAAGAAAAAATAAAATCTGCAAACTGATTTACGTTTGACTTTCTATGCCACAGATATTCTGGCATGTACTGTGGCAACTGGGTTTTTGTTAACACGATCCAGGTCAAGTTGTATTCAAGGCTCAAATCAGAAAAGCACGGTACAGAATTTGATTTCAAACACTCATCCCTAATCTTACTATTTTTGTCAGAAAAATCTCAGCGGGTACCCCATAGCTTAATTCCCAAATGTTGAAGAGCTGGCCAATGTTAAAAAAAACCACCCAAACCGAAAACAAAATCCAAAAGTAATTTATTAGACCTCCATTTAAGCCTCCTCCTCCCATCTTCAGTGGCTTTGATCATTCATGGTGGCCATTAATAGAAAAACAAGTTTGTTAGAGCTTTATAAGATGAAAAATGAGGATAAAACCAGTAAAAACAACATTTCCCAAACATTTCTCTTTACCTTGGCACTACAAACTGCTATATTAGCAGGGAGCTGGGAAAACTGCTTCAACTCAAATACATCTCGCACTGCCCACCGGCTCAAGTGATTCTCAGCCTTGCTGGATCCAACCACATTCTGATTTGAATGAATATATGCCACTTCTTGAACACCATCTGATATATTAAAAGAAAGACATAATAAAAAATTAATTCCAAAACCCTGAACATACAGAAAGGCACTGAAGAAAGAAACTGTGATTTTTTAAAATGTGAAAATTGTAAAATGTTAATCTCATTCAGTACTAAGTTTCTCAGCTCTATGAAACGTAAAACAATCAGACTTGTTCAGATTTATGCAGACAGTTTAGTATTGCTTCCATTTCAGTGCATTTTTCAGATGGACAAAGCAGTAGTTTCAAAGCAGCTATGATTTAATGGCTGCAATATTAGTGTTTAAAGTTAAGTCTAACAGACTCAATTCTTCTACATGGTATTTCAAACTCCAAAATCATATATATTAAAACTTGTGCAAGAAAAAAATCTAACAGCCCTGTCAAGACTTAAGGTTTTACAGTTCAAATATTTAGATTTCTGAATTCTTAATAAATCTATTACAAAGCACCTCATAAGATAGAAAAATAAGGCTAATAGGTAAAAAGAAATATACATCACTAAATAATTTAGCAGGGCATTTATTAGCATCTTGTAACAAAAACATGTATAGCAGGAAGAACTTAAAACCTGCCAATGATGATAATGCATCACTACTTCAATCAAAATAAAAATCAGAGAAGTAAAATAACTAGTTACCTAAATATCTGTCCATTGATCCCACATTTTGCTCTTGATCTTTAAATTCAGTTGTACTTGCAGAAGTTCTACACAGAGCATAATTTCTAGACTTTGTTTGTCCAACAGATGTATCTTGAGCAGGATGAAGCATTTTAAACTCAAACTGAACTCTGCTTCTCTGTCTTTTACACTTGCAGCTTTGCTTTCCAGCATGAATTTCCTGAACTGGTAAGTTATCTTCAGAAGATGAAAGTTCATCTATACTCTGAGAATCACGTTCTTTTATTTTTCTATTAGGCTTCTTCTCTAGCAGAGATTTTGAGCAGTTACCTAGTTTACTGTTATGGACACGTCTTTCTTTACATTTCAGGCAGCTGGAAGTTTTTAACATTCTTGATTCAGAATTAAGGGAAAATTCAATATCATCAGACTCATCACTTATATCGCTTGACCCTTTCAGCTCTCTTGTGTTGTTTCTGATGTCTTCAAAAGACAGGACTCTGGTAAAATTTGACTCAGTACTATGGAGCTGCCTACTGTCTCCCTTAAATACCGATCTATTTTTTTCTTTTGCTAACTCTTCACAATATTTAGGTGCCGACCTGGAAATTTCAACTTTTTTAGTTGACATGGGTTGCTGGCATGCTGGAACTTGGGTAGGAAAGATGATATCTTGATCCTCTTCAGAACTTGATTCAGTTACAATGACTACATTACTGTCCTTTGAAGTGCATTTATCCTCACTTTCTCTGTCCCTTTTTGCGTCAGAGTGTGGTAAAACAATCCAGTTTGTACTATGCATATCTGGTTTATCAGTTTCATCTGATGACAGAGCAGCTTTTCTATGCTCCAAAACATGCACATGGCTTTGAGATTTCAGAAAATCACTATGCTTGATATTTATATTTGTTCTTATAGTATGAACATCAGAATTTGAGTGGTGAGAGTTATAATTATTAAAGTCTCTGGTAGTTTCAATTTCTCTCTGCAGCACCTTAGAGAATCCACACTGCATTAAGGAAAGCTGTCCTTTTGTTACCATTAAATTATTTGCATTGCAAGGCTTTCTGTTTTCATGTTTTTTCACAGAAGTTTCCAGAATATCATCATCACTAAGGTCATCAAAAAAATCTGTTTCATCTCTCTTTAACTGTGCTTGAATGCTTCTAGGATTTCTATCTTCTTTACAGTCTGGTCGTTCATACTAAAAATAAAAGTAATTTAAAGCAAATAAATTTAAAACACAAAAAATATACAGAACACATCTAATGCCCTAGTGGTGCAGAAAGAATTGTATTTTTGATGTTACTCAATACAGAATATACAAAATAGTATTACAATATACAAATAGAAAGAAATACAAAACAAATCATCAATAGAAAATAGAGTGTCTTGGGCCAAACTATTTTTAGCAGAAGAACAATGAAAATAATAAACATATTTGAGACTATATAAGATGCAAACAGCTAAAACAATCTATGTCTTCACAATCCACGCTCATATTCTTCTAGTTGATATTGATCTTGTCGCAACTTTTTGTCTTTCGAAGGTAGTTTGAAAAGTGACTTTATGACTCAAACCTTAATGTTGTGTAAATACGTTCATTAATGAAAAAAAATATATCCCAGCAGTGGTCAACCTCTGTGTTTAAGGCAGCTTACACAGTTTAAAAATACATATCATTCTGCTCTTACAATTAGTTGAGGTCTACCGCAATCAAACAAAAATTACCTTCAGGCAACACCTTATAACATTTTGAAGCTACAGAAATCCAGAATATAACTCCAAAACTGTGTACCACTGAGGTAGTTATTATGACAATAGTAAGTGTTAAATTCTCAACTAATTTCTTGATCAGAAGGCTGTCGTATGTCATGTCACTTCATATCATAAAGCTGTCACTCCTAAGACACTACAAAGCAATGCTTCAGTAAACAATTCCACTAACAACAGCATGTTAGCAATACCTTCTTTCAGACTGAGGATATCCAAGTGCTCTAAAGGTATCAAAACACCTTACTACCAGATGTTCAGAATACTGCACTTCAAATACCAACAGCATGACATTATCAAATGCTTTACTATATGTAAAATCAAGGGCAAGCAGACAATAAAAAATGACAAGTACAAGCTAAGATAAAGGCATTACCAGCCTAACAATACATTATCCACATTTGTCACTGCAGGAACTAAAGACTGTCATGCTCTGGTCTGTAGTGCATAAAGACACCTCACCTTTCCTGAGCTGGATGGAGAAGTTTCTTCCTTTAGCCATGTAGTTGCTGTCATAACTCCTGCTTCTACTCGACCTTCTCTCTAAAACAATCAAGAATATACAGAATTATGTATCTGTTCCAGTTAAAGGCAAGTTCAGCAAAAATAATTTTTCTCTTTTCCTATAGAGATACAAGCACCAGAAGTACAATCATCAAATCCAGAAAGTCTTACGTTTTGGCACTTATTGCTCTAAACAGGACCTGCAGGAAAAGTCTCACACTGCATAATTTGCAAGGATCTGCATATACTGCTAACCATTTTTAACTTTATTCTGAAGCAGAATACCTGCTACAATGTTCATATTACACACCATGTTTTAATTTAGATTTAATTTAGAGAATTTTCAAACATACTATCTGCAAATTGCGTGTTCTTACACCACATTGGCTTATGGCTATGCTGCTAAATCACACCCCCCAGCCTCTTCCCACTATAGGCAAAATAACAAAATAAAGGAGAGGACAGAAAGAAACCTAGAATAAAGCTGCAGCTTGGAATGCACTGTAAGTTAGCCACAGCATACATGCTGAATAGAAAAAGGTATAATACTGCATATACTTAAAACCACTGTGCATCATATGCTACAGAATTGCATCACCAGTCTTTCTAGAGCAAATAAAATGAATCTTAAAATACAAAGCCTAAGTTATTTACTCCTGCCTTGTAACAGTTTTAAATCTAGCATGATAAAATATATTTTATTGAACAGTGTTTCACCACAAGAAGGATGTTGAGCCTCTGGAGCGAGTCCAGGGAAGAGCGACAAAGCTGGTGAGGGGGCTGGAGAACAGGCCTTATGAGGAACGGCTGAGAGAGCTGGGGTTGTTTAGCCTGGAGAAGAGGAGGCTGAGGGGAGACCTCATTGCTCTCTATAACTACCTGAAAGGAGGTTGTGGAGAGGAGGGTGCTGGCCTCTTCTCCCAGGTGATGGGACAAGAGGAAATGGCCACAAGCTCCGCCAGGGGAGGTTTAAGGCTAAACATTAGGAAAAAATTTTTCACAGAAAGGGTCATTGGGCACTGGAACAGGCTGCCCAAGGATGTGGTTGAGTCACCTTCTCTGGAGGTGTTTAAGGGACAGGTGGACAAGGCGTTGAGGGGCATGGTTTAGTGTTTGATAGGAATGGTTGGACTCGATGATGCGGTGGGTCTCTTCCAACCTGGTGTTTCTATGATTCTAAAGATTACTATGTTCATAAAATATATTTTTGTGATTGGAATTATGGCTTAAAAGGTCACTGTAAGCTATTGATTAATAAAAGGCATCTGTGCACAAAGCTGACAAACAAAAGCATCACAAGAGTAAGTTATGGTATGGTTAGCAGGAAAAGAAAAAAATGCATTAATCAACTTTTGGAAACTTCTTCCAGCTATTTGTTTCATTTAAGGGAATTTATCTGTTTTACAAAGCAAGAAATAAGCAAACCCATTTCATTTAAGGCACTGTTTAAGTTTCTCTGTTCATATGTGAAGTATTTTGTCATAATTTTGAATGGAAATATCTTGTGAAGAAAGGAAAAATGTAAAACTAAAATCCAGAAGTAAAAGAGTAAGACTTCACACCTCCAGGATATCTTTGGTAAGACAGGACCCGTGAGTCCTAAGTTTGAAAAGGTTATGTATCCCAAAAAGCTCTCCTTGATGTTCCTTTGATCCTTGCACTGCCTCAAAATATCGCTTAGCATTCTCACTTCCAACAACTGCACAGTGAAGTTGCTGAAACAGAACAACAAAAGAGATTTCAGAAATGTTTGCTCCAACAACATGTCAGAATTTCCTGGCATCTGCACTACATACTTCAGTTGAAGTAGGAAGAAATTCCTAGGGAGGATATTTTGTTTTCATTTCCCTGGCAGATGTTAATGTAACAGATTATGGTATAACATGAAACTGCTTGATTTTATTAAAAGAAAAAATATATTTCAAGTTATTTCATTGTTGTCTAGTATCAGACACCCACCATACACACCACTGACATGCCTCTATATCCTAATTGCTTTTCTTTCCTCAATACTAAATTCTCACTGTTTTCACAGTATTCCCAGTCTTTAGGATTGCACGCTTACTTGGTGAGGACTAAATACCAGCCACAAGATTACTCCTACTGACCTCTGAATATTTTAATTATCATGCACTCTGGCTAAGTAGGCTGGACAGAACTGACTTAAAAGTCTTCCAAGTGAAAAGGAAAGACAAATAAATAGTTTGTCAACCAGAATTAAAACATTTTTGAAGCCAGGCAGGTTTAGCTGCAGTCCCATGACTGCAAATTTTCAATACTTACCTAATTAGTATACTTGACTAAGTCAAAGAATGTCAAAATCACAGTTTTATGGATACCAGACCTGTAATATTTTTTTGTAACTGTCTCTAAACAGTTAGCAGTTCTTCATTTCTACTCCTAGTTCTAGCACTGAACAGGCATTTTCCTAGACAGCATATCTCTTAAATTATGTAGGCCAGTAACTATAGAGTCATATTCTACTTTAACTTCAGCCAAACAGTTTAGTCATTCTTGAATTATGCATGGTATTTACAAAAGTATTATTTAGTATACATATATAACTCTTTCAGGTTTCTGTTGTATTAGATTTCAATTTTATTTATATCAGATTCTCCAACATATATGGCTAGGTCCGACAACCAAACACTACTTAGAAAAAAAAACTCCTAACTGCGCTCAAATGTCAATAGCAGGGAATGAAATGCAAGCGTAGACTGGAAAAAAAAACAAACAGCTCCACAGTTACTCTGTCTATTGCTTTTTATTCAACTTTGAAAACACAAGTTCACTTGGGGGGGAAAGTGCCTTTCAAGAAATTTTATACATGGTTTTTGGAAATCCAGACAGACAACATCATCCAGGTCTTCTTTATCTACAAGATGACCAACTCCAAGATGACCTCTGTGAAGAATGGCTGGCTCCTTCAGAATTTTAGTGAATACAGCTGGTGAAAACTGGCTGCTGAAAATGTTGTCACCTTTTCAGAGACCTCTCCTACTGATACTTGCTGTTGAAATGAAGCAGAAGTACAGAAGAGTACTTTGCACAAGAGAAACTTTACAACAGAATGCTCTCTTTAAGCTTTTTCATGAATGTGGGTATAAAGAATAAATCAAGCAGGTTTTCTGCAAGGAATACTCCTTTAAGCCTTGCTAAAATATATCCCATAAAGCACTACAATTGACGCTCCTCATGTGCTAAGAAAATAAACTATTACCTTTTATATTTATAGACCAACGTTCTTTAAAACCAGTTTTTGGACTTAACGTGTTTGATGTTTAGTCTCATTTGTATATGATTTCAAGAATTAATACGTCTACTTCATTCTGAGCTGCTGATATGGTCCCTGAAAACTACCAAATAACCTGTAAGTTGATCAGCCCATCCGCTACTACTTTTAATTTCTTCTTAACAAGTTTACTTTTTTTTTATTTAGGTAATTTTGTCAAGATTAAACAGAACTGATTTTCTTGTTTTGTTTTGTTTCTGCACAACATTGAATTTAAGTGAGATAAGGCAATTGTTACGCTTTTGAAAGTAACCTTTTAAAGTATGCAACACATTACTCAAGATCTGATCTTCCAGCTGCGGGGTTTCTGAATGAAATCAGATCCCGTGTCCAAAAACGTGGATTTTAGAACCTGTTTCAAATTTGTCACTTAAATCTCTATGAGGATAATGACAATCTGTCTGCTATAGTATTTCCCACTCATTCAGCCTCCAACCAACTCCTTGTAAATGACTGCAACATGAGGGTGCTTGTCACTAAAGACTTAATACTAATTATTTTCTACATAATACTAATTATTTGTATTATTAGGTCAATTAATCAAATTTCATGAAGCTTTCTTTAATATAATAGATGGTTTCATTTACACACTGAGGTGACCTCCTTTGCCTTTTCTATGCAAAACATTCTTCAGGACAACTGTATCTCACTGATTTTCTTCCCTTCTCCAAGTTTATAAGCCTATAATGTCCATAGCTTAATTTAAAGCCAAACATTTTGCTTGAGGTGCTGAGGGGCATGGTTTAGTGATTGATAGGAACGGTTGGACTTGATGATCGAGTGGGTCTTTTCCAACCTAGTGATTCTGTGATCTTCTTTTTAACTTGAAACTTTTATTGAGAAAAAACATGTTCTTATTTCTTACTATTCTGCAGCGTGCTTTGTTGTTTGTGGCTTTTTATGAAGCTGAAGTGGACGCAGAAAAAGCAATGGATATAATCTCTCTGGACTTCTGCAAAGCCTTTGACACAGTCCTCCTTTCTAAATGAAAGATACAGATTTGATGGGAGGACTATTCAGTGGATAAGAAATTGGTTGGATGGTTGCATTCAGAGGGTTGTGGTCAACAGCTCAATGTCCAGATGGAGATCAGTGACAAGTGGTGTCCCTTAGGGGTCTCTACCGGGACCAGTGCTGTTTAGTATTTTGATCAATGATATAGACAGCGAGATTGAGTGCACTCTCAGCATGTCTGCAGATGACACCGGGTTGAGCGGTGCGGTTGCCACAGTGGAAGGACAGGATGTCATCCAGAGGGACCTGGACAAGCTGGAAAAGTGGGCCTGTGGGAACCTCGTGAGGTTCAACAAGGCCAAGTGCAAGGTCCTACACATTGTTTGGGCAATCCCTGGTTTCAGTATAGGAAGTGGAATGAGATGATTGAGAGCAGCCCTGCAGAGAAGGAGTTCGGGGGGGCTGGTTGATAAGAAGCTCAACATCAGCCAGCAATGTGTGCTTGCAGCACAGAAAAGCAACCATATCCTAGGCTGCATCAAAAGAATCATGGCCAGCAGACTGAAGGAGGTGATTCTCCCTCTCTACTCTGCTTTCACGAGACCCCTTCCTGGAGTACTCTGTCCAGTTCTGGCATCTTCAGCATAAGAAGGATATGGAGCTGTTGGAACGGGTCCAGAGGAGGGCTACAAGGATGAGCAGAGGGCTGGAGCACCTCCCATACAAGGACAAGCTGAGAGAGCTGGGGTTGTTCAGCCTAAAAAAGAGAAGGCTCTGAGGAGTCCTTATAACAGCCTTCCAGTACTTGAAGGGTGCCTACAAGAAAGCTGGTGAGGGACTTTTTACAAGGGCACATAATAACAGGAAGAGGGGGAAATGGCATTAAATTGGAAGGAGGAAGATTTAGACTAGACATCAGACAAATTCTTCATGTCGAGGGTGGTGAGGCACTGGCACAGGTTGCCCAGGGAAGCTGTGGCTGCCCCCTCTCTGGAGGTGTTCAAGGCCAGGGTGGATAGGGCCTTGGGCAGTCTGATTTAGTAGGAGGAGTCTCTGCCTATGGCAGTGGGGTGGAACTGGATGATCTTTAAGGTCTCTTCCAAACCAAACTACTTTATGATTCCATGTTAGCGTTTACTTATGTTTTGTAATAATTCTATTCCCATCAGCAAACAGTTCCTAGATAATGAGTTCCTCAAACTATCTACTTTGGTTTTACCACTCTTAGGTTTTTAAAACCTATCAACATAAGTAGCAAAATTCAGAGATAGGAATTGTTCCAGCCTGAGTATTCTGGCAGACAACATAATTTCTTATTTTTACACCAGAAGCAACTACAAGCCTTTCCCCCCTCCTTTTATAACTAAGTTTTCTGAGGCAGGAGAGCAGCAATGCCTTCTTGCTTTTGTTCTACAGCACCAGCAAGACTTTTGCACTTTTTCTCCAGCCTTTCAAAAAAGCTGCCTGAATCAGATCACTGCAGATATGAACCACAACCTTCACAGATAATTTTACGCGCTTATAATAGTTTTCTTCTCAGTATAATCTGATTATTGCATATTGCAAAATTAAACTGGTAGAAGTTACAAAAAACTTGAATACAATTATCATACTCTTTTGTTATTTGACAACTCCTAAATGATATATCTCTGCTTAATAAGTGACTGTATACATATATCATAAAACCAAGGTAGACAACAACTGTTGCTATAGGCTAGCTTAGCTTTCAGACATTGAACTTGCTAAATAAATTCCCAATTTAAATAGTTTGTCAACTTTACCTGTTTATAAACCTGTCGCAAGTACATCATCTCCTCCACTGTTCCCAGGGATATCAATCTAAACACTTTAACGTTTTTGTATTGGCCAATCCTATAAGCTCTGCAAAAACAGTTTCATATAAAAAAAAAAATTATCACCAATTAGGAGAAGTAAATAAATGAACTTTAAAAAGCATTTCAATAAACCAGGGGTAGTCTAAATCATTTATGACTTGTCTGGTGTTGGGTTTCTTTCCTTCACTTTTTCAAATTTTCCTGAGTATTTCATTCACTTTTCCTTCACCCTTAGTTTTCCAAGTTTTTTCTCAGGCCCATGCAGTTGAGAAAGCTTCCTCCTTAATTTGTCTCCCATCTCTTGAAAAATATATCTTCCACTGTTTCATCAGTCTCTTGCACCCCACACCTTCCCCTCACCTTCACCCCATCTCCACGTGCTCTGGCACAGGACATTTTCCTATTTGCATTTTACAGGAGTTAGATCATCTATTACTTGGGCAATCTGTTCTTTCTTAACTTTAAAGCACTCTGCAAGTTACAACATAATAAACAGAGTTAAAGAACAGACAGTGTTCCAGATGGCAAATTCTGAGACTTCTAATAGATTACATTCTAAAAATAGTAGTAAAATTCAGGGTTAAAAATAAGAACAACAAAGCTAGAAAGTAATTTAGCTGGACATTTCCTACTGTCTTGTGGACAAGTCAGACTACATAAAAACATTCTTTCCCTAATAAAGTTTGCTTTGACAATTAGGATCAGAGCAAAACAAGAATATAACACAGATCAAGTTCTGTATTTTGACTGTACCTGTCAATAGCTTGAAGATCATTTGCTGGGTTCCATGTAGGATCGAACAGTATAACAACATTGGCACCAACAAAATTAAGACCCAGTCCACCAGCCCTAAAAACGAACATGAAAAAAACCAGAACTGTTTGACAGAAAGTAAAACAAACTTTTTTCAGTGAATTAGGTCCATACCAGCATGCCTTTCCCCAACATTAAAAAACCAGCACAGTAGAGATATTGAAAGTAGTGGGGTACAGCATTGTGTTACTGGTGTGTTAAGAAGCACAAAGTACTTAACTGCTGCCGTAAAATGCAGTTGTCTCACCTAGGCTGTAGGAAGATTACACACAGCATGACTGAGTCATAACCAACTGTTATCACCTTACTATAATAGAAGTACTGATTGCTACTTCACACTCATTGAGCCCTACCAACAACAACTCCTGCAATGACAATACTGAAATTCAAAACCACTTTTATGCCAGTTATATTGTAGAAGCAGGGAAACTATATCTTACACAGGAAGTCTGCATTACATTTTATTTCCTCTAATCCCAGAAGAAAGTTTTGACAATAATGCTACGCAGCTTCCACTAAATGGTCACAGTCCAGGGTAAATCATATCCTTAAGGATTAACAACTGTCCCAAGTCCATTGGTAGCATATGTAAATCAACCATTAAAATATAGTTGGCTATGCAGCTGCATATCAGCAACATTCACATGTGTCATTACAAGGAATAAAGTTACTGTAAGAAAATTGTCTGCTGTGGGAGTAAGAAGTCAAAGGGGTACCAGTTACATAGTCTTAAACATTCTATAGTTGTATTGTGCTTTTGGGTGAAGCCTACAAAGCAGCAAAGAATTTGAGCACAGGCTTAACCTGAGGTAGCTAACTAATGCTCTTTCTGAATCTAACAAAACTGCTCAGTTTCTTCAAGTTTAGCTTACACATAGCTGGATAGGAACAAAAGTGAGGAAAACACCATTTCTCATCAGCTGCAAAACAAGCAAATATTGAAAATACTTTTCAACTGGCTCAACCAACATTACCCAAAAAAAGAGACAAGTTCCTACATATGCAGAATACTATTGTTATTTTAACCATTACAACAATTATTCACATTGACACAGCACTAATTTCAAGTGGATTTGAAAAAGTCAGTCCTCTTTAATTTACCAAGCATCTGGATTTAATATATTACTTTATATTCTGCTTGGAATGGGAAGTGGGAAAGGTAAAGTTTTCAGAGATGAGAATAAATGGAGACAGAAAGCAAACATTTAGAGCCTCACCCCCTTTCTGTCTTCATGGAATCCTTGTTAATGTAAATACAGTTGTGGCCTCTACCTTCCAATTGTGGCGTTAGTTATGTCTGAAAAGGGAAAGGATGTGGGAACCTGCCAGTATTAACAGAGATTTCCAGAAGATGAGCACTCTCAAAGTCTGAAATGCTGAATAAAAACCTTCATATTTTTTTCAGAATATCTTACTGTACTTTGGAGTTTGGTGTATGTCTTTTTAGCAAGCACAGTATTCAGGCTCTGACCTTAACAAACTGACTCTGCACACCTAAACACAAATCAACATATTTTTCCAAATTTCTTCCCATAAAAAAAACCAAACCCCCCCAAGATATTTAGAACTGAAATATGAACTAAACCTCAGTGCAAAGCTTTAGTGTCAGAAAAAGGACTGACTATCAAAATGTTATCTTTCATTATTTTTAAATATGTCTCAAAATTTTAATAGTCCAAAACAGAAAAAGAATGGCTCCTATACCCTTCATGGACAGAACAAAGCCAGTAGTTAGTTTGTGGATTGTAAAGAATACCTACCATCTAAAATATAATTTTAACCAGGTTAAAAGTCATTATTGAAAGACAGCCCATGCAAATTACTATAATACAGCTCAAAAAGAGCCCTGTATGAAAATGTCACACAACAGTTCTATTACAAACAACAGTTTTCAAGAGATCATCTTATTTAATACCACAGTATTAAACAAATGGCTTGTTTTTATATCCTGTCACTGACAACTTAATACCACAATGTTCAGAAGTTACAAAACAACATTGCATTAGGAAGTTTCCATGAAGAGTATGTAATTCTATTTACTGAGGCAAGATTTTTGTTGTTTGAAAGTTCTCCAAGTTTCAGTGAGATCTTGTGGGTGAGAGTTCTTTAAATGTAACTACATGCATATTAAAAATAATTTTTACAACATAGTTATGAAGAATAAATTAAATGAAGCCTTGGAAGTGTGAAGTAATGGAGAGCAATGGACAGTGAGAACACTGCAAGCAGAATGGAAGTACCTATATACCCTTTACACTTCCTTTCTTGCAAATTATCACAGATTTTCTCAGCATGACCAGCATAGGACTGAAACATTCTGAAATAGACTCTACTTCTACCTTAGAAGTTACAACATATGTAAATTTACTATTCAAAAAAGTTCAAAGCTGAAATTAATAATTTATACCTACTGCTTTGATGGAACTTACAGGCTCTGAAGAAACTGATCATATTTTCCCTCAACACTCATAAGATATATTTATCCACAGTTATGTTAGACATAGCTAGCCATAAAAGAACTATGGATAGGTATATGACTCTTTGACTCTAGTATTGACTGCAAGACTTGAGTTTAAGCTATACAGACATAGATGGACAGTTTTATATATTTTTTACTTGGTTGTTTAAGGTCCTGTTTCTCAAACCAACCAATTAAAATCAGGACTTCCAAATGTCTATGGACAATACATAAGCAATTCTAGGCAGAAACAGCATTTTGCCAGTATAAAACACCCTGAATATTAAACAGAAACACTATATATTCAACAGCGATGTCACCACCACTGCCTGCACTGTAACCCACTAATTTATAGATTGGAGCTTCCTGTTTAAAGTTGCATGTTAACTGTGCCAGTGGAATATAATGGCAGACTCAAGATCACTATGCAGGGAATTCATGCCTTGCAGAATGCATTTTTGCAGCCAAAAGACTGTGCAAATATTTTCAGCAAAAATTAACATTTGGCTCTTTGAACAACAAGACTTTCAGAACACATACAAGTTGACTACACAGAACAGTCAGCCAAAATATTTGCAAGAAAGTACAGACAAAAGAGTATGACCCAATTCTGTCAACTTACTATGTGTTAAAAAATAAAGAATATACTGTGAAGCCCCAATGCCTAAGTTCTAAAAGAAAGGATGAATCTCTTATAGGGTAGAACTGAGATAAATCACTTTCTGATTTCCAAAGGACTACAAAATTAAACCTGTTTCCACTACTGTATATCGATCAAGCAGAAAGACAATTTTGTCACCTGTGATAAACTATATAAAGAATTGCAACTTCTGTTTTTCTTAGTAAACACTGGTTACATTGATTGCAATGCCACTGTTTGTTTCTTCCATTTACTCAGTAAGATGAGAAATACTAAGATCAGGATTGAGACTCATCTCATGCACTACCAGCAGGCACGGAAAGCTCAGCCATCTCTGTATTCACAAATTCTAATAGCAGAAAGGTAAGAGTCCATCTCTGTTTACCTGACCTTCATTTTTATTTCTATGTAAATTGATGGAAGAGAAATGAAAAGGTTATAACTATACAACTAAACTATAGTGACAGAAGCACAAATTAGAGAGTCTATCCTGATGCTACATATGCAGTAATTCTCTGCTCTCTTCAACAACAAAGAATAGAAACCTATAAAGCTCTTATGGAAGCTGATAGCCAGGTTCCACCAGTGACAGATTACAAACAAATGTGTGTGATCAACAACACAAATCTCTTCACAACACTGCCTGTGTGCACCAGAGTATGCGAAGACAGTTCTGACATGCATTTTAACAGTCTAAGATTACATCTAATTTCCAATTAAACAGAGGTAGTGTGGATCCTCCTATCTAACTTTACCACGTACACTTTGAGTAAAGAAGGGCCAAAATGACCATACAGGCAAGAACAGTATATTTGCGTGTTTGATCTAGTTTCACTGAGTTTTTCTCTAGGCAGGATTAAAGTTTTGATTTGTTTGCCTTCTGCCCTTGCCTGGTAACAAACTTCATCCAAGATGAAAGGAAAAGTGGACTAAAGAAAGAAAAAGGGCAGGGAGGTCAACATATTTTCATTCATTTTAGTTGAACATACTGCTCTATTTCAAAAGAATTCAATATCCATCATAAATTGATTGAGCAGATCTGATAAACAAATACATTTTTCAAAGACAATTAATGATTGTTTGAAGTATTTTAAATAGATACATCCTAATTAATGTGCTTAAGAAATTACAGTAACACAAAGATAATTTTACAGTTCAATATAGCATTTAATTTTTCCTCATTCCTACAGCAAGTGGAAATTTAAAACTAGAATTCAAAAGACCTTGTTTCAGTTCAGACCTTAACAATTATCATAAAGCAGAAGAGAAGGGAAGTGAGGAAGTCTTCGGATATTTTGGGAAGAAGCTTCAGTCCACAGTCTGTGCTTACTAACAGACAAAAGAACAACTGACTTTCTTGAAAAAGTAACCCCTCACAAAGTCATCAAGAAAAATGCAGAGTAACCTGTTAACTAAGGACTAGAAAGGCAGAGTGAAACAGACTAGAAGTCAAATTTTCTTACATTGTAGATACAAGACATATGGTAATTTCTCGAATGCTGTTGAACTCCCTTACAATTCTGGTCCTGTCTTCTGGTTTTGTGTTTCCATCAAGTCTTCGGTAATCTAGCCCAGATGCCATACAGTATTGTTCCAGTACATCTAGCAACTAGGTGGAAATAAAAGAAAAAAAAAAAAGTTTAAGTGCTTACAATCATGTTTTTCAAATATGTTCTCAATAGACTAAGCATTTACCATAAGAGTAAATCTTTACCATTTTGATATCAATAACAACACTCTTCAGCTGTGATTCTACAACACTTCAGGTGATCAAAGTTGGTCTGCTGTGGTCTCATTCAATCCTCCAGCCCTGGCTGTCCCACCTCTAAGTGAAGCTGAATCAGTTCAATCCAGTAAGCAGGCAAGGAACTTAAAACAGTTTTCCACATCTTAGCAAGTTACAATGACTCAAACATGGTAAAGAGCACTAGAGCCAGCACAGAGAAACAGGCTAGTATATGCAGCCAGAGTTCAAAGGGACAGAGTGACAGAGATTACAGTAAGCAGTAGCCAGTCAACACCGTGAAGCACAGCCCAGGTCACTACAGCATCTAAATATTAAACTTGCAGTCTTGTCTTAAAACCACAATATTATTAAATATTTAAGACTCTGGACTGTCATCTACACTGTTACTTTTAAATATTTTGAAATGCTATCATTACAAATGTCTAAGTAAAGAAAACCATATTACAGTTTGCACCATTTCAGGAAAGGCATTATACCTTAACAAGAAAATCAAGGAGCAAGTCCCTTAAAAGTGAAGTATACATACACCCCTCACTCTAATTAAACACTGTTTTCAGTTTAAACCAACTAGTGTAAGAAGTGTCAAGGATGAAGTTTCATCACTGGTGATGGTCAAAAGCCAACATAACAGAGGAAATTAAGCCACTTCCAGTACAACACAAAGGTTGTATGACACTTCAGTCATGTTGCCATGACACTGTTCTAACTCAAGACATAAGAGCTACAGTATTATGAGCCATCTACACCTAGAGTAATACAACAATTTCAAAAAGCTCTAAGGAAGGCAGCAGCATATTACATTTGTTTGCCATCAGCATTGTTATCATGAGATAAAAACGTTTCAACATCTTTCTGGAGTGTGGCACTTCTCATGTCCTTCTCATTATTTCTCATAGTACAGACAGCAAGGAAATGTGGTTCACAGCTGTCACTTCAGTGCTTTAAGCTTCAGAATCTATTGATGCAGTTAATTGATAAAAATCATATGGAGCTCACCTTTGTGGAAAAGGAGAAAAGAAGAACTTTATCTTTGTTTTTTCTGAAGTAGTTTAAAAGCTGCTGAAGGACCTGTAAACAAATATAAATTAAAAGATTTTATAATATCTACAGGTCATCTCAAACATGCTTACTTCTGATTTCAACTTTTAAAACAGGCTACGGTGTAATTAATTGTTTGCAAAGCCAAATACAGGCATAAGAAAAGATATTACTGACGTAATAAAAGTGTCAAAGGTAACGGAGATGCCGGATGCATGCATCTGCCAGTTACCTGCATGGAAATCTTGCTATAAAAGGCAACCATACTGCTAACAGCTAAACCCAGAAGCTATTTGTGTCAGTGCACAGACTGCAACAAAATGTTACTTAGCTCACATACTAGCTCAGCTTGCGATTTTTTTGCATTTAGCAAATGCACACAACTCCCCTGAAAACAGGAAGGTCTGTTTAAGTTTTCTGTATTATATATGAGTATAGAAATTCTTGGAACTTGTCTTGTTAAAATAATCAGCGAGATGTATGTCCCTCCCCACTCCCACTCTAGTCTGTTGCTCTGTTTACAGTAGGATCCAGCTTCCCAGACTCAGCACAGACCTTGAAGTGCCAATAATCCGCCCACACACAATGTTCTTCTGGTGGGGAAGCAAATAATCCAGAGCCTTGTGTATAATAATCATACTGTTATTTTCAAAAGAAGCATGTCCACATCTGGCAATGGCAGCTCCAGAGTACCACACAGAAGAAATACACAAAGAAAAAAGAGGAATTTTCTCTACCATGTCTGTATCTTTCTCCCACTGGGCAATAAATATTTAAAAATTGTGCTTTTTCAGTCATAAATACATAAACTGTTAATCAACACTGATTTCACTAACAGCATAACAAATCTTTGACAATCAAATAATGAGGCATGTTTATATTAAATTTATAGTTCTGGATAGTATCTAGAATATAAAAGAGTAGTTCTACATCACTCACAAGCCCTTTCATGTACATTAGCCAGCAAATTACAATGAAAACAAAGTTCAAACATGGTAATTTTTGCCTAGTTCCACTGTACGACACACAAACTAGGATATACTTCATTAAGAAAAAAATCCACTTTGGGCAATTTAATAAGAGCTGAATTACTTACATTTGCATTTTATTTAGCTACATTAAGAAACAGAAGAAAAACAATGACGTGCTTTTTAAGCAGAAGAAATTTGGGCACTCTGTTATTTTTGCTACTATTAGAGTACAGGTCAAATAATTAATTTCCTATAGGAGAACACAAATCCACCAGTCTGTTTAAATAAAATGGATCAATGTCATGCCCATTGGGATTTTTAGGTGTTCTGGAGTAAAGAACAGCTCTGATGAACAGAGGTAAGTAAAGAGTGGTCTCACATCAAAGAGGAATATATTCTGTGCTTGTGCACTGGAGTGTTATCCTGAATGCTGTTAGTCTGAAAAATAAATACTTGATCTTACTCAAGTAAAAGGCACATGCTCTTTTGTAGAACTCTGCATGAATTTAAATGCATATCTTTTCTTACTATACACATTGTGAGTTGTTGGACTGTGGTGAAACTTGACTTCTCACATCTGAGAATACCTTGTTTGTATATACATGTTTGAGCTACCCTAGAGTGTTTTTAAGCCTTCAAAGCCCAAGTTAGAATTATGCTTAATAGTGGAAGCTACTATTATTTGCGAGGTGCTTAGATAAACTTCCACTTTCCTACTGAACTAATGATAATATGCCAGGCAAAAAAACCCAATCCAATATAGTTATTCCTAAGAAATTTATATCTATTAATAACAACATTTCAAAGCTCTAAAAATTAATGTCTATGGAAGTACTATATGCATAGGTTAAAAACCCCAACCTAGTTCAAGTGCCCCGACATTTAATAGCCCTTTTCACTTAGCACATAAAACTCTGGGTCAGAGAGACACTAACAAAACCGCAGAAATAATCATACAAAATAATAATGAGAATTACTGCAGGCTTTTAAAACTACATTAATTCTTTTTACTATTCCAAATAGTCCCTGATCCTTCTATGTGAACAACCTCCTGTCTTTGTGTTCCAAAAGCAATAGAATCACTTGTCCTTACACTTTGCATATCCCCACCTTCTTGTTTAAAGATAGAAAAAGGATGGTTTTCAAAGCAAGCAGCACATTCCTTTCACTTCAGTTCTCAAATATTCAACTATTTCAAATTAAAAATCTATGCATGAAATTCACCTTGCAATAGAAAGTGTAAGCAGGGTCTTCTGAAAAGCTTATGTTTTGCAGCATGACTGAAAATAAAGGGATAATTCCACAAAAAAGCTGAAGTTCCTATCACCTTACTGTGTCATTATCCACCTCCCACCGCAATGAGGATGTGTTAGAGTCAAAGGTATACTATGAGTACTTGCACATGTGCATTTGGACTATAGGGACTGCTTTTTCCAGCCTCTTGTTATAACCTTAAATTCAGAGCACCAGACCTGGGCTTGTATGCTGTAAAAGCTACAGCTTGCAAATCATGTAGGGTTGACTGCAGCCACAGCACAAGGTAAGACAAATACCAATATTCCAGACATACACACTTGCATTCCAGTGACACTAGTTTTACAGGTAGCAGTAAGCATTTTCCACAGTAAGCATTTTCCACAGTGCTAAAAGCTTTGTTTCTCCAAATGTTTCATCCCTGCTTTCTAAGAAACAGACAGTATTTCAGCAAACAAGTTAACCTCTTTAACCCTACAATGATATCTGCTAACGAACTTTATTGACAAAATCCAGCCTCTCCCTTGCCCAGAATAAATGCCACAAACTGTCCCTTTGCAAATATGCTCACCTACAAACCAATAATCTCTTCTGCTAAGATTTCTGGGTAGCCTGCACTAAATTCTAATTTAAAGAAATAAATAATTCAGTCTATACTACCAGATGAAAGTTACAGAAGTATTTCAATTAGTTTTTAGAATTCATTTATAGAACAGAAAATGTAAAGCATTCCAGTACTATGATACTAAAAGGCTATTGAAAACATTTTACTATGATTTGTCTCTTATTTCCAAATAAACATGTTAAAAATATATAAAACAGTTTTCACGCTCTAGTATTCGATGACTAACCTCTATCACTTTGTGATGGCAAGAGTCACCTTCTAAATGGAATAACTTCTGAACGATTTTCCTTCCAGAACATCAAAAAAAGCAGCCACTTCCAATACCAGAAACATATCAAGAAAATTTTGGCATCAGTATCATTTTGAAGTCTAATTTAAAGGACTCGGAAACCACTGTACTTAAAGGCTTCTTGGCTTGTTACATAAAACTCCTGCTATCATGTATCAAGATAACACTACACAGATGAGAATATTCTGTTTATGCTAAGATATCCTTCATGAAATGATGCAAAATTTAACTTTCCTTTACAAAAGAAAGCAGACTAATTTTCCACTAAGTAAGCAACTCTTTCAGTAATTCTTAGGTAAATTTCATCCAGTTTGCAATGGACTGACACTACAGATTCCTAAAATAAAGCATCACATACACAAAACCAGAAGTCACCAGTGGAAAAATATAAGTCTACTGGGCTGTCATAAAGGCAGCATATGAAAGTGCTTCTATTTTGTAATTTGTAAATTAAAAAACAAACCAAACAAGATGAATCCCTCTTAATAACATCACATCATAGTTTCCCACATTGCATAAAAATGTCTATATTGCTTTGTACCTTTGCCTACCACTACTGCCGTGTAGTGTCTGATACAACTTTTTTAAAAGGTCAGAGGAATAAAGCATTCTGTAAATAAGTTATAGCAATATTTATTTCCTTTCTTACTTTTCTACAGAAATGTAGTTCTTTCTCACCAAACAAACACATTGAAGAAATATTTTTCAATATAAATATTACTTCAAAAAACATAAGGATGGCTTTGAAGATCCTGCTTCCTTTGACATACACTGCCCTTTTTTAAAAAAAAAACAGACATTCTCCATACCAAAGCTCTTCTCAAGAACATGTGAATGTGCTTTTTTAGGATTTGGGTTTTTTTTTAATTTGTTTTGATGTTGAGTTTGTGGAGTTTTTTTGCAATTAATTATAATCTATAAAAAATATCTTGAAATACAGGAATATTGATCAGTAGTCTGATAACAAGCCAAAAGATAAAAAAATAAATATAAAGAACAAATGAGGAGTCTCCAGTGAGCCAGAATGAAGATTAGCATTTGATTACCCACTAAGAATTTAAAAAAAAAAACCCAGCAAAGTACAACACAGGAGTAATCACTATGCTAGTAGCTCATTACTTTTAACCATGTACTTCTTATCTTGTTCTACTTTTGGCTGGACTACATGACCCTCAAAGGTTCCTTCCAAATCAAACTATTCTATGATTCTACTTATGCTTGATCAATTTAACCAGAAATTTAAACTGGGCAAGGACTTATCTGCTGGTAGCTCAGAGGCTGATTCTTCTAACCATGAGGATGCCCCAGTATCAAAAGCACATTTAACCTGTTTGAGATCTCATCGGTACCAAGCCATCAGCATAAGCTCAGTATATTTAAAAAGATCACAGCTTCTGCTCTCTTGCCACCTTTGTTATGCTCTTACTCCAGCACTACAATATGGCAGAATCTTCTTCCTTACCACCCAAGGCCACTGCACACAAGCATAACAACCCTACTGCTGCCACTCAAGGTTATACCCAACCCACAGTCACAGTCAGCTGTGACCCTGAGAAGGTACTTATGGCCACATTCTGGAACAGGTTCCCTCTAGCAGCCAACTCTGTGAGCTTCAGTCTTTAAAGGCACGTAACATTGGAACCTCTGCTTTAACTCAGGCATTTTTGCTTACTGTGTTGTACACTAGAGTTTCAAAAACACATAATGAAAGCGTCACAAGACAGTGCTGTAGTAAAGTATGCAATAGCCTCAAGAGAAAAATTAATTTTAACCAATAAAAGGGCTTCATAGCACCACTGAAGATCATGGACTTAGTTTTTACAGGTATGTATTTTAATATTTGCTGGTAGCTAATTTTACAACAAAGATGACTCTTATGAAATAATGAAGGAGGAAGGTGGAATCCAATCCTGCGGATGAGGATGATGGCAGCACAGAATCTTTCCCTAGGCCGCACCATCCTCAAAAAAAGATAAAAGCATCCTCCATTAGGAAGAAGAGGAGGGTGATTGTTGTAGGGAACTCCCTCCTAAAAGGAACAGAGGGACCCATTTGCAGACTGGACCCACTCCACAGAGAGGTCTGCTGCTTACCAGGGGCACCAGTGAAGGAGGTAGCTAGAAAACTTCCTTCCCTGGTCCACAAGACAGACTACTATCCTCTGATAGTAGTCCAAACTGGTAATGATGGTTTAGTAAACAGAAAGACCAAAGCCATCAAGAAAGACTTCAGGGCCATTGGGAAAACGATGGAGGGCTCTGGGGGACTTCAGGGCCAGTGGGAAAATGATGGAGGGCTCTGGGGCTCAGATAGTATTCTGCTCCATTCCAAGGCTAAACAGAGAGGAGCAGGAAGTCAGGAAGAAGAATTTGATTAATGCTCCGAGCCTGGTGTGAGGAGAGGGGCTTTGGCTTCTTTGATCATGGGGTGGCTCATGCACCCCCAAACTCTGTAAGGATGGGACATGTGGGTCTCCTAGGGGAGGTAAAGCCCTTGCTAAAAACCTAGCCAAGCTCATAAACCGAGCTTTAAACCAGATGTGAAGGGGGAGGGACTTGAGACCAGGCTAGACAAGAGTGAGCCTGGACGTGGGGCACTGGTGATTTGGAGAGGGTGTGCTGGAGAGGACCACCAGTACATCACCACACAGAAAGTGGGGGTGAACGCACCTGGGGGTGGGAAGGGAGGTACAGGCACTCTGGCACTAGTTACTCCAGTTACCAGGCAACTGGGAACAAACTCTGTTCCCTCTAAGAAGGCTGAAGGCTCGGCAGCTCAGCTGAAGTGCATTTACACCAATGTACGCAGCATGGGGAATAAGAAGGAAGAGCTGGAAGCTGTTGTAGGGCAAGGAGCCTATGATGTCGTTGCCATCACGGAAATGTGGTGGGATGACTCATATAACTGGAGTGCAGCTATGGTGAGGTACAAACTCTTAGGTGGGATAGGACGGGAAGGAGAGGAGGCGGGGCAGCCCTCTTTGTAAGGGAGGACTTGGATACCATTGAGCATGAGGAGATTGAGTGCCTGTGGGTTAAAATCAGAGAAGCCCATAAGAAGGTAGATTTTGTGATGGGAGTCTGTTAGAGACCACCCAACCAAGGAGAAGCAGCTGACCAGCTCTTCTATAAACAGCTGGGGTTAATCTCTAGATCAGTGCCTCTTGTTCTTGTGGGAGACTTCAATCTTCCTGATATCTTCTGGAAGTACAATAGAGCAGAAAGGAAGCAGTCAAGGAGCTGGATAATGGGGATAAGCACTTTTAAAATACATGCTATATCACTGAAGGCATTTCACTTGTACCATTGTGGCCTTCCTCTTCACTTTTATTTGAGAGGGAGAGAGAGGGAGGGAGAGGGAGAGAGGGAGGATACAAGTTCCCCAATGTCCATCTAAAAAGGGCAGCTTACTTACATTTAAAGCATCCTCCAAGTCTGGATGTCTGAAAACAAAGCAAGCCAGTGATTCTCAGATGCACTAAGCATTTCCAAGTCTAGCTGAAACCCACGGGAAGTACAGGTGCCTGGAATATTTGGAACTGCAAGTCAGTCAGTTGTTTAGTTCTATACTAGAAGAAAGAAAAGGTGGTTCAATTCAGCAGTATTAACTAAGCAATGCAGCACTAAAAGTGCTACAAAGATGAGCTCAGTAGTGTGATATGCACTGAATAAATATTTTGGAAGGCCTTTTAAGTCTCCAGGAGTTCATTTGCCACAGTATTTTATACGCCACCCGTTAACAGTGTTCAGGAAACTTTCAGAGTTCTTTGGGGAAATTGGACGAATGGTGTTCTGAAGTGTGTGTACACTAATGCACACCCCACAGGGATCAAAGAAGGGACATTTGAGCCCTTGTGCACAGCGGCAGGGCTAGTCTCTTTGGGATCACGGAGAGGTGGCAGGGTAGCTCATGTTGGCTGGAGTGCTACTTTAGACAGCCTGGACCAAGAGGGATAAGCCAGGGCAGAGAGTTGCAGAACTGATGCTTAGTGTGAGAGAGGCAGGAGCTCTGCCTGGTCTATAGTGACCATGAGATTGTGGAGTCCAGGATCCTGAGACAGGAGAACAGCAGGATCATAATCATGGATTTCAGGAGATGAGACTCATACTGACCAACCTATCAACCTTCTACAATGAAATTACTATCTTAGTGTACTAGGGGAGAGCAGTTTATGTTGTTAGCCTTGACTTCAGCAAATCGACACAGTTCTGCACCAGGGGTGGGATAACCCTATGCAGCAGTATAGGCTGAAGACCAGCTAGTTGGAAAGCAGCTGTGCAGCAAAAGACATGTCAGTCCTGGGTAACTATGAGCTGGCCATGAATCAGCACTGCAGCCCTGCAGCACAGGCAGCCAACAGTATTTTGGGCTAGGGTAGGGAAAAGCATTGTCCAGCAGGTCAAGGGTCACCTTCCCCTCTATTCAGCTCACGTGAAACTATGTCTGAAATACTATGTCCAGTTCTTGGGTCCCCACAACAAGAAAGACATAGACATACTGGAGAAAGTCCAAGACCATGAAGATGATGAGATTGGAGCATCTTACTGTACCAGAAGAGGCTGAGAGCTGGGATTGTGTAGACTCAAGAAAAGAAATCTCAGGGAAGGTCTTGTCTGTGCACAAAGTCCTCATTGGAGGATATAAAGAGGATGGAGCCATACTTTCTTCAGTGGTGCCCAGGTCAACAGGTTATGGGCACAGATCAAAACAAGAAATGTCATTTAAATATAAGGAAAAGCTCTTCAGCTGTGAAGGTGACCAAACACTGGCACAGTTTGCTTGCAGATGTTGTGGAATCCCTATCCTTGGGGATATTCAAAACCCAATTGGACATAGTCCTAAACAACCTGGTGATCCTACTTTGAAGCTGGACATAGATGTTCTCTATGGCATACCAACTTTTGGGGACAGACTTTGCAGTAGGGCCCGTAGTGACAGGACAAGGAATAATTGGAGCAGCTCGGGAGAAAGCCATCCCCATGTTCTGGAAAAAAAAGCCGGCAGGGGAAAAACACTGCTTGGTTGAACAGTAAGACCTTGAGTGATATCAAGAAGAGAAATGTTTATGGGCTCTGGAAGAGGGGACAGGCCTCTTGGGTGGACTACAGGAGAGAAGTGAGATTGTGTAGAGAAAAAATCAGAAGGGCTAAGGCTCAACTAGAAATCAGATTGGCAAAGTCGGTGAAAGATAACAAAAAATCTTTCTATAAATATATAAATAATAAAAGGAGGACTAGGGAGACCATACAGTCCCTATTGGATGCAGAAGGAACAACAGTGACACGAGATGAGGAAAAGGCTGTGGTACATAATGCCTTCTTTGCCTCAGTCTTTAATTGTAAAGAAAGTTGTTCCCACTGTGTACAGACCCAGGAGCTAGAGGAGCAAAATGAGGCTCCCGTGGTCCAAGAGGAGGTGGTCAGAGCCCTGCTAGCCCAACTAGACACCCACAAGTCTATGGGGCCGGATGGGATTCACCCGAGGGTATTGAAGGAGCTGGCAGATGTGCTGGCCAAACCCCTTTCCATCATCTTCCAACAGTCCTGGAAGACTGGGGAAGTTCCACTGGACTGGAGGCTGGCTGATGTTGTGCCCATCTACAAGAAGGGCTACAGGGAGGATCCAGGGAACTACAGGCCTGTCAGTCTGACCTCAGTGCCAGGGAAAGTCATGGAACAGGTGATCTGAGTGCTAACATGAAGCACATGCAAGAGAACTGGGTGATCAGGCCCAGTCAACACGGGTTTACCAAAGGCAGGTCTTGCCAAACTAACCTGATTGCCTTCTACGACAAAGTGACTCGGCTACTGGACGAGGGCAAGGCTGTACACATGGTCTTCCTGGACTTCAGTAAAGCCTTTGACACAGTTTCTCACAGCATTCTGCTACAGAAACTGTCAGTCTCTGTCCTGGACAGGCGCACACTCTCCTGGGTGGAAAACTGGTTGGATTGCTAGGCCCAGAGAGTGGTGGGAAATGGTGTTAAATCCAGCTGGAGGCCAGTTACAAGTGGGGTTCCCCAGGCCTCAGTGCTGGGTCCAGCCCTCTTCAATGTCTTTATCAATGACCTGGATGAAGGCATCGAGCGAACCCCCAGCAAGTTTGCAGACAACACTAAGCTGGGTGGAAGTGTGGATCTGCTGGAGGGTAGGGAGGCTCTGCAAAGGGATCTGAACAGGCTGGACCACTGGACTGAGTCCAATGGCATGAGGTTTAACATTGCAAATGCCGGGTCCTGCACTTGGGGCACAACAACCCTGTGCAGAGCTACAGATTAGAAGTCTGTCTAGAAAGCTGCCTGGAGGAGAGGGACCTGGGGGTGTTGGTTGACAGCCAACTGAACATGAGCCAGCAGTGTGCCCAGGTGGCCAAGAAGGCCAATGGCATCCTGGCTTGTATCAGAAACAGCGTGACCAGCAGGTCCAGGAAGGTTATTCTCCCTCTGTACTCGGCACTGGTGAGACCGCTCCACGAATCCTGTGTTCAGTTCTGGGCCCCTCACCACAAGAAGGATGTTGAGGCTCTGGAGCGAGTCCAGAGAAGAGCAACGAAGCTGGTGAAGGGGTTGGAGAACAGGCCTTACGAGGAGCGGCTGAGAGAGCCGGGATTGTTTAGCCTGGAGAAGAGGAGGCTGAGGGGAGACCTCAATGCTCTCTATAACTACCTGAAAGGAGGTTGTAGAGAGGAGGGTAATGGCCTCCTCTCCCAAGTGACAGGGGACAGGACAAGAGGAAATGGCCTCAAGCTCCACCAGGGGAGGTTTAGTCTGGACATTAGGAAAAAATTTTCACAGAAAGGGTCATTGGGCACTGGAAGAGGCTGCCCAGGGAGGTGGTTGATTCACCTTCCCTGGAGGTGTTTAAGGCACAGGTGGATGAGGTGCTAAGGGGCATGGTTTAGTGTTTGATAGGAATGGTTGGACTCGATGATCCGGTGGGTCTCTTCCAACCTGGTTATTCTATGGCTCTATGATTCTATGAAGTCTATTTAGCAAAGGTAATATCCAAACCTCTCACATGCATGCAATAACAGAAAAACAAATTGCTTGCATAATAGCAAACCAATAAAATGATAAACATCCATTACAAAAAATGTAGCCTAGCCACTAGTCCCAACCAGCAGCTATGGATATCCAGGCTTAGGAAAAACACAAAAATATAGTATACTCCATTCTGCACAGCTTCTTACTCTTCAGTTACTCTCAGCTCGGGAACATCAATATGGTTTTCTTTTTAATTAGCTACATTAGATATCTTTTTCAGTTATTCATCCTGTTCCTCTCTGAAACCATTTTCTGAGGTAAGAAGTTTCACAGGCTTACACTTAACATATTTATTTTGTTCAGCCTGGTTCCCATTAGCGTCATGAGGTGTTCAAAGGGTTAAAAAAAGAGCCCTCAGTACCTCTTCACCAGTTTCGTGCTACTCATGATGGCCTCCCTCATATTTATCCTGAAACATTTTCTCCAGGCTGGAGAGCCTTAAGCCTACTTAGCTGCTTCGGTCCCACAGCACTGGCCACCTTTGTGGCACTTCTCTGATCGTTTTCAATATCTAACACGTGCTTTTTGAGGGACTGGAACTACTACCGAAGGTGTGTACAAATCATTAAGTCCATAAGGAATTTGTTTTGCTCTTTCCCTCCTCCAAAAGATTTCTGACTGCCAATGAATCAACAGTTTTATGGAACAGACCCCTTGACTGCAAGATTTCCATGATCATCACTAAATATGTGAAGCTAGCATCTTAGGATATCTTAAGCATTGCAGCTCATTCTTATCCAGTCTTTGCCCAGAGGCATCCTGATCCAAGATAGAAGATCTGCCCTGGGAACCACCACCTTAAACCAAAATGATTAAAAAACCGCAACTATTAGGTGAACATTTTCCTATATCTGTATGCTACAGCTGCAGGTCTGTTACTATTCGTTATTTCTTCTCTAAAGAAAAAGTTTACCTTCATTTTTCCACTGTACTTGGGATCTGAAATTGTTTCAAAGGCTGCATCTTTGCTTAACTGCATGAAATCTGGAAAACTGGAAAATACCTGGTTACACACCCGCTTGATATGTGCTTCCTGGAAGAGAAGTAGAAAGACTGAATGGATGTTAATGCTACATTGGTTACAAGGCCCTGGACACTACATGTAACATTTTCTAAAAAGCAAAACTGCTTTAATGGAAAAAAATTTCCCAAAATTACTGAAGACTTTTTCATTTCCACTCCCTTGTGACTTTTGAGAGGAAGTGGTAACATTCCAAAATCCCTTTGCTCATTTTTGGATCTTAAGAATCACTTAAAACCATTTTTAAAAGCTCTGCCTTTTGTGGCTCTTGTGGGTTACTTGCCATAGTAACAATATGAACTGACACTGTTATTGAGTTGAGCATTTCCTACTAAAACATATTTCTCATTATTTAAAGAAGCTCAACTTTAAATATAACATAGCAGAAGAAAAAAATACCACATTCTAATTCCTTGTTACCAATTTATTTATGTGCACAAAGATACTCCTCTTACTAAACACTTGTCAGACATGGTATTATTAGAAATCATTAAAAATTACATTTCTGTAACCCTTATTTTCACCCTATATTTTCAGATATGCATCAACTAAATGAACATATTATTGTGCAACACCTCTCAATTAAAAAAGGGCTACATTCTAAATTACTAAATGGAAAAGGAATTTTCCAAAACATCTTGATTTCAGTGAGTTAAGACTTAAAAAGGATGCCAGTAGCAATTTTCATTCAAGAGTTTCCAACCCATTTTCCACAAGTAACTTTCAGATACTTCTGGAAACTAACCTGCTGCTTAGTAGTGTTGTCGGTCTGTAGGAGTGCAGCGTGATTTGCAACCTTTTGTAGGATTGTCAAGTAACTGAAGCGCAATGACTTAATTGTTTCACCGTGAGTGTTCACCTACGAAGAAAAAGTTTATGCAAAAAGTACTCCTGGGAATAAGTAATAATCAAAAGTGCTGTTCTTAGAGTTTAATGCATTAGCAATTCTAAGTAGCACTACAATTGATCCCAAAGAGATGCATCATGTATTTCTAACAAAAATGCTGCACTTTTTTCCCCTCAGCTTTGCGACCTTGTGGCTAGAAAACATGTCCTCAAAAAGAGAAAAGAAACCCTACAGCTCTGTTCATAGTTTACTAACCATTTCAGATATCTACAGAAATTACTTGGTAGACACAAAGACCATAACTTCACAATTGATTTAAATGTAAATCAAACCAGACCTGTTTGAATGACTTCTTACCCTACAGCTGCTAACTTTACTTTTTTTCTATAACAGTAATGTATAAAGTTTTATAAACATCTCAAGTAACATAATTCAAGCAACTTCAAACATTCTACAATGCAGCAGCAGCAACAGCATCAGCTATTTTTCTGGTTATGGTTGGCTGATTAGACTAATATTAATTTCTCCTTTCCTCTCTCAAGTTACCAAATTTCATGTTTAACTTTGGAATAAGACAGTTTACAAGACCACTTAGGTAATTGCAGGCCTGCCTAATGCCCTCTGTGAATTCAGCAAGGCAAAGCAAAGCACATGTTTAGTGGCATAGAAAGACACAGTCCAACTGTAGTTACAACACAAGCAAAGTCCATACAACCTGCTGGGTCCAAGATACCTCTGATTTGCAGTTTCCTTGCAGCCTGAGGCACACGACACACTGAACATCCTGACACAATACCCTTGCCAATATCAACCATTTCACCGGCACACTTATTAACACAACAAACCCAGAATTTACTGCATAAATAAGAACCACCTGCTCAGGGCATACATTGCTGTCATCCCAAAGTGCTTAACTCCATCATGCTTATGATGCAACCATCTGTCTCCAGGCAGGATTTCCCAAACAGATGGCCTACAACCACATAACCATTTCAACCAGTTCTTCATTGGCAGTCTCTCTTGGGAAAATCCACCTACCACACAAACCAGAAAAAGCTACGTTCTAAAATCCATACAGTGTAAGTTCTTACTTTGTAACAACAATTCTTCCTTTTACGGCCACTGTTGCAGCTACAGGGCTCTCCTGCTCGCAATACTAAGCTTACATCCTCTGTCTGTAGCACAGCCTGGTACACCGCTTTCTGGAATTCGGTCAGGGAACAGTACACCATCTGCCAAAGAGAGAGAACCCCCTGTTATGTGAAGCATACAATGAAAAGTAAAAAGCTCTGCATCAAAAACATAAAACATTGAATATAAAGTAGGAAAAAGTAGTATTTGCTCAAATTTTTAAATGAAGTTATTCTACCACTAAATGAAAAAAACCCTGGATCTTGATATCTTAATAGTATGAAATTGTATCCAAAATTTACGTATAGCTATGTTATCCCCTCCCAAAATTCTACAAAGAGTATTGGTATCAAACTACAACAACCTGCTATCAGGTTTCTATAAGCCTTTCAGTATGGCTTTTGTGAAGGGATAGGAGGAAAAGGGAAAAGCAAGAGAAATAAATGTATAATTGAAATTAAGGATTCCCCTCTCCTTTGCCAGTTGCTTGATTTACCATTTCTTTCTACCTTTTAGGTACTAGCTGTTGTAAGGCACTATCACAGACAGGATAAACAGAATACGCAATGAGAAGGAAAAGATCTACACAGTGCTATGACCAAAACTCTTATCCTTCTTCTCAGAGACCATGGGCAGCATCTCCATGACATCTTTAGTCTTAAGCAGCAGGAGATAGAAATCCCAGGATCATTCCTTAACCTAGGCCACCCAAACAGCAGCAACACCATGCTGAGCTATAATAATACAACAGTCATTTGAACATATACTCACATTAACCAGAGAATGAAAAGAATAAAAACTACTAGGTTTGGAAAAGCAAACAACTAATGTTTGTGTTAATCTTTCCTTCAGAAGACAGTTTAGATTACATATTATACACTAAGGATGAAAAATAAATACCAAGTTTTGAAAACAAAGCCATCTGCAAACTAATGTGTTTAGTTGTACTCAGAAAGCACGCACAAATATCTAATAAGAATTTATCAGAACTCTTAGCTATAGTCATAAGTATCATCACTTTATATGTATACAATGCCATTAGATTAACAGGATTACAAACTATCAAATCAAATACCTTTAAGTCTGAAGGTTTTCTTTTATTTAGTGACTGAAAATGAGGGAGTTAAAGAAAAGCACACTGTTCTATATACAAAGTGTCAAGCTGCAAATTCAGAAGACCTGCACAGAATTTCAAGAGATTTACTGTGTTGAGTTTACGCAGATAAGTATAAAAATGCATATAAAACAGATGTGTAAATCACTAGTCAGAAGTCTAGTTGAGCATTTTTATGCTTGATTAACTCCATTTCAACACGCAATCATAGTAATTATGTGAACAAAGCACACTACAGCACATGCATTTTTTTCCAAGGCTCTGAGTTCTTCTTAGTTTCCTAAGTCTGAAAGCAAACCATGAACTAAAGGCATGATGAAGGAGAAAAATATCAACCAAAAAAAAAAAAAAGAGAGAGATATTAATTAGCACTGTATTTGAAATGTGCAGGTGCTCTTACTCGGTCTTCCTTTTTTGGCAACTGATCACTGATAAGTGCTTTGGTACGTCTCAGAAACCAAGCAGACATTTTTCTTGCTAGCTTCACCATGGCCTTACGACCTGTTGCTAGCTCTCTTTTAGTTGCAGTATGCTTCTGGCCATGCTCAACTGGATCAGAAAACTTCTTCTTGAACTGTAGCCTGCTACCCAAAAGTCCTGGTACAGCCCTAGTGAAAAACAAAAGGATGCGGGGAGATGGGGGCAGTGGGTTTGAAGGAGTCACAGCATTTTCCTTACTCGAAGGCAGTCTATCCTTTTCCATTAACTAAAAGCATATTATAAATTTTATATGGCTAACACAAAGTGATCTTAACTTAATAATCACTTGAGAATTTATAAAAGAGTTGCGTGTAACTAGAAACATCCTACTTCCAGACAAGCTATTTTTCATTTACTTACTGTGATCATCAAATGTTAAGAGAGTCCCCTTAGGAAAGGGTTGCCATCTCCAGAAAAAACTGAAGTTCAGCAGAGTAAGAGAGGTCACAAATACATAGAACCTCTAAACTACAAGGCTACCACTGCTCAGAAAAATAAACTGGAAGAGCAGTCATGTTTTCTATTTTTACTGTTGCTATTAAAATCAGGATATGCAGTTATTACAATTTACTAAATAGTAGATTTACTAAAAAGTAAATACCACCAAGCAAGCTATAGAAAAACATACACTCTCACAAGACACTGGAGGTTTGGGGGAGAGGATTGTGGCTTGTTGGGTTTTTTTTGACACAGACAGGTCCAAACCATCCAGCCCTATCCCAGTCCCACTGCATGGTTAACATAGAGGTGTTTCAAATCATAAAAACAGGTATTTTATTTACCAGTCCATAACACACCAAAGTTCCTTCATATTGTTTTGAAGAATGGTTCCAGTAAGACCTATGCGAACGTGGCATTTTAATGACTTCAAAGTCTGAGTTATTTGAGCCTTCGGATTCTTGATTCTATGTGCTTCATCCACTATCACAGCTGACCAGTCTACACTGCAGATGAACAAGAAATATTGTATTAACTCAAACTACTTGTCCTGTCATCCCACATACACATACTAAGTGAAGACAGCCACACACGTAGCTATGATTATAATAAGCCACCCATTTCTTTTTGGTCTTCCTGTTTCACATTGTGGTATACTACTAAGTTTCCTTATATTCTGTTTGTTTAGTAAATTCAGTTGCCATAGTTTAATGTAATGGCTAAACGACAGAGCCAAAGAAATTATCAAATGCTTAACGTGAAAAAAGCAGTTTTCAATCTCTAAAGCAATCAATACAGCATATCACAGCAGCACTAATTACACTTATAAGTAAGATGCAATAATTCACCTTAACAGATTTATTTCATTTTTCTGAAACATGCTTAACAGATGTGCTTCGTTTTTCCAATAGAAGTTATCCAGTGTAAGTAGAAGTAGACTGAAAGCATTGCAATCTGCATGGCTTTCTGCATTAAAGTATCATTCAATTTCTTTAATATCTATATGATATCAATATGGTAGAGGAGTTTTAATGTTTTGTGATTAGAAGGAACATTTCTAGAAGCAGGGAATGAAAGATATTTTGCAGCCAGTTCAAGCATAACTTGGAGGTCAAACAACCTGCATACTGTGATATTAATTAAAGCCATGAAGTCGCTAGACAGATTTATTAACTTTAAGATCGCTTTATATATATAAATGATTATTTCAGAACAAAATCATATCCCCTCTGATGATACTTCAAACAGCAAAAAGCTCTAACAGACATCTTTAGAAAGAAACCTCTCTGCTGACCAAGCTGCATTTAGTTTACTAATTTGAAGGCTTATCTTGTGGTGTTTTTGATGCCTGCTAAATAAACTCATCTACATCAGAGTGCCTTATATTTCTAAAATCTGCTAAAAATTGGATCTTCTGAGTCTAAGAGATGACTGTATCTAGCTCATTCAACTTCATCTCTCATTATGGTGATTTACATGCATAACTGAGACTACATATTCTTATTAGTGATAATTAGATATTTAAGACCAGGTTTTGAGGTCAATCCATCATTCCAGCTAAGAAAGGCATATAACTTCTTCTGGTGTCAAGATCAGAGACTCATTTGACTACATGATCTGCAGAAAGTTTCATATATCTGTATGCTGAAGTAATGTATTCACAATTAGTCACTCACACATGAGATCTGCTCCACACATGCATTTATTTCCTGACCACTGTCTATTCAATGACCAAGCCTGAAGACTAAAGAAATCTTCTCCTATATGCACTTCTTTTTCAGACCTGAGTACAGACAGATCTGATGTGTTCTGGACAGCTATCACCAAAACACAGAACACTCGCTAGGGCTGGACCTTTCCCTACACCTAAACCAACAAGATCTGCAGAGCCACTGACACCATCAGCTGCTAAGGGCAGGCTGCTACTACCAGCTACTCATGCAACTTATAACCTACTTCCAAAATGAAGTAAGGAAGGAGGACTCTGAGGATCAGATGAGAGGCAAAGTACTCCTGAACACAGCCAAAGAAAAGGCAATACTCCTAGTTTGAAGATATCGACAGCTATGGAGAAACTAAAGTAGGATTTCTGAAACAGTCTGCAGTCACAAAGACTTTGATTCTGCTGAGCTCATCAGGTATTTAAAACAACACACAGAGGCATATATTCTCATCTTATATCCCAAGAACTTTAGGTCTCAAGAATTCCATCAAGCTGGCAAAAAGTGCAAATAACAAGGAAAATATCTTTTGAACATTTGCAAAAAATTCCAGATATTTTTCTTCTTACACTATACTAGAAGACAGATGCATCTTCTGTGTACCTTTCAGCTACCACTGGTTTTCAGGCAAGCAATTTTTGCACCTTTTAGAGACCACTTCATGAACGGAAAAACAGCAAAAACTAGCTTTGTGAAAACTACTGAAATGTCTCCCAAGCATCTGACTACAAAGACAGTATAGAGTAAATTATAGTTAAATGATATTTTCCTCTTCAACACAATGAGTCATTAGATCGAACAGTAAATACATTACACAGAAAGAATAAGTACTAGCAAAGAATAATGCAAATTTAGACAGTTAAAATTCTGTGTGTAAAAAAAAAATACATTAAAATCATTACCTGTTAAATTCATCCAAGTACAGGCGAAGTACCTCATACGTTGTGAGGGCAACTTCATATTTTCCTTGCCTGATGCGACTCAAGTCATCATCCTTTTTACTGCCATGTAAGACACAGACTTTAAAGTACCCCCATGTGTCTAACTCATCCTTCCAGTTGTACAGCACTGAAAGCGGGGCCACTATAAGGAAAGTCTGAACACAAATAGCTGTTATAGTATAATGGGAAAAAAACACTGTCTTATAGTTTGAATTTCTGGATTCTGTCACTTCAAAGTATAGAATATACCTGAAGAGTCAATATGACTTCTAAAGAACTAACTTTACTCAGGTTATGTAAATAGTACACGAGAAAGATACCGTAATACTAGAACAGGTACAGAAGTAGTACTACTTAATCAAATTATACTCTAACAACTGCACTAAGACACAAGATAATACTGCTTTGTTTTGTTATAGTATCTGTAACTGTGTACCATAACATGTTTCACAGCTAGAGAAACCAAAAGGATGAAGAATGTAAACAGCACCTTTCCATCCACAAGTCAATATATGACTTCAAGAGAGAAAAACCCAAAAAAGGCTTAAAAACTTAATTTAGCTCATACAACTCATTTAAGATCATAGAATAATGCCATCAATGAGCTAGGAAGTGATCTCGCGAAGTCTCTAGTCCAACTTACTTTCTTTTATCTAGTCAAACTAGGGGCAACACTAAATACAGACAGTTAGGGCTTTCCCTGCTATTCAAAACCCCAGAGATTAGGTGGTCCACAACCACTCTCTATGACCTGTTCAAATACTTAGTTGATCTCAAAGTGAAATTCTTCTTCTCTTATTCCCAGTCAGATGATTTCCTGATCGTATTCACGTGAAGTGACATCCCTTCACCTATTCTTCTCTGCATATCCTTCCTGAGAAACCTGTACCCATTATTCACAGTTAATGTCATAAAACAATTCTGCCTGTTAACTATTTGCTGTATTTGATTAACTAGATTATGAATCAGGCTTCTGACACTATGACAGTCATCCAAGACAGTACGTGAGGTCACAAGAATATGAGGAATAAATTTTTCCAAACACATGCATTTGCCTTGATTATTTAAATATCACATTAATATAGTCACACATAGAACCACAGAATGGTTTGGGCTGGAAGAGACCTTGAAGGTCAGCCAGTTCCAACTCACGTACCATGGGCAGGGACACCTCCCACTAGACCAGGCTGCCCAAGGCCCCATACAACCTGGCCTTGAACACCTCCAGGGACGGGGCAGCCACAACTACCCTAGGCAACCTCACAACCCTCAAAGGGAAGAAGTTCCTCCTTATATCTAATCGAAATCCTCTCCCTTTCAATTTAAAAACATTCCCCCTTGTCCTATTGCTACATGCCCTAGTAAAAAGTCCATCCCCAGCTTCCTCGTAGGCCCCCTTCAGGTACAGGAAGGCTGCTATAAGGTTCCCCAGGAGCCTTCTCTTCTCCACGCTGAACAACCCCAGCTGGCTCAGCCTGTCCTTACAGCAGAGCTGCTCCAGCTGTCTGATCATCTTAACAGCCCTCCTCTGGACCTTTTCCACCTATTCCACATCTATTTGCACTTTACAAACACAATCACACAAAACTATTCTACCTACTGACAAGAGCTTTCCAAAGTACTCTAACTACAAATTTTATCCAGTTATTTCCAAATGTTTTGTGTTAGTGCAGATCAACAAGGTTAATAGATTAAACAGTAACAGCTAGATAATGCAGTCTGGGAAACTGAAAGCTTCCCTCACATTTTTAGGAAGGTCATGAAGCCTTAACTTATCTAAGCAACTGAGCATTGAAAATGAATATACATAAACTCCTAAAGCAAACAAACAAAAAAAACTGATTATTGCCTTTTACTAGCATCCTTAAGCTTGCGTCATTAACAACTATACCTTCTTGGTGTCACACTTTGATTCTTTTTTCATTTTCTTCAGCAAAAATTCTGGCATATTATTTTCAATATCTTCACGTGTCCCCTTTTTGTGCAACACTGCAGCCAAAAATGAAATTACCTTGAGAAAGAAAACAACTCTCAGTAATTATGTACAAAAAGCAAAATGAAAATTAATAAATTCAATTTAAAATAAACATTTAGGACAAAATCCTGTATGGGATTTAAAAAGGTAGTTTGGATTGAATTTTTTGTTTAGGGGGGTTGTTCATTTTAAACCGATTTAAAATACAAATGCCTTCCCTTGGACAATCCTGAAGTCCTGATAAGAGCAATTAATTGCTCTATTTAACTTTCTTTTTTTAGTCTGAATGGAGAAGTCCCAAAACCACAGAAGAGATTATGAAAAAATAGCAAAATCTAGCAAACACTAGAGATGAGGTTTCCTTCCATTTGTAGGACACTTGAAACATAGATGAGAAAACAGAAGGAAGTGATAACTTGCTAACTATATGCCTGACACAGCTTCTACAAAAGGAAGAAGAGTTTTAAGTTAGAGGTCAGATTTTAACTAATGTTTTGTCTATGTTCCTCCCAATTCTAGTTGCTAACTTCAAAATCAGTTCTTTCTGTTGTATTTGAATCTATATTCTCTCACTTGCCTCATAACAGTCAAAATGATTTCCCCTTTGATTATGACAAGGCGCTTACTATAACACACTACAGTGAGGACAAACATCCAAGCATAGGCTACTCCAAGCTGCTCCCTTGGTAATCCAAAACAGGAAGGCAGCACGGAGATATCTGGCCAAAACATCCAAATCCGTAAAACCTGCTTGGTATTCATGGGGGTGAGCAGTAGCAAGAAACAGAAGCACCAGAGAGATGCCCTTCTTTCGAAAATTCAACAGGCCCCCTTTTCCCTGAGCAACCAGCTCCAGTAGCTTCCTTTTGCAGCTGCTAATCAGCTGGTGATAGCAGGACAGAGATAAAACTGTCACCTGTTTATCTGCCAAAAAAAAAAAAAGGAGGAAATTTCCAGTTTTCTCCCTCCAACAATGCAGGGAAAAGAACCAGCCAGAAGTGCAGAAATGTAGGAAATATACTCAAGAAAAGTAAACGTAGAAGAGCAGAAGAGAAAGGAAACCAATCATATATGGGACAGGAAAGAGATATGTAGAGAAAAGAAAACCACACATTTTTATGCATAACATTTTAATATTTCTTATAAACCAAGGCCAAGACATAGACAGCAAGCATGCACTTATGTCTCTAATTTTTTTTCTAATATTTTCAAGAAGAACAATAAAATTCCACTCAACATAAAACCTCCATGTGTGACCCTACACTTTTGGAAGAATTAAGCATCACAAATTTGCAACAATTGCAAAAGGTTGCAAAAGGGCAACACTGCTGAGAAACTCCTGGCTCTTCCAGATAAAGCAAAAAGCAACCTAAAGGCATTAGCAGGAAGCTTAAACTTACTTTAATCATGTTAATATACAACATTATTCTACTTGCCCTCACTTGACCATCAGCTTGAAACAGAAGAGCCATATGGTCAGGCCCTTTAAGCAAAGATCAGTTCAGGAGTACAAAGAATACTAAAATGCAAAAGTTTCCTAGAAAAATCTTCATCTCATAAATCAATCTATAGTTTGGAAATAATAAGGTTCAGCCAACTTAGAAATAAGACAGATTTTCTATGAGGCTAAATTGCTTACTTGCTACTTGATTATGTTTAATATTTCTTCTTTCATACATACTAATCTTTTCTAAACCAGTTAAATCACAATTCATATCCATCCAACTGCCTCTCCCATACTGAACCTGAAACACATCAGCACTGTGTTTTATAAAAAATACACAAGATATTCTTTAAAACTTCTTTCTTCTGCAAACTTGACACTTACTAAAAGCAATAACCATCTGATGTGAATTCAACAAAAGAACACACTGTCACTATGTGATAAACATGACCAAGTCATTGCAGAATATGTTATGAGATTGAAAAAACCACAAGAGAGAAGCAAGACAACGCAATGCTCTCTTTCCCTGCTTCTAGTTTGCTGCTACCTTACATAGATACTTCTTACTACATGAAATCAGATACTTACAGTTCTCAGCAGAAAAAACTTCCATAACTACAGAGTTCTTAAGGTGCCATGGACAAGAAATATGGCTAAACTTAAGTAAAACGAAAGGTAAATGGTTGTGGTTTAGTCTTAATAAACATCTGTTAACAGATCAGCAGCAGCTACAAAATATTCAATACGCCAGAGAAGCTGTAGCAGTTTAGTTTACTCACTTCTCTCCTTAAGCTTGCTACAGAACAATACTTTGTTGCACTGATGGGTGTTTGTAGACTTACTAAACAGAAAAACAAGGGACACTACAGCCAGAATTTGCCAATGAATGAATGAGCTTGTACTTGACGCGTGGAGGGAGAAAAAAGAGGGGGACAAAAACTAGCCACCATAACATTCAAGCTGCTAACGTAAAACCATACAGATTAAAGAAAATTTTCAAACATAAAACAATCCTAATTTTAGTAAAATAAATTAACCAATTGCGCCACACCAGTTCACAGCATAATGAGGGTAGAAGACGTGGTGAGGTAGCCCTCTACGTTAGCAAGTGCTTTGATACCCTCGAGCTCGATTATGGTGATGATGGGATTCAGTGTCTGTGGGTTAAAATTAGAGGAGCCCATAAGAAGGCAGATATTGTGATGGGAGCCTGTTACAGACCATCCAGACAAGAGGAAGCTGAAGAGCTCATCTATAAACAACTGGGAGTAGTCTAATGATCATTAGCTCTTGATCTTGTGGGAGATTTAAATCTTCCAAATGCCTGCTGGAAGAACAACATGGCAGAGAGGAAGCAGTCTAGGAGGTTCCTGGGGTGTGTGGAAGACAACCTCCTCACAAAATTGGTGAGTGAACCGACAAGTGAAGGCACCCTCCTGGACCTGCTGTTCGTGAACAGAGAAGGCCTTGTGGGGAATGTGATGGTTGAAGGACGTATGGGACAAAGCAATCATGGGATGGCAGAATTTTCAATTCTAGGTGAAGCAAGGAGGTGGATTAGCAGAACAGTCACATTACATTTCCAGAGAGCAGACTATGGACTGCTCAGAAGGCTGGTTGATAAAGTCCCATGGGAGACAGTCCTTAAGGGCAAGGGAACCCACGAGGGCAGGGTACTCCTCAAAAAGGAAATCCTAGCAGCTCAGGAGCACGCCGTCCCCATATTTTAGAAAAGGAGCCAGCAGGGAAAGAAAAAAAAAAAAACAACAAAAAAAAACCCAAAAAAAAAACCAAAACCAAACCAGCTTGGTTGAGCAGGGAGATCTTGAGGGACATCAGAAAAGAAGAATGTCTACAAATTGTGGAAGAAGGTACAGGTGTCTTGTGTGGACTGGAGGGAGGAAGTGAGATTGTGCAGAGGAAAAATCATGAGGGCTAAAGCCCAACTAGAGCTCAGAATGGCCAAGTCTGTGAAAATCAGAGGACCAGGGAGAACATTCAGTCCCTACCAGATGGAACAACTGTGACAAAGGATGAGGAAAAGGCTGAGGTACTTAATGCCTTCTTTGCCTCAGTCTTTAATAGTAAAGAAAGTTGTTCCCTGTGTGTACACACCTAGGAGCTAGAATAGCAGAACAAAGCTGCCATGATCCAAGAGGAGGTAGTTAAGAGACTTGCTTGCCCAGCTAGACACCCACAAGTCTATGGGGCCGGATGGGACTCACCCAAGGGTATTGAAGGAGCTGGCAGATGTGCTGGCCAAACCCCTTTCCATCATCTTCCAACAGTCCTGGAAGACTGGGGAAGTTCCACTGGACTGGAGGCTGGCTGATGTTGTGCCCATCTATAAGAAGGGTCACAGGGACGACCCAGGGAATTACAGGCCTGTCAGTCTGATCTCAGTGCCAGGGAAACTCATGGAACAGGTGATATTGAGTGCTATCACATAACATATTCAAGAGAACTGGGTGATCAGGCCCAGTCAACACAGAATCATGAAAGGCAGATCTGCTGGGGGGTAGGGAGGATCTCAGAAGGGATCTGAACATGCTGGACCACTGGACTGAGACCAATGACATGAGGTCTAACAGAGCCCAATGCCAAGTCCTGCACTTGGGGCATAACAACCCTATGCAGTGCTACAGACTAGGGGAAGAGTGGCTAGAAAGCTGCCTGGAGGAGAGGGACCTGGGGGTGTTGGTTGACAGCCAACTGAACATGAGCCAGCAGTGTGCCCAGGTGGCCAAAAATGCCAATAGCATCCTGGCTTGTATCAGAATCAGCGTGACCAGCAGGTCCAGGGAGGTTATTCTCCTTCTGTACTCGGTACTGGTGAGCCCACTCCTTGAATACTGTGTTCAGTTCTGGGCCCCTCACCACAAGAAGGATGTTGCGGCTCTGGAGCGAGACCAGAGAAGAGCAACAAAGCTGGTGAAGGGTCTGGAGAACAGGCCTTACGAGCAATGGCTGAGAGAGCTGGGGTTGTTTAGCCTGGAAAAGAGGAGGCTGAGGGTAGACCGCATTGCTCTCTACAACTACATGAAAGGAGGTTGTGGAGAGGAGGGTGATGGCCTCTTCTCCCAAGTGACAGGGGACACAAAGAGAGAATGGCCTCAAGCTCCACGAGGGGAGGTTTAGGCTGAACATAAAGAAAAATTTTTCACAGAAAGGGTCATTGAGCACTGGAAGAGGCTGCCCAGGGAGGTGGTTGATTCACCTTCCCTGGAGGTGTTTAAGGGATGGGTGGATGGGGTGCTGAGGGGCACTGTTTAGTGATTGATAGGTATGACTGAAGTCTATGATCCTGGGGCTCTTTTCCAACCTAGCGATTCTGTGATAATGGAAAAATCCACCTCTACTTTGTCCTATCATCAAACCAAGAAAAAAATAACATGGAAAGGAGGTTGTAGAGAGGAGGGTAATGGTCTCTTCTCTTAAGTGACAGGGGACAGAATGAGAGGGAATGGCCACAAGCTCTGCCAGGGGAGATTTAGGCTGGACATCAGGAAAATACTTTTCATGGAAAGGGTCATTGGGCACTAGAACAGGCTGCCCAGGGAGGTGATTGATTCACCTTCCCTGGAGGTGTTCAAGGCATGGGTGGACGAGGTGCTAAGGGGCATGGTTTAGTGTTTGATAGGAATGGTTGGACTTGATGATCTGGTGAGTCTCTTCCAATCTGGTTATTCTATGATTCTATGATCTAAGCACGTTTTCCAGAGATGGGAATAAGCATGTGGAAAAAAAAGGAAAAAGACATTTAAAGAGCTACAGTCAGACAAGAGCTGTAAGTAGTTTTAGCATAGTCCAGTGCAAATTACTTTGCTGATGCAGAGGTAGAAATCCTCAAAGTACATTCAAGATAAAATGAAGACCAACATTTTAACTACTGTAACTGCCTGTGCTTACACTAAAACAGGCCACAACCCAGTTTTGTGGCCGGTCAGAAGTGAACCTTAAGTATAGCAATGGCAATTGGCTCTAAGTGCTGTCCTAGATGGTGATGTCTTGCCTCCTAATTCCCACAATAGAAAGGGAAGGTTTAGCTCCATTGAGATGGCATTACCTAAATAGATTACTTTTAAAAAAAATTTATAACTCATAGAAAGCACACTGCCAAAAAAGCTTATCTATTCTCTCAACATAACCAATAAAAGAGAATACCTGTATTGTCTTTCCAAGGCCCATGTCATCTCCAAGAATACACCCTCTTTTATTAGCATAGTGTCTATACAGAAATTGGACTCCTTCCCTTTGATAATCACGCAGGTATCTGTTAATTGTATATGGGATAAAATCTCCACTGTCAGATAATTTAAAAGCAACTGTAGTTGATGGAAGATTTTTGTCAGGAAAATAAGGCTTTTCCACATCATCATCAAATTTTAAGCTTTTCCAGGGTCTTCTACAGGCTTCAGCTCTACAAGGTTCAGTTATTGGTATATTCCTTTCTTTGGTCTCTAACAATGATACAACAGCAAATGATTTTCCATTCTTTTCCTTTTCAATAGAGTATCCTGTTCCTTCATGAAGTCTGCCATTTTCAAGAGAAGAGGCAAGGCATTTCTCCCCAGTATGCCACTCTATAAAAAAACCAAACATACATAGGTTATAAACTGGCCATTTGTACAAAATATTTCATTCTGTCACACAAATAAACATTGGATATAAATTAATATGACAAAATGCATAAAACTTAAGAGCTTACCGATGGTAGCACTAGAATTAGGATACTCATTATTAAACTAAAATTCACTGAAGTGTTGCTATTTTATAAATATCTGAAAGGCTACAGACAAAAATCTCACAAACCCCATAACCTTATACAGCATGTTATCCCACAGTGGCTTAACACAAACATCAATATGCTGTTGCCTGCAGGTTTAGTGTCCAATTACAGATTAAATGATCTTGTCAAAAAGGCCCTCTATATTAGGCAAGCTTCTGATCCATCTGAATGCAGTATGGCAGAGTCAGTATATTGTTTTATAAATACAAGCACACATGGAAACATCACATTTCTCCTAACACTCCGTAACAGGTAAAAACCTCTTACATTTAGAGACAACAGAAGCATACTTATATACACTTAGAAGAATACCATTTCTCTATATTTGTCACCAAAGCACCTAACTTCTCAGTAAACTGCTTACATAGCCGTCCCATCTGGAAATGTTAAAATCTATTCCTCTATGTGGTCTCACTATGGCCTTAACACAGCACATAAAATACGAACAACAGCGATGACTGAACTGCTTAATTTTCATCTATCTCAGTTTTACGTGCACAAAGATAACTTCTAACTGATGTATATGCTGCTAGCAGAGAAAGAGGAAAGTAAGAACAGCAGTGCACTAGAATCGAAAGAATCCATAAAATATTGAAAATGAAAAATGCAACAAAATATGTCTATCATTAAAAACAAGGCCTTCACTCTTCATAGTAAAAGGAGAAAGACCTAGTAAATAGCAGTTGCACACAAAAGTTATCCAAATCTGAACTGAGGAAGTGTTGGCCTTTTTTGTTTGTGAAAAAAATTTCCAACCTTCCCCTGACAAGTCATCCTAAAACAAAGATGAGCATATACGATTCATTTCAGAACTTTCATTGTTTCTCATCTATTTGTTGGAACAAGCTTTGCTACATCTGAGAAGGTCATTATCAGCAGCCGTGAGAGGCACCTTGGGTTTTTATGGGAAGGAGCATGAGAGAATCTTGCATCAGATTGTACTTGTTAACTATGATCAGTGGTAGAACATCTGTCTAGGTTTGTCAACCTAGTCACTTTTCGGAAGCAAGAAAAGGGGCAGTCCTGAAGGCAAGAAACTTCACCTTCCCTGGTTTTTATATGTCAGCATGAAAAACTCATGGAGAAGAATAGGTTCTTCTCACTAGTTCCTAAGGTCCTGGAATTGTACGCTTACAGGATTATTCTTCGCCACATATTAGTTAGATCAATGATAATTACACTTAATTTTAAAAAACTAAATTAGTATACTAAAACAAAGCAAAAACATCCATGTAGCCCATTATTCTGCATGTGGCTGTAAGCTGACATCCAGGCAATGAAAAAAGAGCACAAGCACACACAACGTCTCTCTTCTAAAGTTCGTTGCCCTTAAGTATTCTTTTAGTGACAGATTTGTGGTAGTGACAGGTGTGGTTTGTCTGTTTTGCAAACACCAGTAGACCTCTCTTCTTCAAGTAGCTCCACTCTGCCTTCAACATACACAGATTTCTTGCATTGGCTACTGACTATAATTTCACAGGTTTGCTCTCTAACGCCTGAGAAGCTTTTGCCTGCTATGAACTTCGATACCACAACCGAAACAGATAGCTCATTAATTCTTACACTAAGAAGATCAGAAACTACATCATTTTGCAGATCTCATTTGTAATGGCCACCATCATCCTTGACATATTTAATTCTAGACTCTGTGACCCATATGTAAGTTGCTCCATACCCTCAGCCATTCCTGTTGACCTTCTCAGAGCCCTGAATCTCAAATGTATCTTTTGAGGCCAAGGGTGAAGAGCACAGCACATTAAACAGATTACATGTAACTAATCCCTTAAAGTTTAAGGCATTTGTACTGTTTCACATGCTCAAATCCAAGCAAAAATATGTGCGGATGAACTCCCCAGTTGCACCTGTCTTTGAGTAATTTCTCAAAATCAAGAAGCAATATAGAAAAAATGAAACCAGCTACATATAACACCCTGTTGAATATGCAAAACAACTTTAAAACAAGACAGAGCATTTTCGTAATTACTTTGCTGTACAGTAATATCTGAAGTGACACGTAACATTAAACTAGAGGCTCTCAAGTTAAACTTACAAATTAAGATGACAGCGCCTTTGCTTTAAACTAAGCATTTGCTTGAGTTTAATGAGTTGCATATGCCTTGTCATAGTTAGTATTCCAGGTGTGAAGTGGAATAAATCACATTGGACAACAGTATTATTAAACTGCAAACCTAGTGAGAACAAGGAATAGAATGAAACACAGGGCAAGGAAAGTACAGCAATGGTATTAAGTACACCATTGCTACAATAATGCAGTACAAGCCAAAGTAAGAATTGCTACTTTAGCTAGCATGATTCACTAGCTTCTTGGGTTTTGACCTAGAACTATAATTTATTTAGAATACATTTTAAAAATGAAGAATATTATCTGGCATGGCTTCCTAGTATGGTTACAGTATGCTTGCCATCCATAAAGAAAGCTGATATTTAAGATGGTTGCCTACACTTACCCGTTTTATCACAGAAAAAAAACCTGCCATTACATACAACTGTTCTAAACCATGCCACTAATGGACTACCATCACACACCATCTCATTTCAACAACTACTCCTCTGCCAAAAAATTGGGCAAGTACCATGAACACTTTCTAACTACTGAGGTTTGACCACTATTATTGTAGAGCGCAGGGGTTTGGTGGTTTTTTTGCTCTGATAAATGACTGCAAAAGCAAAAATCAAGGATCCTAGAATGCAAATGTACTGCCCTTTCTTAAATTGCAACGCTTAACTACAAAGTTGTTAAATAAGTTAGAAATCAAAAAATCCAGATATTTTGAGCTCACTTAACCACATTTATGTTTCTCCCACAAAACAAACTTAGATGTTCCTGATAAAAAGAATCAATTTTAAAAATAGTTCACTCAAGGAGCACTTCTAGACTGTAGAATCATAGAATAGAATGGGTTGGAAGGGACCTTAAAGATCACCTGGTTCCAACCCCCATGCCATGGGCAGGGACACCTCGCACTAGATCAGGCTGCCCATCCAACCTGGCCGTGAGCACCTCCAGGGATGGGGCAGCCACAGCTTCCCTGGACAGCCTGTGCCAGTGCCTCACCACCATACGGAAATTCATCCTCGCGCCTAGTCTAAATCTGCCCCTCTCCAGTTTATACCCACTGCTCTTAGTCCTATCATAAGCCTTTGTGAACAGCCCCTCCCCGGCTTTCTTGCAGCCCCTTCAGGCACAGGAAGGCCGCTATAAGATCTCCTTGGAGCCTTCTCTTCTCCAGGCTGAACAAGCCCAAGCCTCAGCCTGTGCTCACAGGGAATGTGCTCCTGCTCTTGGATCATCCTTCTAGCCCTCCTCTGGCTTCATCCCAACAGCTCCACATCCTTCTGATGCTGACGATTCCAGAACAGGACACAGCACTCCAGATGAGGTCTAACAAGAGGAGAAGAGAGGGGCAGAATCCCCTCCCTTCACCTGCTGGCCACACTTCTTTTGCTGCAGTCCAGGACACGGCCTTCTGGGCTGCAAACACGCATTGCCCGCTCACGTCGAGCTTCTCATCGACCAGCACACCCAAGTCCTTCTCCGCAGAGCAGCTCTCAATCGACCAGCAGCCCCCACCCTGTTGGACGGTCACACATCACGTTGTTCCCCGCACCCCAACACCCGGGCTCTGCTGCCCGAGGCCCGAGGCCCGCGGCACGGGAGCACTGCGGCGCCTCGCAGCTTCCGCACCTGCCGTCCCTTCGGGCCCAGGTGAGCGAGCCACGGATCGCCCGGCGGGCGGACGGGCGACGCTTACCTGGGGCATCATCACACATTTTAACTTCCGGCGGGACCCGCAGGGCGCGCGGGCAACCCCCGCCGCCCCGCCTCGCCTCAGCCCGGCGCGGCGCGGCGCGCGGGTATCGCGAGAAGAGCGGCGCGCCCCCGCTCTTAGAGGACCCGGCCGAGCGGCGGGCGCGCGCGCGAAGCCTCGCGAGGTTTGGCAGGTGGGGTGCAGGCCGCGCGGGGGCTCACTCGGACCCTCCCCTGCGATATTTTCAGAGAGAATAGTTTTTCTAATATGTTGGTCTACATGCTGTTTCTGCATGCAGCTGACATAGAATCATAGAGTAGTTTGGGTTGGAAGGGACCTTAAAGATCATCTAGTTCCAACCCCCCTGCGATGAGAAGGGACACCTCCCACCAGACCAGTCTGCCCAAGGCCCCATCCAACCTGGCCCTGAACACCTCTAGGGATGGGGCAGCTACAGCTTCCCTGGGAAACCTGGGCAAGAGACTCATCACCCTAATTGTGAAGAAATTCCTCCTTATATATAGTCTCAATATCCCCCTCTCCAGTGTATACTCGTTCTCCCCTCAAGCCATCACTACAAGCCTTTATGAACAGTCCCTCCCCAGCTTTCCTGTAGGCCCTTTTCAGGTACTAGGAGGTCGCTATAATATCCTCTTGGAGCCTTCTCCAGGCTGAAAAACCCCAACTGTCCTTATAGGGAAGGTGCTCCAGCCCTTGGATCATCCTTGTAGCCTCCTCTGGACTTGTTCCAACAGCTCCATATCCTTCTTACTTGAGGATTCCAGAACTGGACACAGTATTCCAGATGAGGTCTCACAAGAGAGGAATAGAGGGGCAGAATCACTTCCTTCGACCTGGTAGCCACGCTTCTTCTGATGCAGCCCAGGATACGGTTGGTCTTCTGGGCTGTGAGTGCACATTGCCAGCTCATATTGAGCATCTCATCAACCAGCACCCCGAGGTCCTTCTCTGCAGGGCAGCTCTGAATCACGTCATCCCCTATTGTCTACTGAAAATGGGGATTGCCCCAAGTCAGGTGTGGGACCTTGCACATGGCCTTGTTGAACCTCATGAGGTTCTCACAGCCCCACTTCTCCAGCCTGTCCAGGTCCCTCTGGATGACATCCCGTCCTTTCAGTGTGGCAACTGCACCACTCAGCTTGGTATCACCTGCAAACTTGCTGAAGGTGCACTCAATCTCGCTGTCAATATCATCGATGAAGATATTAAACAGCATGAGTCCCGGTACAGACCCCTGAGGGACACCACCAGTCATAGATCTCCATCTGAACTTTGAGCCATTGACCACTATTTTCTGGTCAATGCCACTTGCAGGTACTTACTTGCCTGCTCAAAGAGCAGTGAAGATTTTTGCCACCTGAAACAATGTTATGATGCTTCTTTTATCCAGAGTTTTATTCTAGCAGAAATTAATGAAAGATGTATGAGTTTTGATTAGCTAGTTATACAAGTGTAGTGGGAGAACAGCAGGCATAAAAGTGCTAACAATAAACTACATGAATATCAGCTACCACGTATGTTGGTGGAGACTATTTAAAAAAGAAAAATTAATATAGAACCAAGAAATAGCCTTTTTTAAAAAATATACATGCAGTCATCCACGTGACTATGCTCATTTCAAAGAAATTTGACAAGAACTAGACCATCATGGAAAAAGTTGAAAACAGGATGACATTTCATATATTAAAAAATTGGCAAAATAAAGAAAATGTGACTTTGCCAGGACTTCAGATACTTAACACACCTCACTTCTCAGGGTACCTTAGAAAAATCAGTGATAATATAGGCTGATTCTAAAGCAAGGTATGAAACTGGATGGTGTTTGAAGGTAAATGTGTGTTTATACCACAAGGCGTTTATTTGATGAATACTATGTTGCATTTGTGCTTGATAAAGACTCATGCAGAGTGCAGCTGTTATTTTATAGTCACAAGTACAATATTATGACTTCACAATTGAAGAAACTGATTAAACACTTTAATTTTTCTAATAAAAAGGCAGTAAAATTCTGCCTATGCTTCAAAGATCCTGTTCTGCTTTTATGTCAGAGGTGAGACCTCAATGGCTTAACTGGAAACTGAGTTGCACTTGAAAACACCTAGTGAAGTCACTAGGATGAATCCCTTTTACAGTCAGGCATGCTCCTGTAACTCTTCCCTTAAGGAGGGAGAAGAAAGGAAGGAACACACCCCTAACAGGAGCACTTGGTTATCATGTCAACAGGTAATTTTCCTCATGCCAGTAAAATTCCTCTTGAAATCCCTCTAGAAGTTTCTGTGTCTTTACTCCATTTTGAAAAAAAAAGCTGGAAAACAAACTAGCCCACCGAGACTAGGGCCAGGCCAGTTATGAAAATATTTCAGGAGACCAGAGAATTATTTTGTTCTGTCATGTATCTTTTAAAGTTTTTGGAGTGTAAAAGTCCTTCTTTCAGGAAGTCTTCCTAGCTTAAAGTAGAAGTTATTTGCTAGGATGTCAAAAAGGTCTCACACTGTTTCTGCAGGGAAAGGCTTGTAAAAGGATTTCATTTGAAAAGCTGTTGCCATTGCTGAAAAGTTGTATTTATCCAAACTCCACATGAAAATTTAAGCTCTGCTCAGATTTGACTTAGTTTAGATTTTGCAAGAGAACTATTAGACTCATATAGCAACAAAAAATGAATAGGATAACGGGGATAAGCACTTTTAAAATACATGCTATATCACTGAAGGCATTTCACTTGTACCATTGTGGCCTTCCTCTTCACTTTTATTTGAGAGGGAGAGAGAGGGAGGGAGAGGGAGAGAGGGAGGATACAAGTTCCCCAATGTCCATCTAAAAAGGGCAGCTTACTTACATTTAAAGCATCCTCCAAGTCTGGATGTCTGAAAACAAAGCAAGCCAGTGATTCTCAGATGCACTAAGCATTTCCAAGTCTAGCTGAAACCCACGGGAAGTACAGGTGCCTGGAATATTTGGAACTGCAAGTCAGTCAGTTGTTTAGTTCTATACTAGAAGAAAGAAAAGGTGGTTCAATTCAGCAGTATTAACTAAGCAATGCAGCACTAAAAGTGCTACAAAGATGAGCTCAGTAGTGTGATATGCACTGAATAAATATTTTGGAAGGCCTTTTAAGTCTCCAGGAGTTCATTTGCCACAGTATTTTATACGCCACCCGTTAACAGTGTTCAGGAAACTTTCAGAGTTCTTTGGGGAAATTGGACGAATGGTGTTCTGAAGTGTGTGTACACTAATGCACACCCCACAGGGATCAAAGAAGGGACATTTGAGCCCTTGTGCACAGCGGCAGGGCTAGTGTCTATGGGATCATGGAGAGGTGGCAGGGTAGCTCATGTTGGCTGGAGTGCTACTTTAGACAGCCTGGACCAAGAGGGATAAGCCAGGGCAGAGAGTTGCAGAACTGATGCTTAGTGTGAGAGAGGCAGGAGCTCTGCCTGGTCTATAGTGACCATGAGATTGTGGAGTCCAGGATCCTGAGACAGGAGAACAGCAGGATCATAATCATGGATTTCAGGAGATGAGACTCATACCTGACCAACCTATCAACCTTCTACAATGAAATTACTATCTTAGTGTACTAGGGGAGAGCAGTTTATGTTGTTAGCCTTGACTTCAGCAAATCGACACAGTTCTGCACCAGGGGTGGGATAACCCTATGCAGCAGTATAGGCTGAAGACCAGCTAGTTGGAAAGCAGCTGTGCAGCAAAAGACATGTCAGTCCTGGGTAACTATGAGCTGGCCATGAATCAGCACTGCAGCCCTGCAGCACAGGCAGCCAACAGTATTTTGGGCTAGGGTAGGGAAAAGCATTGTCCAGCAGGTCAAGGGTCACCTTCCCCTCTATTCAGCTCACGTGAAACTATGTCTGAAATACTATGTCCAGTTCTTGGGTCCCCACGACAAGAAAGACATAGACATACTGGAGAAAGTCCAAGACCATGAAGATGATGAGATTGGAGCATCTTACTGTACCAGAAGAGGCTGAGAGCTGGGATTGTGTAGACTCAAGAAAAGAAATCTCAGGGAAGGTCTTGTCTGTGCTCAAAGTCCTCATTGGAGGATATAAAGAGGATGGAGCCATACTTTCTTCAGTGGTGCCCAGGTCAACAGGCTATGGGCACAGATCAAAACAAGAAATGTCATTTAAATATAAGGAAAAGCTCTTCAGCTGTGAAGGTGACCAAACACTGGCACAGTTTGCTTGCAGATGTTGTGGAATCCCTATCCTTGGGGATATTCAAAACCCAATTGGACATAGTCCTAAACAACCTGGTGATCCTACTTTGAAGCTGGACATAGATGTTCTCTATGGCATTCCATCTTTTGGGGACAGACTTTGCAGTAGGGCCCGTAGTGACAGGACAAGGAATAATTGGAGCAGCTCGGGAGAAAGCCATCCCCATGTTCTGGAAAAAAAAGCCGGCAGGGGAAAAACACTGCTTGGTTGAACAGTAAGACCTTGAGTGATATCAAGAAGAGAAATGTTTATGGGCTCTGGAAGAGGGGACAGGCCTCTTGGGTGGACTACAGGAGAGAAGTGAGATTGTGTAGAGAAAAAATCAGAAGGGCTAAGGCTCAACTAGAAATCAGATTGGCAAAGTCGGTGAAAGATAACAAAAAATCTTTCTATAAATATATAAATAATAAAAGGAGGACTAGGGAGACCATACAGTCCCTATTGGATGCAGAAGGAACAACAGTGACACGAGATGAGGAAAAGGCTGTGGTACATAATGCCTTCTTTGCCTCAGTCTTTAATTGTAAAGAAAGTTGTTCCCACTGTGTACAGACCCAGGAGCTAGAGGAGCAAAATGAGGCTCCCGTGGTCCAAGAGGAGGTGGTCAGAGCCCTGCTAGCCCAACTAGACACCCACAAGTCTATGGGGCCGGATGGGATTCACCCGAGGGTATTGAAGGAGCTGGCAGATGTGCTGGCCAAACCCCTTTCCATCATCTTCCAACAGTCCTGGAAGACTGGGGAAGTTCCACTGGACTGGAGGCTGGCTGATGTTGTGCCCATCTACAAGAAGGGCTACAGGGAGGATCCAGGGAACTACAGGCCTGTCAGTCTGACCTCAGTGCCAGGGAAAGTCATGGAACAGGTTATCTTGAGTGCTAACATGAAGCACATGCAAGAGAACTGGGTGATCAGGCCCAGTCAACACGGGTTTACCAAAGGCAGGTCTTGCCAAACTAACCTGATTGCCTTCTACGACAAAGTGACTCGGCTACTGGACGAGGGCAAGGCTGTACACATGGTCTTCCTGGACTTCAGTAAAGCCTTTGACACAGTTTCTCACAGCATTCTGCTACAGAAACTGTCAGTCTCTGTCCTGGACAGGCGCACACTCTCCTGGGTGGAAAACTGGTTGGATTGCTAGGCCCAGAGAGTGGTGGGAAATGGTGTTAAATCCAGCTGGAGGCCAGTTACAAGTGGGGTTCCCCAGGCCTCAGTGCTGGGTCCAGCCCTCTTCAATGTCTTTATCAATGACCTGGATGAAGGCATCGAGCGAACCCCCAGCAAGTTTGCAGACAACACTAAGCTGGGTGGAAGTGTGGATCTGCTGGAGGGTAGGGAGGCTCTGCAAAGGGATCTGAACAGGCTGGACCACTGGACTGAGTCCAATGGCATGAGGTTTAACATTGCAAATGCCGGGTCCTGCACTTGGGGCACAACAACCCTGTGCAGAGCTACAGACTAGAAGAAGTCTGTCTAGAAAGCTGCCTGGAGGAGAGGGACCTGGGGGTGTTGGTTGACAGCCAACTGAACATGAGCCAGCAGTGTGCCCAGGTGGCCAAGAAGGCCAGTGGCATCCTGGCTTGTATCAGAAACAGCGTGACCAGCAGGTCCAGGGAGGTTATTCTCCCTCGGTACTCAGCACTGATGAGACCGCTCCACGAATCCTGTGTTCAGTTCTGGGCCCCTCACCACAAGAAGGATGTTGAGGCTCTGGAGCGAGTCCAGAGAAGAGCAACAAAGCTGGTGAAAGTGTCTGGGGAACAGGCCTTATGAAGAATGGCTGAGAGAGCTGGGGTTGTTTAGCCTGGAGAAGAGGAGGCTGAGGGGAGACCTCAATGCTCTCTATAACTACCTGAAACGAGGTTGTAGAGAGGAAGGTAATGGCCTCTTCTCCCAAGTGACAAGAGGAAATGGCCTCAAGCTCTGCCAGGGGAGATTTAGGCTGGACATTAGGAAAAAATTTTTTCCAGAAGGGGTCATTGGGCACTGGAACAGGCTGCCCTGGGAGGTGGTTGAGTCCCCTTCCATGAAGGTGTTTAAGGCATGGGTGGACGAGGTGCTGAGGGGCATGGTTTAGTGTTTGATAGGAATAGTTGGACTCTGCAAAGGGACCTGAACAGGCTGGACTGCTGGGCTGAGACCAACGGCATGAGGTTTAACAAGGCCAAATGCCGGGTCCTGCACTTGGGGCACAACAACCCTAAGCAGAGGTACAAACTAGGAGAAACCTAGCTGGAAAGCTGCCAGGAGGAGAAGGACCTGGGGGTGTTGGTTGACAACCGACTGAACATGAGCCAGCAGTGTGCCCAGGTGGCCAAAAAGGCCAATGGCATCTTGGCTTGTATCAGGATCGGCGTAACCAGCAGGTCCAGGGAGGTTATTCTCCCCCTGTACTCAGCACTGGTGAGACCACACCTTGAGTACTGTGTTCAGTTCTGGGCCCCTCACCACAAGAGGGATGTTGTGGCTCTGGAGCGAGTCCAGAGAAGGGCAACAAAGCTGGTGAAGGGGCTGGAGAACAAATCTTATGAGGAGCGGCTGAGAGAGCTGGGGTTGTTCAGCCTGGAAAAGAGGAGGCTGAGGGGAGACCTTATTACTCTCTACAACTACCTGAAGGGAGGTTGTGGAGAGGAGGGTGATGGCCTCTTCTCCCAAGTGACAGGGGACACAAAGAGAGAATGGCCTCAAGCTCCACCAGGGGAGATTTAGGCTTGCGATTAGGAAAAAATTCTTCATGGAGAGGGTGGTTAGGCATTGGAACGGTCTGCCCAGGGAGGTGGTTGAGTCACCGTCCCTGGAGGTGTTTAAGGTTAGGGTAGACGAGGTGCTTAGGAGCATGATTTAGGGATTGGTGGGAATGGTTGGACTCGACGATCCGGTGGGTCTCTTCCAACCTGGTTATTCTGTGATTCTGTGATTCAATGATCCGGTGGGTCTCTTCCAACCTGGTTATTCTGTAATTCTGTGAAACTAAAATAAAGTAAAATCAATCTAGATATGAGGTAGAAATTTTTTACAGTGTGAGTGGCGAAGCACCGTATCAGGTTGCCCAGAGGGGTGGTACATGCCTTCCACCCTGGAAACATTCAAGGTCAGGTTAGAGAGAGCTCTGAACAACCTCATTTAGTTGAAGATGCCTCTGCTTATTGCAGGGGAGTTCGGCTAGATGACCTTTAAAGATCCCTTCCAACACAAGCTATGCTATGATTCTGACCTCAGACATTCTGTGATTCTTTGAAGTCTGTAGGACAAAGGCTAACTGCTTATGCTGTCTATTTAAAAATTAAGAGCTTTAAATACTAGGCAGATTGCTTAATCCTGTTTGTCCTCAAGGCTAGTGTCTAAACACATGGCACCAGTGCTTACTGCCAATCTTCAAATCGTTCTTCTCTTTTATATTGTCAATTGTAAAATAGAAAGCTTGATAATACTGATTAAGGATGTCTGGAAATGCTGCTCAACACTTCAGTGTGTGCACAACACATGAAAAATAGATGATAGTTTATGTGTTTAACTCAATAAATCAGATATCCGTTGTTTTGCTGAATCATTCTCAGAAAGAGTCTAGACAGTCCTAAATCGTACTAGCTCTTAGAAGTCAGAGTAGTATAATTCTTATAAACTGCTGCAAAGTTGTCCTTAAAAGTTGGTCTGCCAGACGGTGTGTTATTCAGCTTGAATAAGCCTGAGAGACTGATTCCACAAGTGTTATGAAGTATAGATTCATTTCCTTCGAGTGTCTGGTTAAAGAGCGACTTGAGGAAAATGTAGAGTTTTGTCCTTAAATAAATACTGTATATAAATGGATCATGTCAGCAACACTCAGATTTCATGATTGCCTGGAGTGGGAACTGGGTAATGAGGCTTGTCAGCTCCATTGGATTTGTAGCAGGTATTTTTGTAGAGCAGTTTTGAATGTTTCAGAAAAACATGTGAACAGTCAAAAAGCTTCTGGACCTGTCTCAGTTATGCTCTGGGTCTGGTTATATCAGATCAGTATAATTGTTCTTCAGAGGATCTTTTATTATGTGTTACACATTTCATTTTAGAAATAAAAATTACTTCAGAGAAGGAACAGACCTTTCCATTAGAAATAGTAGTCATAGAAATGGCTTATGGAAATTACAGTTGAGTTTGCCTCCAGTAATCCCTTTTTCCTTGAGGAAAACATATAAAGCATTTGCTTCCTCAGGTTTGATTTCACTTTTTTGAGTCCTGATTGACAGCAAAGCATGAAGGGAAAGACCAAAAAGCCACACAAACCAAAAGAGAACAAAGAAAGACAAAACTCTGAAACACTTTGAAAGCCATAATTTTTTTTTTTTTTGAGTGTAACATGGCAGCTGTCCTCAACAGGCAAGAAAGTAATGATTTAAGGCCTCTTAAGCAGGCAGGGTGCAAAAGCTATCTGGTGTGGGAGACTGGGACATGCAGCTTTCAAAATTAAAATCACAAAACCTGGAATACACAACCCTTGTAAATAATCACGAAGCAATTCTGAAGCTCTGTTAGAAAGATACAACTCTTGTTTTACAAAAAATTAAATCCCACTCCAATACTGAGAGTAGAATCCAGGGCTTTATATTAATGACTTCCTGTGTTTGTATTATCTATGGAACACATCTAGCAAAATAGGGTAACTTGATGAAGTGTCTGGTTTTAGGGGAATATTATAGCTGTGTACAAACATGATAAAGATGTAAAGTGGAGCTAGACAAGTTAGCTGGGAGGTTGTCAAGCAATTCACTAGTCAGTTCTCCTAAAGCATGTAAGAATGATGTGTGTTTATGTGGAAGGCAGGGATATTTTAATTCCTGAGGGAACTTTTCCCCGCCTCTAAAGTCAGTTAACCTCTTTTAATAGGAGGATCTGTGGTGCCAGAAACGACAAATGCCTGGGATCAGAGGTTATTTCTGCTTAATCAGCTATCAATATAACAAAAAAATTAAACTAGTAACTCAAGCATAGAGCCATTTCTTAACACAATGGAAAGTGCACTGCAAAGTGTATCTTTGATTTAGAGAAATTCTGAGCCCCTGCCCAGTGTCCACTGTTATGTTAAAAAAAAATACATTTTTTGTGGTACTGGCAACTAACTGCAATATTAATATAACTGCTCGTAGACTTTTCTTTTCTTATGGGTAACATTAAGAACATTAAATAATTGAAGATAAAACAGGCAAACTACCATTATATGATTTCTAAAGCATAGAAGAAATTATTAAGCCAGTTATATTAGAAGTTAATTTAATTTAATTTAATGGAAGCACTGGAAATATATATTAAATATTAATATATGTTTATAAATAATATTAATATAAAATTAAAATTTTATATAGGAGGTGCTGCAGCAGGCTAAGAGAATTGGGGTTGTTCAGCCTGGAAAAGAGAAGGTTCCGAGGAGATCTTATAGCAACCTTCCAGTACCTGAAAAGGGGCCTACAAGAAAGCTGGGGAGGGAATGTTCATAAAGGCTTCTAGTGATAGGACTAGGGTCAGTGGGTATAAACTGGAGAAGGGCAGATTTAGACTAGACATAAGGAGGAATTTCCTCACCATGAAGGTGGTGAGGCACTGGTACAAGTTGCTCAGGGAAGCTGTGGCTGCCCCATCCCTGGAGGTGTTCAAGGCCAGGTTGGATGGGGCATTGGGCAGCCTGGTCTAGGGGGAGGTGCCCCTGCCCATGGCAGGGAGTGGAACTAGGTGATCTTTAAGGTCTCTTCCAACCCAAACTATTCTATGATACTATGAAAATATACTATATACTATATATTATATTATATTACTAGAGGTATTATTTTATATATAGTGTTTATAGATAATATAAATATATTAAATTAAACAGTAAGTTGCCATGTGTGCCTTTTATTGGGCTAATATAGCTTAACATTGTTGTCAAGTATCTGATAATTTTAATAGGTAGCATCTCTCCTAGGTTGACTCAAAATGCTCTATCTATGAATTTGTATGTACACACATATATGTATATGCTGTGTCACTGGCCCCTAGACAAACTACAACCCATTCCTAGTTTGTAGTTAAAGCTTTCAAATGCAGTTATTAACAACTGAAACTTAATAAGGCTACAAAATTGTAAATTTGATTTATTTGCTGTAATAGCTATGTCTTAATGTCCAAATCAAATATGTGTATCTTCCTTAGCTGTAATCAAATGTTCAATAACTTTGAAGAGCACTGTTCTCTTATTTTCTGTGATTCACTTTATCGAGCAAATTCTGAGTTGATACCAGTTTTTTGTCAATATGTAGCTTATAGATAAATTTACTTGTAAACCACAGAAAAAAACCTATATGGTTTATGAAAGGAATTAATGTTAAAAACATGCATGTTTTTTCTAACTTTGATTTATTTCAAGGAGAGGCAGTAGCCTTCCTTACAAGAAAAAAAATCTCAAAGCCAAATACTGAGATCAGACCTCACCATTAATATTTTTTACTTATTTTTAAACAGAACAGATTTTTTTGGTTTTGCTATGTTTGCTGTTATATTAAATTAGTTTAAAATTACTGCCTTTGCTGGCAAATTTTAAGGAACAGACCATGGCCAAAGAAGAGGAGTATTTCATGGAGTTTGGACGAATACTTTTGTTTCTGAGGATGACTGCTTGCTGGCTTTAAATCTGATTCCTCAGGCCAATTATCTAATGTAGTCCTTTGACTTTTACCAAAAAGAAAAATCCAAATCTGAAGTCATAGGTGTAATTAAAAGAGAAAGTATAGCAGAAAAAATGTTTTCAAGAGCCTTTTTATCACAACCAGTCACTCATATTGTGTGATTTTTTCTTAAAGAAGAGATTAACTTGTCACTTGTACCCAGCTCTGTGTGTATAGGTGAGAGGGCGTAAGTTTGTGTTAAGACAGATATACTGTTATGGTGACTTCACTGATGCTTCTAACTACTACAACTACTGGAGGCATAAAAATAAATGGAGTAGCAGCAGCCAGCGTAGAATAGGAGGCAGAGTAGAGATCTTCTAAGCAAAATTGTTGTCTTGAAGTTCTGTGTCTTCTGTAGGCTAGGAATAGCATTTGCATTCCTGTGCATTAATGTAATATTTTCTGAGAATATTTTAGCAAAATATAGGAAGATTTTTTTAAAATCTCAATTTGTAGGTGGCTGCAGTCATTTATACTTGCATGTATATGAAGTTAATATATCTGGAACAGAGTAGTTTCTACAGGATGTAGGGTGTTCGTTTACAACAGCATATTTGTATAGCTATATAGAAGTAGGAGGCTAAGTGCTTAAACTTTTGCTTAATGCACATTTTCTGATCAGGCCTATCCTTTCACAGCAAATAAAGTTAAATTAGTCATATTTGCTGAGGAGGCTTAAACCTTAGCTTAAGTGATTTTCTAAATCAGGCTGAGATTAATCAGTACTTAATGTTAGTACAAATGAGACCCTAGGTCATTATGTTATTTCAGGAAGACCACAAAAGCAGAGAAACTTCCACCATGTTTCTAAGAAGACATGTAATCTTGATTCCTTCAAGGGGCACGAGGAGGGGGTGGGAGGGCACCTGCTATTAGCTCTTGTGAGGTAATAGGACTGTTTTGACAATGTCATTATCCAGATTTATAGATATGGCTTGCAGCTTCACTCATGATCTAATTCTCTTCAGTCACACCAAAGACTCGAGGACTAATGATCGCTGAAATCCTCCATGGATTACCCCTGATCATCAAGGACACAACAGCAATTCCAATTTAATTTTCAAGTACATTAATGTAAACTGTGTATCCTGCCTCAGAAAGAATAATCCACTACATTCAAATGTAAACAGAACCTTTAAATATGCAACAGATGTTCGATTTTTTAAAAGCTCTTGAATTCATTGACAGGCCTTTGGCTAAACTGATGAATTAATTTGTTCGGGGCAGATTTCATAAATCCTCTAATAAGTCTTACCCTTACACATCTTGACTTGATTTCTGAGATCTGCAGCATGTGTTTTAAATGTTTTAACCTTTACTACTTTAATCAGGTAACATTTATTTCAGGGCAGGATGATGATCGGTCATTGAAAGATATAGTTGACTAGGAAATAAAATCCAATTTGTCAGTTAAACAAACCACATCTAAAATAAGAAGAAATCAGTCTGTGTTACTGGATCCCTGAAAATGCTTAGAAGTTTTGATGTCACTCTACCTTTCAGGAATATATAGTTCTGGATTGCTAAGTATTGCTGAGTTCAGTGCTGGTATGCAGAAAACACAGTTACCATGCTTCTGTACAACTGATTTCTCAAGGTAGTTCGAATGTAAGCTTTTACCTCTACACTGGGATTTATTTCTGTCGATGCAAGCTATTTTTCTTTAATGCTTAGAGGCTAGGTAGCAATTTAAACAGTAGTGAAAGCAGTGTGAAAACCAAATTTTGTTTAAGCTCTTCATTTTAGAGAAGTCTTTATGCTAATGCCTCTGTTGTAATGTGCTAAATGATATAAAATAATTTAAGGGTTTTTATTGACAGAGTGTTTGATAGAATACCATAAAATGTGCAGGTAAAACTGCATTGAAAAGATTTTTATCTTCCATTGCTAGACAGCTTGCTTGCCAGTCACCCATTCAGAAAATCCTCATATGTCTTCTTACTGTTACGGGACATTCAGATGTCCAGAAGCCTACAGTTTCCAAGATAGGATAAGAATCTTTACATCTATAATGTTTTTATCAGTAATGAAAGACATAAACAAAGAGTCTTTTTTTCCTCTTCTGTGATGTTTGCTCTTAAATCTATGTTTCGCTAGATTTAGAAGAGACTGTACGAATCCACAGAGTTCTGAGTGTTACAACATAATTCGAGACGCTGTTGTCCAGTCTTTAGTGTTTGATGCTTTCTTGCTCTGGTGCGTTTTTAAATGAGCTCTGCTACTTCAAGCAAAATGATGGACTTATGAAAGAATTGAAGGATTAGACAGTGTGTAACAAAAAAACAGACCTGCCTATATAGATACAGGCTTCAGAAACAAATTTAATTCTAATTAAAATCTGTCTAGGTTGTTTGCATTTATTTAGAAGGGATGTACAAGAACAGTTTATTAATCTGAACCAGTTGTGTGTACATGCTTCTTATATCTCTGTGAAAGTGTTATTTGTGAAGTGGAACTACATTTCATGAGAGAAAAAACAGATGAGAAATGAAAAATTTGGTTAGTATCTTGGTTATTTTCTTTCATTTTCCTAGCTATTCTTGAAACAGGAGACTTCACAAACTGTATTTTTTGCCCTTTATATGTTCACCACATTCTTTCTTGCTAGTTCCTTTGTAGACCATAATAATATCTGCTCTCATCTGACTAGCAGAAGCCAAGGAAAATGTGTGTTAACTGCCTCCTATCTGCCTTTCCTTTGACAATGCCATTCATATTGACCTCTCTATCCATATGACAAATTTAATTGAATTTTAGAAATGCAATCATAAGAGTTTCTACAACTTGAGCAGACAAAATCTCTAGCAACATATTCTAACTTGAAACTAGGCCTTTTTTCAGCAAGAGTTTGGATATATGTTCACCCCATATCCCTTCTGACTAGGTTTGTCAAAGATTCTTTGATTCTTGGTCCCTTCAGCTGAAATTGGTCAAAAGGCTTGGAGGTTCTTAGAGATAATAAAATCACAAGTGCTTTGTAACATCATATGGAAAATTAGAATATATATGGTGAAATAGAAAAGATCCAAAGTGCAGCATTCACATAGCTGAATATTAGCACTAGAACAAATAGAATTTGTTGTTATCAAAAGTCCTTTTAAAGGTATGATCTGGTGAAGTCAGTCAATATCTCTTGGTATATAATTTGTTTCATATGTCAAATTTGGTACTCTGTTCCCACTTCATAAATGAAGGATGATTATTCATGAGAAATGAACTGCTTTCATCCTATTCACTAGAGCAATTTTCCTGCAGAGTAAATCTAGCTAACAGTATTCTCAGGGACCAGGATTGATCTTAATGTGTTGGAGGTTGGCAAACGTTACACCCATTTAAAAGAAAGGTTGTGGGGAGGATCCAGGGAACTACAGACCTGTCAGTCTGACCTTGGTGCCAGGGAAGGTCACGGAGCAGGTCATCTTGAATGCTATCACACAGCACACACAGGACAAACAGAGGATTAGGCCCACTCAGCATGGGTTTGTGAAAGGCAGGTTCTGCCAAACTAACCTGGTCTTCTTCTGTAACAAGGTGACTTGTCTAAAGGGTGATGGAAAGGCTGTGGGTATGTGTACGTGGACTTTAGTAAAGCCTTTTTCACCATTTCTAACAATATTCTGCATGAGAAACTGGCTGCCACTGGTCTGGACAGACACACCCTCTGCTAGGTGAAAAACTGTGGTGGTAAACCGAGTTAAATCTGGTTGGAGGCTGGTTATAGGTGGTGTTCCCCAGGACTCAGTGCTGGGTCCAGTTCTGTTCAATAATTTTATCAATGGTCTGGATGAGGGGATTGAATGTACCTTGAATAAATTCACACATAAAAGTAAGCTACACGGAAAGTTCGATCTACTTGAGGGTAGGAAGGCTCTACAATGGGATCTGAAAAGGCTGGATAACTGGCCTGAGACCAACAGTATGAGATTCAATAAGGCCAAGTGCTGAGTCCTGCACTTGGGACACAATAACCCCATGCAGTGCTCCAGGCTTGGGAAAGAGTGGCTGGAAAGCTGACTCGCAGAAGAGGATTTGGGGATGTTGGTTGACATATGACTAAATATGAGCCAGCAGTGTGCCCAGTTGGCCAAGAAAGCCAATAGTATCTTGGCCTGTGTCAGAAACTGTGGCCAGCAGGATAAGGGAAGTGATTGTACACGGCATGGGTGAGGCTGCACCTTGAATACTGTGTTCACTCTTGGGTCCCTCACTACAAGAAAGACCTTGAGGTGCTGGAGCATGTACAGAGAAGGACAACAACGCTGGTGAAGGCACTGGAGAACAAGTCTTATGAGGAGTGGTTGAGGCAACTGGGGTTGCTTGGCCTGGAGAAAAGGAGGCTGAGAGAAGACTGTCTTCAACTACCTGAAAGGAAGTTGTAGTGAGGTGGGTGTTGGTCTCTTCTCCCAAGTGATAGGCGATAGGACGAGAAATAATGGCCTCAAATTGCACCAGGAGACATTCAGATTAGATACCAGGAAAAATTTCTTCACTGAAAGGGTTATCAGGCACTGGCACAGGCTGCCCAGGGACGTGGCTGAGTTGCCATCCCTGGGGTTGTTTAAAAGATGAGTAGGTGAAATGCTTAGGGATATGGTTTAGAAGTCGACAGGTGTGATTGGAATTCATGATCTCAAAGTTCTTTTCCATCCAAATGATTCTATGATTCTATGACTCTGTTTCACAGAGAAGCAAGTAAACATGAGGAGTTTGATTGAAAAACTTGCCCCAGAGAAAAAAAGAAATTTTACAGTATCTAGGAATAGAGTATCTATTGATCCTTAGTTTCTAATTTCTAAACTCAAGATTTACGCTACTAAACTCAAATTCTAAGATTAACTTTTACTAGTAATATGTTGTTTTGTACTAAAAGTTTGAGATTCATACAGAATTCAAAGCACTCCAAACTCAGCTGCAAGCTTAGCTGCAGAAATACATCATAGAATCATAGAATCACCAGGTTGGAAAAGACCTCTTGGATCATTGAGTCCAACCATTCCTATCTGCCACTAAACCATGTCCCTGAGGAAATACAAATCATATACAAATCTGCAGTGAAACAGCAACATTCATGCCCAGAAAGCTATCTTTCCTAAACACAGAAATTGTCCTCCTTTATCAACTGAAGTGGGCATGGCCATTCCCATGACATAACTGGAAAAAAATATGTTGTGCCGTGACTGACTGTGCTTTCTGTTTTAAAATGAACGTGCCTTTAAAATAAAGAAATTGAGTATTATTTTACTAAGTTTTCACGTATTTTTCAACTAAAATACACCACTGAAACCTAGCCACTGCCATTTTACAAATGCAATTTCATTTGGCAAAACCAGCTATTCTACATGTATACTGAAAACCCAGCACCCCTCCCCAAAACCTCAAATAACTTTTATTCTAATTGAACAGTCATCATAGAATCATTACATTGGAAAAGAAGTTTGAGGTCATAAGTTCCAACTGTACCTGTCCACCACTAAATCAGATCTCTAAGCATTTTATCTACCCACCTTTTAAATACCTCCAGGGATGGTGACTCAACTGCCTCCCTGGGCATACTGTTCCAGTGCTTCATAACCCCTTCTATGAAGAAATTTTTCCTAATGTTCAATCTAAACTTCCCCTGACACAGCTTAAAGCCATTCCACCTTGTCCTATCACCTATCACCAGGGAGAAGACACCAGCACAAACCTTTCCACAACCTCCTTTTAGGCAGTTGTAGGGAATGATAAGGTCTCCCCTCAGCCGCCTCTCCTCCAGGCTAAACAGCCCCAGTTCCCTCCGCTGCTCCTCTTAGGAAGTGTTCTCCAGCCCCTTCACCAGCTTCATTGTCATTCCTGACTGTCATTTTTAAACGTTGTCACAGTGTTGGAGTCAACAAAGAAAAATGCCTGAGTCACAGGGACTAAACCTAGAAAAGTGTTCCAGTCACATCACCATCATATATTTTATATGAAGTCATTTTCTAACTTTGCAGTAGTATCAGACAGATCAGTTAACTGGGATGAAGACATGGGTTATGACTCCACTAATATGTCTTTCTTGCCTTCCATTTTGCCTTTTTCCCTTCTGACTTCAGGAAAGATTCATAGGCTCAGAGGGGAGTTGCAAGTAGAGACTGTAGGCTTTCAGAAACAGGTACAAGAAATCCCAGAGCTGAGAGACATGTCCATATATATATTTGCTGACTCACAAAATTATTTATGTCCAAGCTTCCTACAGATGGAGCTATAATGCAGTTTGTAAGGGTCTGCTTTCTTTCACAGGAGAGAAGGGAATGGCAAGTCTACAAGTGGGCTTCTTGTTTAGATTCCTTTTGTTGTGTTCCAAATTTACTTGCTTTCTTGGAGTAAGTATTTTGCAGAAAGATCAGCTTAAAAGTTACAGCTCTTGCTAGGTCAGATTTTATGCAGAAAAGTGGCTTTTGAGTTTGCAAAGATTAATTTTCTTCTCATTTAATATTACCAATTTATCTTATTTCTTTCTTCAATCCTTTCTTCAATATGGCAGTTAATATTGAAGGATTAAAAACCCAAAGAGCATATTTGAAGAAAACAGAGGCACATAGTCAATATCATTGCTGTATCATTCTGCTCTTGTTGCATGCCTTCTGCTTTTTGCCTTTTCTGCTATCTGCCTATATTTCAGGCTTTTGTAACCAAAACAGTTTTCTCTGCATGTGGAGTTATATTATATTTTATAATATATTTTATATATTTTTCTAAAACATCTGTTTTAGAAAAAGGACAAATGACTGCAATTTGATTTTTCTTGAAATCCTCCAGAAGGTTAAAGAGACCTCTTAAATTGTGTCTTTCAAACTCTTATGGTATGTTATCCTCAAGTGTTCATACTTTCTGACATTCTGTTGTGCCACTTACCCAGCAGACTGCAAGTTAGGAAGTGCCTGGCCTGGCACCATGGACAGAGGCCCCCGGTGAAGTGGCAGGAGCTGTAGACCATACATTCCTGATAAATCTTACTCATGTATAACTAAAAAAAATAAATTATTTGATTAGGTTAACTGAATTACCTGTACTGATAGATTTTGAGGATGGATAATTTTTCACTCGAAACTGGACAAAATCATCAGTTCCCCTTCTATGAAAGATCTATAGAATGGAGGAGCCTCAAACTGGCAACTGATAGCTAGAAGATTATGCAGTCATATTCCCTATCGCATAATCTGAGAATAATAGTAAACACCAATATAAATTGATTGCAGAATGACAGTGGCAGACTTTGCTTTTTGGTAGTAGTCTTATACCCTCCAAAATACCTTTTCACCTCCCTGCAATGTTCTCTCTTGTTACATCTAATAAACATACAACTCTGCTCCTAGGAAGATACAATCCAGACACACTCCCTGTGTCATGTGGAGGCTTCCATTTTTATTTCCCTCTTGAGAAATGGATTTAAGCTGGAAGACATTTGCTGTCCTCAAAGGACACTGCAATTCAAACATAGCTTCTGGAATTTCACCAATGCAGTGCAATCAGCCATTCTCACTAATCTGAAAAAAAAAGATAACAGGGATGTGTATGCCCTGAAAATGTTATTATCATCCATTTAATACTCAGAAGTTAGTCATACACGTTTGGTTGCAGACTCCTTGCTGATACACTGGGATTTCTTAATCATCACACCTGCAAGACTTGTGCAAGTGGATTCTCAAGACTAGGTAGAGATGAAGTGTTCCTCAGCCCTGAGACAAAGCACTGCATCCTAACACAGTGCCGCTCATCAAAGCTTTTTGCATATGAAGGTAGGCTTCCTTTTATAGTGCTGGCTTCTATGAGACTATATTTTGTTCATCATATACAAAATACAAGCAAAAAATCCTCTTCCACAGGCCCTATGAGTCTGTTTTGAGGGTCTGCTAATTTTGCCCAAAACTTAAGGGCTGAGAAGAGGTTTAGAAATGGAGAAAGATTCTTGCTGGTAAAGAGTATGAGCATGAGGCCTGAAGAATGGCAGGGACAATCACTTCTAGTGGAATGTATGGACTGGGATGGTGGTATTGTTAGTCTGCAATCCCTGTATTATGTTTTATGGTAAATGCTTCCATCTTACTATAGAAGATTAATTGTTTGTGGCCAAATTCAATTTCTCTGGCACTCACCAAAGAATGAAAATGCTCTTTTTCTGGCAAGGTAAGCCTCAAAAGTGACTAAACGTGGCAGAAATACTTTTCAGCAGACCACATATGAGCCAATTTTGTGTATGGGCCTATTAGTCTTGTGCTCATGGAGCTTAATCAGATAACACTTGGAAATACTATGGAATGTGGAAATTCTTTTCTGTGGAAAACAAATACTTCGAGATTTGAATAACAAAAGATCTGAATTTCTGAATCACAAGTGGTCCTTATTTGAGAGATTCCGTTGATAATTACAGGTTTGTATAATGATGACTTTGGGAAGTTTCAAGTCCTGAGAAGACAAAGCCTGTTTTATATATCATGAGTTAAAGCAGTTCTTCCTTTTGATCATACACTAAAGTCTGCACTTGTTGCCAGCAACAGTGAACCATCTCTGACAGTATTATCAAAAGTATGAACCAAAGATAATCTGATAGTTTAAAAAGTGTGTACTTTTCTTCTTGCAAGGCAGCTTGTGTTATTAATGAGTCCTTTTCTATGTAAACAATACTAAAATTTTATCCCCTGGGGACATGCTCCTAATATTGAACTGAGGGCATTCTCAGAAAGCAAGAATTGATGCTCTCTTACAGCTCAACTTAAAGCTGCCCAGAAAAGAAGGTTTACAATGGATTTGAGTGGTAGAGTTCCTTGTATTTTTGTTAAGGAATAGTTTTCCCTGTTTTACAGTATTGCCTGTAGAAACTGAAGGAAACTCTCTGCCTTTCTTTCTCCTTGCTGACTGCAGCAGTGTTTTTTATGATTTCAGAGTTTTATCTTTCAAGTTCATTGGAAGGCCACCCAACCGTAATCTTGTGAGGGCTAGTGAATCAGACAGTGGTGGGACTATGAGGCATGTCTTGACATTTGGATATGTAGTGGATGGTTTGTTTCTGAATACCAGCAGGGAACACATTAAAGACTGCAAGCTGGTATGGCAGGGATACAAGGGGAGGATACTAAACTGGGCAATAGAAGAGCTGAAACAAAAGGAGCAGGTTGCATGCAAATTCTGTGTACTTTATATTCCTTTTCTTGCCTTGACTGGGGAAAAAGGCTGCACCCTTCACCAGGATCCTGACACTGCAGTATGATTCTCATATGGGTACTACTAGTAAAGTGTATAAACTAGCTGGAAGGTTGAGTGCTGTGAAAAAGTAGACTGCTGCAAATGTGAAGAAGCTGTCAGAAGAGGGAGAAAGATCTGAGGTGCCAGATGCAACCGCATAGATAAATTGTTCCCTCCTTTGCTAGCCTTTCTGAATCTTAACAGATCTGCAGTCCTTACAATTTACCTAAATGTTTGTTTGCACTTTAACTAGAGGACTAATACTTTGTTTATTGTCGTTTAATCACCTTGTCAGAATCTGACAATTACATTTTGCAGTGCTGACCTCCCTAGTCTTTTGTGTCTCACCTTGCATTTTGGCCCCTAAAGTATTGATAGGAATGGTTGAAATTGATGATCCAGTGGGTCTTTTCCAACCTAGTGATTCTATGATTCTGTTTTGGTCTAACACCTTAACTCTCTGAATACTAGTTCTAATATGGAGGGCTTGAAGCCGCTATGTACTTTTATAATATGAAATTAAAAGCAGCCCGAGAAGATCTGATAATTATTAAATATTTGGTGTTAGCATTTTTCAAGTTCTCCATGGCTTCCTCAGTAGCTGAGGAGATTACTTATCTGAAGTTTATTGGAAGTCATAGAGCCAAATCCTACTGATTCTGTGAAGTGTGTTTTATTAGAAAGTTTATCAGGCCCTAGACCCAAGTTTTATACATACTGTTACAGTCTCTATGGCTATACAGTTTCATAAATATGTGCTTTCATGTGTTGCAGATAAAGTTGTGTTTTCAGGTTAGAAACCTAAGGCACACAGAATATTTCTGCATCAAATAACTCATCTTTCATGTTCTGGGCCACATAGCCTTTGGAAGATTCCAACTCAGCAGCCAAAAGAAATCACTCTACACTTGCTTGATATTTGACACTAACATCTGGGAGGGCAACCTAGGTGTTGAGTGAGAGGAAATGGCAACACCCCATTTAGCTAGAGTATACCATCCAATCTTACATTTCTTTTCTGCTCCTTGTCAAGCAAGCTTTCAATTTTGGTTTGAAATGTCTGCTCCTTTTCCTTGATAAACAACTCCCACTTCGAAGGTGGAGTGGTAAAGCAGATGCCTAGGCTCAAGAAGAAAGCCTTCATATCCTCAGTGAGTTAACATGGAGAGCATCCAAGTACAGGAAGATAAGGAGAAAAGGCTTGAAAGCAATCTTCCAATGGATCCATGCCACTTCAGTCTTGCGGAAGACACTAACAGATAAACAAACCATGAAAGTGAGTAGAAGGGAAAAGTGGGAGCAAAACCCAAAAGCTTTATGAAGAACAGAAGGTACCTGCAGTGTGAGATGCAGAGACTGCTCAGACACTAACGTTCTTTAAATCTTAATATCCATTTAGTCTGATAAAGAAATAAAAGGATAATTTTTATAGTAAGTGTATTTTAAACCATGAACCCTGAAGCAGATCTAAAATTATTGATAATTTCGTAATCCAAGTCTGTTTCCCTTTTTTTCTATGTCTGGATAAAAGTTCTACATTTGGTACAGGCATAATTTCCATTTCAGCAAATTATTCTTAAAAATATTTATTAAAAATATTTGCTGTTCTTGCCTTCTTCAGGGGGAGCTTGCACATTTGAAATGTTTACTGATTTCAGATTCTCTTTGCAAACTTCAGTGTCTTTTAGAATAACAACTGAACACATGTTGCCTGCTTCTGAAATGTAGTCTCTTCTTGTCTGGATATGAGAATATTAATTCTCAGGAAGATAAGAGCTTGAATAATCAGGTTCATTATATCCAATTATAGGACAATCCTATCACATATGGACTAGAAAGGTAGCGTTGTTAGCCACAGGAAGCATGGCTGAAGGCAGGATCTGCTTCCTGAAGGGACAGACAACTGAGGAAAAGAGTTCATAAACTTATCAATATAGGATTGGCTAATTAACATGAATAAAATATTCAGTATCAGGTAATTAGATGCCTTCTACTGGATTTTAGTCAGGAGGCCATAGTGGCCATGCCAACTCTTGGGGGAAAAAAAAAAAGATGATAAATTTTTCAATTATTTTTCAATTATCATAACTGGTTGTAACTTGCTAGTTTAGTCTCATTTGAAAAGTGGAAATTTCAACAGCACAATATTTGCAACATATAGTCAGGATGTTGTAAATATGAATCATAATAGGGCATTGTACTCCAAGTATTGGTGAGGAGCTGTTTTGATCTGTACAAAATAATTTTTTTGCTAAGAATAACCTGAAGACTTCATTAACTATAAAAAGATGTATACAGATTCACAAAATACTCAAAATTAAGCTGTTTTTTTACCAAAAATGGGTAGATTTCTGACATATTATGACTTACAAGTACACCATATACAGGAAGCAGCCAACCAGCACTGGAGAGCCATTACTTAAAACTCTGGTCATCTTCACTTGCTCGAAAGATGTGTGTGTCGTGAGGAAGTAGGAGAGCTTGGCAAAAATGTTTAATGGTAATGTTTCTGGCTTCTCAGAACCTGTTCTTACAATTGTAATACTTTCTGCTACCTGCCATTATGGAGTTGTTCACAATCATATGAGGCATTCAGTTGGATATAAGAATCAACAGAGATGTAATCCTACGATCTGCAGTGGAACAGCCAGTATATAGTAGTTCTTTTAATAAGCAACAAAATAAATAAACAACTAGATCTGTACAATGATAGTCGTTTTTTTCTTTTCTGCAACATGAATAATAAGTCAGATTTGGAGGATGTTGGCAGCCTGAAGTGCTATTTTACATAATAAACACTGGTAGTAAAACTTGAACTGTTAGGGCACATCAGCATATTGGTGTCAACAAATGCCAGTACGGTTGGATCTTACTGTGTGATGCAGAGTTGTTGCTGTGCATGGAGTTTATGTTGCCAGAGTTTATGTGTTAGTTCTAATTTATGTGTAAGCTCTAATTTACAGTAGGATTGAAACAACAAGCAACAATCACAGTATCACAAAATCTTATCAAAAAGTGTTGCATTTGTATAACTGCCCTGTGAACCCATACTCTTACCTGTTAGAGCTTTTCTGTCTGTCTCAGCTAACACAAGGATGACAGCTGTTTGGTCTAATTACTGCCACATATCTTTGTAGTTTTCTTGGTGCAATGAATTATGTGGAATGTTTTCTCCTCCATCCCTTCTTGCACATTCCTCTAATATGTTTGTATGTCTGCAATATGCACACTTTAAGATGCTTCTTGAAATTATTTGCATCAAAATACCTGGCATGAACCTGTATGATGATGTGGTCTTCATTTTCACCACTGGTAGAAACATCTTTTACTTTTAGAAAAAAAAAGGCATCCCATCTTACTTTTTCTTGAATTAGGCATTCCAAAGTTCAGATAACTCTAGTGAGGTTTATCACTAGTGGGATTTATGGTGAGCTACAAGAGGTCTTAATTAGCTCTGGAGTGGCTGAGATCAACATTAAGCTCTTCAAGGATTCAAGGAGAGAAGCCTAGCATTGTGGGGCTTTTGAGGGGAGGTTGGTGGTGGGTTTTGAGGGTTTATTTTTTGCCTTAAGCAGAATACAGTTTTTTTAATCTCAGATTATGTGACTAAAAGCACTGGCTGAATGCCAGAACCTAAGGAAGATTGCTCCCTGTGGAAAAGTAGAGCTTGATAGGAGATGATTATTTATTTACCTGGAAAAAAAAAATAAATAAAATTAGGCTTGCCTGAACCTGGGCAGGAGAGAAGCATTTGTAAAGTCTAGCAGTAGTGAAAGGCCTCATGAAAGTCTGGGCCCAAAAGTGGTGAAAGAATTTGTGGTTCTGAGCTTATTTTGTACTCAAACTATCTGAGAAGGGACAGAGTTTTATATGCCCCTGTAAAACAGCTGCTCTGGAGGCCACATACATAACCTGAAAAGTCACAAAGGGAAAAAGAAGTACTTGCAATGACCTGCTAAAAATGACAGCACAGGAAAAAAAATGTACTCTTCTTCACTGTCATTTCAGAGTACTGTGCATAACTACCCCAGCTGCTTAATGAGAAGGATTATTGGGATGATGATTTCTTGTATTTTTATTTTGCTACACACATCTGATAAACACAGAAAACAATCTAAATATTTGGGTATGGAATTATGCCATATATCATTTGTCTGTGTTGTATATGCTGTGTATGCGTCTATATGCTCAAATACACATTCCCAAATTCATTATGCTTTAAAAACTATAAATTATATACTTATCTGACCATCCAACAAGATGGACAAACTAGTCTTTTGTGACTGTTCATACTAGCATCTTTCCAATCTATTATGAACCACACACTATGAAATAAAAACCTTGCTTTTTGAAATTTTGCGAAAGTAAAATTCTCCATTATTAACTGAATCTACAGTAGAAATACTTATGCCAAGAATGATGATTTGTCCTGTGCTTACAAGTTTACCTTTTTAAAGTGTTTAATCACTATTAAGTCTAATATTATTTGTAGTGCCTAATACTGAAAAGAGGTCGTCAACACAGTTTCTATCCTCTTGTCAGGTCTCCTGCCACTTCTAGTAGGAAACTGATGTGAATTCTGTTTTCAGCCACATTACTAAGTAATGTTTCTGGGTTGAATTTTCCACTATTATCTTTCTTCTGTCATTCTTAAACTAAGTTGTCACATAAAATCCAAAAGGCTTTAGAGAGGTTTCATTTGCAGTGGTACTGGGATGGGAAAATGGACAGTTGACCCTAATTGCTAACAACTGCTCAATGCTCCAGGGTGTGTTGCTTAAAAAGCCCTTACCGTTCCACAATAGAAGATGTAAGGTTTCAGGAGCAAAGTATATTTGAAACAAAGTTGTACTATTAAAATATTTAGGATATTGCTCTGACAGAGAAAGAACTACAATTTCATTCAGCTGACATGCAAAAATGGCAGGCAAGTCAAGCTGAGTGGTGGTCTTAAAGGCAAATGTAAAGTCAATGGCATATCTAAAAAAATGTAAATGCATGACTAGTGACGTCTAAATATAATATACACATCGGGTGGTAATTCAGACTTCCAGCATATCTTATGATTATTTTTACTGTTTACACAAAAATGAGTTTGCCATCCTGAACAAGTACCAATATTGATGGGAAAAAGCATTTTGGAAGGAAAAATGAAGAAGATATATTCTATAAAAATACTAAAACGTGGGAAGAAAAAATCCTTATTGTGTAGTTCATATAAAATCCACTGTGTTATTTAAACACTAATGAACATACAAATTCTATTTTTCTTTAACTAGAGTTAAAGTTACAAGCCACTTTTCAATTACTCATATGTACTTTGTTTACTGAGTGAATCTGAAAGACAGAAGAAAGGCATACAATAATGTTCACTTATAATGACCCTGTATTCATGAAGTATGTGATTTTAAAAGCTGAGCCTTTATTTGTAGGAAGTGTGGTGTAGATTTTTAGCAGAAGAAACACTTTCTATTTTGTTTTTTTTCTGCTCTGTGAGGATAAGATGGTAATGAAAAAAATATTCATAGAAGTGCATTGGAGAAAATATGAACTATGTAGTACTGCCAGGAATTTTGTAAATAGTAATATTCTCAACTCCCCAGCTACAAATTCCTAAGAAGGTAACAGCAATAACTTGAGCGGAGACTCAATTATTCTCCAAGATTCAAGTCATTCCACTGGATTTTGATCTAAACATACATTAACATTCACGTGAAGAACTCAGGCCCTCTTTATTGTGTCAATGAAACATTATTAATTCCAAATTAAATGCCCACAAAAATTGATCCAGGAACATCTCAGAAAACAGCATCTTAACTTCATTCAGTTTATCTGTCATGAAAGAGAGGCAATTGTACTGATCTACACTAGCACTGTGTAATTAAATCATTACCAGTTGAAGTTTTTTGATCTCCTAGAGTGTTCTGAAGTCTTTTGATATGAGATATTCTTAAAACCATAGTTAGACAGTTTCATTTTTTACAATCAAAATTTTAACCTGGAAAACTCAACTTGTTCGCATTAACATGAAAGTTTTTCACACTTTTCCAAACTTCCAGACGTGTTTTGCCTTGTTGATGATGAGGAAGAACTTACCATTGATGACTGTTCAAACTGTGAAGATTCAAATTAAATCTGACATTGCTTTCTGCTATGGTGGGAACATTTTCTGTCACAGGCAACATAAAAGTTACAGTAGGCTTTCTTTATTAGCATGTTAACTCCATTTGTGCTAAGCATTATCCAGAGTCTCCAAAAAGAGGATATCAAGGTTGGCTTTATTTCAATGTGAAAGAAACACTTAGACATGCTTAAAAATTCCTAGATTCTCTTTTGAAAAAAAAAATCTACATTGTAGAGTTTAGTGGAGCTTGAACTATTTCATCAAATACTGAACATTTCATGAACATAATCAAGTGTTAAGTGAGAAATGCAAAACTTTGGTTAACTGAGGCCTGAAAGCATATTTCAGAATGGGGCCTTGTCTGTAACAGATAGATTTTTTTTTAATCTTTTTTTTTTTTGCATGATCCAAAATGGAAATGAAAACGAAGAATCTGGGGTAAGCACCATGGAAACAGAAAAGAAAGTGATTCAAGAAATAATTTTAAGACAATTTGAACTGTGGGTTTAATTGAAGTCTTACATTTATGTCCACTATTTCATTAAGAAATTTTCTTTCTTGTCCTCATTCATGCCAGCATTTAGGATTGAAAGAATAAATGCATGTGATCTTGTGGCACCAAGTCTTGTTCCTAATGCTGAAGAATTTTCTTCTCCTCACCTTGTGATGTGTTGGGAAACAGCAGCTGTAGGATGCTGGTTCAACATAAATAATATCAGAATGGAGTCTTAGGTACTCCTGAATGCTGAAGGAATGGATAGCACTGTCCAGAAGAGGGCATGACTACGAAGCTGTTGACTTGGAGCCTACTGCCAGAGGAGCGCTCACAAAACAGCAAGTACCCCTCCACAGTGACGAATTGCCCCCTCTGGCACAGGAGGGATGGCTGATGTTAGAATGTGCAAATTATATCTCCCTGTGGCAGCCTGTATAAATCCAAGTCTTTACTTTTAATTGAGTGATGAATACATTCTCTTAATTTTTGTTTTGTTTTGGTAAATTCAGCTCTGATAAAGGTGACAGATTAATTGCACTGGAGAATGAAGTCATTGAAGCTGGTTGAGAAATGGCTTGAAAGGTATTTAATTAACTTTTTTTCCCCTTGAATTATCTAAAAAATGTTTCAGCTAGATCTAAAAAATCACAGTTTAGTAACAGCAGGAGGGTTGTTTCCTTTTACCTGCATACAGATATGTGTACCACACCTTGAAATATTGTTTGTGCAATACAGCTGGGCACAAGCCACATGGATTTGTCTGTGCTCTGCAAGATAGACAATCTCAAAAATATTTCAAAACAGCCAGACACATGTTCACATGGAAGTCTGTCCTCCTGATGACTCACAGCATTTTCCTCTTCTTTGATAAAACAGATAAAAATCTCAGTGTGCTTACAAAAAATGAGTTGAAATTAATTTAGAATTTATAGCCATGTTTGTAGAGCTTTTCTTGAACTAGTAGTTGGGATTTATGTATGGCAGAATACTCTTCTCTACAGTCACTAGTAGTTTAAGTTAGTTTCTCTGAAGGCTTGAGGAATGTCAAGCAAGGATCTGGTAGCCTCCTCCAGGCCCTTCTCTGGAACACGAATATATGGAATGCAGGCAAGGTGCTGCGTTCCTTTTCTCACCTATCCCAGAAGAAGTCCTGTCCCCCTCTGCTTCCAGATGGGATGGGAGCATTTGGGATAATTAAAAGAAACTACCATATCCAAATCGCTAGACTTCAACTTCTTATTGTATTTGGGGGGGGGGGGGGGGTGGTGCTTCTCAAAGGGTGGGAAGGGGCTTCTCTGCTTTGTAAACTTGGCAGAGAAGGAGAGTAAGGACATGTAAGTGGATAAATTATGATTTAGCAATTATTGTGGAGCATCGTCTAGTCATCTAATATGACTCCACAGAGACTGCTTTTCGTATCAGAACACTTTAACAAAGAGAAATGTGTTAGGATAAACAAGGGAACACCCAGCAAATTATACTAGAGCTGATAAATAAAATTATAGTAGTTCATATGTGTCCATTTTATTCCCTGCATGTAATGTGAAGAGGCAGCATTTTGCAATGCAGTGAGGTTCTTGTCACACAAAGCAGTTGTTGCCATCAAGCTACTGTTTTGTATTATATAGAATTCTAGTTCAAAGTATGAAGTTTAGGTAAGTGACAAAGGATCAAATATTTTATGACTGAACATTACCGCTGATGTGTATTTTCCATCCTATCTACTCCATTACTTTTTTTTAAGCAAGTTGTTTTTATTGGATTCTGAGTAACAAATTCCTACAATTTTATAACCATGTGACATTGTTGTCATTGCTTTTAGCACAGGAAATGGTACATCTGTTAGTAAAGAGACCAAAAGAATTCTCCCATGAGTCACCAAAAAGCATTTGCCAAAAGTAATTAAACTAATGCCAAATATGAAAAGTCACTTTAAGACCCGCAACAATTTAGAGTACAAGAATTTTTCAGGAAAGGTTTAGAATGTGGGGATGAAGGTAGCAGGAGGCTATGGTAAGGATCTGAAGTATGATTTTGCAGAAGAGGTAAAGCTCCCTTGTCTGAATTTTTTTCTCAATAAGTCATCTATTTATGTTGAGCTAGCCCAACAACTGTTTTCAGGGACTATATTTTCCAGTTTTATTAGTTTACCCTGAAACTGCAGTTAACAAGAACCTGCTCGTTCTGTTTGAATTCACATTTTATGTTTCTCCAGATGTAAATGTTTAATTGTCATTCTAAGATGAGAACTGTTTAAACCAAAATTTAGTTTATTCTTGTACATAACCTTTGCTGGTATTTTTACTAAATTTCATGGGTCTACCTTGAGAGTCTGCTAAAGAGAGGTATAGATCTTGCCTTTCTTAAGGAAATTCACAATGAAATACAGCATTCTTTCAACTATTAAGCCAAAGACACACCAAGAACAGCAAGGTAAGTTTTGATAGTAAAGACTGCAGAACTATTTTTTTTCCCATTATGCCCACAAAACCAAAACATCAGAGGCCTATTGTCCAATTTTAACTTCAGAAGGGCATTTAAAAAATGCATCACGAAAACCGGAATATCAGTAGTAATTAACCTGATTTCTGCAAGCAATAGTATTTAATTATTCCTTTTGAATTTAATAAGTAGTCTGCTTACTGTATTCTTACAGTTCCTGAAATGAAATTTTTTTTCTATTTATATAGCAATTTGTAGCAGTGCAAGCAAAAATATGACTTAAAAACAAAATCTGTGGAATAAAGAAAAACACAGAAAAACTACATGGTGGCAACAGGAAAACAGGAGATATACTGACATACTCAGATTTTACTGCTTGCAAGAAACATTTAGGAGAGTTCACTCTATATTTGCACTGTATGTTACTAAAGGAAATATCATGTGATTTCATAGATGTCCTGTATTAATCAAGGCATTCTGCTACAGTGCTACCCACATGAGGCTGTTGTATATTCATCCTAAATTTTTTACTGCAGAAAAAATTGTGTGGTTGACTGTGCACATATAGGAGTAGCCAGATTTGACCCTGCATGTCCTCCTGTTACCCAAACTCCTTCCACATGTAGTTTTTAATACTAAAGCTGTTGTATATGCATACACTAGAAACTACACTAAATTCTACAGTGTTGCTAATGTTATGAAATACAAATCTAGTTATTAAAATGCAGGTATAAGAGTATTGTAGAATTATTTCTTCTACATGAGACATTATATTTTATTTCTATTCTTAGGAACATCACTATAAGGTTGCAGCTTTTGGACCATAGTGCCTTGTGGAAGCAATGAGAGATAAAAAGAGAAGAGATGGATTAACTAGAGGAAAGACTGAGGCCCTGACAGCACCTGAATTTTTTAGTTGGCAAAAGACCCTACAAAAACTCTAGCTTGAATTACACACTGTCCCATGTCTTGTATCAGAGGATGATGGAGAACTGAGCCCCTATTTTTATCTTACCTTCCATTTGTCTCCAGTGTCTGACAAAATTTGTGCTGTCAATGCTATGAGCACTTTCCTTTCTCAGTTTTCTGCAACACAAGTAATACTTTTAAAATGTTTTTTTTAATTTAGATTTAGCACAGCAGGCTAACACTAAATTTCATGGGACTACCTTGAAATGTATTACTCCATTCTTATCTTATTCTATTGATACTTTGATGGCCTATCACTCTCCATATTTGTTTTTAAATACCTTTGTGTCCTCAGCCTTCCTGTTCATGTTCATATATCTACTAAATTATCTTAATCGAGTCCAAACAATTAATATGAACTAGTTTTTTCTCTCTTTCCAACCTAATTTAAGACAAGTGCTGCAGGTCTTCCTTTTTTCAAGTCTGTGAGTTTGTGCTTTTCACTCAAATGAGGATTTTGTGATATCCAAAAAAGTTCTTTTCAGAAAAACTTACCAAGCTCTCATCACCATTGCTGTGAGCTGATGATCAGTGCTAATATGCTAATAGTGATAAATTTCTGGGGCAATGTAGTTTGCAATTTTGGGTGTGTCTCTCTACCCTAAAAATATTCTCATTGAGTTTACTGTAATGGCGTAACTTCTAACCCTACTGCAGCTCTGTCCTGCACACAAATTTCCTGTTTATAAAGTGAACATCTTCTGATAATTTAGGGTATTTAGTGTTCTTAAATTGATATCTAATCCCATTATGTATGAGGAAGTATGTCATACTACTTTCATTAATGAAATTGAAACATCTGTGGCTCAAAGCTCCCTGGCATAGACTCAGTGATCAAGATTTCATTAACCTTTCTGGTGGATTGTGATTACATTTCTCTGATAGGAATTCCTGGTCCTGACACCTCCTGTTTAGATTACTACTGTCATATTAACAGGGACTAAATGATGACATTCATTTCAAAGACATAGCTAGCTCAAAATATAAAACCTGTTCCATAATGTGCAAACTACTAAGAAACCTACAAGTATATTATTGTAGATGAAACTGTTTGCATTAAGTTTACTGTTTGGAGGTTAGAAATTCTGTAATGTCTGACATTACTTGCTAAAATTGTTCCTTTTTGTAACCTGACAACTTGATGATACACTTATCTTTCATCCATTTGATTCCAAAGACATTCCAAGCTCACTGATTTTAGGAACATGGGATATAGATCACCTATTCCTTGAATTTCTGATGAAAGCTGTGATGAATTGGTTCAGTTTTGATATCGGTAGGAGTCCTCATTTTAAGGAAAAGATAATTCTGTATTCTCTATTATATTTTTCAAATAAGAAAAACTATAGGGAAAGAAATGTTAAAGCAACAATAGAAGCTGATTCTCCATTTAGTTGCAAAAGTTGTACTTTCTGGTCAAGCACAAAGATAGTAATCTGTTACGGTAAAGGACAGAAAATTATTTAAATAAGGAATTGCAATATTTTATGCAGATATAACTCATGTTCTAAATGGACAATGAGAATAAATTTTACTCTTCATTAACACAGACAATTTATGATTTATATTTTTCTTACACATAGAAGAAGACTAGAAGATTTCCATAGAGTTCTATGTAAGATGAAGATGGCAGAATAACTTTAGAAGAATATCCTGTCAGTTACACCACATTTGTAGCTTGTACAAAGTAAAATGTCATGGCAGTCAGGCAAAGTGCCTAGGGACTGGAAAAAGAGGACCATCATATCCATTTTTAAAAAGGATGAAACAAAGTACCCTAAGAACTATCAACCACTCATCCTTACCTCTGTACCCAGTAAGATAATGAAGTAGATCCTCGTGGAAGCTATGTCAAGGCATACGAATGACAGGGAGGTAATTAGGGACAGGCAACATGGCTTCAAAATGGGAAAAATGTACCTTACTGATTTGGTAGGCTTCTGAGATGGAGTGAGTGTACCTGGGGATAAGGGAAGAGCAACAGATGTTATCCGTCTTGACTTCTGTAAGGCCTCTAATACAGTTCCACAAAACATCTTTGTTGCTAAATTGTAGATATATGGGTTTGATGGATGGACTATTTGTTGGCCAAGGAATTGGGTAGCTACATCCAAAGATGCAGTCAATAGCCCAGTGTCCAAATGGAGATCAGTAATAAGTGATGTCCCTTGGGGGCCTCTATTGGGCCCAATACTGCTCAATATCTTCATGGATGTAGACAGTGGGATTGAGTGCACTCTCAGCCAGTGTGCAGATAACACCACAATGAGTGCTGCAGTTGATGCACTTGAAAGAAGTGATGCCATTCAAAACAACCATGATAAGCTTGAAGGGTGGGCCAATATGAACTGCATGAAAATCAACAAGGCTAAGTGCCAGGTCCTGCATCTGGGTTCAGGCAATGCCTAGTACCAATAAAGAATGGGGCTTGAATGGATTGAGAGCAGCCCCATGGAGGAGAACTTGGTCATATTGATAGATGAAAAATTACATATGAGTTGGCAATGTGCACTTGCATCCCAGAAAGTCAGTCATATCCTAAGCTGTATCAAACGAAGCATGGCCACCAGGTCAAGGGAGGTGAGGTCCCCAGTACTGGAGGCCCCAGCACAAGAAAGACATAGACCAGTTAGAGTGAGTCCATAGGAGGGCCATAAAGATGGTCAGAGAGCTGAATACGTCTCCTGTGGAGAAAGGCTGAGAGAGTTGGGTTGTTTAGCCTGGAGATTAGAAGGCTCCAGGGAGACCTTATTATGGCCTTTCAATACGTAAAGGGGGCTTATAAGAAAGATGAACAGCTGCTTTTTACTAGAGCCTATAGTAACAGGAAAAGGGAAAATGGTTTTAAAGTGAAGCAGAGTAGATTTAGATTAGATGCAAGAAAAATATTATTCACTGTGAGGGTGATGAGGCAGTGGAACAGGTTGCCCAGGGAAGCTGTGGCTGCTCCATCCCTTGAAGTGTTCATGGCCAGGCTGGATGAAGCTTTGAGCAACCCGATCTAGTGGAAGGTGTCGCTGCCTATGTCAGGGGAGTTTGAACAGACAATCCTTAAGATCCTTCCAACCCAAACCATTCTGTGATTTTATGATTCTAAACAGAAGTATAGCATAATATAGCAAGCAATTTTATATGTTAAAGCGTCAGTTAAGAAATTAATGCCTACTACTTAATTTACACCATAGTAAGCAGAAGTCGACTGGTAATCTGAAACTGGAGTAGTATTTGATATGTGATGGCTTTTAGGAGAAAGACTTTTGTGGGGAGGAAATTATATCTTGGGGAATGAAGGACAGCCTAGATGATTTTGTAAATATATGCAAAGCCTTTTAAATAGATTTGGCAGAACTATAATACTCTCAACACAAGAACTACAACATAAGGACTCAGTATAAAGTTAAGTGAAGAGTGAGACACTTCTATTTGTAGTTCTTTGTTAGTTATAAATTAAGACATACTGTTTATATCCAGACAAATCTATTTATAGGGTTTATGTACATTAATACATCAATGTATACTAATTGTTACAAAACATAAATAGACATGAGTAAAACTTAGTCTGTTATACCTGTAAAACTACAGGAAATCCACTGACTTCACTCATATTTTTTTGGCTTAATATATTTTTCATAGAAAAAAATAAAACAATGGCATCTATGTTAGAAGCTGTATAAACTCAAGTATCATCCTTTTCTTTTTCTTCCAAATTAATGCCTAATAAGTAAAATCCTATAAAAATGTGTACAATTAAAAGAAAATTTTAACTTATGGTAAAAAGCAGAGGCTATTTTCTTACTATCAGGTTCCAAAAAAAATCCCCAAAGAGCATGTTAAAGTGAATTAAATCTCCAATGAATAGTTTCCTTTGTCATAACAAGAAAACAAAAAATTACAAAACATTTACCAACTTTCAAAATAAGGTTATGATTTAGCAGAACAAAACCAAATCTTTTGGTATTGTGTTTGTTTATTTGCTTTGGCACTGATGTAATTTTTTGATTGCACTTCAAATGCTCAGTTTTGCCCATCTTTATTTCTTGCAGGTTTAGTTGGGTTTGTAAAATAAGGTATCTCTTGAAAACAGGCTTTGGAAAATTTTGAATTATGAACATTACTGTTTGTCAAAACCAAGCTATCAGACAGACATTAATTTCATCTATTTACACTCCAGCATTATGCATGAAAGAAAAAGAATGAAAGGAATGGAATCCATGAACCCCTTGTAAATATACACTTTCAACTGGATGCACTGAAGTTCTCCTTTAAGTTCTTTTTCAGTGATGCTCACATGTTAAAGTTCTTGTGCTTTCTTTGGCAGGGATAGTAAAGGGGTGTAGATCCACAAGTGGAAAGAAGTGCTTACTAGGATACACTTTGCAGTAGTGTGGGATCTGAGAAACAAGCTATACAGCTAATGTGCTGCAGTTATCACGGTGAGTTATCATGATGAATCACCCTGACAAATCTCTGAAATCTTTAAATTTGACCTTGTCTTTCTTACTGTGATTATGGAGAGAGAATCTTCTGTACTGCAGGAGACATCCAGGCTCCCCACTCCCCCCCAGGATAAACAAGTTCAAAGTACAGTTGTGTAGGCTATGTCACCAGCTAGAGAGAAGCAAAAGCCACACCCATGTTCTTTTAAAAGCTTTTTCCCTCCCAGAATCTTTTTGTTTTCAACAATAGTAAAACAAAATAAAATCTCAATTGAAAACAGAAATCAGAAGCCTCTCAGCTTTGACCAGCCAGATCATGGAAGGGAAGAAGATACATCCATTCTCCACAGCTCCCCATCCTAATTTTCTAATTCAAGCATAGCTACAGAAGGACCAAATTGCATTCTTTCTTTGACACGATCCTAGTTGATAAGCTATTGCATAATTAGAAGAAGCTCTAGTGGTCCTGAAACCACTGATTCAGAAGAAACAGAGATGGGGAATACCTGAATTTATTTTGTTTGTGAAGAGTGAGCAGGGCTAGATAAAGGTGGTTTACTCAGGGAATGTTTCATGTTCTGCCTCATTTGGCAACAACTTTTTGAGGCAGCCCTTGTGAGCGTTTGAAACCCTACCATTATGCCTGGGTCTAAACAGTACACTACAAGTTCAGGTCTGTGTTTAAAGAAAAACAATTCTAATTCCAAAGGAGCTGTAGTCATCAGCTACTTGGCATTTCACACCAGAGGTAGAAAAGGGGGTTGGATCGTCAAAGCCATGGGAAGGTGCAGATCCATCCTGGAAGTCCAGGGAGAGAATAAGTGAAATCATGCAAAATGTCCAGAACAGAGGAAGCAAAAAGGTTGTACTGAAAGGTCCTGATGTTTCTAAAACTAAAAATTCTGTGCAGTAACCTGGCTGCATATTGCTATAAAATACCTTGTTAATGTGCTGTTATGTTAGTGTTAGAATTTGCCAAGAAAATCTGTCTGTATGCTTGCTTACTTAGGAACCCTATAAGATATATTTTCCAAGTGCCTTATTTTAACAATGTAGTCACGAAGTCTTATCTGATACTGGAAATGTGGCACCTGAAAACTTTTATCACTTCTACTGCAAGCTCAGAGCAGCATCATATAGAACATTCAGTAAGCACTTACAGGAGGAAAAAAAACCACTAATGTGGTCTTTAGAACACTAATTGAAATCTCTAATCACTTTTCTCCGTGCATCTGCCTGTAAACTTGAGTAGCAACATACATACAGAGACAGGAATACAGAGGCAAAAGGCAAAACTGAGAGGTGCCAAAAAGCTGGGATTGTTCAAGGAGAAGAGAATGCCAAGGGTGTTGAGTTAAGATTTTTAATGCAACAGGCTTCTTTAAATCCCATTGTCCTGAAGAAATATTGAAATAAGGATGAATAATTTTAAATTAACTGTTAATTTTGCTTTGCCTGTAAGTTGCAGTGAGACAGATGTAAACATCTCCAGATGAAAAGAAAATTTGGGTTTTACTATTTCAAAGCTTCAATTAGATGACTAGAAGGAAGTCTCCTATAATCTTCAGTTCAAAAAAGATGCCTTTCTGTTTTCTAGTGGTGTTCATGAAAGCAAATCTAGTTTTGGTATCCTAAGAAGTTCTGTGTTCTTCTGTTTATTTGTACTGTCTGAGCATATTGCATTAACCCCCCTAAAAGGTAGCATGAAGTAGTTCAAATGCTAAACTTCATCCCAGAAACTGCAGTATTTTGAACCAGTTTCAAAATGAAAATATAAAGTCAGTGCAGTAGATATCAGTGAAAATACCTATGTTACGAGCAGACTTGGAAGTTGACCTGGCATTCTGGAAAGGGGTAGCACTATGTAGAACAATTTGAAAATTTGTCTTCTTATGGAAGAGCAAATCAACCTTCCTGTTCCCAGTCCAACAACTATTTCATTGGTGTTCAGCACCTCAGATTTTACATACTCGCAATCTTTGGAAACAAAAAAAGTGTAATTTTTAAGGACAAACAGAACAGTATTCATTCCCATAACACAGAATGTACAGAAGTGCAACAAAGCTCAAAGCAAAAAACACCAATTAAGATAAAGACAGCAATAACAGGCATATGACATCACAGCCACTGTCAAGTGTATCAGGAAGCCTGCTTCCCATGAAACAGCAATGCCAAGACAACTGATGACAAAAATTAGTTTTCTCCTTACATAATGATGTTGCAAAGTGTTGACCTGAAGTGAGACACTCCTCTTTGTTCTGCACTGGGACGGAAACATTGAAAATATATTTACAACTGAACTGTGGCTCATTACACAGTCACCTTGTACAGAGACCTTTTGTTTAGCAGCAGACACAAAGTGTGCAGGCCAGCCAGCAAGTATAGTTGCCTGCTTCTTCTGTCCATGCGTGAAAGGCTATTGAGGCTCCTTTGGCCACAGCCAAGATACAGTCACACCTGAGATACAGTCACAGCCGAAACTGCGTGGAATGCCATCAATGTGAAGGCATATCCCACACAACGGTATGCTGGGCTCAGACATACCATGCTCAATTTACTCCTGAGGTCATGCTAACATAAAAACACTTATTTCAAAATACTCCTTACATCTTATTCTCTCTCCCCTTTTTCCTTCCCCTACCCCAATTTTTTGGCACTGGCTAGTGGGGGAGAAGAATGACAGTGAGTACATTAGGTGGCTTGCATTCAGAAACACAGGAAAGCTTTTTAGAAGATCAGTTCTTTTCAGTGTCTTACTGCATAATGGTTAGTAGATCTTCCTTCTGTTCTTTGAAAAAGTTACTTTTCACAAGAGGACGAATTCTTATTAAAGGATACTGAATGCATGACTTCCTATTCTCGAACTGTTGAGTTCTTCCTGTGACTCCTGTCCTCAAACTTGTCTAATTCTTATGTGATGTTCTGGTTCTCCTCTGAATGGTTGGCACTGCCCAACAGCAAATGCTTTCGCCTTTAGACCTACTGGTGATCTTGTAATAAATTAAAAAAATATTGACTTTATTATTGGAATGGACTTGCAGAAATAATTCCTTTCCACTGAATGGTTTTATTTTATCCAAATACTTCAGCATTTGGCATAACTCATTGTATTTCCTTGTTTAGTTAGTGTTTTCTAGCTCTTAACAGTTTTTAGGTTAGTCATATGCTATTTAATTTCTGATATACCATCATACCAAATGTCTTACTGAATCTGAATGAACTGTATGTACCATGCTTTGTTTTTAAAAAGAATTGATTTCTCATTAAAATATAAGTACCAGGTTAATGTGACATGGTCTAAAATCTCCTTAGGTACAAATTAGTGCTAGCTAAGCTAGATACTTCTAAATACTAACAACTGGTTCTGCTTGCTAGTTTTCCAAGTCCTTAATTCTGCAACTGTTTACATATAAATTGAACCAAAGTGGTCTCATAGACAACAGAGTTACTCATAGGGGGAATACTTTTGGTGAAAATTAAGGATGTGTGTAAATTCTTGTCAGTGTCAGGACCAACATCATCTGGGTGAAACTTCAAGACATGTCCAGCAAGCCCGACAGAAAAAAAAAAATTAATAGAAATAAATACCAAAATGAACAGAGATGGGTCTGCTTAAAGTGCAAGTGAGAATAGAAGAGGCCCAAAGAATAATTCCAAAGTGTTAAAAGTGTGAAAGACACAAGTTCAGCTCAGGCTGCCTAAGTTTTTAGCATTCAGATTTTGGTGTGTTTTGTGGTGAATGATGTGCTTACTATAGTCCCTCTTCCATCGCTTGCCCATAAGAGGTCAATAAGAATGCTAGCTTTCTATTGGAATCCTACTTGATTAATGGATTTAGCTCACCTGTGCCCATATTTGGGGCCCCTTCTAGGTTCTGTTTCTACCAGTTGCCTAAACTGAGGACTGCATAGAGCTAAATTTGGACTCTGTAAAACAAAATGTTCTTTGCTACTGAAAATCAGGCAATTCTGGCATATAAGTATTTCTAATTTATTCCTAGAAAATGTGTTTCAAAGGGATGCATCAGTAATTACAAGAATTAACCAGGTTTTAAAACATTCTTATAGAGTTTTTTCAAGAAAAATTATTTTTGCCTTTCACAAGTTATCAGAAGTATAACATTTATACAGATGTGGGTTTTTTTTTTTTTTCTGACACCATTGTCCTAACTTCTAAGGGTTATTAAGCCAGGTCATTAGTGCAAGGGTATTGACCTTCCCTATGCAGAAATTATACAAATCACTTAGAGGTGTAACATATGCTTCCAGAAAGGGGTTGTAAAGGGCTGGAAATTGGATTTTTTTCTGTTCTCTGAACAGAGAATTCACTACCTCCACATTTAGGCAGTGGTTATGACAAGACTTCTGAGTACCCTGCTGTACTAAGGAATTTTTTCCCATGACTGAGTTTTCTTGTCTTTTAGCAACATCTGACATCCATTTAAATAAAATAAGCCAATTTCATACATAATTTATGCAGAAATTGCAGCAAGAAATATAACCTTTTCCTGAATTTTCTCCTGACTCCTTAGAAATTGCAGTAAAAGTTGGATCTTACTAAATGAGATAATTACTTCCTCATTTTTGCCACTAGTACTGTTACAAGCAAATTTCAAGATAACTTCTTGGGGCTTTAACAAACTGATTAGTGGCTATAAGATTTACAAAGGAAGGAGGGCATTTTCCTGAACCATGAAGGATGAACATCTGTCTGTTGTCAGCGAAGGCAGAGAGATATAAATGAATGCAAGCTTTTCTTTCTGTAGATGGTGCCCTCAGTATAGTCAGCCTCTTTTTGTCTGGGAATTTGAAATCTTAACATTTTGATAATTGATCAGATAAATCAAGTTATCTTCTGATAGGTATCTAGGTCTGATCCTATTCCTCTTCATATTCCCAGCTGGAATACCAAAGGCAATACAACTTTGACCCTTTTTTTTTAACCTTTGCACCATTCATTTCTAAGAGAGTTACAAGTGCTAGCTGACTACTCCTAAATTGCCACACTACCAAACAGGTACTTGTCTTAGTCTTTCTGTTAAAAAACAGCTTGATATTTTTGAAGTTTTGGCATCTCTTTGAAGAATCTGCTAAATATCAGTTTTTTGGTATTAAACCCCGTCACCATTTTTTTTCTAAGTAAGTAATGTGTAATATTTCTTAACTCAGGCTAAAATCTATAGAACACTAGGAATATAAAGTAAAACTCAAAACACCTATTAAAATTACTTTGAAGTTTTGGTGAGTTCTTTAATTATCTATAAAAGCTACAGATTTCTGCTTTTTTTCTGAGCTCTTGTGTGGCTGCTTTGAAGAACACACGTCAGATGAGCTATATTTGTGCCCATGCCGGCAGTAAAGAAAAAAGCGCTTTGGAGGACTTTAGTTGAAAACAGAGAAAAAACTAGAGAAGTCTGGAGTATTATTAGCAATTTTAATTGTGACCTGATAGAGTCCGAGAGTGAGGGGAGCTCTCAGCTCTCAGTCACAAATCAGATCTGCCATTAATAGCTGGAGTAGAGATCTCTTGCTGTAGTAACTATTCTCCGAAATGTATGAAGAAAAACACACAATACATCTATAATGTACTAATTGAAGACAAATCAGAGTGGCTTTTGATTATTCAGGAATCTGATTATTCTGAAGCATGTTGCAGTATCTAGTAAATGATACATGAAGCTTTTCTTTAAGCAGCAACTAATTGCAAGTTGAGCAAAATCAGATCTTCCTATTCTAAATTGCTACTAGCTTGAAGAGTTAAATTGTTCATTCGGATAATTGCATTCTGGGGTGGGTTGGCCCCAGCCTGCAGCAAAGCTATGCTTATGTCACTTTGGGTCAGCTGTCCAGGCTAAGTCACCTCCCAGCTTCTTGTCCACCATTGGCCAACATGCTGGGAGGATTGAGAGGGAGAATTAGGAAGAGAAGGCCTTAATGATGTGCAGGCACTGATCAGCAACAACATTAACACTTGTACATTATCAACAGTTCTAGCCACAAAACAACAGTGTGGCACTTTTGAAGAAAGTTAACTGCATCCCACCATGAGCTGTGCACATTCCAAACTATAGTTATTTACCTGTACTGAATAACTGCATTAAAATCGGTGACAGGCAGGGAGGGTGATAGCACAGGAAGAACAGAGCTTTAACTTGTGCTTAATTTGCTTTGTGCTTTGCTGAACTTCTGGGCCTTGTTCCCTTAACAGGAACTCAGTCATTTCACTGAATGCCTAACAATGAGCACCACTGAATATGACATACAAACCCTTTTCAAAAATTGAGTAAGAGTTCCTTGGCCTGATTTTTTAAAACTAAACAGTTGTAGGCTCCCTGTACTATGTGAACCAGTGCATAAATCAGTGTGAATTCAAGGTACCTTGGAGTTACTCGGTGGGCCAACGCAATGTGGTTCTGCATCACGTAGAGAGCTTTTGTAGGAGCAAGATTTTGAGCTTGCCAGCTGAAGCAGCAAAAGCATTACAATGCTGGTAACATCACGCTCAGTCGTTCTGAGGCTCCCATAACAGGCACAGAAAAGTCAGCAAACCGAGTAACGTCTTTGCCACCTTTAGAAGTGAAAGCTAATACAGTTACAACTTCCATGTGACAGAATGCTGCCAGTCAGAAAACAGTCGTGGATGACAGTTATGACTCTTTTTAATAAATTAAGTTTATTTTTCCATGAAGAACCCATGCTGTTTTCTTCTTCCATGTTTCTGCTGTATAGCTACTGCTGGATAAGAAATCAACCAGGACTAGTAGTGCAAAAATTACTCCTTTTATCTATATTTAAAAGAAAGTATATTGATTCTAGTTCATATAACCATCTTCTTCTTTTGTTCACCTGTGTAGGGTATCTATGTTTGTATCTATGAGGGAAGAAAAGAGTAAAAGAATTTGAGAATTTTGATTCAATTCATTTTACTAAAAGTAAGCCCAAGAACAACCAGAGGTCTCTCACTCATCTCTAGCTAAGGAATTCAGAGCTTCTGGTGTGCCTGCTGGATAGATGGTTCCTGGGGCTGTGGTACTGCCTCAGAAACTGGTGCTTTCCTATCAGCTGAAGTAGCATGAATTTATTAATGGACTGTGACAGGATGAAAGAAGTGGAAAAGCTCATAGATAAGAATTTTGATAGATATGCTTCAGTTGCTGTCTCTTGCCTATAAGGTATGACCTTTGTATGTACTTCATACAGTTCAAAAAAATTCATAAAGTGCATTCCACAGTAAGGGGAAATAGATGGGTTGGTTAACTCACCAACAATGAAATACAGGTGTTTGCAGGGTGGAGTGAAGCTGCTATTTAACAGTGCATGAAATGCTACACAACCCTTTGGTCAGGGTGGGAAGAATGCAGTAACAATTTGAAAGCACAGTGGAAATGACAGGCTATAATTACTCACTGCAAGCAGTAAAACAGGGCTAGTACCCCACCTCTTGCACAAAGTAGTGACAATAATTATCTGAAGCATTTTATTATTTGTTTTTGTCTTGAAAACAAAAAGCTGAGAAGTATAACGTTGAGGAAGTATCTCAAAACTTAATCATCAGTTGCAAATGGAGGAGCAATGAATTCCTTACCATTTCAGTTCCTGACTGATGACAATAAAAAAGGAGGCTCTACTGTAGAGGAGAGTTGCCTACCCAAGCTGCACAGGTAGGCACAGTGTATCACTTAGATTAAACAGCAAAAATTACCTTTATTTTGCTGCATCTTCTACAACTGCAGCTTTTATTCATCAGCAGTAATGGTGGAGCATAATGGATTACAAACCTGCAGTATAAACCCAAGTCAGTGCTACCTGCTGAATCATTAGCATCACTTTTGTCCAATATTTTTGCATGGATGGACAATAGAAAACATCTATCCTTGTTCTCTGGATAGATTGTACTTTATAATGAAATACCACTGTAGGCAAGCTGCGTGTGTGTAAACCATTAAACTGTAGTACAGGTATTATTGTCTTCCAACATTTTGTCCTTGGCTCCTGGTCTTGCTGTTTTCTATGAACATAAACTATGCCATAAACTATGTTAATGTCACTCTTTACCTTGGTTGTTCAGGAAGCAGAACTATTTTGGAGGACATCTACTGTAAATGGAACAAAAATAATTTTAAGAATTTTAATAAACGGGGTGGAAAAACCCTAAAATTGGCATTTAGGGGTTCTGAAGTAACTGTGAATCCATAGCTTCATATCATTTTTCCACTGAAACACACAGATGGCATTCTGAATAGATGAGAGATATTTACCCCCATTTTTTTAAAAAAAAACCGTTACTACTTTGGTGTATTTCAAAAATAAAAAAAAATTCTAACTGAAGCTAAGCACAGTCAAGTTTCAGGTGATGACTCCAGTACATCAGGGGGTTTTTTTCAATTATTATATTGTTTACATAAAAGAGTAGGAAGTAATTACTGTGATGCTTCTCTTTCACTATTTCCCAAACAGTAAGGGATGTTTAACTTGCCAAAGGCAAGATAAAAAACATTCAGTCCCAGTGTGCTTTTTCATACACTGGCCTGTCTTCTTACTGGCATGCTTCTTTGATTCTCTTTGGTGACACCTTCTTGATCTTTGTAAGAAATATACAGACGCAGACTACTTTAAAAGTAGACATCCTGAGTTACAAGAAGTTAAGAGAAAAGGGGAAGTTTGGGATCTATTGAGGTAAATGGTGAAAGGACCTAGGTTTCCACCAAAAAAAAGCATCGATGCAATTTCACCAGCAGGTACAGTGGCCTTCTGCAGTCAGCACTGTAACAGGAGATGGAAGTACTGGTACCAGTTTGCTACACAACTGTGGATCCCTTATGCTTTTGAGCTCTATTTTTTTCTCACTCACAAAAGTAAGTGCTGTGTGCAGAGTTTGATACAGTAGTAAAATATGATGAGCACCCAGCTTTGGAAGGAGGAAGAACTTGTGGCTCCTTGTCATGTGCTTAATCATTCCAAAGCAGCTTTGAGGTGGGTAACATAAATACTTTAAAAGAATCTGAGCAATCTGCCTTCCCAAACTGGAAGCATTATAGGATGATGGAAAGTCATTAGACCAGCAAGACTCTCAAATCCTTGTAAAAGTCATTTAGCTTCCCAGTTTCCCTAGCAGGAAATGGGAATAAAACACTTACTTACCTCTTTGTGATAACGAAATTAAAAGAAGGCAGTGTTCAAATACTATGTATTGTACTCTGGAACACAAATCAGGTTTTTTGACTTCTCACAGTAAAGTGAACAATTATATCAGATTCCAAGATGGAAAAATTTAGTTGTCAGTGTACAAACAGTGAAGTGAAAGGATTATTTTTGCCAGTGAACTTTATATGCAAGCAACATTTTGATTGAAATTTTAAAAATTATTCTAAATTCTACGAACAGCTTTAGGACTGTGAAATTATTGACCCAAGGCTTTACAGTGAATTATAAAACTGCTTGAACTGGTAGTAAAATTAACTGCATAGATTGTTAGCGGCAAGCATGCATAAGAAAGAAATTAAACAAATCACTTCCAAAGTTTTATAGCAATCATGTCAAGAGGACAGTTCTGTGAGCTATTAGTTTGTGATGGGTTTATTTCCTATCATATTTATTTAGAAGGATCAGCTTAGTCGGATAGACAAATACGGTGTTTTCTTGGCCCATGAAACAGAGTTCCAATGTAACTCTAAGCAGTTCAGCTACATAGCCTCTGAGGAACGAGAGACGTAAATCTGGACAAGAGTGGCATGAGCAAGGGAGATGTAGTAAACAGAGTGGCAATAGAGTGCAGGACGTTGGAACAGGCATGGAAAGGCATCTTTACCAAGTGTTAGTGTAGTGAAGGAGTTCAAAGTGGCTGCTGTACAAAACAGAGGGAAGCAGCATGCCTGAAGTGCCTTGTTCCTCTCTTCTCAGCCCGCTGTGCCAGTGCAATAACAAGAGGGGACTTTGGGCTACTACTACGAACATGCAGCAAAACTGCAGAGGAGGTTTGCTGGGGGCCAGAGTGGGTGTATATAAAAAAGAAAGAATAGACAAATAACTATCTTAATTCTGCTTAGTTACAGTGGGGAGATGTTTTCCACACAGGCAGAGAGAGTGGTTTAGAGAGCCTTCCGGGTAAATGGCCCTTAATATTCACACAGGCCACACACAGAGATCATGCTCACATATGCAAAAAACACTTCCAAAACCCAAATCCCTTGCACAGGCTGTCTCAGCAAAAATCTGCACATCATGCAGTGTCAGAGGAAGCATTAGGACCTTTATGATTATTGTTCAGCCAGCACAGTAGACGTTAAGAAACACAGCATATAAAACAAAGAAAGAGACTGAACAAAATGGAAAGCACAAACTTTACATTATAAATAAATGTAATATGCTTGCTGCAAATGAAAAAACTTCCCAGGACAAGTGGGCTTCCAGGCATTTCAAGACAAGTTGGATGTATCTCTGCCTATTTCAGTTTTTCTGTGCAGATGTAATAGTGCATCATCATTAACTCTTTCCTGGATGCTTTAGGCTAAGCATGCATATGGGTGTGTCTGTGTGTGCTATAACTAGTAAGTGAAGCAAATCTGAATAGCTGTGTTGGTCGCATATGCAGTAAGTAAAATCAACTGCAGAAAGAAAAGTACCCATCACATTTCAAAGCTATATGGGGGAGCCAAATAAATTTATTTGTAAAATTAGGGTTTCTGTTTGGCTTTTGTGGTCAAAGGTGTGTACCAGAGTTACCTTAAGTAAGAGACATAAGAAAGGATTAGTCTATATTACTCTTCTCATGCACACTTGAAATGGGTAACTATGGGTCAAGTGGGACACAAGCTTTGTGTCTTCTGCATGTACAAGTCCTCCCTGGCCCTATGCTTTTTCATAGACTTGAGCCTGTGGCTACATGCTCCAAGTCAGCACTTGGAGACAACCAGTCAGGAATTTGTCAATGAAATTTGTCCTTTTCTTTTCTAGAATATCCTCCCTGGAACCCACATTCAGCTTCAGCCCGGGTGAATATTCATGTCTGAAGATAAGTGCCTTTTCTGAACCAAAGCAGATCACAGTGTCACTGGGCACAAGGTGGCAGAGCTCTTGGCGCAGCAATATCAACCTGAGTTTCCTACCTTCCAAGTGAGGGCAAGCACTACCGGTTATTCAAAGTGGGGCTATTGTAATTGATAAACAGGGGAAGTTAGCAACATCAGGACTTCAATCTTGTTTCAACACACCTCAGTTCAATATGACAGCTTCTGTGGATGAGGCCTTGCATTATTTCTCCCCTTTAACATTATTTAATTTAGATCAAATATGAATCACTGTTTAAACGAAAAATATCGCTGTGGAAGTAAGCGGTTTGATGAGGTTATCCTTTCATTGCAATGATTTGTTGTTATTGGCGCTACAGAATGAATTAAAGTCTGCACTGCAGGGTGGTCACCAAGTGAGTGTTCAGTGCCTGGCTTCGATGGCCCCAGTCGGGGCAGTCAATGGTGATTCTTGCTGTGTGGGCTGTGGAGCCCTTTGATGTTTGGAAAGTGATAAGGAGGTTGAAACAAAGCTAAGTAAAGGAGAGAGGTCATGATAATGCTTGGGGAAATGGGCAAATTTTGGGAAAATCTACAGGTCTGAATATCATCTATCTGAAAAAAAAAATAGGAAAGAAGGTTTAGGTAGCTGGTTGCAATAAGCATATAGGAAACTTCCTCTGTTCATGCTAAGAAAGCGAAAAATTGAACACTGAATGTCAGAACTGTTCGTGATCACTTCATAGCTATTCTATGGATATCAAAGGCCAGGTTTAGTTTCTATATCTCTTCTCTCTGCAATGGGTACAGGAAGAATTAGTCTTACAAACAAACATTCATCATGTACTGCCTGTGTAAATAAGATTGTGCTGTTGTTCAATTCATACACATTTAAAAAAGCAAAAGAAAAAATACTCAGATTGAAATATCTGAAAGAGGTGTGATATTTAGAGGGAGACAGGTATATGTACTTGATGTGCATGTGATATACGTACTTAATTTTTTTTGCCATTGCTACATGAAGGCCAACTTTGCACCATAGAATAAGAATTAGAAACGAGAAGACCGTGTAAGACAATGTCACTAGCACTCTGGAGTAACTCACAGCAATTGTAGTTATTCCTCATGTGTGGAGCTAGTTACACACTTTTACTGGAATGATTTGCAACACTCAGTCTGAAGCACTGTAGTAAGCTGTCTGCTGCTAGTCCACTCAGCCACACTGAGTCATGCATTGGAAGCAACATGCCAGTTCTGCCTGGTCATTCAGATGACCACAGGACTTCAAACTGGACAGCGATGGGCTGTTCCTGGCCTCCTAAAGAAAAACAGGAAAACATGCAAACAATTATTTCTTTAAAGTTCATGAGGCCTGTACTCTTTCTGAACATTGCTACTGACCCAGTAGTATGGAGGGCACTATTCCATTATTTGATATCCTTTCTGACTGCATCTGGTGGAGTCTCTCCTTGAATGGCACCCGTATAACTCTTTTAAATGAAAGATGAGTGCAGGATACAAGTAGGAGTTGGATACTCTGCCAGTAGAACTATATGTTTATTCTAAATTACTAAGGATTGATGTTCTCCTTTTTGTTTAGAAGTAATACACTGCAGGTAATGACAGAACTAGTCTCCATCTAGCTCTTGCTTTGCTGAGTTAGATCCTTTTAAGAAATTAAGTCACGATGTTTCTCCTCCACAATAATTTCGGTACTTCTCAATCCATCTTTAACAAGCTAGACAATTTTTTTCTGTGACATAATGAACTTCAGTGACTGCTATCCTAGCCTGGATTCAAGCTGATGACCTGCATCTGTCTATTGCCAGTTCACACCTATAAAAGTTCAATGGTTTTATATATTTTCTTTCCGCAACAGCATGTTCAAGAACACAGCCTCCCATCCAGGTCTGCACATGAAAAATTCTGGACATCCAAGGAATATGTATATTTTGGATTGGGGTTTGGCTTTTCCTCCTTGCTTTAGCTGTTGCTGCATGCATTAACGAGAAATTAATTTGTTGGAGAAAATCTGCTTGACTTAACCAAATAAGTACAAAACTTCGCTTAGGATTCAGACAGTTTCCAAGCTCCTTTCCACCTGACTCTTATCGGGTTATACTGACATCTGTCTGGGTTCAGTACTTGCTGCAAAATTCCAGAGCTTCACCAAAGCAACAGAGGATATAGTCATCGTACATGTGTGATAGTGGATACTTACAATGATTGCAATAAATCAGGGATAGTTAGAAGTAGAAGAGTCATTGCTAGACATCAGTGGAGAAGCAGATGGCTAGGATTGCCCAAGGTTCTTGTTTGGTAAAAGAAGAAAAAAATGCCGAATTTACTGATTCTTTTCATTAGACGTGACAGTGCAATGCATTGTGGAGGTTGTGAGAGTTGTGGCTAAACTAGAGAAACACTTTCAAACAACAGTCAGCCACCAAAGAAGGCAGAAGATACTCTTCTTGCCAAAGATATGGGGTTGAAGCTGCTGGAAGAAGCAGGCAAGAAGGCAGAACATCACTCAAAATTTTCCCTCTCTGGATTTGTTTCTTATTCTGCAACAGTTGGTTTGAGATAGCAGTACCCAAACTCCCCAGAACTCTCAAATCTGGATTTATAACAGATTTCTATAGCACTTAACACTTGCTAGGTGGTGTATAATATTTGTCACTTGTATAACACTGTATCACGTCTGATCATCCAGAAGATGATCTGACAGTAAAACTGAGAATTTAATTCCTAATTAAATTTTAAAGCAGTCATCATAAATAAATGCACTGTTCAAACACTGCACAGTGCTCCACCAGTGAGTAGCTAAATGTTAATACCAATATTCATTCTCTGCCTAAGGAAAGAAAAATAAATTATCATAGCTGACAATGTGGAACAGCAAGGAATACTTTCAGTGCCAAAATGCACTAACCTTGACAGTTAGTCACTGGATGTCTCAGAGTTGTAGAACTACAAAGTACAGCTGTCACAAGATTTCCAGGTGAGAATATTACATATAGAAAGACAATTTTGAAGTGTCTGAAATTCCAAACCCGATGCAGTAAGCAATTTAGGAAAAAATTTTTAACATAATTTTTACCAGTTGTAGTCGCCAAGGGTTTATAGTAAATGCCTCTATATCACAAAAAAACCCCAAACCAAAAACAACGAAAAACCTCAAAAAGCCACAAAAAACCCACTCCACAAGCTTTTGACTAGTTTATTTATAATATTAGGCTTTATTTTTTCTAAATATGATCTTACTTATAGGAATGTGTCACAGGTAAGAGTTCACAGACCTGACATTTTACGCAAAAACTAAGCAGAGGCCAATACATATGAATAAAATTTCAATGATAAGTTCACTGATAAGTTAACTTAAAATTCTGTTGTGTTTTTCTTTAATGAGATGTGTCAAGCTAATGAGGCTAACAGAATATATTCAGTTGCTTCTCTTTTTCTTCTCTCTTCGAAATCAGGCAGCTCTGATCTTTGGTCTTAAGTAACAAATAAGAACGGATTTAAGTTAGGGGGAAATAAGGCTGATACTCAGAACATATTCATCATGTTCCAAATGAACACTTTATTTACATCACAACCCATACCAAATATCTAGTTCTAGAAGAAACTGATCACAAATAATTTTCATTCAGATCAACAGTGATGGAGGAGCTACTACTGAAATAAGTTCTAAATAAAATGCCTTTAAGCAACAGAGTAGGAATTGTGTATCTGTCATTGGACCTGGAGATACCTTCCTCTTCTTCTTACTCACCAGAGTCATGCATATTAAATATTTTTTCACCCAGAATTAGTGCATTTTAACTATTAGTTTGGGTAAGGTTACCTTTTTGGATTTTTAAGATTAATTTTATCAATGTCAATTGAAATAGGAATATCAGCATTTCCACACTAAGCAAACATCTCTGAAGGCTATGAAATGACTGAATAGGGTAGGCATCTTTATGGATTTTTTTCTAAACTGAACCAAGGTTTCACACTTAGGAAGCAGACTGGTGTAAGGATAAAGCAGAAAAGACAAGGAAAAGATAGCATTATCTTTGGTACGATCTCTTAAACAAGAAATATTGCCTGCTTGCATTTTCCTTTACCCCCCTACACACATACCCCCTTCCCCAAAACAGTAACCATGACATCCTGTAACTTGAAACCAATACTTCAAAGCAGTTTAGTGTCATGTAATTACACAAATAATTTACACTGAAATGTTTATCAGCTCACTGACATAGCTGTGTCCATTTATAGCTTATAAACTGTTTTTTACTGGTTCCTTCACTTCTGATAACATGGCTTCAGAACAGGTGGTGAAAATGTTAGGCCATTACAAGAGCCTCTGTTTGCATATGTGTGGTCTCTTGGTTTGCAAGGCCACTGACCACAGACAAAGGCATTGTAAAAGTCTCAAATTTAGGTTACCAGCCTCTGTTGTGGAGTACTGCCCTAGCTGCAGTCTTGCTGGACTATAAGCAGCTTTGTTTAAGGGTTAAAAGTTCATAATTACTAAAACCGACGCTTAAAATAAAAATTTCTACAAAGTAAGTCACAAAATATGTTTAAACCTTACATGTGGAGGCAGTGTGGTGCTGAGCAGCCATACAGTATTCCAATGTAAGACTGGCACCTTAGAACGTCTCAGAAAGGTATGATGACCAAGGCAGGAGTGGACATTTTTGTTGCAAGTACTATTAAACCTTTAGAGATTTTGCAACAATTTTGCCGCAATAAGTTGCCTGTCCAGATTTAAAGTAGGATCAAACTATCTTATTTTCCATCAGGCTGGGAGAGAAAAGGTTGTTAAGTTTTCTTTGCAGTTTTATCAAGAATAAAATCCTTTAGGAGATTCCTTGCATGTTCTTCTTAGTCAATCAGAAATATCCACATTTTGAAGTAGAATACTGTCTCTCCAGTGGATATAGTCCAGCCCAGAGTATTCTCTACTACTTGAATGTGACTGGTACCATTTGCTGTTATACATGAACAAAAATAGCTTCAAATATTTGCCTTACAGCCACAACAGCAATGCACATCTTGGATTTCAGCAGCCATTAAAATAACCTTGAAAGGAACAAAGAAGTAATAGAGAGGATATTTTACAATCTTGCATTATTCTTTCCATTACTGTATTGCCTCCCAGCACAACTGTATCTATCCAGGTCCTCTTCCCATTTAGTACACAATCATAACTCCCAGAAAAAGAACATGTTCTCTAGTCTAGGAGTTTAAATACAACAGGCTCACTTACATGTATAATGCACACACCTTCAAGATAAATTCAACAAGAAGTCTATGCAGTTTATTTTATCAAAATGTTCCTAGTAGATGTTTCTGGCACTATTGACTGAGTTTGGAAAAGGGTAGCAGATCTGTACTAAAAGTACACAAACTGTAACCTCTCTGAAAGCACTGTGTATGAGAAATATTAACTTCATGGCATTTTCCAAATTTGTTTGGGATCCAGTGTAGTATCATATACCCAGATCTCCTTGTACTCTGGTCCCTAAGGATTAGTTTTGCTTTTTTTACATTTTGCTTTCTCATCATTTTTGTTGCAAGTAGTCCTGAAAGTTAGTCAGTGTGTGACAATGAACTTCATTATTCTAGTACTGAAATAGTTTATCAATGTCAAGAAAGTCCAGGAAATGGACAGTTATAACAGAAAGTGTTCGGCTACTTGGACTGCTTGTCCTGTCCTCACAACTGGAATTGTGTGTTCTTAAAGGATCAAATTTGTTAATACACTTTAATAACTAATACTCAAGTAGAAGATAATGAACTACAATTGCTTAGAAATGAAGATCGTAGTTGCAGAGCATCCCCCCATGACAGTTCATGCTGAGAACATGTTCCCCCTTAAGAAAGTAGAGGAAATAAGTAGAGAGACAAGTGTGAACAAGTGCTTTCTGCTGGGGATTGTGTGTGCTGAGGACTCCAGACACTTTAGCAACACAAGGAAATGGAAAACAGAGATTTTGAGAAGCTTGATGTTAAATGTGTGTCTACCTGGTTTTGTGCATAGGATAGAAGGTGACAACTCAGGGAAAGACTATACCACTGATCATCTCTGTAACTTTCCTCATGATAAATTGAGGTGTATTTGATATGTAACAAATTGCAGGGTTACTATTGAGGGCATTACAGGCTTAACCTTCGTAAAGAGAGGCTTTGTTTGGGCTAAAAAAACCAAAACAAAATGGAATGAACAAACCAAATAAATCCCTAAAGCCAAAAAACCCTCCTTGCAATAAAGAAACCAAGCTCAGTTTTCCTTTTCCTTCTGTAGGATCTCACTCATGACAAGTAGTATGATATTTGATGCATTACTGTAGGATACAGTCAAGTTTGTTCCTAAAAGCTACATTGGTTTATATTGTGCTCCATAGAAAATGATGGCATGGAACTAGTTTCTATGGAGATCCCAGCTTGCATCAGAAGATCTGTATAAAAGTGTTGTATATTATTCAGAAATTCAATGATCTGTAGGAGGAAGGAGGAGCTTTTTGGGGTTTGGGCTTCCCTTCCCCTTCCCCTTCCCCTTCCCCTTCCCCTTCCCCTCCCCTCCCCTCAGGTGTCACACACTAGTTGCCCAGAAAGATGTAGCTGCTTAATTCCTTTCCATTTTACCATTTTGTTGTAGAATTGTCATTGATAGTCAAGTTTGTTTAAGCATTCCCTCTGAAATTTGAGCTGCGTGTATATTGACAGAAAGCAATGACTGAAAACAGGACACCATGCAAATAGGAAAAGGCTTCCTTTAGGGAATAATAATAAGATGCAAAACTATCCGCAGCTGAATTTTGATTGCATGCAGACTGACTAGAAGTTTTTACCACTGATGACACAAGCAGAGGATTTGCAGATATCATCTAATCTCAAACAGAAGCTGCAAAAAGTCCAAGGTATCAACTTCATCAAGTTTTAGTAGAGTAGCCATCAGATGTCTGGGGAAATAATTCTTTAGTTTTTAAAGAATCTACACAAAAATGGGGGGAATTAAGTGTGTTGGCTGGAGAGTATGACTTTATTTTCTGGTTCTTCTGTTTCTTCTGGAGACAAGCAAGATTTCATCATTTAGGATATTTAGGTTCTCACACCTCAGAATCAAATCCATATGAAAAGTTGAAATAAAAAAAGTTAAGAATAGTCCTTAAATAAAGTTTGATTTGACCAAAAAAAATATTTCATTTTTGAGGTTTTTTTTTTCTCTTCCCCCCAGTTTTTACGTTTTAGGATTCTGGAGTTTACATGCAACAGAATTATAAAACAGCAATGTTCACGAAGCAAGTCTCATAAAGAACAGCTCAGCACAACATAATATTAGAACTGGACAACATCTGATGAGTTCTAATGAATGTGTGTTTTATCTAGTTTTCAGTCTGTTAATTGATGTCTGTTGAGTCTTATATTGTTATTGTCCTTTCATTAGGAATCCAGTTTATGTTAAAAGATCAAGTAGATGATTTACAGAAGTTCTATGTAGAACTCCAATCATTTCAACAGACTTTAGGCAAAAATCTATTTTTAGCCAATATTAAAATTGTCACATCTAATTTGGCTTAAGGCTGTGTGTGAACACATCCTTTTTTAGTAAGTGGAATAATACTAATTCACCAATCCTCCATGTTATCCTGAAATCTAAAATTCATGTTCAAGCTCTTTCTTTTCTGTACTATAGAGTCATTAAGCATTTGAATTAAAGGAATATATGGAAAGAACTTATAATTCAATTTGTTAACTTCAGCAGAGGAAGGCTATATATTCTATTTATATTCAAGGAAAAGAATGTCAAAGATTGCCATGAGTTTGGTGTAAATAGGAAAGGCCACCAGTGGAGAACTTCCATTTTTGTGATGAGAACACAAAAGTCAGTTACTTCTGTTCAGAGGTGGTATTTTACTTAGATGCCTGCTCTGTTTGCAAAAATGGAAGCAAACCAACCTTTGTTATTGATTTGCAGACTAAGAAGATTTGAATATAAATTATATCTAAGCCTTTTGAAAGCCCTTCTATAAACCTTCATGTCTTAATGACAGACTGAACAATTCCTTGTAAAAATACAATTTAGATGAGAGACAGAGAGAATAAAGCAAATACAGAGTGGGTGTTATCATGAGGGTAATTACACTGCACTCTAGGAGCATTTTGCAGCTTGTCATTCATTTGCTTAGGCAGTAATTCTGCTATGAAAACTTTGCCATTGGGAATTATATGATATTGTTCTAAAGTCTTAAACATTGAAGAATACAATTTTTGTGTGTGTTTACAGGGGGGAAAAACGGTGATGAATCTGGCCATTTAAAACGGCCAAAAATAACAAGGAATTAATTTAAGGGATTGATTTAAGAGATTTTATGTACTCCATTCTTTTTGACATTTTCAAGATAAATTCCTTATTCTTTGGAATAACGTTTGGCTAGGCATGAATATTAGTGGTTTTATTATAATTATGTGGCTCCGATAGCTTTGAAAATTATTCAGAAATTATCTTATTCAATTATTATATACTCATCCTATAGTATGGTCATTCAAATAATCTGCAGAGAAAAGAATAATTCAGAAGTATATATTTTAATCTCTGAACTCCTGTTTAGTGTCTAAATTGTCATGATTTACAAGAATAGGTTGATGCTGTTTCTTTTTGCTTGAACATAGACTTTTTTCTCAAGTCCAAGAATGAGCAATCATGCAAGACATGCAAGCAATAAATAATATGAGTAATTGAATTTCAAATCTTTGCTGCGTCAGTCATCATAAGAATGAAATCACCAGCTCAGTGGTTAAAATATTCTCTGTATCCATGCCTAACTCCATTATTGGAGTAACTTGGACTACAGGTAACTTTAATATCGTAAAACAGAATCATAGAATCACCAGGTTTGAAGACACCCACCGGATCATTGAGTCCAACCATTCTTATCAAATGCTAGACCATGCCCCTCAGCACCTTGTCCACCCGTGCCTTAAACACCTCCAGGGAAAGTGATTCAACCACCTCCCAGGGCAGCCTCTGCCAGTGCCCAATGACCCCTCTGTGCAAATTTTTTCATTATGTTCAGCCTAAACCTCCCCTGGTGGAGCTTGAGGCCATTCTCTTTCATCTTGTCCCCTGTCACTTGGGAGAAGAGGCCAGCACCCTCCTCTCTACAACCTCCTTTCAGGTAGTTGTAGAGAGCAGTAAGGTCTCCTCTCAGCCTTTTCTTATCCAGGCTAAACAACCCCAGTTCCCTCAGCCACTCCTTGTAAGACTTGTTCTCCAGCCCCTTCACCAATTACATTGCTCTTCTCTGGACTCGCTCCAGAGCCTCAACATCCTTCTTGTGGTGAGGGGCCCAGAATTGAACACAGTATTCAGGTGCGGTCTCACCAGTGCTGAGTACAGAAGGAGAATAACCTCCCTGGACCTGCTGGTCATGCCGTTCCTGATACAAGCCAGGATGCCATTGGCCTTCTTGGCCACCTGGGCACACTGCTGGCTCATGTTCAGTCACTGTCAACCGACACCCCCAGGTCCTTCTCCTCCTGGCAGTTTTCTAGACAGACTTCTCCTAGTCTGTAGCACTGCACAGGGTTGTTGTGCCCCAAGTGCAGGACCCGGCATGTGGCCGTGTTAAACCTCATGCCGTTGGTCTCAGCCCAGCAGTCCAGCCTGTTCAGGTCCCTTTGCAGAGCCTCCCGACCCTCCAGCAGATCCACACTTCCACCCAGCTTGGTGTCATTTGCAAACTTGCTAAGGGAGCACTCGATGCCTTCATCCAGGTCATTGATAAAGACATTGAAGAGGGCTGGACCCAGCACTGAGCCCTGGGGAACCCCACTTGTCACTGGCCTCCAGCTGGATTTAACTCCATTTCCCACCACTCTCTGGGCCCGGCATCCAACCAGTTTTCCACCCAGGAGAGTGTGCGCCCGTCCAGGCCAGAGGCCGACAGTTTCCAAAGCAGAATGCTGTGAGAAACTCTGTCAAAGGCTTTACTGAAGTCCAAGAAGATACATCCACAGCCTTTCCCTTGTCCAGTAGGCAGCAGAAAAATATTTTAACTTTATTTTCGTTACAGAAGAAAATTAATTATGTTTTCCATTTGGGCTAGAGTGCTCTCACTACTAGCTGTTCACAAATCACAAATAAAATCCTTCACCATTACTATGAACCTGATTTTTCCTTCAATTGCAAGTCACATTCTCAATTTAGTAAATAACACTTCACGGCAGTATGCATGTGACCATAAAATTTTGGGAAGACCCTGGAATTATGCTTAGGTACTTTATCTTGGCAAGAAGATTCCAGTGCCTAAAATGATTGGTAAGCAAAATAGTTATAAATGGTTCCCACTGTATTACCTAATAAACACTACTGACTTTGTTATTCACCATCTCGGGCAGTCTTTTTATAACCTTGAGAAGTAATTTTGTAGAGCAGTGTACACTGACACACTTCAAGTATTTGGTTGAAGTTAAAGCCTCTGAATTTCATAATAAATATCAACAAGTGAGAAACACATCCTGTCTTTCTGCAAATATGATTGCAAGGTACACAAAATAAGAAATAATATTACATGGATTAAATTAATATTCTTCTGTCCATAAAACTACAATACAGAATTCCCTTTAGAAAATTCTCTGTTTATAAAAAAAAGGTCACATGAATTTTCTCTGCAAAACAGCATGCAAACAGAAGTGTTTACATTGCACATAAGATAGATGGCAGATGTAAATGGATTTTCTGAATTTCCCAGGATTTTTACCGCTGATTGAATTGATACTGCTTCTACAGTGCTAGACATTCAGGCAGGCAGATGAACTTTGCCTTATGCAACAGTAACACGTTATCTGAGATCTAGCTGCAGAATATATTTTACTAATGAAACTGCTGGTGGTGTAACATTCTGCTGTGAAGTTGTTGAGTTGTTTTGCAATGTTGAAAGTCAGGATTGAACATTTTAATTTGTAATCTAAGTTTAACATGGAAATAACAGAGAAAGTGTTAGCAAGTAATGTTTTAACACACCAACCATACTGCATATTTTCCTGTTTTCTCCTTTTCTACTCATCAGTGGTTTTGACAATACTTAAATAAATCTGAGTCTGGCTTTAAATTGTTAACTTCAAAGCAGATTGTGCAGTGTAGGGACAGCTCATGAGCTGGTTTAATAAAGCTTTAATATTGGCTCTTAGTTTTGTGACCCAAAACAAAAGAGATTAAAAGTTATGAGTCTAATTCTAGCTTTTTTAAGTGGGTCAGGGGCCTACTTCTTTAGACCCTGTCTATTTACTGTCTGGTATTACTGAAGTGTGAATATACTGCAATGTGAATACTGCTGAGGATTAGTTTCAAATTGTATTCAGGTTCACAGCCCACATTGCAGTTGCTTGAAACTCCTTTCTTTCCTTCAAGGATTATTTTTATTTAATTGCAAAAAACCTACAAACTAACCATTTAAAAGTAAGAGATCTTTCTAATATAGGGCAGTACATTCACCCACAAAAACAGAACTTGAGAACAGTTCAGGATGAAAATAACTTAGAGGCTTCAGGCTGCACTACTTTTTCTTCTTCATTCTGATGAAAAGAAAAAGGTAGTGTGGAGAAAAATTACACTCAGTTATTGTGTCTCTGTGCTATTACAAAGGGCAAGGCAATGCCATTACCTAGAAAGGCCCAGAGATGTCTAGAAATAAAGCACAACAGATCCTGGACACACCTCACATAATACAACTGTATTTTATGTTTTACTCATGAGAGATATATATCCATTCAGTTACCTAGAGAAAATGAAATTCTTAGTACTTGGTGGAGAAAAAAAGTTAGAAACCATCTTGCAGGCTCAGCAGAGTCTGCAGAGAAGGCAAATTCTCCCTGTCCAATAACTGTGAATGCAGACAACTCAGTGCTGTTTTACCAGCAAGTAAAGATTGGCTTCCCACTAATACAAGGACCAGCCTGCTTTCAGTCGGGAAATCAACAGCTGTTTGTGTGTTGAAAAGGTTTGGGCATGTTTTTGAACAGTTATGAGACCTTCCTTTCCACTCCAGCCTCAGGGAGTCAAGTGGCACACTCCACCTGCTGTGCAGAAGTCATCCATGGCATAAGATCAGAAAGTCATGTACTTAGATATATAGGCTAAAATGAAGGTAACTGTCACAGTTTGTGTTTATGCAGGGGCAAGTTTGTATATGCATTTCTTGAAAAATCATTTATAAGTTACTGTTATTCTTAATGAGGCACTATTTTGAACCTTGTGAGTGATAGCACCATTTTTGTAGTTCTTAGTATGACAAACTTTTGTACAACCAGACAGAGCATTTTAAGCACTCATGTTCACAAATTATCTGTGAAATATAATGAAGTACAGAAAATTAAAAGCAGAAGTTGCAAGACAGATATTGCCCTCTGTTGTTGTTGTGAGTGTACCTTGACCTAGAAGGCTCATGTGTAAGATGCCCCTTTCGTTTTAGAACAGACCCTAAGTATCCTCTGAACTAAAAACTGAGGGTTCATAGTGAAAATGTAAAACATCTCTCACTGAGCTGGGATGCCTGCATCTAATTTCATTTATCAGGATTTCTGTGTGCTGTGTCAGGAGCAGGAGAGAAAATGAATGTTGTCACTATTGAAATAATTCCAAATAAAAAGTGTGTATTATTAGAGTTGGTCTTAAATGCAACAACTCTAGCTTGAGTCTGCATTATTTTTGCAAGGTGCTGCGGTTGGAGCCTTGCCATTGGGAAGTCTCTCAGCCACTTTTATGGCCAGCGTTTCTCTTTGCTTGGCTCAAAAGAAAGGAAAAAGTGCTATTTGGAAAAAAATATGGGTCACAAGCAGGAATTATGGTGCCTCTGCAAACTCATGAAGTGCAGGGACAGGCAATTACCTGGAAAGGCTGAGACGTGTCTAGCAATACAGCGAGGCAGTTACTTGATGTGCCCCGTGCAAGGTCTGTATTGTACGTGCAGGCAAGCTATATAGCAGGTGGCTGTCAGCTTCAAGGAATAAGACATTTAGCTACATGTCCATGGTGGTGGTACAAGAGCTCCTGATTGCTGGTGATTTCCAGCTGCAATGTCACAAAGAAGCCACAAGAAAGAGTAGACAGCACAAAACATGCTGGAAGCAGAGCTATTGCCGTGTACATAGTAGTCCATGACTTACTGCAGAGATACCACAGGGAGAGGTTTGATGAAGTATTAGAGATACTGGAAGCAATTTAGCTCCAGTTTGTGTTGTCCGTGTCATCTGGTTCTCAAGACTTTGTTAATATCTTTATTAATGTAGATGTTGTAAGGAGTCACACTGTTAAGATAGTACCTGTCACCTAAGCTTAGATTCTTTCCCATCTTGGAGAGTTTCAGCTCAGCAAAGTACCTCGTACTGCTTTTCTCCGGTTAGACTGCTTCTGGTCTCCAGCCTATATATTTGGTAAGAAAAGACGGAAAAGATTCATCTGTCAGATTAATTTGTTTGTCGTCTGATCTGAAGCCTAAGTAATGTAACCAGTGGGGTAACATACAAGTCATCCCTTCCAAATTAATTTGGACAAAAACCTGAGCTTGCAATGGAGTAGAAACTGTGGAGTTCACTGGTGTTACCTGTGAGCTTTTCTAGGCACTCCAGATCTACAGAGTAATATACACACCTCAGAGTATCTGAGTGACTGTATGGATTTGTGTGTGGATCATTTACGTGCTTTCAGGTCAGCCCTCTCATGTTGCTAGTTGTCACAAAGTAGAAAGACTCATATTAGGGAACAGAAATAGGGAAAAATACTCCCACAAAGTTTTAGGGAGGTAGCCTTACTTAGAGGGTAATTTTTATGCATATTTACACGCTGTATGGGCATATACATGTACCTCATGCGTACAAGGTGCCTGCAAGGCCAACATACATAACTTAGTTTTCAAGGCAAGATTAAAGTTCTGTATAAATACAGGGATAGATGAAGGAATATGAAAATGTATAGAGATATTTTTTCCCATATCCCTCTCAGTAAACCTTTATTGAGAACCCCATAAGCATTATATCGATATTCAAGTATCTGGTTTTAGCACAGGTTGGAATGAGATGATTCCCAGGAAAGAGTAATTATCAATTCTCACTGGCAAAAAGTCAGGTGTTGCCCACAAGCACAGATCAACCTACTTCCCAAAAGTATGTCAGCAGAAGATGGGACATTTTCTTTTCCACTTTAACAGCACGTAATATCCGGTGGTGATCAGCTTTCTAAAAAGCAAAGTGCTCATTGGTCACCAGCAGCTAAAAGTAGTTAAGAGCTGGTGAGCATGGTTTTACCACATGCATTATAGAAAATGTGTTAGCAAAGACTGTATTGCTGGTCATTTTTCAAGTTGGAAGAAAACTGCCACAGAAAGAGTATGTGTTTACAAGACACCAACTTGTATCTAAAGACAAGGGAGACAATTCTGTGAAACTTTCTTCTTTTTCCTAGCATAAATAGATATGGTTTCTCCAGAGATCTGGCTCTCCAGAGTGTTGTGGTTTTCTTTATTGCTTTTATTGAATTTTGAAGACTGCAAAACACAGAACTCATTCATAACCAAAACCTCAAAAAAGAGGAATACGATTTTCACAGCAAAAATGTTTACTGAGAACACCAACAAAACACACTTCTTTTTCCCTCTTCAAAACATTTGCATGAAAAAAAGAGCAGAACTCACAAAGAGTTCAGCAATCTTAGAAAACTGCTTAGTCAAGCACGTCTCTCATGAGGCTCAAAGGGTTGTTGTCATGTGTTTTGCTGTGGGCTAGAACTAAAAGGGATAGGGCAACGGTATGACAACCAAAGTGGACTTCCAGAGGACTTCTTGCCTGATGCAGCCAAAATTCAGTAGAGCTGTACATACAATGAAACACAACAATTGCACCAACTTGTGGACTATGTAAACATCCTCTCACTCTGCGGTTTCTAGCAGTGTCAGAGTATTCTGTTCACAGCATATTGGCTGCTGTAGTGTTTAATTTTTAAGTATCTTGCCAACTCTTGGGCCTTGCTGTCCTGGTTTTGGATATCTGTGTTTTCAAAAGCAAAGCTCAAAAGAAGATGGAAAGACGCCTGAGCATAAGACCTACAATAGCCAGCATGCCATATAGAGAATGGGACTTTCCATCCTTTCTGCTATAGTTGCTCCAGTGTCAGGTAAAAATACTTAAATAAGACTTGAAGCCAGAGGCAAAACAAACAGAATTTCTCCATCTTCTGTAGCGCAAGAGATATGTTATGCCATACCAAACCACCTGTTTTGCAGGGAAAAAGTCAGGAGGGCTAAGGCCCAACTAGAAATGCGGTTGGCCAAGTCTGTGAAAGACAACAAAAAGTCTTTCTACAAATACATCAACAGCAAAAGGAGGGCTAGGGAGAATCTCCAGGCCCTAGTAGATGCAGAGGGAACAACAGTAACAGGGGACGAAGACAAGGCTGAAGTAGAAAGTTACAAGGGAAAAACCTATCTAGAGTAATGGAAGATATCCATTACTTTAATACAGCATAAAAGCAAATTCCCCCCACATATTTTTAGAATCTTAAGTGAAAGGAAATGGTAGTCAAGTTGGTATAGATGCTGAAGGAGAACTGAACGTACTAGCATTCCCATTTTCCAAAAAGTCAATGAGAACTTTATGTAAAATAGCAGTCTGTTTACTAGCAGAAAGCCAACTGAAAAACATGGATTTCTTAGTTTACTGATGCTGGTTACTGCAATGATATCTTATGGCATATGAAAAGCAAGAATTTGACACTACTGCCTTTTGGTTTTAGAGAGAAAACATTTCTCTCTAACACTTGAGAATGCCATGATTCCTGCTTGACAGGTACCAAGAAGCTGCAGCAGAGATTTTCCTCTTTTCACTGAGTATCTTAGGCATTCTTTTGGTATAAGGAAACTCATGTCTCAGAAAGCTCAACTACTTAGAAGTTAAAAATTCAATGCAGTAGGGAAGGATTTGGGCAGGAATTTCAGTAGTGAGTGAGATTTACTTACAGATGTACAAAACAGTAAAGTGAAATTAGTTTTTGGTTGACAGCAACTATTGAATTCTGCTTTCAGTAATCAATGCTTTGCCAAGATTGCCAAGGGAAGCTGTGGCTGTGCCACCCCTGGAGTTGTTTAAGGACACTCTGCGTGAGTCCTTGGGGAGCCTGATCTAGTGGGGAGGCATTCCTGCCCATGGCAGTGGGGTTGGAACTGGGTGATTTTTAAGGTCCCTTCCAACCCTAACTAGTCCACGATTCTATAATTCTATGATTCTTTCCATTCTAAGTAGAGTGTATTGTACTGCCTCATTTATCTCTTCTTCTACTAGTAGGCATTTATAAGCATCAATCATGACACTTTTTGATAGTACCCTCTCTCGGTTTTCTTTCTTCCAGACAGTCAGTGGAAAGGTTTTATACCTTTCCTGCTTCCTGACTTCGATGTTTCTCAGCTTACTTCCATGATTTCCCTGCATGCAGGGGAATAGGTGGTATGCTCTGTAGTGAATGACCTTGAAAGATCATACAGCATAGTTTTCCAAGAAGACGAACAGCATCAATACTTTCCAAAATGCTTTCTGTATTTTTTCATCATTATCTCTGGATTGCTTTAAACTCTTATGTTCATTCAAAATAAACCAAATTTCTAAGCTGTTACTACAGCAACCCTCTTAAGTAATCACTTGCCCCCTAAACAGGAAAAATGTAAAGAACAGCTCCAGAAGTGGTGATTTAAAGTTTGGGAACAAACTAGTAAAAAACTAGTAAAAAACTGACAGGTGCCTTCATTGTCTTCTGACTCACAGTACCTATCTTGGTGTGCATTTTGTCCAGACTTATAAGAGATATGCAGTCTTTTTTCCCCATAATACTGCTTGCTGCCCTGCACCACTAACAAAGTTGGTGGTACGTGTTTTCTGAATAGAATTTCTATACTCAAAAAAAAGCATTTTGCCGTCTGTAGCTCCCAAAGACTGAGGAGTTTGTTCACACTGGTTGAAAAATTGTTAATATGCTCTACTTGTGTTGACTTTTAATGGTTGTCAGATGTTTCTCCTGTACTAGCAAAACTAAAAGCTACAGTTCTATGTTCATAAATTTAAAGAAGGGGAGAAGAGGGGTTTAATGTTGCTTAATAATTCACTGATTTCAGCCTTTCTTTCTTCATTGATAATCTCCGCTACCAAATTCATGTTGTATATTATATATCTTGACCACATTGTTTAACTAATTTTTAAAAAGCCTGTGGCAAGAAGTATAAAATCATACTTTATCATGTAAAAGAAAAGCCAAATCTTTTCTCTGGTCTTTATATATGTACAGTATACTATGTTATAATATGTTTCCAGAACAGTAATACAGCACATCCACAGACAGCTCTTGAAGTATCCAGTTTCTTGATGTTAGGAAAAAGGGCAGCCACTGAAGCCCTGATCTTCTATGGTCCTAGTGTTATAAGTACAGAATGTCTTCATGTCTCCATTGTGTGACAAATATAAAACAGTAATAGGGTTTACTTCTTAAAGAGATACTTAATTAAAAGAATATTTGCACCATTACTTTATTTAATGATAAAAAACAATATGGAAAACTCTTTAACTATTTGAAACACATCTGTACAAAAATAGATCTCTTGAGAGTAGTTCTAGTCCTTCTCAGTAATATAAAAGATTTAACAGATTGCCTTCAAACATTTTTAATAAGAATATTAAAGATATCACATAATCTGTGAAAAAAAAGCCTATGATGCTAGGATTTCTCTAGAAAAAAAAAAGAAGGGATCCCAAATAATGTTAAAATGAAACTGTTCTTTTAACCTATGATGTTTTCCTCATAAGTATTATAAAAATCATTCTTTGAAGACAAAGCCACATGTACCACAAATTGCCTGGAAAAGTAACATAAAAAAATTTCTTCAGCACACGACAATTGAATTAGTCTCCATGCAGAGTCTACAAAGTACAGTATAACCAAAATTGAGTTTGAATAGCTGGTAGTGAAGTTCTAAGCCAGAAGGAAGGTGAGGGGAAAGGACAAAAGACAGATACAAGGCATTTTTGTGCACAAAAATTTTACTCAAAAAGATGTCATTTTTCAGAAAACTGTGTTTTCATAAGGGACAGTATTGCCTGGATAAAAAAGATGTGCATACAGATAATTTTCTAACATCACTGCTCTTTATAGCAGAGGCATCTTTTCAGTACGGCAAAGCAGTTTATTTAACTTCTTGGTTTAATTTTTCTTTCGAGCTCATCTTCTTCCCTTCATTATAGAGGGCCTGTTGTGAATGGAAAGTCTATTCATTGCTCTCTACAACTACCTAAAAGGAAGTTGTGGAAAGGAGGGAGCTGGCATCTTCTCCCAAATGACAGGGGACAGGATGAGAGAGAATGGCCTCAAGCTCAGCCAGAGGAGGTTTAGGCTGAACATTAGGAAAAAAATTTTCTCAGAAAGGGTCATTGGGCACTGGAACAGGCTGCCCAGGGAGGTGGTTGATTCACCTTCCCTGGAGGTATGTAAAGTGCTGGTGGATGAGGTGCTAAAGGGCATGGTTTAGTGTTTGATAGGAATGGTTGGACTCGATGATCCAGTGGGTGTTTTCAAACCTGGTGATTCTATGATTCTATGATTAATAGACCAAATTAAACCCAAAATCCCCTTATGCCTAACAAGAGCAAACAGCTTGTCACAGATCAGGGGGACCAGAAGTTTCTGCAGGAAGGCAAGCCCAGATCTGAGAGCAACAACAAAGCAGGTAGGGAGATGGTTTTACAGGCAAGGCTCCAGAACAAGAAGAGCTGAGCAGATCTAGTCCTGGTGACCTTATCGGCCATGAGATCAGTGTTCACCAGGCACTTTCATATTCAGACAGGTCTGAATTCAAAACATGAATTCAAGTCTGGTCAGGGAGTGAATCAGCAAAGTACATGGCCAAGGACTGGAACAGCTCTGATATAGTCCAACCTTATCTGCAGCTCCCAAGCAAAGCAGCAAGCTCCAGTGCTGCTTCTTCCTGCTCCTTCACAGCAGCCTAATCGCAGGTTACATAGCCCTGCACAGCCATATTTAACTAGCCTTGTGCACAGACACCAAATCCATAAGAGGGGCAAAATAACCAGCAAAGCTTTTGGATTTGCATCAGGTTCCTCTAAGAAAAAGGCTATCCTTTCATTTCATGAACTTTGTAACTCATATTTTTATGTATCATATTCTGAGAATTTATGCAGCCATATTTTCCACTTAGTAACTTCATGGTGATACAGTATAAACATACGTAAGGACAAGCAACTACATAACAAAACGCTTTGAGATTCAGAACTGGAAAAGGCATCAAAAAGTTGTTCTGGTTCAGTCAGTTTTTAGTGGCTTACTTGGTGCACATTCATTTGAGGTACGTTGCATTGTATTCTGTTTTCATTTGGCAGAACCAAGAGAAACGAACACAATGTCTATGGTTGGAAGGAATTAGCCCCTGCAGTGGGATAGGGAATTTACTTCTGGAGCCAATGCCTGGACATGATGGCAGGAAATCAAGGTTTATTTTCTTGCAATTTTTATGTTTATCTCTTTCTCTTTTTCAGCTGAAATCTGTTAGGTAACAAGAAGAACAACGGTCAGACAAACAACTTGGTGTTGGGCTACCCCAGGGTGAGGCAGCAATCCCTATTTCTGGAGAAAAAGAACATTTCTTGCTCCCTCCTCCCCATTTTAGCTGTTGGGTATAAGAAAGAGAGAAATCCTCAAGTGTATCTTTTCTCTCAGAAGGCCCAACTGAGATTTTTTTTCCCTCATCTGCAGGTGGATAGTAGCTTAAAAAAAGGTGAGGCAAAGCCACTATGTGCTGTGCTCTACAGCAGTGTTTGAAGTTATCTATTTTTAAACCCTCAAACCAGTCCAGTAGAAAACATACAAGCTGGACACATTTTTCAGAATGATCAGAAAGAGGTCCTGAGGGCACATGAAGTTTCTCAAGATTATTGTTTTGCAAGCATCTGGAGAAAGAAACAGTGATGAGGAAATCACAAGTCCATCAAAATTGTGTAAAAATCTCAACTATTTAATTTTTCTTTCTTGAACAATAGCATGATTGAATTAGTGAAAATGCTCAATGTGTATGCTATGCGTATAAAAGGAGTAAAACAGGCTAGATACAACTCTCAGAGTAATAATGGTTTAGTACTTTTACCATCATGACTAGGACTACCTGCATGAGCAGAAGTAGAAACTAACCTGCAGTGCGTAATGCTGCCCTTTCAAATATCACTTATTTATTTATTTATTTATTTATTTATAGCTCTATTCAGATAATTTGATGCAGGCTAAATGATGTGCAACTGATAGAAACACATAGTAAAGTTTTTGCTTGGCTTTAATCATTGTCTCAACATTTTGATGACAAAAAGATTTTTAAAGATTTTTAATATCTCATATGCATGGATAAGTAACGAGCACAGTGCCCTCTTGACCTCTCAGTTTCTATAATATAATGATCCTTCTGCACTAACACTTTGTGGAAAAAAAATTCAAGCCACCAGCTCAGCAAACTAGGTGGAGTCACGGGATGTGACTATTCTTTATTGGACATACTGCAAAAATAGTCCTTAAACCAGCCCATGAGACTGGAAACAGACCTGGGTGCATTAAAAAAAAAAAAAAAAAAACACCAAAACAACCCAAAGCCGAACCTATAAACATCTCAGTGCTTTTTATAGCTAATTTAATTAGAGGAACTTAAAACAGATCAAGTGAGTGCAAACAGCAACATTCTTCTATAACTTGACGCATTTTAAATGCACTGAGTGTTTTCTTGTGGGAGAGAGAAGAGAGGCACACTGAGATCTCTCTGAAAGCAATTAAATACTAATAACAGGGGATGACATCATGCTGCACGACTTCTTCAATTAGAACACTAAGTCATTTCTGGCTTAATCATTCCCACTTGTTAATTTGTTCTCTAGAAAACTTAACAGACCTGCTTCTTGCCCCTATTTAAAAAAAGATTTCTGATTCCGCCACCTTTTAAGTGGAATTCCACTTGGATGCAGCCTTCTCTTAAAACAGAATCTGATGTTTTACTTGCAGCAGAACAAGAGATCAATAGCTCAGATGAAAAACTGATACAAATTAAACAAATGAACAATTTAGCAAGAATATGGACTGAATCTTCATGTTACTGAGATTAAGTAGATTTTTTCCAATTGGCCACAGTAGAAAGCAAACGTAGCCCAGTATGTGTAAATTATTATACACCTTACCAAACACACGCCTTATAGTTTGTAAAAAAATTGTAATTTTATGTTCTATACTCAATGTATTTGAGGTGAAAAAGGAGAAATTGTAACATTGAGCATTTAAAAAATATTAATAGTGTAGGAGTAATCAGAGATACTCCTTTTAATTGCATAGGACTGATTTGAATCTTGTTTTGCATTAATATTTTTGGGGTTATACTATTTTCACTCTTAAAAGTTTATTCTTAAAGTATTTTCCATGCTAAGCAAAATAAAGCAGTATAAAAATTTCTAACCTGAAGCCTCTTCAAGTTCTCTACTTCTTTTCATGAATATTGAGATGTTACAGTAACCTTCTGGGTTTTGACCTTTTGTGCTTTAAATGTAAATGACTGATGTTGCAGCTACTTCTTCAATGAATTCTCCACTTATTTAAAAGGAAACACAGCAAATTACTACTCTCCTCCCTAAGTTAAAAGTAATGATTAATTGTAAGAAAATAAGTTTAAGGCCAATCTTGTTTCCATCATGAATCCAGGTGTGGTTTTTAGAAGTCATTTTCAATTGAAATCATTGCACCCTATCAATTCCAAAATCCCTACTAATTTTCAAGAGGCCTCTCTGATAGTTATTACAACTCGTAATCCTGTATATGATTTTGAGTGACTTGACAGTATTCCTCAGGATAATTGCTTTATAAGACTCTGAGAACTACAACCAGGGTTGTCAGTTGTACTGGGGCTCGCCTGAACTAAACATATCCTGGACAGTGTGAAATGAAAGTTAGGTCTATCCTAATCTAAGCAAAAAGCTATACACATGACAATCATTTACAAAAAAATACAAGAAATAAAAATGAATAATTCTTCTGAAAAAAGCAACCCCAGAAATGCAGGAAAAATATGGGTGGTTGAATAAAGAATAAATGTTAGCAGCAAAAGAAAAAGCAACAGGTTCTGTGACACAATTGGCGGAAAGAAAATATATCATTGTATTGGAAAGGAATCTGACTTTTTAATATAATTTTCAAATAACTTTTTTTTCCAAGAAATTTAATAAGATCAATAACTTTTGAATGAAAAGTACATAAATGTAAGTAAAGCATCAAAATGTCAAGACCACACTTGAACTGAAGCATCTGTCTATATCCTTAAAGGGTGTCTTCAGTTCTTTTACCTGTGAAATACATTAGAAACTGAAGCTAATCAGCCCTCCATATAGCCCTGCAAAATATATACCAGTTATCCCATTTTACAGGTAAAAAAAATCAGTAATTTGGCTCAGATCACAAGAAAATCAGAGCCAAATTACCTATCTACAGTTTCTAATTCTGCTCTTAGACCACTAAATTACATTTCTCAGTCCAGCCATCAGTATTATTAAACTACCTTCCAAACAATGAAACATGATTTGCAGACCTTCTGCAGTGTTCCTTCTCTGCAGTGTTGCTTCTTTCTTTTTCAGTGGAACACTCACAGATTTTTTTCCTAGTGGGAGCTGAAACATTGAGATCTACTTTAAGTATTGATATTAACATGTAGGAGTCCCTGCACAACACAAGTGATCCAGATCATTCTGTCGTGCAGAAGGTCATGCATCTGGTATCTGCACCTGGTGAAAAGCTATTCAAAAGAAAATAGTAGAGCCATTTTCCAATGGCTATATGTGTGCCTCCCACAGAGACCTACAGCTTCTGGCTTGGGATAAAGACAGGAACTCTGTTATCACTCCATATTTCTTTTCAGTTTGAAAAACTCTTACATCAATTTAGGCGGCTCTTCATTACTAAGTATCTTGGTCTGTAAGCCTGCCTTATGTCAACTTTCCTCCTCATTAAAAGTGGGCAAAAGTATCTAGCAATCATCTTCATTAAGCTTTATTGTCTTTCATCTTGCAATAGACTGTAGAAATAGAAATGAAAATGTGCCCCAGTTAGACAAACAAGTCTCCATATTGTTTCAGATTACTAAAACATATAGTTCAGTCAATAACTTCTAAGTATTTAATTAGATATTTGCTTCTTTCTTATATTCTTCTCTGTCTCGTCACTTTTTTTTGGGGCAGCCATCTTATTTCTCCTTGAACAGAGTGGGAGAAATCTTCATCCCTTTGCAGTCAAAAGCAATGGTGTATACACCCTTTGCTACAAGGTTTTATCCCATGCACGTGTGTGCAGAGCACAATAAAATAGCTTCTAGATATTTTATAGTATTACATATCTAACACATACCTGCTGTATTTAGCAGCAGTTAATCTTTCAATATAAAGGGATAAATTAGTCCTGGTGTAATTCTGGTGGATTAATTAGGGTGACACCAGTTTGTCTGGCAGCATTTGGTTCAGGAGTTGAAAACAATTTCGCCAGGACTTGAAGATGTGAAGAATTTACCACAAGAAGAAAACTAATACTTTCATTTCCTTCCCCAGGCTTGCTGTTTCCTACAAGGAGTACCCTTGGTGGGTAACTAACTGCTAAATATCTATTGTATGGTAGGCAGTATAGTCTCATTGCACAGAGATACGCAACATATGGTAATGCAAAGAAGATGCAACTCTCAACTTAGAAAAACTTAGAATACAAGGGAGAAGAGAAGAGAGATAGGTAGCTGTGTAGACAGAATGATGGACAGATAGATTAGCTATAACAATAAATAACATTATGGCCACCTTGTTTGGAAGATTGCCTTCTTGCAAATGGAAAGTACCTTTGCTGAGGCATGAGATGTCCTTGAAGAACAAGAAGAGATTTTTACTGAAGAAGTGTGGCAAAATGCCTTGAACATTTGTCTCACAGCTTAGCAGTGCACATTGTCTGTATGTCTATACACATTGAGATCACCCTTGACTCACCTTTCACATGTCACAAGTTGGGGAGCTAGACTGCTTTTAGGATCCTGAGAGGACAGTGGAAACTGGTGTCAGCAGAAGTCTTTTTGCCAGGCAATGTAGGCTGGATGCTTTGTAATTTTAAGAAATTTGTGAACTCTTGATTTCATCCTATGCTTGTGTCTCTGTTCTGTTACTTCTGCATTTGTACCAAAGAGATTGTGCCAATACAAAGACCATAAAACGTGAAATCTTTGAGAGTCACACGGGTGTGTTTACTGCTCCGAGATAACCATAACTTTTTTTTTAATCCTGTGTCATACCTTCAACACTGAGAATGGTTTACAGAAGCATAAGTATTGAACTGATCTCAGGGGAGTAAAGCCCCGAGAAAGTATAACAAAGTTTACCATGCTGTTTATACGATTAAGATTCTTTCCTAGAATCAAACTATATAGCTCCACTTATAAAAATCTCAGTCAGTGTTTGACTTTGCTATGAACAGAAGAAGTCAAATTCAACCCAAGCATAAACCTTCAAATTCCACTGAAGTCAAGAGGCATGGTTACCACTTACACCGTGGCTGAATTTTGTCTAATGATTTGCAGAGCATCAAAGCAATTGCCACAGCAAGTGCAATTACTAATTTTATTGTACTAGCACATGGTGGAGCCACTTAGATGTGAAGCTCTGCAGAGTAGACACCATAGAATGTTTTAGTGGGAGAACATCTTCCCTTTTATATTTTACGAGTAGACAAGGAAAGTGTTATAATTTGTCCAAGGCTACCTGTTCAGCTTATGAAGTTTGGAATAGTTGTATTCTTGTCTTCTTGAAGCAGGCTGGCTGTGACTGTTCACTCAACTCCAGTTCAGGTTCTGGATAACACCCAGCCCACTCTAAGGACTGATGCACAGTGAGACCAACACCATTAGGCCCACACAAGGCCAACAGGTAGGCAGACACAAAGACCAGGAAGGGCTAAAGGTCGATATGCAGCCATTATCACCTGCAGCTTGCTGTCTCCGGCAGCCATCATCCTTACACTGATTGTTTAGCAGTTTCTTCAGAATTCACTAACTTATGGAAACAGTAAGGACCCAGCTTCCTAGCTGGAAGGTATAAATGCATCAGCTTAGACAAATAGTTTTTGAAGCCAACAGCATCTGGACTGCTAAGGCTTTTGTGGTTCCCCCTGTGATATTTGGGATGCACACATCCTAACAGGGAAGGAAAAATGAGCACTCCCATCCCTACTCAGTTAGGTAACTAGCTGGTTCATTGGCACATAAGTGGCAAATTAGGAATTAGAGACCTTGTGAGTAGGAAACTTCATGGATGAAGTGATGAATTAGTGAATTCGTGTGTTAGACTACGTGGTACAAAGGCCTTGTTTGATATATGTGTTAGTTTTCTTTCCTGATGGCTTATGAAATAAAGTTTAATTTACAGAATACTTTGTCCTGTAAATATGGGAGATACAAACAGACCATGACAGCTGCCTTAGTTTACTATAATTGTTATTTCTCTGTGAATATTAGCTGAATGCTTTTGTTATATAATGCATTTTGTACATCCTTTGGCAGGGCAGGACAAATACTTTGAGCTAAAACGTCTCTTTGCACCCATTCTGCATGTCTGTACAGCATCCTTATCCAATAGATGCAGGCAGTTTCCATTGCCTTGGCTTGGAATGTGTATCTGGCTTACACTGTTCTCTTAAAACCAAACTAAGCGACACTTGCTTTGATTTTGTGTGTCCAAGTGTGGTCAGTCAGACCTAGCTGGCTGTGTATGTCTTTTCCTGAAGGCTGTTGCTGGCAGCAGTACTCTGCAGACAGCCAGGACAAGACCCAGCAGCAGGTCTCCATATCTCCCACCTAAATTTCTCTAAGTTTGAGCCCAGTTATGTCATGGACAAGGTGAAATCAGCTGCAAAAGGTTTTGCTTCTCAGAGAGTAGTATGAGACGTGTGTTCTTCACCAGGCCATTGTGCTCACTGAGCTTGACAAATCTGATATTTTCATGGGCTTGCTTGCCACAGCAGTGGATCACAGGCAGAACTCTAACCTGAAGCTGAGGAGTTTTGCTCCTATTTAGATGGTGTAAAAGTCTTCTGAGAACAACAAAAGATGTACGGTTCTGTGGGTACTTCCAAGCATACAATACCAAATAATTGAATCTTCCACGTTGGCCTTCAAACTGAGTGAACAATTAATTCTCCTTTTTTCACTTTTCCTCAGGTTCAAGTGAGACTGCAGCCTGTGATTCATCTAGGGCTTTCACAAGACATCAGTGAGAAAAGAAGGATCCTCGAGTCACTGTAAACACTTTTCCCAGATGCCTTATGCCTCAGTTGGGATTTGTACAAATGATCTTCCAGACTAAGTGGGCCCTGCTAATCTGCAGTGCAAAGCTCTGTCTATTGCATTTTCTGTGTTTGTTAACACAAGCAGTAGGATGACAGCTTGATTACATTTATGGTGTTTAAGGAGCCAGGACCCTTTTTTTCCTGTTACAAGAACAAGGGAAATCACTTGCTTTCAAAGAAAAGAGCCTGAAAGTTCATTTTTAGTTTGAGAATCAATAGCTCTTCATTAACATTTCATTTTAGAGAACAGAGGAAATTATCTCAGAGCATAGTTATGTTCTTATGCATTATCTTGAAAAATTGTGATATTCAATGCTAGTGCACCATTGAAGGACTGCAGTTAAAACTAAAAAGACTAAATGCCATCAAGTCATAACTTCTGTTCACAAATGTAGACTGATTGAGATGCATTGCTTTCTTGCACTACAAGTAAGAGGCAGCCTTTCTTCAGAGGATGTAGCAAATCCAAAGACTGAGACACATATAGCATGTGACCCAAGTAAGAAGTAATGAACATAAAAGGAGATGTAACTCAAATATGGTTGAAGTGTATTCTGAAACTAGAGTCTGCCTTCACTGCAGTCTCAGGGGTCCCTCTGAAGTCTATAAACTGGGCGGTAAATAATGGAAATACTGGGTTTGATCTTCAAGTCACTGCTTCGGGAGGAGCAAAAACCCTACCTAAATATGCAGTAAAAACGATTTGTTCAGCAGGGGTTTTCCTGGAGAATGGATAAAGCATGTAATTCTGTACTGATTTTAAGTAGTTAATTTTCTCAGCAAACCATTTGAATAGTCCCTTTGCTTATCAATCAGATTCATCTGTTTTAAGGAAAAGAATTGCTCCTTTTAGAATCAAAAGAATAATTCCCATCAGGAATAAGAATGTGTCCATTAGCAGCTTACTCCGGACAGCCCTGTTCACATTATTTAGTGTCTGCTTACCTCTTCCTGGCTGTGAAAAGGGAGGCAACACTTGGAATGGTTAGAGGGGACTGTGGAGGTGATAATCTTTATGGAGATTCTTAAATATTTTCCACACATAATAAAACTCCAATGTCATCTGCTAATATGCTCTTGTTTAGTATGTCGTTCAGAATTTATCAAGACACTCTGCATCTTAAGTTGTATGCTCTCTTTCCTGGCATACTAAAATTATATATTTATATAAAAATACAGTTTAATTATAGTTCCTGGAGTAGGTAAACACTTGGTAATACAAATAGCATCCTTCCTCTGATTTCCTCTCTGCTTAACTCCAAAAATACCTCTTCCTTTTGAACTCATAAGTGAATGCTCAGCAGTCTGGTAAGTATGTTATTAAGTAAGATAAGTTGGTTTCTATTGCAATAATATTTCAGGACCCAGAAAGAGGTCTTCATTACAATAAAATCTCCAAAGCAACAAGAAGTTTTTGAAGATGATGGTAATCCTCCTGGTTTGCATTGTCGAAGTTTCATTGTGCATGGTAAAAGTGCATTAGTTTTACATGAAATTAGTTTTGCTTTCTGTGTCTACTGGGTCACAGTTAGCTTCTTGCCTGGGCAGGGACAGGTGTCAGTCCTTCATGGACATCTTAACAAAAACAGATTTGTAAATATTAATGAAAAAAATCTGAATTACTGCAAAAGTAAAAAAACCAAAATCTTCCTGGATGTGGTGAGCCAAAATCAAAAGTAGCTTGTCATTTATTGTCTGTGAACACAATAAGCACATATTTTCCTGTGACTCTCAAATCACTAACTACTGCAGTCCTACCTGTTTCTGATGTTGTAATTATGTTTTCCACTGATGTTAATTTTTTGTCTTATTTCCAAGCAGAAAAAAGCAGGACCAAAGTTATAACTACATCCATGTGCAAATACATGTTTCTCTTCTATATTTCTACTGGTTTTGTGGATTAATAAATGCCATTTAATATTTTCAAGATTATCTATTTTAAACATAATGAAGTATAGAGTCATAGAATCATAGAATAGTATGCATTGGAAGGGACCTTAAAGATTATACAGTTCCAACCCCCCCTGACATGAGCAGGGACACCTCTCACTGGATCAGGCTGCCCAAGGCCCCATCCAACCTGTCCTTGAACACCTCCAGGGACGGAGCAGCCACAGCTTCCCTGGGCAGCCTGGGCCAGTGCCTCACCACTCTCACGGTGAAGAAATTCTTTCTTATGTCTAGTCTAAATCTGCTCTTGTCCAGTTTATACCCATTCCCCTTGTCCTGTCACCACAAGTCTTTATGAATAGTCCCTCCCTAGCTTCCTTGTAGCCCCTTTCAGGTACTAGAAGGTCACTATTAGATCTCCTTGAAGCCTTCTCTTCTCCAGGCTGAACAATCCCAACTCTCTCAGCCTGTCCTCATAGAGAAGGTGGTCCAGCCCTTGGATTATCCTTGTAGCCCTCCTCTGGGCCTATTCCAACAGTTCCATATCCTTCTTATGTTGAGGATTCCAGAACTGGACACAGTACTCCAGATAAGGTCTCACAAGAGAGGAAAAGAGGGATAGAATCCCCTCTCTTGACCTGCTGGCCATGCTTCTACTGATGCAGCCCAGGACATGGTTGGCATCCTAAACTGCAAGTGCATATTGCTGGGTCATGTTGAGCTTCTCATCAGCCAGCACCCCCAAGTCCTTCTCTGCAGGGCAGCTCTCAATTATGTCATCCCCCATCATGTACTGAAATAGGAGATTGCCCCAACCCAGGTATGGGACCTTGCACTTCACCTTGTTGATCCACGAGGTTCTCACAGGCCCACTTCTCCAGCCTGTCCAGGTCCCTCTGCATGACATCCTGTCTTTCTGATGTGGCAACTGCTTCACTCAGCTTGGTGTTATCTGCAAGCTTGCTGATGGTGCACTTGATCTTGCTGTCAATGTCATTGATGAAGATATTAAACAGCACCACTCCCAGTACCGACCTCTCTAGGACACCATTTGTCACAGATCTCCATTTGGGCTTCAATCCATTGACCACTACCCTCTGAATACAGCCATCCAACCAGTTTCTTGTCCATCGATATATATTTTAAGAAGTTATTTCATATTAAGCCCATAGATAGTCTCTGGTAGATCTCATTCTGCAAGTTGAAGATGGCATTCCATCAACGGGGGTTTTTTTTGCTGCCATTTCTTTGATCATGTTTACCAGACCTGGCAAACAGCAAACTGTCTTTGATCTACTCTGAGCAAAATCAGGCAGCTTAATATCACCAGTTTATGAAAATTTGACCAATAGGTGATGATGAACACTCTGAGATGACGATGATGATGATTGTTATTATTATTGTTATTATTGTTGCTGTTGTAAGCTACAACAATTATTTGCATAATGAATATTCAAGTTGGAAATAAGAAAAAGAAATGGGTTTGTGTGTTAATATAAAAATGTTGTGAATGCAAAATACTAGAATAATACATTCCTCTGGCCAATCTAATGTTTTCCTGTGTTTTAAAAGACAAACAGTGCCTAGTTTCTGTGTTAATGTTGTGCCATGTAAATAATGACAGACACTACAGTAACTCAGCATTTAGAAAGTAAGATAAGTATATTTAACTTAGGTTGTCAAAATTAATTTTTTGACATAAAGTAAATGTAAATAATATCCAATAGAGCAAGCTTCCTCAGTGGTGTTAAACTGCTGCTCTGGATTGAACCATCTATGAGTAGCAACAATGCACTCTTTATTCATGGTTAAGTGTCTTCTGCATAATAGCTGTGACAAAACTAGTGATAGTTGTCTTCTACGTATTTTCTGAAATCCATTTTTTTTCAAAGCATTAAACTATTCTACAAAAGCTGTATTTATCTGGAAGAATTGAGGTTTTTTAGCTCTGCAGTAATGAAACATGCATGAAACGCTGTGTTATTTCTGTTGTTCTGGATAATTTCAGCTAATCATATCACATTGTTGCTGGTCTCAGATTATGTGAGTATGCAACAATATTTCTGGCAAGAATACTTAATATTCCTAATTTAAATTTTTGTCTCCATGAGTAATTATGAATGGGACTCTAATTCCTTTGGGCCAGTATAACTTAGATGCCTGAGTGGTAGTACAAGGTCAGTACAGATGAAGAGAGGATAATAAAAAAGTAAAACAGGCTTTGCGTGTTTTTATACTCACCTGTTAATTTCAGTTTAGAGCTCTATAGCTATCCTGGAAAGATTTACTCTTTATTACTAGGATTCAAAACTATAAATAAGGATAGAGTACAAAAGAGAAGACAATATAGGAACAGTGCCAGCAGCATACAGAGATGGTGTTACACCTGATCAAGACTTCACAGCTGAAGACTTCAAAGAGGAGCTGTGTGGTAACTGGAAATCAAGTTATTTCAAGATTTGTTTTCTTTTTATCTCAGATCAATGTGTTGTATTTAGAAAGTTCTTACAAAACCAGAATTACAACTAATCATTTCCATCCTGTATTACTTTAAGAGTTATCAAAAAATCCTTCTTAATTTTGATTATTTTTCTGTTTTCTGTTTTCTGTTTTAGTTGATAAGGTCTTTTTCAATTAGGCTTTCCAGTTTCTATTAAAAAATCAAAATATTCTCTTCAAACTCTTGAGGTATTCCATGTTGTTTTATTCTGTTCTGTTTCAATGGTCTGCCTTCCAAATGACCACATTCCCACGTTTCAGTGCTGATGATTGAATACCACTGTGGATGTTCAGTCTGATCTGTTCTCCTGTTTGCTCTGTCACATCTTCCTCAGGCAGAAGTGTTTCCACCTTGCAGCTTTTGGGAGTTAATCTCTATAATGGAGCATATGCTACCTGCAAAATGCGTGTCATTATGTGATATTGCACAAAGAGGCTAAGGTATGCATTTAGTTTGCCTTTGGCAGCTGATTCTTACTGGGATAAACCAGTACTGCTTGTTTTGATTTGCTTTTGTCTTATTTTGTTTCAAATAAGGCAAAACGTGCCATCATTTTATGACAATTTGCATTTTTGTTGTCTAATTTTTACAAAAATATGTATTTACCATAGAGTTTAAGTTTTTACATGTAAAGAAAAAAAATCATCTTCAGGGAAATCATAAAAAGTTTGAAGTCATAGTTTTATTGGAAATACATGCATGCAAAATTGCAGTGGAAATTACCGCATGTTTTCAACCTCAGTGGAAGCCAATAGGTAGCCTTTGTATTACAGCTGCAGAATACAAACATTTTATGTGATGTGTTGTTGTGCTGCAGTAATTTTATGCTTTCCACTTTACAGATCTGGAACAAAAAAAAGTTAGAGTCCAGTCTGTTCCCATCACAAGAATCACTTGCAGAGCTCCTAGAAGCGTATTCCACATGTGCTGCTGATGTGTGCCAGAAACAGTAAATGAATGTCATTTATGGTGGCTCTGTAGCTGTCTATGTCTACAAGACCACAGAATAAAATTATACTTTTGAAATTGTGTAGACTTTTTTTTGTTATCATTTTGAAACTTCTCTTTTAGAATCGGGCAGGGAGGGGGGAACCAGGGAGAGTTCAGGCTACCCTATTGAGGGATTTTAAAGGATTGCCTGGGAAGAAAACATAGGCTCGAATTTAGAAAAGCATCAAAGGGCTGTAGCATGTACAGTAGCTGTTACCAATGCTATGATGTGCATGTACAAATATATACACATATACAGGCCTAAATTTTCCGAAGTATTTAGTATCGAGGTTTGGAATCATGATTTTGAAGGACTTGGCTCCACTCTTTTGCCAGAAATGCTGGTTTAATTGCCTGAATGGGAGTTGAGCTGTTTAGGGCATCTGACCCCAGCTGTCAGCACTGCATGCTGAAAATCTGGCCCCCCAGCACATGCTTGCACAGCACGCACGGTTGTGTTTGCAATTATACACAATGTACAGATGAATAGATAGCGGGACATTTGATTGTGATTAGGTAAATCACATTCATTTTTAGCAAATGTTAAGAAAAAGCTGCTAAGAAAATCCAGCTGAGTCGCAGCGAATATCTGAAACCAGTGTTCACAGCAAATGTGGGTGGGCGGTCCTGAACTGTTTATGTGTGCTGGCTGAGAGACATCACCAGGAATGCCCACTGCTGGAATCCAGATGAGAAGGTACAACCACCTTATAAGTCTTGTAAGAAAAATCTACAGATCTAAGTGACATCATGTGTAACATTTGGAGACCCTTCCTCAAACATCATTTAATAATCTGCTGTCAAAGAGCATGGTTTGTTAAAAATTGTAGTGATTACCACAGTAACTACAGTGTAATTTGGTATAAAAATAGAATAAATGGGAGCAAGTGGGGAGAAGTTTCCCGTTATTTTAAAATACATTTGCCAAGTTTTAAGTTAGAAAGGCTGGAGAAGTTTTTTCAAGGACTAACACATTTCTCTAAGTTTACAAGTTGATAACTTATCATCATATACTCCTCTCAAGAAGGAAGGAGGGAGGCAGAAACTGTCATTGAAACTGTATATTTCTTCACACACACACACAAAAGCAAATGACAAATCTGTTCTCAGATTTCTCATGAAACTAGCTCCTATTTGATTTCTTTAAATATTTGTTCCCTGGCTAGTTAAGCATGAAGAAAGGAAGTGAACTAGCACTCTTTTATTTATAGTATACTGATGCTGACAAGACTAAGATATCTGCAGCCACAGCCCTGAACAAAGGTAGCTCTCTGGAAAGGTGACTCATAGCAAGGGGCAAAGAAAAAAGGATGGGCAGGAATTTACTCTGTAATAGTTTTTCTGCATTTTTATGTATAAATTCTATGCATTTACTTAGTTTGGTTAGTACCCTTTTAATATGCTTTGGAAACAAACCCCACTCATCTTATTGGAAAAAGCAGAGTGTAGTAGTGGCACTGATATTTACATTCAGATACTGAGAAAAGTTCAGTTCTCTTAAGAACAAAAGAGATAAAAGAAAAAAATCCATCTCTAGACCATCAGGACTGAATTTATTATCCAACAGAGGAAATGAGGTCTCCTCTCCTCTCCTCTCCTCTCCTCTCCTCTCCTCTCCTCTCCTCTCCTCTCCTCTCCTCTCCTCTCCTCTCCTCTCCTCTCCTCTCCTCTCCTCTCCTCTCCTCTCCTCTCCTCTCCTCTCCTCTCCTCTCCTCTCCTCTCCTCTCCTCTCCTCTCCTCTCCTCTCCTCTCCTCTCCTCTCCTCTCCTCTCCTCTCCTCTCCTCTCCTCTCCTCTCCTCTCCTCTCCTCTCCTCTCCTCTCCTCTCCTCTCCTCTCCTCTCCTGTCCTCTCCTCTCCTCTCCTCTCCTCCTAGCTTCCATGTTCTCCTCTTTCCCTTTCCCCTTCCTCTTTCTTTATCCTCTTCCCTTCCTTTCTCCTTTTACATTTTACTGCTTTTTGCTTTTTACTTTTTATTTTCCTTACCATCTACCTTGGCTTTCAAACACAATATTGTATGTTTTTCCCCTGAAAGTTAAAGCTAGTGAGAAAAAATAATTTTTCTGTCTGAGATTTCTTTGCTGACATCAGATTCTCAAAACGTCCAAGAACATACTTGGAGATATCCCATTTTGTTAGGGCTCAAGAAGGCAGGGGAGTTGAGCTGGTCAGTATTCAAGCACTTCTTCCTCTTAGCTCTAGATCAATGTATTCCTGGGAATAAGAAATCAAGGAAAGGAGGTAGGAGACCTGCATGGATGTGCAAGGAGCTTCTGGAAAAACTCAAACAGAAGAAGCGGAGAAAAAGAGCAGAATGTGGAGAAAGTCAGTGGCTGCTGGAGGGATACAGGAACACTGTCAGAGTATGTGGGGATGCAACAAGGAAGTTTAAGGTCCACTTTGAATTAAATCTGGCAAGAGACATAAAAGACGCCAAGAAGAACTTCTTCAGCAGTAAAAGGAATACTAGGGAAAATGTGGGCCCGCTGTCAAATGAGGTGGGTGTCCTGGTGACTGAGGATGCAGAGAAGGTGGAGTTAATATATGTCTTCTTTGCTTCAGTCTTTACTGCTAAGGCTGACTCTCAAGAATCCCAGACGCTGGAGGAAAGAGAAAAATTCTGAAGAAAGAAGGACTGCCCCTTGCTCGAGGAGGATCTGGTTAGAGAAAATTTAGGCAAACTGGACACCCGCAAATCCATGGGCCCTGATGGGATGCACCTCCAAGTGCTGAGTAAGCTGGCAGCTGCTACTGCTGAAGAGCTCTCCACTGTCTTCAAAAGATCATGGAGAACAAGAGAGGTGCCTGAGGACTGGAGATAAGCTAATGTCACTCCAGCCTTCAAAGAGGGCAAGAAGAAGGACCCAGGAACCTACAGGCCAGTCATGCAGAAGTTCGCAGACTTTTAGAATGCCTGTAAATAGCCCAGTTTGTTGTTCAAGAGGTTTCACTCAATGAGTGGAAAAGAAAAAACAAAACAAAACAAATCCTTTTTCAGCCCTTTGAAAAGAACAGAAAACTATGAAGGAAGGTTGGAAATTAAACCAAAAAAGAAGTCTGTGGATATTGGAAAGGAGGTTTAATTGAAGCCCTGGAGGAGAGAAGGGCCCCTGCAGTTTGTCCTCTGTGGCATGTTTACTTATAAATATCTGGTTTACAATACACCAAGTCTTCTCTGAGGTCAGTCTGTTTCTGAAGCATGGTAAACACAAAAAAGTATGCTGTAACTATCATTTCAGGGAGAGAGGTGGGGGAACTAATAAAGGGGAGGAAGTTCTCTCTTACATTGAAATCTCTCTCTCAATATTTAAAGACATTCATTTTAAGGGGGACATTATATATATACATGTATATATATACGTGTGTGTGTGTGTATTTGTATAAAGGAGAGATTTTTAAATGAGCCAGAAAAAGTGTTAAGTAACTAATGAAAAAGGCCAGACAGCACAGAATTCTCAGAGCAAATTTCTTTCTTCATAGGTGATAGGTAACCGATGTTTACGTTTGATCTATTATACTATACAATTTAAGCCAGAATCATACTAATAGCTTGTGTCTTCAGACCAGCTTAAAACTATTTTTAATCTTCTCTATCTCTGCCTGTAAAAGCCATCATTGGTCCCACAAATTCTACATGCAAGACTTAGATCCCTGTGCTGACTGAAATACAATGTAAGGTGACTGGCTGGGTTAGGAAACATGTTGCTAATGCATGAGCAAAAAGTCTCTAGCTGTGTTGATGGCATAGCGCTAACTGAAGTAAGATACAAGAGGGAAGGGTCACATCAGAGAATATATATTTCTTGATGCACTCAGTTGAAGAAGATGCATGAAATTAAGAAGGATGATTTTCCTTCCTTAGGTTCAGAAAGAAACACACAACCACCTTTTTGGTCATTTTAAAGAAACGTTGTAATCATAACAACCAAATGATATTAAAGAAGTTAGGCCATTTGATAAAAATGACTCCACAATTCTGAACATAGAAAAGCTGATGTGAAGTTCAGCACCCAGGCAAGAGCAGCATCACCTTACATCACCACATTGTCAGGTAACAACTACTTTTTAGACAGTTGTTTCCTAAAAAGAGAGCTGCCAGATGAGACAGTGAAACTGTAAGTGCTTTGGTTAGCTATTGTAGATTAATGAGCTCTTTTTTAATACAGCAGGTAGTTTAAAATTACTAATTATAGCAGGGTATTTTTGTGGCATGGAAAAATTTGATAAAAGATGCTGTGAAGTTAACCATACCTGGACTTCATCCACCTATTGTGATAGCAGTTATGCTCTCAATGAGAGGCTCATGGAGAACACCAACAGGTGAAAAGAAGTCCAGCTGCCAGAAAGTTCAGGAATGTATGGGGCTTCAAACTTAGTAAAACCAATATAAATGTCAGCAGAGATTAAAAGAATTGAAATACGCAATCTTACTCCCTTAAGTCTTGTGAAACAGCAGTAAGTTATCACAATAGGGGCCTGGTAACCCTACAGAAATTAGCTTTGCCTTTAAAAAGTATGGAATAATTTCAGTGTTTTTTATTTTATCTTGATAAAAATGGCTTTAACAAGTGGCAAGATTTCATCGTCCGTATTTCTGGAAGCATTCTTTGCTAAGAAGAAAATTTTCCCCTTTTAATATTCTTCTTCTTTAAAAAAGTAGCCAATATCTACAGAAATCAGCCACTATGATCAAAAGAAACAGGATTTCATTCAGAAGTCAGTCTCCACTTGGGGTGTTTATATACATGGAGGGCATCTAGCTAGACTGGCCTGATGGGTCTGTGTGATCAGGATGGAGACGGAGCGTGATTCTGCGTGAGTGTGTATGGATGTGTATGGATGGGTGTATAAGAAATGCAATGTTGGCAGCTCACAGTGACTTTAACAGCACTTGATTTTTGTTTCCTTCTTTCAAAACACAAGGCACTTTCAGAATTTAACTGAGGGAAAATCTGCAACGATCCTAATAAAAATCTTACCCTTCAGTTCACAAAGCCCTGATTCATTACAAGATAACACTGCAGAATGATGTTCATCTGCTCCTCCCATAAGAGAAATCTGTTGAAACGTAAGTTTAAAAAGCATGGTTCATCCTTTTAAAGTCTTCTCATGGAGACACAAGTGCTCATACCCTCAACACGTCTGCTGTTTACATTTGTGGAAGATATGCATGGTGTTTGCACCAGAAACAGTCTTCCCATTCCAGGAAAGTAGTAGAGCCACACTCTTGTCATAGCACTGAGGCTTTGCTAATTTTTGAGAGTAGTGTCCAGGCAGGATGAAGCAGATTTTTAATATGCTATGTAAAAGATACTGAGACATACAATATTGGGTTTAAAAGGAACTAGAGTATTAGCAGCATTCTGGCATTTGTTCTAAGCTCCACATCTGTTCTATGTCCTAGATATCAGCAACAGTTTTGGGTGCCTCTGTGTGGATTTAAAGCAACAGAATACAAATCAGCTGTTGCTTTATTTCCCCTCCTCTTCACAGCCAAATAAGAAAAAATTAATTCTCTGCATAGAGACCATGAATGAAAAGTTCAAAGGACTGTCAAATAATGTAAATGCACAATGCTTACAGCAATTTCCAGAGTCACATAGGTAATCTATCTTAAGTAACTGTCTATAGTAGCGTCTCTCTCTTCTGTTTTTTTATGAGCAAGAATACACTGTGATTATTTAACCTTGAAATAAAATTGCTACCAAGATGCTGTTACAGGCATCCTTCTGTGCCTCTTAGCTGGTGAGGTAATGGCATTGTTTATGCTCAAAGATGGTCTTACACTTTCACACCCTTCCAATCTTAAGAAACACTACCCAAATAGCTATTACAGTCCAGTTGGTTGTGATACCAAGCACTGTCCATACTGCTGATCCCATAACTGGGATGGTGCAGCAGTTTTCCTCCAAGCTCTTCACCTTGTGAGAAACAGTATTAGCAGCAAGCAGCAATACAGCTGTGCCCTGGGAACAAAAAAAAAACACTGAAGAGGTATCTTTGGGTTAATGTTAAATAAAATATGTTAAATGTGGAGTAAGTGTGAGCCACATGAGCTGGAGCAGAAGAGTCTGTCTCTGTGTCTTTGCTCCCTCAGGGATAGTGTATGGACCAAATCTTTCCAACTCCAAAGACTCTAATGTTCTGTAATGTGACCAAGAGTTTAGCTCCACCAGTTGACTAAGGACTTTGATGGTTCTCTATAACACATATTCTTACAAAGACATTATAGATTTATCGATAGTACTTCATCATCTCTTTTGAAAGAGTAATATTAAAGACAAAACTGTATAATCTCAGAATAAGCAGGAAATTCCAAGAAGTTTTTTTAAAACCAGATACTGTATATCATAAAAGTTCTTAGGCAGATAATTGCTTCTATAGAGCCCAAAACCTGAGTTTAATTATACAGTAAGTGGAACGCTGAGGGCAAAAAAAAAAAAAAAAAAAAAAGATGATATAATGAAATGAGAGAGAAATCTACAGTGACCTAAAATCTTACTATTAATGCAGTGAAGAAAAAATTATTATACTTTCTGGAACCAGAGATAACTTTGAACGTACAGTAGCTCATTTGTTAATGAATGCAGAACTGCCAGTAAATAAGAGACCTGATTCATTACGGCTGCCCCACAGCTACTCTAAACCTTATTTTGCAAACGCATGGAGAGAATAAAAACTTCTTAAGCTGGTTGTCCTTCCCTCTGAGACAGGATAATCTTTGAGAAACATTTTACGGTGCATCTTTTGAAGAAAAGTGCATTAGTCTTTACTGAAAAAACATTAGGTTGACCTTGAAAATAAAGCATTCATGAGAAGTATGAGCAGAAGTTTTCATTAATCCTTAAGCTCTCCCTTCAGAGAGACAAAAAATTCCTCCCTCCATTGCTGATCCACAATACCCAGTTGCCAGGCAACTGATCTTTTATGGTGGGTCACCATGGTGACTGATGTACACAAAATCATAAATCCCATTACCTACCTAGATACTGGGGCTACTCTATAAAATGCAAAAGAATCACTTTGGAGGATAAGGATATAACATAAAGAAGTGAAAATGAGATGAAAAAAACTTTCTAAAATAGTTGCTGATTATGATATTTTGGTTAATATGGTTTGTCTTTTCAAACCTCTGTTTTTTCCATTTTCCTACAAGCCATGCCAAATAATTTTTCTCCTAATTTACCCAGTACATTTTTGGCATAATCAAGCCAGCTAAGGAAGCCACATGTTCAACAGGTAAAACATTGGCAGCAGTTAAGACCAACCTGTGCCCAGGGGAATTGTGCTAACACTGTTACAGTGCATTGAAAAGCCTTTGCCCTTTCACTTTTTCTCCCCATAAGCATGCAGAGAAATTCAGACTGGCCACAGAACAAGGTCAGATCTGAACACATAGACATGGGCTCTCCAGAAGGATCTTACACCTGCTGATACTATGGCAAAAGACCAGGACAAGGAAAAGATATGAACTGCAAAAGCACTTTTCTTGAATTCAGTGGCAGTAGGTCTAACATTCATTTGGATACCCACGTCAACAAATTGTTTTAGCAGCACCCTTAAAAGACTGAAGCAACGCAATTCTGCATCTTTGAGTGGGAAAAGGCTGTATTTGCATGTATTTGCTCTGCTTATTCTGTATGTATTTGTATCTACTGTATGGCACAGACAGGGAACCTCTAGAGCTTTAATGTCCTTAAATCAAACTTCCCTCTGGGCAGACGGTGTCTTTTGAATACAGGTTGGTGCCACAATCTCCACTGGCATGGGATCTGCTTAGTCATCCAAACATTTTGCCTCAATCCATGCATCTACAAGTTGACTTACAGACGTCATTTCTGTGACTCTGATTATACTTTTAGATATGATCAACATAAAATACTTCCAAGTAAAATTAAATCAATATACATACAGGTCTATTTGAATTCTGGCCATATGATTTCTTTCTTGAGTAATGTGCACTCAATTTACGCTCCCAGGAAGGAAAGATATTATTTTGCATTTGAAGTACACATAGTACTTTTATTATCTGTATTTACAGTGCAGATGAGCTGAATAATTTTAGAAGCAGATGCATGATTCATGCTTGCATATGTAATGATTGTTTTTTAGAAGTATGTAAAAGTTAAAACTCTCTTATGGCTGCTAACTAATAATAGTGAGGGCATTATGATTTTGAATGCATACAGATTATGCTAAAGTACTGACTATTCCTTATGTTAACACCTCTGGTCCTTTAGAAACATTATATATTGAAAGCATCTTGCATCCAGCAATAGTAAAAAAAAAAGCAACATTTTATGGACACCTTCCTTGGAATGCTTTGTAGATTTCCTTTGCTTCAGCCCCTCATCTTCTCAGCATACTGACTTTAAAAAATAGGTTAAGAAACAGTGAAGCAAGAACAGAAAGCTCCACCTCTTGACCCACAGGATTGTACATTGTAAGTCAAATGATGCATTTTGCAGCTTATAATTGTCATTGCATTATGGAGTTCCAAAGCCAAAATTAGACAAACAAGTATATAATCGTTTAGAAGTATAAAGTGAAATTCACAATACTCTGTATCAGAGGTAATTAATTGATTTGTTTAGCAACTTACTAGCCTCTAAAGACTTATTTTGATAGCAGTTCTCTAGTTCTGACTGTGTGAAGAATCTGAATTTCCTTGTAAGAATATTTTCTTTTTTAGGTACCTTCTCTTTCTTTCTTATTTTTTTATCTAACTGCTTTGCAAATTCAGTTTTAGTTAGAAATGGATCTGAACAGCAAATCTTCTGCATCTTTAATTTACCACATAAAGTGCATGGGTACAAGACAAGCCTATGGGCTAAGCAGGGACAGTAAAGGAACAACGTCAATCACTATTTGGTTGAGGAAATATTTGTGTGGGTACACAAGAATGAGCATGCTTCATATGTAGCCTGAAGTTGGCTAGGTTTTCTTGTGTATCACTCAGAAGTGTCAAGACAACTTGAGAAATTATGGCTATGCCATGACCATGCCACTTTCTGAATGGACCTGGACCTGAGAGCCAAAGTTTCACAGTCAAAGTAACTGGGGGGGATACTGCTCCTTTCTATATTGATGGGGAGTTCAGGGAGAGTTAGGAATACTGAAGAGAAGACTTCTGTCAAACACTACTGCTGGCCAGCATTGCTGTCTTCTAAAGGGGAGAAGGAATATTTTCTTGGAGACAGTATTTGCATCCATCTTTCTATGTTGTCTCTCTTTAGAGCTCCTGCAGGGAACTCTGTCCTGCATTCTCTTACTGGTTTCATAGGCAGAATGGTGGAAATTACACTAACAAAACAAGATGCATACCCCAACAATTTGTCAGGTTTTGTTCCTCTCCTCATTGATAAATGACTATTTCCTTTAATGAAACCTGCTTAATTCAGTTAATGCTAATAAAAACTACTTCATTCACGTTCATCCTTCTAGGATAATGAAGATTGTAAGTAAATACATAAACCAGAAATAACTGGTATTTATTTTACCTGCCTTCGCTGAAAACATGGCGTAAGCTTTCATTACTGTTGTGTAGCTTTGTTGTCGCTTTTGGACAGTACCAGAAAATGCTGATATACTTTGACTTGTGTTTGATGTCATAACACATGTATCCTAGTTGTCACGAGAATTCAGACAATAGGATGAAACCAGTATTCCTCTTATAATTAAAACCAGTCAATTACTATGAAACTTTTAAACAAAGAGCAGATAACTACTGTGACTCTAATCTCCGTTATCTCAGCTGCATCCTTTATCATATGTATATTAAAATCATGGATTGAAATTGGTTGATTTTGATATACAGTGGAATTGGAAATTGCAAAAGCCTATATCAAGCCTTCCATTATTCCATATACAGTATTCAATAGTCTTCCATTTTAGCTACATTCTGTAGAAAAAAACAAACATGTCTTTCAAAGAGCAGCAGTAAAATGGAAATTACCCTGTCTTACACTCATCTAAAATACAGCAAATAATTGAGGAGTATGTACAGTATATAATAGGATACTCCCTAATTTAGAGGACTTTTAACTGAAATAATATCTAGTCTCATGGAGACCCTGGGGTTTCTCTCATAAGTAGGGACATGGAAATTAAGGAAAACAACAGAATTTAGTGCTGAATAGATAACATAAGGGAAGGAAGTTCTTAAGTTTTTTTATCTAACTGCAGGATAATCCAGAATTAGATATTTTTCAAAATGAAAGTGTGTAGAACATGAAATATTTGACTCAAAATGAACAAAACCGAGAACTATTCCAAATATTTCACTATTATTAATATTTTTTTCATGTTTTCCCTCACAGAGACTTAAAAAACTGCACCATAACAAGATCTATCCTGTAGATTTTTCCATCCAAGCATTCCATTCAATTCATCCAATCTTCCAACCACAGCTTTAATGGCTGGAGATTTTTCTGGCATTATGTACACAATCTCTCAGCTTTGTAACAGTCAGTCGGAAATGATAATAAATGGAGTTGGGTTGCATAGGGGAAGTATGAGCAAGCAAGAAAAATAAGGGTAATCAATGAAATACTTGAGCTTTTTCTTGTCCTCATGTTGTTTGGATGAGCATAATGAAAAGGACTCATAGCATAAATTGGCAGTTGTCCACATCACAAAATCACCTCAGATTTTGACACAATTAAGCACAATGCCTGTTTCTGAGAGGCCTGGGGTTTGAAATCTGTTGGTATTGTAGATCATAAATTCATTAGCAGACTCCATGCTAAAAAAATGGATATCTTTTCTTAGACTGGCCTGAAGGAGAGGATTACATCTTTAAGTATGTGTGGAATTCTTTCAGTACATTGGAGGGCCACTGATAGACAGGAGATAAATCAGGGTCCTTAATATGCTCTCTACATCGGATTCTGATCTAACCAGAATCTCTAGAAATGAAGCCTGCCATTTCCCACTTGTGACTACATACAGCAGAGGTTCTGCCCAGGTGAGAGCTATACAGAAATATTACGCTCCCATTTCAAACATGCTGTGGTACCTCTGCACATCCCACCTATGCTGATGCACATGAATTAGTAAAAGAACAGAACAGCCTAGCCAAGCTAATCTAAAAAATGGCAAGTTAAATGCTCAGAAACTTACACATGAGGAGGAGAGGCTAATCATCAGGAAGTCAGAGCACTTTGGTTTCCAAAATCGTTAATTATTGCTATTTGAAAACAAGTTAAAGAAGTTAAATAACATTTGTTATTTTGGTAGATTCAGACTGCAGTCAGAAATGTCTTCATTTTTCATTTTCAGGACTTTACTGGGTATTTATTCTTGCTTGTTGAGCTGGGAAAAATATTTTGCCAGCTTATGAAGGACATTTGAAGGAGATTGTTATCCTTCCCTGTTGTTATTATCCACTCCAACAAGAAAAATAATTGGATCTTATTAACATAGGTGATCCTCGAGAGAAAAAATGTGGTGACAGATCCTCCTGCCTAGCTTTAAGATAAAGCCATCCCTACTGCCAGTCCTGCAAGGGTTGGAAAAATGGTACCCAAAGAACAATATAAAGGAGAAGTATCCATGGTTAACAGGGGCATTCACTAAAACTGGCACGTGGCTAATTCTTTTGGTGGTCATAACTTTTCAAACCCAAACTAAAACAATAAACCTCTAAGCTTTCCAGCCTCACCGGAAAAGACTGAGAGCAATAGGCTAGTGTGTCTTTCTGCAAAGCTGAATCTCAAGCACAGGATTTGCACTCAGGCATGTGTGTACTGAACAGTTCAAGGGTCATATAATTTGTCATATGCACCCCAAACTTGTCTGCATCACTGTTCTTGAAAACTCTGAATAAACAGATAAATTTTCAGTGAAACCCCAGGCTGATCCCTGGAAGCACTCAGTATGTTTAAATATTTGCTTTCAACAAACTTGTTTTTCAAAAAATTTCACATAACCAAAGAATGCCTGAGCAATAAGATTTTCAAAAATCGCTAATGAAGATTAGCCAATAAATGAAACTATGCACTTTTGACATGTTCATATTTTGTGTTTGAAATTGCTTTCAAAGGGATTTTAAAAACAGAACTGACTTTTTTTTTCCATTTTTGCCAATTCAGTTGTATTGCAAATAATGAAGCTATTGATATGGGTGCAGATCTAAATTATGACAGCAAAGCCTCTGTAAGCTCAAATCCCAAGTGCAACCAGACTGTCATCTACGTGTGATCATCTGACTTCATGGTATATCAGCAAAGAGCTGAACTACATTCTTAATCTTAAGGCTAAATCACTATTGCTACAACTGTGGATCTTCTGTCTGGGAACATAACTAATGGTCAGCAACAGAAATACCATGCTTGCAGCAGTTAAATTTAAATTATTTTCTCATTTATATTGTTCACAAAGTGTAAGAAAGTCTCATCTTGTACCTCAGTTCCTTATACCAGTTGCTGATCACACACAACATAAGCTATTTTATCTTCAAACTGCAATATCTGCTCTCTACCATTCTAAGGAAGAAATATTTACCTCAGGAATATTAGATCCCATCTTTAAGAACTTGGTGGTGGACAGAAGAGGGAGTGGTTTGCCGTCATTTGTTGTATGGATTATTTTTTTTTTGCTGAGTCTCCAAGAATCTTTTCACTATGACAATAAAGCTGCTTTTGACTACTCTCTCCTTTAATGAATCATAGAATCCTCTAGTCTGGAAAAGACTAGACTTTAAGATTGTCAAGTCCGCTGTGAGAAACCTCAAGTAAAACAGAAAGTAAGGTAAGGGGAACAGACCAGTGCTCATAAAGTGCACAGGCCAATAGATTTTCTTCTAGAAATCACAAGACATTTCTCAAACCAAGAGCAAGCAACTAAGCTCCCAAATACTGCCTCATTTGTTTTGAGAAGAACATGCAGATATCTACTACTGAAGCTGAAAGATGATCTTAACATAGCAAGCATTCATTCTCAGAGAAATAGATCACATCTCTGAACCTCCCACCTAACTAAAACATGGAAACACACCACATTATACACAGATCCCAGACATATTCAGACAAAATAATATCTCTTTCTTCCAGGACATTAAGTGATCAGATGGAAAGGAAGTGGTTGAAGCAAATATCATTTGATTAGGATGAATAATGATGAATTAAAATAACCACATACCAATGACAGAACAATTTTCATAGTCATAGTTCCACTTCTGCCTCTCAAAGAAGATTTAAAAATCTTACAGTTTTACTAGAAAATGTCACTTTTCCAGTAGGGTTGCTGATTTTGTGACACTTCACAATCTTCTTGCACCTTCCCCACTGCATAAGCTTTAACATCTTTTTTCCTTCCATCCCATCACATGTCTTTATTGTCCTGTAGATTGTCAGTCCTTGGCACACACATCTCTTGCTCAGTATTATTAATGGCCTTCCTTGCTCAGGTGTTCCCACCAAGTAGCATTAGCACAGTTAAGTAAGAGCAACTACACCTAACTTGTATTAAGGTTATACTTTCCTGGTTTTCCTCAAGCTTGTTGAGCCGTGCTGGATACGAAGGTTTTGTCCGTTTTTTCCACCTGTAGCAACTCATCTAACAAGATATGACCTCTTTCTCAAGTTTTCCATGAACAAAGAATCTCTCTAGGCTAGAAATAAACAGAATATATTGACTAGACTTATCTTTAGTGTATACAGTATATATAAACATTTTCAAATATTTATAAATTTAAGAGAGAAGACCTAAACAACAGACCACTTTCAGTAAATTACATCCCTTTATTTGCTTTTAGATGCTTTTTAGGGGCAAAATCTTTGCTTCTGTATCCCTCCTCCACCATTGCACGGCTCCCTGGTGGAATGAGCCATGTCTGGATATGGCAGAATGGCAAGTGTGTGTGAGGGTAAGAGCTTAGCAGAGTTCAAGAGAGGATTATATATTTGTATGGGTAATTATAATACCCAAAGTTACATTAAATAGTGTAAAAGGAATAAAACTGAGTTCTAAAACTGTGGAACAAATAACTTCCAGCTAGGAGCTACATAGAGACTTACACCTGTAAGTAGGTTACAGCACAGTTACATGACTAGCCTGCTGAGCTGGTAATACAGCTCCCATATAATTCATTTCTTTGTAATAAGGCCTGCTTTAGTTCCACAAGTGCTGGACAACAATTTATCACTTGAAGAAAAATAGATGCAATTGTATCTTGAAAAACTCTCGCAATTCAGAACAATTAAAACAGTAAGGATACTCTGCAGAAAAAGTGGCAAAAAATTAGTGTAATAAGTATATTGAAAACCCATCAAATAATCCTATATTTAGAATGAAAATCAGCCCTTCATATTTGTTTTTTTTTATTCTAAACTCTCTTTTTCCCCTCTATAAACACTGGAGATAAGGAGTAAGGTAAACAACAGAACAAACAGTGGAGTTGTTAGTAGAAATTCAGCCTGGAAAATAATTACATTTCTCAGTATCATATAAAAAAGTAATAGTCGGGGTTTTTATAAAAGATAACTCAACTTCAAAGGCTTCCTGTGATTTCTAGCAGTTGAAACAAAATTAGATTACTAAATCTTTTTATTTTCTTGTATCCCCTCTCTAAAGAAGAGAGAAGGCAGAACAAATGAAAACACAAGGCTCATACACCTCCAGGAAATTCTTGAGTAAGGCTTATTTATCTTCTGACTAATATTTGTTAACCATGGATTAGTGGAACAGGCTCTTGTAATTATGGTTACTGTTCCATTTGTAGCTATCTTCATGAGGCCAGTGAATCTTTAAATTACAGGCTGACCACCCAGGAGCATGAGTATTGAATCAGCCACATCTCTATAGACACTACGTTTGGATGATTATTCCAGAAGATGACATGCTAACACACACATACACAACAAAGGAGGTTTATGCTCACAGCTTCAGAGTCACTTTCAGTCTCTGTAGCTGTTTTCAGTTCAATAAAACCAGGGTGGCCCTGACATAATATGCTCCATTTTATTACGTGGGAAATGGCTGATGAAGACAGTTTTTGTTAAATACCGGTCACTGAGACAGCTATCACAGCATCCTTCAGTTATATCCTTAGCTACTGGACTGCAACAGGAGTTAGGAAACCGGGCCAAGGAAGAATGGTTTGATTTTCTTAAAGCTGTATACATTTGAAAAATATGTAATTTAAGCATATATGCATGTGTCGATATGCACATACAAAGATATATCAAGTAAGAAAAGAAATAAAACTAGTTTTTTATTCCTAGGAGTCTGATAATTAAAGGGATTTACTACATGTTATTTTCTTTATTACTGCCTGAGGGCTTACCATTCAAGTCACCACTTCTAAGATAAAAGACCTTATGATCTATACTGCATGGATAATTCATCTTTAAGATTTAATCTGCAGTCCCTTGAAATCAGATCACATATTTACTTCTCAAAAGAATGGATCCAAAGAAATCTAGTGTGCCAACAATGTGCACCGAGAGATTCTGTTCTGCACCAGCCTCGCCTTCTCTCATAGCTCCATTTAAGTGGTGCTGGCATCAGAGATGCAACGAGCTATCATCTGAAGGACTTACGAAGAAAGTTGTTCCATCTTAGTCTGAGATTTATAATGGCCAGTTTACAAATTCACACAGATTATCGAAGGAAAGGGCTGTCTGGAAGCCTTGTAGCAAAGCTGGTGACCTTGCCCTAGCCCAGGGCATTGCTGTAGGTGCACAGGCATCATCATAAAAAAACCAATTTTATTCTTCCAGAAAATTTGGTTCATATATCCATGGTCTAATAAATGATCCCTTTAGAACAGAATTTCAGAGAGAGACTCAGCGTTATTCAAAAATCCCACACAAAGTAAACAGGCGCAGGGAATGTGGCTTTTACTTTGTTGTCATTCACTCCTTCTATAATGCATAAATAATGTGCACATAGTATATACACACTTACAGGGACATTTTTATGACAAGTAGTAATTAAAAGAGAATTTGGTTTCCCATTGTTCAGGGCATTTTATAAACACTGATTTAAAAGGTGGCGCTTTCCTCAGAGGCCTTATGACAGTTTTAATGCTTTACTGATGGATGCTTACACTCTGCAAACTCAGCTACCAAAACTCCGTCTAATTATATATAGGCAATACACACCTAAACAAAAAATGTTGCAAAGAGAATTCCAGGTAGACAGTGTAGATCTGCTGTGATTTTGCAATTATAACATGTATTTCTTCTGGCATATGCAAAATCCAGCTGCAGACTTTTGAATGGGATCATCTGTACTGCATGTCAGGGTTTGACTCTTGGTTTATACTGTGTTTCTTCTGTTAGTGGGGAGAGGAAGGATGATCTGTAGTGTTTTTCAATGCAAAAATCATATTTAAACTTGAAATGTAGGGCGGCTGTACATGGTGTGGAGCAGGTGCACCCACCTGCCTGCTAGGGTTATTCAGCAGAACACAGCCTTCGCGTTACCTGCTGGCTCTCCTTCTAATGTCAGGTGAGACATAACAGGTAGCAATGTGGATTTGGTCCTCTGAAAATACTGACTCCTCTGAGTTTCTTCCCTTGAGCAGTCTGTGAAGGCATTCCTGTGAAAAGTCACTGCTTGCTGCCTCATCTCATGGCAAAGAGGGAAAAAGGCAGAAAATAGTTACTTCTCCTGTGGTTTTTAAGATTCTCTGAACCATTGTTCTTTGCTACCATTGCCATTGTGTACCACAATGATAATGCATTGCTTCTCTAACTTTTGGGTCTGGATTCATAGTAGTCATTTACACCAAATTATCTTCTAGTTCCTACACAGCCTTTTCGTGAAACAAATTTTCCTTATTGACAGTTAGCAAACAAGTTATTGAAGCTTTCAGCTTAGAACTGGTTTTTTCCTTGGTCTATGCAGGCATAAGCACTTTTATCTAGCATGAACTATACTCCTTAGACTGTTTCATTCTGGCAATGAGTCACTGCCTATGGAGAATGGCTCACTCTATTGTTTCTCTATCAAAAAGAATTTGGAGGAGGGATAGAAAAAGTGGAATAGTTACAAGATGAAACAGCCACAGTTGTAGTCACACTTCATTCTTTTCACGCTGCTGCAACAATTAAAGGTAGTTGCTTTGGATATCAAAAAAGTTGGAAGGCATTACTGACACATGATGTACAAAATCCACCATATACACCAAAATAATACTTTTGTCTAATAGGACAGGTGAACTAAGAAGAGCCAAGACTAGGATTACTGTTAGGGACAGGGGGAAGTTTGTCACATCAAAAAAACTCAATAACAATAACTCGCTAAATAACAATAAACTCGCTACAATATTTTTTTAATATTATTCCTTTAGAATGGTTGACAAATCAAATGAACATTTATCCCATATTTAAAAAAAACGCATTTGATTGCACTGGTGGTTTGGCAGTTTACCTATCTTTTTTGTCTTGTAAGAATGGACAAGTGTATTGGTACTCGATTCACACCACAGCTACAGTTAGGACTATAGCCAAAGACTTGCAGAAAAAAAACACATTACAGTTTTCTTGTGCCTTCACTGTAGAATTTTTTTTTCAGATGACTGAAAACCTGGACTTGCATGTCCATCTGCCACAAAAGTAGTGGAAGGAGATGCATCCTATGTACCTTTCATGTTGGACTGGAAATAGACTGTAAGCTGTGAAAAACCCTGTTATTTGGAAAATGCAGAGTCTAGCATTGGTACAAGGAGTCTTGATAGCCTTTGCAGATTGTACCCCTGAGATCCAGTGGGATCATGGTGTAGGTGGGCTGGAGGGCAGCAGCTTGTACAAGAGGTTTTTAAGCTCTAATTGTCCCTCATTTTGTGATTAAGAGTGTGAGGGGTTGAGAGTCAGCAACTGGCTAACTATTTCATAACATCTTTCATACAAACAGCAATTTATTTCCTTATGATGCTAAGTCCTTCCTTGTTTCTTCATTCTGAAAAACTTCTCTTGTGTTGCCTCCTTTCTGCTTCATTGAAGGGAACAGCTTGTATGAATCAGGAGTTAACCACTCTCCGGAGTTATTAATGCCCTGCTATCACTCTCTGTTCTGACTGTCCAGAAAGCCTGGAACTGCATCTTCAAATGTCTTTCCATTCTTCCACTCTTTTTCCTTTGTGACAAGGACGGACCCATGGCTGAAATCAGGGTATTAGCCAAGTGAACATATTTCAGGCCTCTTAATGGCATGAGAAGAACATAGCTGCCTGTTTGTGTCCTGTATTCACTGGAAAGATATTTCTGCTTGTAATATTATTGTAGACTTTGTAAACAAACTTTAAATTCCTTTTAGAAGTGGGCTGTTAAACTGAGAGCTCCTAACCCAGGTGTCTTTCATTGAAACATTAAAAAAGAAATCATAAACTCTTACAATACACAAAGGTCAAAGATCTAAACTTCTCAAGAAACAAATAGATAATTAAGCTGATAACAACATTGGTATTATTTGTTAGTTCTCAGTCTTCTAAGAGGTTATTCAGTTTGCTTTTCAGATTTTCTAGTTCTTCAGTACTCTGGAAATTTTTCCCTGGCTTAACAATGTTCTTGACCTTTCCAATTCCATCTCAGGTGGTGCAGAACCTTCTGTTAGACGTCCTTGACTCTTCTTGTAACCAGGATTTCTGCAAATAGACAGAAAGAGTTAATTAGCAAACCACTTTAATTTGGCATAAACATGGGATTGAGAGTGTGTATATAAAAATGTAAATCGCTACCAACTCCACTCCCCCCCTCCACACCAAAATAAAATTACTAATGTTAAAGGGTGGATATAATAAGCTTGTCTACAAAGCTCACATAGTCTCTTATAGTATGATACCAAGTGTAGAGTGTTTATTATGTGAAATGCTGGACACTGTAGGGATTCATTGTGAATCTGCAAGCAAATGACTGTTCAGCATTTGGATTGAGTACACAGCTCACTAAGACTACCACAGAAAACATGGGACATGAGAAGAATATTGTTTTCTGACCATAAAAAGACCACACACATGGTCCATGTGGAATGCATGCTGGGCCATCTTCAAAAACAGAGAAGTTGCATTCTCTATTATGTTCACAGGCTGGTTTAATTAAATATAGGCGTGAGGCAGTAAATGTGTTGGCAGTTTTGCACTGAAATGCTGCCATTCTAGAAGTAACTTCCTCGCTGTAGTTTATTCTTTTAAAATGGCACCATACTTTTTTATGTAAAGGTTTGTGAGGGAACTTATTTCTATAAATCAGAATCTTGAAAAACATAATATGAAAAATAATTAATTCATTAATTTAATGTCTGAATATTTATAAATCAAGTAATTAAAAACATACGCTTTTATAAGCTTTAGGCTTCAAAATGACAGTTATGGGTTGTATTATGAATAAAAGTTGTTATCAGTTTTATATATTAATAATGATTTTTTCTGAGAGAGATATTTACTATTTAATACTATTGCTTTTTATACATTTATATATTCTTGCATAAATACAAGTTATTATGTTCACAGTGTTGAAGCTAGATTGTGGCTGAATAACTTAGATTAAAATATTTGAGAACAAATATGTAGTTAAATAAAACTTACTATACAAGCTTCATAAATTTGAGGAACCTAAATCTGAGCTATTCCCATAGCACAGGCATTTTTAGCAATGAAGTTTCAAGATCTGCCCATGTAACATAGATTTTCTTCTCCTGAAAATATCCTTCCATGGATAAAAGCTGCCCCTGTTTACTGAAGCTGCAGTTACCTGTGCTCACCCTCATCTGCTAAATTCACAGCTTTGCCTAGACACGGTTATTCCATTAAGAGCAATTAAGTTATATATCTGTCATGACTTCAGGAAGCACTAGCTTAGGGCTGGAAAAGATACCTATTCTTGCTGAAGAATACCTTTTTTGTTACAATTTTGGCCTGCATGTAAACTTTTAATGGGCTTTATATTATGGGTGTAAATTAACATAAGCTAAGCAAAGAAGCAATGCTAATGAGAAATAGCCACCAAGAAAGTGATTGTAGGCAAAAAAAGATCAGATGTGAACAAGACAAGATGACTTTCAAGCCCAAGAATGAGCTTATCATCACTGTTGCCCAGAGAGTTCTTGGCGATAGCAGAAATCACCATTTATTCTACCCTTCTTTCTATCATCCTTGCCATTTGTAGCCAAGCACTTTATCTGTGGGATGAGGGAGGTAGCGACAGGAGAACTCTTCCCCAGTTGTGTGTTCTTCTGATAAGTGAATTGCATTATGCCTTCTCTTTTGATCTTCTGCTTTTGTGGACTTAACCTCTGAATCTGGGTCAGGCCTTGCTAAGAGGCTGGCCAGCAGTTAGCAACCTTTAACCTCTGAAAGCAGTATTTCTAGGTTTTTTAGCTTTTTCTGAGATTTAGCTTGGAAGCATTTTTTAAGGTATATGACTTTGGAGAGATGTGACATACTTGGTTATGTGTTGTTTGTATTGCTTTGAATTTACTAGCTCTACTACTGCTCTAAGACTCAGAGCAAAAGCCTCCTAAACTCACTTCTTCCAATCTGTTTCTCTGAGACAGATCCTTTGAATTACACATGGTTATCAAATCACATCTGAGGTCAGAGTGGTCCTGTTCAGGATACATCTCTGAGACTTTCCATCAGTGTTACAGCCTTTCAGATGTCATCCTGTGGGCTGGGGAAGGTTTGCTTCCCCCTCACCCACTACTTAGAGTATCCCAGAGGTCTTGAAGCTGGCATGAAAGAAACCACTGTGCTTAAAAATCTGTTTCCAGGCTACCCTGGTATGATAAACATATTGAGCAAGGCAGTTTCTGCATAAGTGGCTCAGTAGCTAAGGTACCAGTGCTGGCCTGAATGAAGCATTCACCTTGCCTGGTAATTATGGATATAGATCACCATGTAAGTAAATTCTTTTTAGGAGGTGCAATATTGTTTACCTCAACTCTGAGGGTAAAAGGTTATTTAAATATATGGCCCTGAAGCAGACAAAATATTTGGGTAAATAGAATGACTATCTCAATCTTTAATACTTAAGTTTACACCTGTTCTGCAGCTCAGTCATCATTGTTTACGTAGTCCTCATAGCATAGTATGCCCTGATTTTTCTGATGTCAAGTGAACTGCCACTTTCCCAAATTGACAGCAATGTGTTTATTCTGCTTTGAGCCTGCATCCACGCACATCTCAAGTCAGAGTTTAGTACTGAAAACATACACTGTTTTAATCTGCTTTAGGTCTGGTGTTGGTAATAACAGCAGTAATATAAACCATTTATTTCACCCAAATGAAAGAAGCCAAAAACCACTCTTTTAATGCTTTTTCCATTCCTGCTGTTTATATTTTTATAATGTCTATTAATTGGAGACTATTAGTAAAACAATACTGTGCATGCTACTTAGGAGCCATGCTGGAAAATAACTCATTAGCTGACAAGTTGTTACAGAGAAATATGTTGCTGTTTGAAATAAATAAATAGAAAGCTCATGTACCCAGTCTTCAGTGGCTGGCACTGGAAAGAGCTCCCCAGTTTTCTGAAAGCCCTTCAATGGGGGAGAGTGAGCTTACTTCCTAAGGAAATTGCTTTGGAGGTGTCTGTAAGAGAAAACCAGGCACTGCTACGCAGCTCTATGATGGCAATGAAAGTAGTCATGAATGAAAGCTGAGCCAAAAGAGTGATGCATGTTTACATTATGCTTACTACATTATTCCCGCAAATGCATAAAAATGTAGCTGCCATGAACAACTGCCATGTATAGCACTTAGTATTTGGAAAAGCATTTCGTTCTGAGTACAAGGTTCTGTGTTCACCTCCTGCTTTAAAAAAATCCTCTTCCAGACAGCTGCAGGCCTGGAGAAGTGAATGCTCTGGCACATTGCAGCAGACGAGCAGTGCCTGCTGGTGTGTTTAGTCAGAAGGGCTATTCTTTTCTGCATTGAATTTTCATTTAAAGAAACCTTGCTGCCCGTTACAGTGTTTTGGGAGTTTAAAAGGAGCAAAGTTACTTGGCATTGGTCCAGCAATCCAGGGGTAGGCAGTGGATTGCATGCATGTTTCCCTTGGCACTTGGAGATGTTCCTTTTCTTCCCTGCCTCCTGCCTGGTACTGGTGTCTGTGGGACCCTGTGATGAATTGGGTCAGTCAATGAGCCAAGATGGAAATCATGCCTAAAAAAAAAAAAAAAAAAAAAACCCACAAAAAACCCACCCAGATTCTTAACCTGTATATGCGTCCTGATTACTTCATTTTCTAGCTTTATGACCACTTGTAATGACACCACTGAAGGGACAAAAAATGAGCAGGTGGAAGCCACTTTATGACTCTATCACAAAAAAAAAGGCATGTGTAAACCATTCCCTTAGTGTAGAGAAGACAGTGAACCCATGGGTATTTATTTTTCTTATGATTACTTTGGGATCAGTCAATGATATTTTCTTTTCATATTGTGAATTCCTCCCAACCAAGATGTTTCCCAGAGAGAAAGAAATTTAAAAGTTAATTTAGCTGGTGACTAAAGAAATAAATGTAATTTCTTTCAATGCCAGCAAATCACTCCAAAAAGGCAGAAACTTGTGTTATCAAGCCTGTAGCACACTGGAGATCAGAGGTTATTAACAGAAGAGTTGTGAAGGTGATGGATTTTTTTTAATTTTTTGTTTGTTTGTTTTTGCATACCTCTTAAAAAATAAGAGTGTCTTCACTAAGTCTGTCTTGGATAAAAATATTTTCACAAGCAATTCTTGCTTTCTTTTTTTGCATATTCTCTTTGTGATTTGCACATTACTGTTTTAGCATTCATCACATGGTAAGTACGCTGTTTGAGTGGCTCCTTAAATAGGAGCCGAAATACACATTGATTAAATCCTTTCAAACTGCTTGACAAGAAAATGGGTGTTATAAAAGAGTGCTGAAATGGAGTGATTCAAGTAGTGTTAACATTCACAACCTAATTCCTTGAACCTGGCTATTTCCTCTGGGCTTATTAACCTCTGAAACCCTTTAATACCCCATATAGTCCAATACAGAACAAATTAGCCCAGATCTGAAGTCAGCCAGCATTCAGGCACACCTGTAAATCCTGGCACAGGTAGCACACCTACTGTGAAGTTCTGTGGTCAGCAGAATAGAAGTCTGCAGGCAAACAGGAGAGTGGTAAGCGCTGTGCCTAATTTCTGTAACCATTGTGCAACTTGAGTAGCCAAGTCTAACAGCATCCTGTGCTACTGTATGGGCACAAAGCCCTCTGTGGTGGAGGGAAGGGTAGACAAAAAGAAAATGCATTTCCTGACTGCTCCTAAACCTCACTAAATTTCTGGTACAGGCAGCTTGGTTATGCTGTACCACAGTCTCCAGTCAACTTTGAGCTCTCAAATACTTTAAATTCATATTTGTAGCTAATCTTAGTCTATGTACAGGCACACATCAGGCAGTCTTCAAACACTAGTATGTTGCACCTAGCTGACGCTATGACTTTAACAAGTCTCACCAATTAACCTCTTCTGTGGAAATTCAGAAAGAAATCATCATAAGCACTTTGCTGCCAGTTTTCCTCACATTTTTGAGCAATTAGTCCTGAGGACTGTCACCAGCAGTATCTAAAAGGCACCCTTCCCTCACGGCCACCCTTAGATGCGTTGATGTATTTCACCATGGCCTCTCTGCTTGGCAGAGCATTAATGAGCGTGTTGTGCCTCCAGCAAGCACAATGGCAGCATCAGCAGCAGCAAGCTCCCAGTTTCCTTAGTCACCCTCAGTGTATTTACATGCCAGAGTAATGAGTGGATGACAAGCTGCTGTTCTTCATCAGAAAACTTACAGATCCCTCGTTAGAGAAGCTTTAGGAGCAGATAACTCCTGCTTTTTAAAGTCTTGCTTCCAATGGATGGACAGGAAGAGAATAATGGTTGGTAGATGTAAAGCCAGAGGCAGCAAAGAGTCAGAAAAGGTTTGCACAGCCTTGGGAAGTGAAGTTGACAGAGTGCATCATATACAAAAGGACATGACAAGAAGGGGAGGATTAAACATATTCTTTATATCTGTATTCTGCAATGTTGTCTGAAATTCAGATTCTTTAGAGACTTTTCTGCACCATGTTCCAATCTGAATATTTTTACATTTGCATGGAATGATATGAAGTGTCAAGACTTGAGGATTTAGCCTAATGTTCACTTGCAGGCTGCACTGGGACAACATTTTGAGAGGTCTAAGGTGCCAGGTCAGAAAATCTTGTACACAGAGGCAAGTAATACTAAAGCAATTTTCAGAAAGAAGTGAGTTAAGTCACTTCAAAATAATCTGGCAAAAGATTTATGCTTGAGGGATTTACTACTGAGAGTTTGACTAAAAAGCAAATCAGCCCCAAGAGAGATTTTCAGTGATTAGCATGTGAGTTTTAACAGAGATACAGCTTGGAAGAAACCTAAATATCACCTTGGTTTGGCTTTCTATTTTATTTAGTTTTTTAAACACACTCTTCCATATTTACTTCACAACAAGAAATTGTCTTGCTTCTAAAGTCTGCCCACACTATTTTCTTAAGTATATTTTTTCAACTCATATTATGTGGAGATGGTCATGGATGGCGTGGCTATGACTCAGGCAAGATGGGACGATTTAGGCCCACTACATTATTTGGATGAGCAGCCGTCAACACAGTCTTAAGTACCAGGAAGGCATTAAGAGCCTTCTGCAGTAAGGCAGCTCTTGAAGCAGAAAGCCATACAGAAGTAGAATTAAGCATCCTTTAGCAAGATCTAAGAGCTGCTTGTGTACTTACAGAAACTGTACGTCTGTCCATTAAACTCTTCTTAGACCTGTGGTTGCTGTAACATAGAATCACAGAATAACCAGATTGGAAGAGATCCACTGGATCATTGAGTCCAACCATTCCTATCAAACACTAAACCATGCCCCTCAGCACCTCACCCACCCGTGCCTTAAACACCTCCAGGGAAGGTGAATCAACCACCTCCCTGGGCAGCCTCTGCCAGTGCCCAATGACCCTTTCTGTGAAAAATTTTTCTCTAATGTCCAGCCTAAACCTCCCCTGGTGGAGTGTGAGGCCATTCCCTCTCGTCCTGTCCCCTGTCACTTGGGAGAAGAGGCCAGCACCCTCCTCTCTACAACCTCCTTTCAGGTAGTTGTAGAGAGCAATGAGGTCTCCCCTCAGCCTCCTCTTCTCCAGGCTAAACAACCCCAGCTCTCTCAGCCGTTCTTCATAAGGCCTGTTCTCTAGCCCTTTCACCAGCTTTATCGCTCTTCTTTGGACTCACTCTAGAGCCTCGTCACATACACATGCCAGTCTTATTTGCCATCTGTGACTTGGTACCAGCGTACATCATGATATTTGGGAGAATAACTGCTCAGAAAGAAGGGGTCAAGAACAAACATCCAGAGGCCATCGACACTTGCAAATCACTGTTACAAACACCTCTGAAATCCCCATTGACAGCAGCCGACTATCATGCAATAAAGCACTTCATTTTTTTCAGTATAGGCACCTTCTTTTTGGATCAGACAATTATTGACTAATGTACCATGTATCCCTCCAATCGGCTACAACTCTAGTAGCTGGTGAAGGTTGTAGTACTGAGTAACAGTACTTCTGGTTGTATAGGTTGCAGGCAAAAAGACACAAAACCACTTTCAGGCACATTGTTGAACAACATGGGGTTAGGCTGTCACTGTTAAGGGGGAGTGAATTGAAGAAGGATAAATAAATTTCGGCAAAACAGTCGTGTACTAATTAGTCTTCCTTGGCAGACACCAAGTGGCTCAAAACTAATGTTGTACCTACAAAGCATTCTCCAGTCCTGCATCTTAAATCAGGTGACAGCACAATTTTAGCTTAGCTGTTTGAGGAAATGGGAAATACACAATTATATAGTCTGCCTGTTCGCTGATTTTAAGCAGCTTTGAGGTAAGTTTCACGAAGTCTTACAAGGGGTTGAAATATGTGCAGGAAACCAGGAGTCACTAGTGCTTGTTTGACTAGAACAACTTTTTTTTTTGCTTCCACACTCAATGGCACTGCTCTTTTTATCATCCTACTTCACGCAGTCAGAAAAGGGTTATGAAGATATTTTGCTTCTCAATTGCAGAGAGAGGCTGAGGCTCTGAAAAGTATAGGAAGGGAAATAAAGCCTTTACAGAGGCTAAGCTACCAGTTCTATAGATGGTAGACAAACAGACTGTATCTAATTTCATTTTTAAAAAAGTTCATAGAAGTAGGTATGTAACTGTTTATTCTCTTCAAGGACTCTCAAACATCTGAAAAGTTTCTTGTTGATTTACTTCCTTACGCTTCTTGCACTATTTTTCTCTTCTATCAGTTTTGATCACAACTATTATTTTCCATAATTTTTCTGTGGGATGATTCTCCTCATCTTTTGATGCTCTTTCCAAGTCATGATGTTACTAGTTGCAGTACCAGGCAAACCAAGAGTGGAAAATCTCTACCTCCTTGCCCCGCTTTCACCTGGGATCAGAGTAGAATGATGTTAATTTTCTCATGCTTTCCCTGCTTCCCTTGGCTCTTGACAGACATACTGATAACAGTGAGCAGAATGTAAGTGGTTCTGTGCATTAGCATTTGGGTGATCTTTGAAGTGCAGCAGCTAATATTAATGAATAATTCATAAGTCTCACAAGAGGAATAAACAAATTCTAAGCTATACTACAAGTAATGTAATATTAGGGGATACTGAAGTTCTCAGCAATAATTTGACCTCAAAAGGGGTTCTTAGTGAAAAGTAATGGATTGCTTAAGCAGTCTTGATGTTTAAAACAGATCTTTTGCCATTTCTGGACACAACCCATATGACTGGATTGTCTGTATTGCAGAACAGCAACAGTATTTTCAGGACAGCAGGAAAGGCTCGGTCGTTTGTTACAGATGATAAAGGCCACATTTCTTTCTCCTCTGACTTTGCAACAGCTTTTTAAACCTCATCTGCAGCTGTTTATCACATGCAGGCTCCTGGTATGTACTGCTGGCCAGGGACAATCCCCTTGCTTCCTCCTTGCTCTGGGCCATTTGTTGTGCCCACTCTGGTGCCCCTACATCTGTGTGGTGAAATAGATTAAATAACTGAACTGACTGAAAGGTAATTGTAACAAAAAAAGAAAAGACTGGTTATCAATCCTCAAGAATTTTGCTTTGACTGGCTTGCTATAATCACTTCTCAGCCTTAATCTGGTTTAAATGCTATGCAGTCCTATCAGCTCACTGGTTACATCGCTTTAAGCAATGCACAGCAGTCAGATAATGGTCTTGAACTGCAAGAGCTGCAACTGTTACTCACATGAACATTTATTTATTTCCAAACATTTATTGTTCAATGTCTCCTTTTGAAAATAACTGATTGCATTTTTATCTTTCCTTCAGCATCGTAAGTGAAACGGCCTTTACATCAGCAGTTTTTGAGAGGAGGAAACCTATTACAGGGATGTGGACACAGACTATTACTTCTGCTCAGCTCTATTTTATCTTATGAGGGAGTCTGTTTTCTAGAATGCAATGGTAGTAGGCTACAAACCTCTTGTTGCAGCCATATTGCAGGAAAAACAATATTTGTTCAATATTAGTGTTCAAATATCATAGGTATATAGATATACAAAGAAATATCTTTTTGAAAATATGTTAGAAGAGTCTTAGAGGGAAAATATCAAGCACTGTAACACCAGGAAATGCCAAAATTAAGTGCAAATTTTCAGTGTCTCTTTTTGACATTTGAGTAGGTACAAAATATGCTTTAAATGTAGGCTCATTTTTCAAGTAATAGAGCACAATATTTCCAAACATTTTCTAATTCTGAATAAAATTTATGTATTATAACACCAAGAATAGTGTTTGAATGGAATTTTGTATATTTCACAATTATTACCGTAATTTTAAGGGACTAGAGAGTGACAAATACTATTTTACACCATTCTGAATTACAGTTGCCATTGGTAAAAGCTAGTCCAGAGTTTCACCCTTAAATTTGCCGTCTAAAGCCCTGCAAATGAGAGTCATCCCCATATTATAAAGGCTTAGGTGGAACACCAGAATAGTTGGAGTCTCTTTGTCAGGTCTGCCCATGTTCTTCTGATGGTGCTTCCTTTAAAGAATACTGTCATAAGTTGAAGTTAAGAGAGTATTTGATTATTTAAGAGGAAATCTCCAGCAAGTATTAGCAAAATAAAGCTGCATGAGTTAGAAATTTCAACATTTGGAGCTTTCTGGCTTCTTTTATATTCCGTAGAAATTTGTCAGATTTAACACATGCTGCATGACAGCCTAACTGTATAAAATCTCATTCAACTAAGGTGAACTGGGACGGCATATATCTACTTAAAAGAAATTAGATTCAGATACTTGGATACCTCCATGTTTCTGTATCTTCAAAAAGTTTCTCTTTATAGTTAAAAATCTTAGCTGGAAGTTGCTTCCCATAGTTTTAAAGGTGCTAACCATCCATTACTACACTGGGTGAAGCCTACTTTAGGTTGAATAGTCAGGGAGAAAGAACCACAGAGAGTTCAAACCTTTGAAACAACAGACTGTAGACTCACTGCATAGGTATAGAGTTAGGTACTAATGATAAGTACATACCAATGTGAACTTGCAACATGGAAGCTTGAAAGCACATATAATAGGTGCAAGACATTTAAAGCTTTACCATGCAAAGAAACGCCTTTCCATTGTGTAGCTCCATACAGATTTTATTAAGAAGACTGGCCTTCATTGTTAAAGAGTGAAAAAAGCAGCTTGTACTTGCTATACTGTACATCAGGCTTCCTTTTTCCATACAGTTGACTGCAGTTGAAGAATAAATATTCCTCTTACTTATGAACTTACTCAACATAAACAAAAAATAACTTTTTCCTTTTCACCTATAAGTTTTTTAAGAAAACTCTTAAAACAATTAAAAAAAATGTTCCAGGAATCTCAAATTCAATCTAAAGAACCCTTCCTTCAGTAGTGCTTTAAGTTTACTGAGTGCTATTTTAAATGCAGCCTTTGCATTACAAAGCTGCAGCTTAGTTTCATGAAGAGCTAAGCAGAGGCAACCATTGAAAACCACTCAACCAGTGCTAGCCAAATATAACCATTTATCAGCACTATTTGCCTCTTAAAGTTAGGACCTAATCCCTAATGTGATCCCTAAGAAGTCTCTACTTTGTTTTGGCGGGTTTTGCCCTTGGAATCTACTGCCTTCTTCACCACAGAAAACAATTGATGTCTCTCCCTCAGTCATGTCACACCCAAAACTGTAAGCAGAGCTGGAGGGATCTGTTCTGAACAAATACAAGCTCAAAGCAGGCATTGCTGGCAGTTTGAAAGTGTTTAATTGTTTTATTCCATTGGTTTCTCCCTTTTTTTCTTTTTCTTTCTTTCTGGTTTTTTTTTTTTCTGGCCTAGTGCCGTGTGTCCTGATTCCTGCAGGGACAGGACAGTAAAGCTGTTTACAGAGGACTGTTCATCTGCTTGGAAGCACTAGAAATCTCATGAAGGCCCTTGCATAAATGAGGTTTTCAGCCCAGTTATACAAACAGAAGAGGACAGTTAAGCTTGCAGATCAATGCTCACACGTCGATTGATAACTATTGTAATTTATTTATTTATGCTGTTACAAGAAGAATAGGTCCCATAAGATCAGGTAGGGTGCAAGAGAGTCTTTCCTTTTCAACCTTGTGATTAGTAAGGGACTTTACAGTAATGTGTCATTTCTACTATGATAGTTTTAAAAAAAAATCAGATGGGAACATAACCCTCTTAAAGTATGTACAAGGGAAAAAGCTTGACTAGGCGTAGATTATGAAAGGTATCCACAAACAGCTTCCAGCTTGTTGTCAAGCAGGAACACTGTGTTCTGAGATACCTTAATTTATCCTGAACATGTGTAAACTAAAAGGGAGCAGGGTCTTTGTGCTCTCTAGTGAGATTGTGCATAGATGAAGTAAGCCAGAAATAGCTGGAATGTTGTAAATTCAAACTCTTTCATCTGAATACAGTTTCAACTGTTATCAGATCCCTACAAGGGATCCCTAAAAGATAGTCCCTATCCTAGACTTCAGTTTAGTACCTAAACACAAAGATGTTCAAACCAGTCTTCTGAAACACATGAAAACTAATCATTTTTCTTTTAATCACCTTTTGCCCATCAGATTACTACAACCCAGGGTCTTAAATTCCATTCCCATGGTACAGATCTATATAATATCCTCTAAAGCCTGATATACCACACTGAACTCAGCTTTCGTATTAAATCCTACACAGTGACACTGGCTTTATTGGAATTGGGCTTGTAAGATAATTTAGCTCTTTATATGACCTGGAGACTTCAATTTATAGAAGTTATTTGCAGTTGATATCATCCTTTACAACATTTTACGCAAGAGTTTCACTTTCAGTGAAATATTTCCTCATTTTGTGAAATTTTGGTGCAACAAAAAATCAGTGTTTCATTGGCTCGGGTTTCAAACTGAAGATCAGCAAATACTGGAAAAACAAAATTGCGGAACTGGCTTGGAGGGTTTAAGAAGGCTCAGGTAAGCTCATGGATACTTTTTCTCACCCTTCCTGACCCCTCTCTTGTTCTGTTTTTTGAGGTTTCATTTCTTTTTTGTTGGTTGGGGTTTTGTTTGTTTTTTTCCCAGCAGCAAGCTAGAAGAGACATGGGAAATAGGCACAAGAAGAAGAAATGTAAAAAGGAATCACTTGGTGGCTTGAGTGGCCTGGAGGATACTTGTGATAATTTTAAAAGGTGTTGGCCTCAGTGACAAAACTGTTTTTAAAGCTCCTGTCCCATCTATGACCTGTGCCCGTCAGTTCAAAACAAGATCTTATTAACCTTAGCATTGAAACCCAAAACTATAGCAACCAAAGCAGCCCTCAATTTTTGAATTTCAGTTTTCACTGTGAGTTAAAGGAGCACCCTCTTCCACAAGTCGCTCCAACAAATTCAGTATTTTCAAGGGTTTCTGTGGGACAAGATGATGGCATCCTACCCTTAACTTATCTATATAATTTGAAGAAGAAGGGATATAAAACCTTTGCATCTATAGCTTTGGTGACAAGGTACAATTACCATACTTGTCTTCATATCATTGGGTCTACATATTGTAGTAGCCACATTTCTCAGGTATTGTGGGAGAAAAATAAGATTATGCATTGCATTGTATTGCATTTTCTTTATATACAACTAACATCAGAAAATAAAAGTTCATAACAGCTTCCTTTTTGTCTTATACAAGCATTAGTATGATTCAACCACCCAAGGCACCTTCTGTCTACCATGGTTGCTAAGAATGAACTATTAGGAATTCTAGATGTGAATGCAGTTTTACTTGGTACATTTCCTACTTTTCATACATGAAAGAATTAAACAAAAAGGTTACAGTATGACACAGGTGCTTTCAAAGCAAAGTGAAACCCTTGTAAATCATGACTTTCTCACAAGGCAACCAAGGAGAAGGATTTCCCCTAACTACTCTTATTTTGCCAAGAGTGTCATCTTGTGGAATTCTGGGAACAGTCTTTGGCCCTGATTGGCAGCTAAAGGGGAGGATTAGTTCTCCTGCTGGTGGAATAATCCCTTATAACTGAGGGTGATTGCTTTTAAGAAAGCAACATATCAACAAAACCAAAGAAAATGTGGTTCCCTGACATCTACCACTAATGAGACATCATTCTTTCATTTGCTCCCTAGAGGTATTTCCTAATGACAAAATCAGGAAGGGAGTTGTTTTGGTTTTTAACCTACAGCAGCTGCACAGACTTTGATATTGAGCTGTTATAACCTCAAATGAAAAGACACTTAGCACCCATAGGACTGTACAGACTTCATTACACCTGATAGGTCTGATTCCCCATTACTACTAGCAGAGTGACCCTCATTTGCAAAGCTCCATGATGCTGATAATGAAGACCTTAACCGAAGGCTACATATTCTTCTTGGTGTCACACTGCAAGAGGCATTTCTTCATATTCTCTGATTTTGTCAGCCTTTCTGTCATGCCTGCTCTAGGCCATAGCACTGTCAAATCAATGGCATTGATTTCATTTGGCAATGAAAAAAAATATCAATTTTGAGAAAAGAATTTTTTCCAAAAAATAACCAAAGCTGCACGCCATGGCAGTATGTCAAAAGGCAGTTTAATTTCTCTTTAATTATCTAAAGCAATTCATGTTCTAAAGCATTCTTTTGAAGTAACATGACATGGAATTATGGGTTAGTAGTTTTAAGGATGTTATGTAGATCAACGGGCAAGGATGGTTTTCAAATTGCAGTTCTTTACAATGGAGTATGTAGTACATTAGAACTGTCACTCAGCCCACATAGCTTTTTTATAGGACATCCAAATTAAATATAATGGGCTGGAATGCCTGCTACCTGATCATTTGAAAATATTTCTTTCCTTTAATTGTTACATTTCATGGATCTTCTCTAAGCAGCTATCTCGTATTGATAGCATACGTGCACCTGGCTTGCAAAAATATTCTTTATAAAGAACAGGAGAAAAAAAAAAGATATTTCTGAGTGTTCACAGATTCTGAACTAAGACTGCTTCTTACATAACCTATGAACAAGTCAAAATGAGCAGCCTTACTGGTTTTCAAAATAGCGGTGAACTCTTTAACTAGGTCATAATACTCGAACTCACCCAGATGGAAGAGTTCTGTCAAGTAAATCAACAGAACTGCTTCATTCAAGGCAATTAATTCTCTAGTGAAGTCAACACAGCTGGAAATAAGCCCATGGTTCTAAAAGGCTGTGTTTTTTCTAAGCTTTTCCATTCAGATATCACATAGCTTCAGCTTGCAACTGAATTATTGCATGAAAATGTACCACCACAGGTCCTTCAGAGGCATGAATTCTACCAGGATATGAACACTCACCTTTGCTGTGTGAGGTCCTAGGTTTTTTCAGTAGTTTCATGGGACTGTTTTGCAGCAGGGCTCCTCACTGCCTCTGAAGTGTAGGAAATTAAGTGTTCCCCAAAATCAAGAACACAGTGTGTAAAAATTATATGAAAGTTATACATCAGCAATGAGACGGAAGAATCACTATAATTACTACCAACGCAGGCTGGAAATAGCTGTCTGTAAAATGGCAGAAGCTCTAGCCACCTGTTCAGACAAGAAAATAACTTTTTTCCAAACAAAGTTTTATTTCAATGGTAGAAATAATGATGAGATGTGGAAACATGTGAATATTAAAAATAGATTCATAAACATTTATGCGTGTGCCTTTTATCAGTGAATCTTAGCCTATTTATCCAAATAAGTTCTATAGATGAGTACGGAATGCTCAGTGGCATGACATTGAACTTCACTAATATGGATGCTTTCCTAAGTTTTGCATTTAGCAAAGATTTAGTAGCAAAGCATTACAATGTACTTTTGTATTAGTGTAATAGCATAATGAGTGCTAAAACTTGATTTACTCATTTGAAAGTAGGTTAAATAATTTCATTAATAAGGAAAATTAAACTGCCAAAATAAATGTAGGAAGTGTATTGTGTTGCATGATTCTTGGAGGAATTGGGAAAGCCTTGTTCTGTGCATTCCTTCCCTATTTTACAAAATAAAAGGCAAATTTTTGCCATTGTTATTTAAGAGGAAATTCTCTACCACGAGAGTGTCTTGGGTTACAATTCATAATACAGTATTTTTACCTAGACTCATTAAATATTGCAGACAAGTCTAACTGGCTGATCTTCCTCTACCAGAACATGAAAGTACTTGACAAAACTAAGAGGTAAAGAAATTATGCAAAACGCAACCTTGTAACATTACTGAGGAAAAGAGATGACGTTTATCCGTGGAGAAA